>JAWWEE010000085.1:17182682-17248744 GCA_035221455.1 Xenops minutus | reverse complement strand
TTAAACCTTTTATCAGCACTAAGGCGTTGCCTCCAAGCTTTGGAAGGAATTCCAACTGAGTTTTGAAACTATAACACTTAAAAATTTGCATATGTTTTCATCTACTACTTTAAGGCATCTTAAAATATCCTTTACATCTTGCAGTCGTTAAGAAATGTAAATATTTTCAAGGAATGACTAAGGTAATAAGTTCAGAAAATTTTCAGGAGTGAGAAGGGAGCATGGAAGTATGGATGGAGATAATGTTATGAGATAGTAAAGAGCACAGTGATGAGAGGTGTAAGGCACTACATGTGAGATGTGAAGGAAAGTTGGAGTATGATCGTTTAGGATATGTACAAGAACGCCCAAAATTTCCATTTACTATGTTCAGGTCTTTCAGCATGATCTGTGTGCTTTTGCACTTTCTGTGATCTCAGCAGGTACTAGTAGGGTAACGTCCTGGCTAGATTTTGTTAGTTTTAGGTCTTGGACCCTCTTACTCTTTGCTAAACCAAATCTTTTAGGATCGAAGATACAGCTTGTTCTGGATACATTTTAGGTACTAACTTCATCCTCATCAGTATTGCATTTTTTTGGGTTCATGAGGAGTCAAGTGTTAACAAAGCAAATTATTGCACACAGGCTTGGAGTACACAAAAACATTGATTCTACCCTATTTAACACAGTGAACAAATCTCATTGAAATAGTACATTTACCTGCACTTTTGAAGTTTGCTTTCTCTTTATAGATGAATGTTTTGAGGCCTAGGTCAAAGTCTCCTTCAAAACTCCAGAGAAGCTGTCACCTACATAGGCAGTGCTCTTCAAACTCCCCTTTAGAAATAGGAGCTACTGGTTTTAATATCTCTTGATGCTGTATTGGGAGGTACATGGACCATGTGGTCAGCTACATGCAGTTACAGATACTACAGCAGTTTCTTATGATCAAACAAAATTTATGTCCCTGTTTCGATTAAATCTCCAGTTTATTTTGGACACTTCATTGCTCTTGTAATGAGTTTAGTGCACAAAGAAACTGTTAGAGCTATCAGCACTTTATTTTGTTTAACAGAAGCTAAAATCCTGCAGCATCTATCAAAAATACAAAACAATGTGAAGAGACTTCAGCAACAATTAAAGGATGTGAAGCCTACACCAGAATGTAAGTCACAATGATAGATTTTATAACATTTTTGTCTACAGACAGGTTTCTTGCATAGTTGGACTTATCATTCTCCCGCAGACTTAGGATACTCCTCCAGTCGGTATGCTTTTTCAGGAATCTGGAAAAGGAAGACTGCAGAAACTTAATAGTGAGAGATTATGCAGTTCTGTGTGTAAACAAAAACTTACTGGGTGTTAACAACTGACGTGTGTTTGTTCTTTCAGGCTGTTGAAAGCCAGGCATTTTCTATATGTAACTCTTTGTCTTATATAAAATAAAGTTGTATAAAATAAACCCTACTGCCATATAATTCCCGTTGATCTGGTAAGAGGTCACAGAGTAGGTTCTACAGAGAACTAATCTCTAGCTGCTACATGGCTTGAAATGTAAAATGCTGCAGGAACTTGTTCAGCTGGGGTGTTTTGAAACTTTTGGGAAACAGGCATTGAAAGAATCATTCTCTAGTGATACTATAGACCTGTGGAACTCAGGTTGAGACCCTCCTATGAGCTGAGGGCTTTCTGGTGCTAGATAAAATGCATCCCATTTCATTTATTCAGTATTTTATCTACAAAAAAAATCATTATCTTCTTAAGGTGTCAGTGAAGATACTAAGGACTAACACAGCATGAAAACTGAAATAGGAGTTTTAGATTATGTAACTTTACCAAAATACAGGTTAATTAAACAATGTGTTCAATATGTATCAATAGAGATGTTATGCTGTTTTAAAACAGATCCTAAAACTTTTTTCTACCATTGCAAAAGACAACTTCTCTGGACAGCTCTCTTACCATCTCTCTCAAAGTCAGGACTTCAGCATGCTGACAGCACAGGACAAAGGCTTACTTTGTCAGCTTTGTAAAAGCAGCGACCTGCAGGCTAAGTAGGATTGTTACAGCCCGGTATAAACTAAAGATCTGAGTGTGTTTAAGTGAGTAACTGCATTGCTATAAAAAACAAAAGCAGAACTCTTTAGGACAAAGGCTGTCTTATTCTGGGAATCAGTTGAAAGTTAGTCAAAATGAGACTTCTTTAATGGAAATAAACATTTATACTGGGATTTGCATCCAGCTGGCTATGTCACTGCATAAATGCATGTTTTGAATAAATAAGAGTCTGTCTTTTAAGACTGAGATGGAAATGCATGGTTTTTTGTACACTGAAATACATGTCCTGGAAGTCTCTGCATTTCTGGATAGTGCTGGTAAATACTGTAGACTTCTTAAGTTATATGCTTTTTTCCTTCTTTTCCCTTTTTAGTTGTTGACAAGCTCAAGGAAATGATGGAAGAAATTGAAAATGCAATCAATGCTTTTAAAGAGGAACAGAGGCAAATGTATGTATACAAGAAAAAGTACTTTCCTAAGATACAATGAAAACTTTGCACTAGTCCAGCAAACTATTTACTCTTTTCCTACTGATTCCTGTGGTATGTAAATCAAAGCATGGAGCTATACATGTTAGAAACCTGATAAACTGCCTTTTAGAGAGGCTATTACAGCATTCCAGTGTAAGAACTATTTGGCTGAGAAAAAGCTTTTTAGAGAAAGGCTGCAGAAGAGATTAGATTGTGGTGGTTTTTTTGGTGGTGGTGGTGTTCTGTTTTCTAAGTGAGTTTGTGGGGGTTTCCATTCCTCTCTACTGGTGTCAGGAGGGGATTGAGTTAGTTGTATGTGTGCCATAAACATGTGCTTTCAGTAAGAGAGTAACTTAATTCTCATCGTGTCATGCTTTATTATCAGATCATTACAACTGTGCTGTTACCACTTCAGTTCTTAATCTTTGGAGAATGGCTTTTATGTGGCATTGAACAATTCCAAAATTAATTTATGGTGAATGGACAATGAATACTGGATTTTTTTTTTCTTACATTTCAGTGTTTGTCACTTTTCAGATATGAACAGCTTTTGAAGAAGGAAAAAGCTACCATTAATGAGCTCAGTCTCTTTGAGAGAAAAGTAGAACTGTGGGCATTAGGCAGCTTAACAACACAAAAAGTTTTGAAATTACCATCAGCCACGGTTACAGTTGATAAAACACTGGAAAATCATCTACCCAAAGAAGTAGTAGAGTTTGAAAGATTTCTTCAGCAAACAGGAGGGCGGCAAGGAGGCTGGGATGATTATGATCATCAAAATTTTCTGAAAGTACGGACTAAATACAGAGGAAGGCTGTCTTATATGGATGAAGCCCTTCAGTATCTCAGTGGAAGAACAAGAGAAGATATTGAACAGCATGACAAATGGTATCAAGAATTTCTAATTTTACATGAAAGAAAGAAAGAGGTAAAATAACCCTTCTAAGGCTTTTGGAAATTTCAGAAAAAGTACTTATTTTTAAAATTCATGCATTTCTTATTTTTGTATCTGCCTCTCTGGTGGTAGTGCTAGGTGGATTTCTGTTACAGTTTCTGTTGGTATATAACTGAGGTCTTTGGCATTCTCAACTTGTCAAAAGTATTCATCTTTAATAAATAATTACCAATAAGAACAGATCTAATAACACACTGAAGTGGGCTGTGTATTGCCAAAGTATATTAGAAATGCTTCTGGTGGCAGCAATCTTGCAAGTTAGATGCCCATCTCAGTGCAGTAGGTGATCCCATCTGAAACTGCAGGTCCTATTACCTTTGTCCCTAAGAATGTCTGTCCCATTATACGGGCAATATACCTATGCCATATTGACATACAGAATTGTGATTCTTTCAAGAACTATCCATCTGAGTAATAAAAGATACACTGACATAAAAAATATTAGGAAATACGTGGAATTGTTAATTTGAAAAAAAAATATTAGGAATAAAAAGACATTTGCATTAAAAAAAGCATATTACATCAACATTCGTAACTACCCAAAGTTATGACTGCTGTACCTGAAACAGTTTTAGCAGACATCTATTAAATGCTTGTGTGATTCATAAAATAAAATTTAAAAAAAATAAAAAAAAAGGTGAGAAAACATATATAGGTGCTTCTTTGCCTTAAATTTTGCCTTCAGTAGACTTTCAATTCCTGTCTACAGTCCTTGGAGGATACATTTTCCTCAGACTGAATCAATGTGAATGGGTAAAATTTTCATTAAAACCTTGAGTATTTTTCCTGCTGGTCTCTTGCAGTCAATTAAGAAGTGGAAAGAAAAGCAGCAGGAAGAAAAAGAAAGAAACTTGAAGGAGAAAGAGGAATCAGAAAAAATGCTCAAGGAAAAATGGCGACAGCATGAAGAGGCTCAGAAGCAAAAAGCAGAAGAAAGAAAAAGAAAACAAGAAGCAGTTGAAGCATGGAAGAAACAGAAAGCAATGGAAGAAGCATCACAACTACAAGAAGAGAGAGAGAAAAGGCAAGAAAAGGAACACCAATGCCACATGAAGTTACTGTTGGAAAGGAATACCTTGCAGAAGAAAGTAAAGGAGGAACTTGAAAAGCTTGAAAATGAGAAGAGAGAGGAAACTGAAAAGGATGAAAGGAAGAAAATTGCTGCAGAAAAAATTTCTAGGTTTCAAGAGCGTGTGCGTAATTACATCTCCATTTATGCATGTTGTTGTTTTAAATTCACCTACTTCCTCCTGCAATATATGTTAAACAATTTTAAAATCCAAGTTTCATACATGTAAATCCATTATTGATTCACTATGAAAACCAGCATCTATTGCAGAAGAGTATGAAACTTGATTTTAGACACAGATGTTGCTTTTCCCCAATATCTAAATTATACAGAATTACTCAAGCCCATGTTTCTTTCCACATACAGAAGTGGTTTTATTTACTTTGGTGTAAAAATAGGAAAAACTGCTTCAGCTATGTTGTCCTCCATGCTATAGAAAATGTCAGAGGACCTGAGTGTTGTGTGCAGATATGAGACAAAAAGAGATGTTTGAATATCCTGCAGGTTTCAGTGGCTGTTAGGTGAAGTCAGATTCCATATCAATGTAAATGCAATTACTGGAGAACTGGTATTATTGTCAGTTTTATAAAAAAGAGGGGTTTTGTTTCAAAGGCATGTCACTATAATTTGTTTGTGCAGGACAAGCTATATTAAGTAGCTACCTAGTGAAACTTTATTCTGTACTGACAATAATTTCAAAACAAAAAACAATTAACTAGGAAAAGGCTGCATATATATTTTTATATAATTTGTTTTACGTCCAAAAAAAGTTTACTTTTCCATTCATTATGTTTCAGAATCTACATAAACTGGAGCTAAGGGTTTTACAGAAACAAGCTAAAGAAATAGAGAAACAAGCAAAAGAGAAAAGGTTGGCAAAGTTGAGAGAGAAGGTAACTTTTTGTTTGCTTTAATCTGAGGTGTGTGCAGCTTGGTGATTTAAAAAAAAGGGGTTTCTCCACTGATCTAAAAAATGCAGCAGGCATAATTGTTCATGTATTTAAAAAACAAAAAATGAAAAAAAAAGATGAGAATTTATCTCACGGCAATATTTATCTGGGTAAAGCCTGTGGGTCATACAAATGAGCTGCAATGTGGACGCTAGCTTTTATTTTTTTAAATGGTTTTCTACCATTGGTTAAATAAGTAGACAGGTTTCCAGAAGCATTTTGGGTACACTGGGTTTTGAAAGAGTTTAACCTTTTAAATTACTCCAATGTGATGACAGCAAGCAGCTGTGGCCCCTCTTGCTGATTCGTGCCTGCGATAGTTCTCTCCCTGTGGAGGGAAGTGTCTCTTTCTGCCCGCCCAGCAGCTCACTCTGCCCCAGTTTGTGACGGGGACCCCGGAGTGTACTGTGACCCCTGTGGTTCGGGGGGCGAGGCGGGGCCAGTCCCGGTGCGCCGGGCTGGGGATGGAGCCCGCAGTGCCGTGGGGCGCTGCTGCAGCTCCGGAGGGAGCGGTGGGATGTGCCAGGGCAGGGCTGCGGTCCCGCCGGCTCACGGTGCCTTCTGCTTTGTCCTCAGGGCGGGCGGGCCCGCAGAGCAGCGCTGTCCCCGCCGCAGGACGAAGCGGCCGCCGGCGCGGGGCTGGCGTGAGCGCCTGCCGTGTGTTCCCTCCGCAGTTCGGGAGAGCCGCACGGCGGGGATGTCCCGTGCCATCAGAGGCGCCTTTCCCGCCTGTGGCAGCCCGGGGCGGGTCCCCACGCTGCGCCCGCCCTTCCCCTTCCGCCGTCTGCTCTGTTCCGTCCCCCTTTCCCTCTCCCTCTCCCGTTCCCGTTCCTGTTCCCTGCCCCGGGGCGGGCTCCGCCGCTGACGCGATCGGGGCGCGCCGGGAGCGGGCAGCGGCGGGATCGGGGTCGGGATCGGGATTGGGGTCGGGATGGACACGGACACGGACACGGCCATGGGGATGGAGATGGAGGCGGTGGCGCCGTGCGCGGCGGAGCCGGAGCGCCTGGACTTCCTGCGGGACCGGCACGTGCGCTTCTTCCAGCGCTGCCTCCAGATCCTGCCCGAGCGATACTCGTCCCTGGAGACCAGCAGGTAGCGGCGGGACAGCGGCACAGCGCCCGGCACCTGCCGGGGCGGGCCCGCCGTGCGGAGGGGCACAGCGCCTGCCGAGCCCCTTGCCCGGCCCGGCGTGCCGTCCCTTTCCCGGCCCGGGATGCCGTCCCTTTCCCGGCCCGGGGTGCCGTCCCTTTCCCGGCCCGGGATGCCGTCCCTTTCCCGGCCCGGGGTGCCGTCCCTTTCCCGGCCCGGCGTGCCGTCCCTTTCCCGGCCCGGGATGCCGTCCCTTTCCCGGCCCGGGATGCCGTCCCTTTCCCGGCCCGGCGTGCCGTCCCTTTCCCGGCCCGGCGTGCCGTCCCTTTCCCGGCCCGGGATGCCGTCCCTTTCCCGGCCCGGCGTGCCGTCCCTTTCCCGGCCCGGGATGCCGTCCCTTTCCCGGCCCGGCATGCCGCCCGCGCCGCGCTCCCTCCCGGCGGGCAGGGGAAGCCTCTCCCGGAGCGCTGCCCGGGATGCCTCCCAGCAGGAAAAGCCTCCTTGTAAATCGGGCCACCCGCAGACGGCTCCCAGAAAAGCCCTGCTGATGTCGGGGTGTAGTCTCTGCTCGCGGGAACTGCCCGGTGTCCGCCAGGGAAGGAACACTTGTTGATCCTTTTAATCTGTTTTCAGCCCAGCGCTTCCCTCACTTAATCCGCCCTGGAAGCCATTTTAAAATAAGTTACTTAAGGTTTTTGTATCTCAGGGTCAGCACGCGGAAGATTCGTGTTCGCTTTTCAGTCTTCATTGGCTAGTATAAAGAGATAAAACACTAGTGAAGTATGTTATGAATTGGGGGGGCATTTGTCTCTCTGATGGCTTCAGAATGTACTTTATATTCTTGAAGTCTTCACATAAGGTAGTCTGTTACATCCGAGGCACAAGAAGATCAATAATTTGATTGTCAAGCTTCACATGATAAAAACTTGGAGACATGTAGATGGTTTGGTATCTTATTCAACCAATAAAATAATCAGATTCTTTTCACTTTGTAATCTCCTGCAAGTCATGCTGTGAAGAATGCTCAATGGCTTTGATCTGGTCATCCTGTTGAATCAAACTTTATTTCAGCTGAGAACACAAACACTTGGCAAAAACATGTAAGGACTAGTACAGATAGCACCAAACTCTGTGTGGAATAACACAACTTTGCATCGAAAAGTAAAATTAGAAAAGGAACTACTGGAGAGGGGCCAGCGGAGGGCTACGGAGATGATTAAGGGACTGGAGCGTCTGTTGTTTTTGGAAGGATTGAGAGAGCTGGGCCTGTTCAGCCTTGAGAAGAGATGACCCAGACAGGATCTTTATTGATGCATTCAAATATCTTAAGAGTGAGTAGCAAGAGTGTGGGGTGAGACTCTTCAGTGGTACCCAGTGACAGGATAAAGGGCCATAAATACAAACTGAAGCACAGGAGGGTCCATCTGAATATGAGAAGAGACTTCTTCACTGTGGGGGTGACCAGTGACTGGAACAGGCTACCCTGAGAGGCTGTGGAGTTTCCGTCCCTGGAGATAACTCAGAACTTGCCTGCACATGATTCTGTGCAACTTGCTGTGGGTGAACCTGCTTTGGCAGAGGGAGAGTTGTACTAGATGGTCTACAGAGGTCCCCTCTAACCCCAGTATTCTGTAATTTTGTGAAATTCTCGTTTCAGAGCTTTAAAATTAAATTTGTTCATTAAGAATTAATTGGTGTTGCAGTGTACTTGCTCAGTTATTTTATATGACAGCAAGAGGAAGTCTAGGCCTCCTACTGGTTTTAGACCTTAAAGGTACAATACCACGCAGATGTATTAGAATGATAACACAAATAGCTAACCGAAGCCCCACTGACATGGAAATGCTAAAGAAATGGGATGTTTTTGGCCTACAAGAGGAAGAATCTGATCTCAGTCTTCCATTACTGAGAAAAAAATTACAGAGAAATATGGGGGTGTGCTCTTCAGAAGGGACCATGGGGACAGGGCGAGAGGCCATAGGAATAAGGTCCTTCAGGAAGAATGGTGTTGCTGTAGGAAACTGTTCTTTGTCATCCGAACAGTTAACCATGAACAGCTTGCCCAGGGAAGTGATGGAGTCTCTATGGAGGACCTGGCTTGCCATGGTCTTGGGTTGTCTCGTCTGTGTTCTGCAGGTGTTGGAACCAGTGAGAGGCTCTGATGTGCATTGCGAAGCTTGTCGCAGTTTACCTCTGAGCTGAAACAGAAGCTTCAGTTTACAAAAAGTCTTCCCCAATCGTACTGAACAATACTAATGGTAACAACGATTGTTTGAGAACTCTTGAGAAGTTAATTAGATGTCTGAGCTTAAATTTGGTATGTGGTCATAGTAGCCTCAGTAGCTTTACTCAGTGCCCAGTGTATTACATGTAATAGGTGTGCAGCACTGAAAAAACACTTGTTCTTTGAAAAATGGAATTGTCAGTTTGAAACTATTTCATGGTGCCTTAATTTTTGGTTAATGAGCATAGTCTAGGTTTTTGATTAGCATAAAAGTCATGGCCATCTGAATTCATGTGTTCTTTGAAGTTCTGAATTTTTTTTCTCTGCTACAGGTTTTTTGGTTCTCTTACAGTGCGTTTTTGGTCAGTGTTCTGCAGGTATGTGTGCATTTCTGCTGGCAAATTTTGAGTGGGGAATTAAGCTCCAAATGCATCATCCCCACCATGACTTTGAGGGTACTAAGTTTGCCTTTTTGCCAAGGTCGTGGTCACTGAGTTCAGCAAACCTTAAGAAAACCTCTGGAGCTGATACTGCTGCTGAAAGAAATGCTGTTAACCCTTTTATTTTTGCTTCCCCTGTTTTACATTTGTATGCTTCCATTGTGAATTAGACGGGGACACTAAACTAAATTAGAGATTTGTTAAATTAGTAAATAAATTAATTCATCAGTGAGATGGTTTTTGTTCACTGCACTGCAGCAGAAACAACTGCATTTGTTGTTACCAGACAAGGGTAGTAAACTGAAATTTTCCATACTCTTCTTGTCCGTTCTGACTTAAGCTCTAGATTGTCAAACAAGAGAGGATAAAGAAAATTCATGTAATGTTCTTTACTCAACTTTCTGTCTGAAAGCCTTCATAATTATTTTTATCTCTAGGTATTGCATGCAACAATAGTTGCAACAAGAGTAGTTTTTAAGTGTTCTGATTAACATGCACACCAATTGT
The DNA here is from genome assembly GCA_035221455.1 of Xenops minutus. Taxonomy (NCBI): domain Eukaryota; kingdom Metazoa; phylum Chordata; class Aves; order Passeriformes; family Furnariidae; genus Xenops; species Xenops minutus. The sequence continues at coordinate 17,239,000 of JAWWEE010000085.1, read as the reverse complement.
CAGTACCGTCAGGTTTTGCAGGGGAATGCAGCTCTCCTGGTCTCTGAAGTCTTTCAGATTGTGGTACTTCATGGTGTGCTTTGTAGCACACTTGATCAGTTTCTCAAATTGGCCTTTTCAAACGCTTTCTGAATTCTGCTGAGAAACTGTAGCTGTAGTCTTTATTCATGCTTGAAGTTGAAGAGGTCTGAATATGTCATCACGAGATTTCCTGGTGACTGTCCTCTGTTGAAATGGCTGTAGATAAAGTTTTTACACTTCATGGCATGTGTCACCTACAATGCTGCTAAGAGTTATTTTTGTTAGAACATATGTGTGTTAAGTTTCTGTGAGGCAGGATGGCCTATGGAGTAAGGATGCAGTATCTAGGTGGCTGTATTGGGACCTCTTTGTGTCCAGTGGTGCCAGATGTTCTTGCCTATCGCAAATTCCAACATATAGTATAGGCTGTTCCTTAGTAATGCTGGAGGCAGACAATCAATTGAACAAGTGAACTGAAACCTAACTATATGTAAAACCACTGTTTCAATTCTTTTATCTGACATGTATTTTTAACTGTAGATGAGATTTAGTGTCTGTATTGTATGCAGAGCTTTGTGGGTTTGATCCTGCTTTACAGCAGTTTCTAGTACTGATGTTGGCATGTTGTTTATGCCTCATTGGAAGTAGCTTAGCTGGGTAAAATAGTGTGAAATGCCTTTTAATTAGTTCCAGTAAAAAACTGTCAGTGCTTGTGAAAATCAGAACGTATAGGCAATGTTTCAAAGAAATAATTTACTGTAGCTGAGCAGTAAATTCCTTGGCTGTTTTTTTAATAAAAATAGTGATTTTGATTGAATTGGTGGTTTATTATCCAGGGTCAGGTTTTGGGCTAAACAGAGAGCAATAGTTGATGTAAGCCTTGAAGTGTTAATTTTGCACTTTGAAAAACAATTTTTTAGTCATTGGAAGAATTAAAATTACTCTTATTCTACATAGAAGTACCTTTGTGTGCAACATGCTTTTTTTTGCTTTCTCTACTCAATTTATTTGTAATAATAATTGTAAAGAGACGTGTTTTACCATCTCAGTGGTAGGAATGTCACCTTTGGAAGTTGTGCCTCCGTACTGAGATTAGTGTCTCCTTCATTGTCATTTGGCTGCTGTGTTTTAATTAATTCATTTGGAAGTGTGTCATCATTTATTCCTTGGTCTTACTGTTTACAGTTCTAATGCAAAACCGATGCAGGAGTTAAGTGGCTGTAGAGGTACCTGTCTGCACTGTCTCCTCCTCTTCAGAGGTGCCTACTACTTACTGGTGGCCAAGGTGGCTCACCAGCTTGTGAGGAAAATGCAAGTTAACAATTTAGTCTCCTAAGGAAAGCTGATATTAACTTTTGGTTTTCCTTAACATGCTGAATCGTGGCTTCTGCATATGTAGCAGTTGTTTCACAGTCCATCATCTTATTTGGTGAAAGGAGAGCAAGAATTTCTAGGAGGATAGGGAGACACCAGCGTGGGTGGCAAAATGTGCACACAGCTAATTTTATCTGAGTCAGAACTTTGGACTTCCAAGGTACCATTACATGAGTGTTTTCTCTCACAGCAAACTCTCTGAAGTTCCTAACCGAGTTCTGTTGCTTTGGTGCTCTGTCAGAATGAGTTTGAGAGCCCATGCTGTGAGTTGGGTGACTGCAGTGGTTTGAGGTAAAAACAAACCCCAAAAAGAAAGTGTTAGTTAGCAGGTATGGTAGGACATGTTTATGAAAGGAAACAAGTTGGGGGAAAGGGACTTTCAACATGCCAGCTACTTCACTGCTATTTTGTGTACTTGAATTTGGTATGCTTAGTTTTAGATGTTTAAACAAGGTAGTCATCTTAGGCTGCTTTATGCCCAAGGACAAGAAATAAGTGGCTCTAGATGTTAATTCATGGTGTGTGCTTATTTTTGCATTGTTTGCTTTCAAGGGAGGCTTTGCTGTTTTGACACCTGACTTCTAAGCAACTGAAACTGGGTCTGAGACACAATGAGAAGAAACCTGCTTAGTTAAGGGTTACCTTGCATATACACTTAATGCATATTTAGGGATTATTCACGTAAGAATTCTTCACAGAGAACTAGTGCTCCATATGCTAATGACATAACCTAGTTTACTTTGTAGTGGGTTGTTTTGTTGGGTATTTTTTCAGGTAAAGAGGCCTTTGGGTTAATTTTGAAGTGGCATATCGTTATATTAAGGGAGGGATAGCTTAAATGAAAAACCTTGTTGAGACAGAGAAATGTCTACAGTACAAAGAACAGTATTTTATCCAGTGGGTATATTTCATGTTTTCTGAGCTAGGCTCTGTGTTGCACCACTGTCAAAGGCTGAAAATTCATAGATATATCTGTTTCTGCAACGTTTTGTTAATTTCCCGATGATATTTATGGTGGGAAGTGTAAGTCTTATCTTTTTCTTTTAGGTTGACAATTGCATTTTTCGCACTCTCTGGTCTGGATATGTTGGATTCCTTAGATGTGGTGAACAAAGATGATATAATAGAATGGATTTATTCCCTGCAGGTCCTTCCCACTGAAGACAGTGAGTGAGTTTTTAGTTTTTTTATTGATATTAACATCTTTTCTTTCTGCTTGGGGAATAGTGGATGGCTCTGGTTTTTATAAAACGCAGGGTTGACCTTCCTGAAGTGCTGTCCTGATAATTTCAGATAGTGATGTCGAGCAAATCTTGGAAATAGGTCCCTCACAATTAATAAAGTTAGAAAAAGGAGAAATTAATTTGAAGATAAGCCAGTATAAAATAGTATAATGAAGTTGCACCTTTAGGCATCTCAGAGGAATGTTTTACTTGGTTCTAAAAGAAATGCATATGTTATGTAACTGTTACAAGTCTAATAGTGATTATATTGAATTCCACTCCTATACCAGGAGCTCTGAGCACAGGTTATTTGGAGCAGCATTCGGAAAATTGAGGTGTAAGGGTAAGAGGCAAAAATTATTAAAACAGTCCCTGTTTGAGGAAGAAAATTCGCTTCCTTATATCTGTGAAGGTTGAATTTGCCCAAGGTTTTTAGAGGCAAAAATGCTGTTGCTATATTGCAGTTGTTCTCAAGGTGGAAGGTGCATAGCCAGTCCAAGCTGGAGAGGGAGCCCACAGGAAATGTCTGTTTGTTAGTGACTTGACAGAAGTTCGGGAGGTGCTGTTCCTGTGGGCTAATCAGTGTTGGCAATTTTTTCTGTGGCAGTGCAGGTGAATAGTGAGCAGCAGTAGAGGTAGTAGGAGGGAGGGAGGTGTGGGCGAGGCTCTGCTGCTTTACAACAGGAGGTGCAGGCGTGTTAAATGCTGGGGTGGATATATCTCCAGGCTGGTGGTCCCTAGAGAAAAGGTAATTCCAGGTGTGTGTCTGTAAAATTGTGAGCATGTACTCTGAATGAATATGTGTTTCCTTATATTATTTAGTCTAATTATATACCACAAATTAGGTGTCTATAATCAGTTTTATGAAATAAAAGCATTTTTATGAAGTAAGAATATGTAAGTTAGGATTGCTCATTCTTTATTTTTGCAGTAATAAAAAGATCCTTATTCTGGAGACTTAGAAACCATCAGGTTCACTCCAGGAGTTAGTTCTAATAGATTTCTTTTGTCATTTGTTGTATTCCAGAACAGATTTTAGAAAATTAGTAATCTGGATCATATAATTATTCCCACAATGTTTTTAATCGTGACAGGGTTCCTGTCCCATACCATTAAAAAATCTCCCACAGTGTACATGCTTTGTTTTTAGCAGTTGCTCACTTTCTGACTTTTATCCCAGTTTTCAAGAGTATATTCCAAAAGAACAGGGAAATTTGCAAGACTGCAGAGATTAGAATAGGCATTTTTATTTTTCTTTGATAGCGATTAGTAATTCTTTTGGGGGGTTACCACGTGGCCGATGTTGGGATATTCCCAGTGTCAAGAGCCTCCTAGGGAGGGCAGTAAAAATCTCAGTGCGCAAATGTGGAGGCTGAGAGTCCACCAGAGATGTGCTCTTCATTTTTCTAGCTATCATCCCCTCAAAAAACTGCAGTAGGGTAGTTTTGGGGAGAACACTTTTGACAGCGCATTCTGTGCTTTCTAAGTAAAAATAAAATAAATCTTGCTTTTCAACACAAGAACAAGCTTTCCTCCAATCCCGTATTTCCATATCACATTGTAATAACTCCTGTTCTTAAGCTTTTGGCAATAACACTACTCCTGTTTGGTCAATTGGCCCCTAAAACTTCAGCATTTATTTTTATTTTGTTTTTACTTCATCTAAGTGACAATAGGCAGTGTAAAATGTAAATGATGCCAACAGCAGTAAGTTGAATATTGGATGACTAAATGTGAGGAAGAGAATGTCTACCCTCCTGTAATGTCTACTTTTGATAGAATGTATTGACTTTCTGGTTTTTAATTCTGGGTCTGTGCAATGCTTGTTAATAGGCAGCCTCCCAGCAGCAGAGCTCTTACTCCCTCTTTTGGTCTGTTTGAAAAAGTATCTAAACTCTCCTAGGCTACAGCAGTGAAGTTTTTGTTTTCAAATGCTTGTGCATCTCTGGTTGCTAGCTGGATGGATCAGAATGCTTCCGGGTAAAAAAATGAACAAGCAAGCACAACACTTTGATTTTATAGAAACATTCTATTGCAGCTTTTTTTACATGCATTCTGATAAATCTGTCTTTCTGTGAAATGTTGGCTTTCAAAAATTTTAATATGTTTTTAATGTAGTTTCTGGAATGCTGAGTTGCAGCAATCTAAAGTAACTGTACTGTTCTTGATATAAGTCTTCACTAAGTTTGGTACTGGGACTGAAAACCAATTCAAAACATGCGTTTTGAATTGGAATATATTTTTACGAATCGTGGGATTTGTTTTTGATTGAATCAATGGTTGAATTTCTAAAATAGGGCAAACCAGAAAACTAAATTTCTCTACTATTCACATTTGTCCCTCCAAGGATTCCATTATCTATACCACTTCAGTTGAGTTTTATTTATTTATTTTGAGAACTAGTGCTACCTTACAGTCATTTTTCCAGTGAGTGGGATAAAGAACAATTGGTGCTTTACAAATGTAGTATTTGTTTATTTTTATCAATAACTATTATAGTATGTATATACTAGCAGGGACAGAGTTCACTGTTTTTCATAGTAGCCGCTATGCTGCTGTGTTTTGGGCCTGGGACTAAAAGAGTATTGGTAAACACCAGTCTTTTCAGATGATGCTGAGCAGTGTCTGGACAGCATCAAGGCTGGTGCTTTTCTTCTCCTCTGCACTCCTTTTCCCCCAGCAGATACATCTGGGGGACATAGCCAGGACAGCTGACCTGAGGACGGACCTGAGGGATACACCACACCATCTGACATAATTTTCAACAATAAAAACTGGGAAAAAAAGGAGAAAGGGGGCCATGTTTATGGATCTGGCATTTGTCTCCCTGAGTAACACTTACACCTGCTGAGTCCCTGCCTTCTGGGAAGTGGCTTTACACCTGCCTGGCTGATGGGAAGTAGTGAATGAATTCCTCCTTTGCTTTGTGTGTGCTCACAACTTTTTCTTTACCTTTCTAACTGTCTCTGTCTCACTCACTTCTTCAGTTTTCTCCCCTTTTCTCAGTTTTCCTGCCCTGACACTGCAGGGGCAAGTAAATGGGAAGCTGTGTGGGTGCTCAGCTGCTGGTTGGGGTCAACTCACAACAGCAAGGCATTACAGAACCTGGCAGAAAATGCAGAATATAGTGGTTTAGAGCACTTCTTAGGTAGAGTCTCACAATACCCTGAGTAAGAAAGCAAATACATACTCTGTCAGCCTAATGGAAATGTACTAAAGGAAGCTAAAGATTAAGGTCTGTCAGGACAGACTGTATTCTTCTGTTGGTTTATTGTAACTGTGACTCAAACAAATCATGTCCTTTAAGTACCATAATTTTAACTCAGGTATTTCAGAAACTGGCTCAATACCACTTTTAATTAGGAGGGAATGGCCTGTCACATATGCAGGCTGACCCTCACACAGAAACACATCCTTAGCTGAATGCTTTAACTTATTGCTGCCTTTTGCTTGTTTAAAGGGCCTTGTCTTCTATAACTAATGCTAAATAATATGGCTTTACATTGCATAGTTTATGGACATGGCTACCTTTCTTTCACTGTTAGTAAATGCTCTGCTTAGGTGCATGGTTCATACTGGTTTTGTTTTGTTTATATGTTCACTGCAAGAAGACCTTACTAAACTTTCCTTTTAGAAAGAAATTGAAGTCTTGAAAAAGCACTTTTTTCTTTTTTCATTTCTTTTTTCATTTTATTTCATTTCATTTCATTTCATTTCATTTCATTTCATTTCATTTCATTTCTTTTTTCATTTCATTTGCTTTTTTACAAGCCTTGCCAGAAATTACATGTATTTAGACTAAGACATATTTTTGAAGTCTTCATGAAATTGCAAACTGGTTGACAAAAAACCCCCTTTCAGCTACCTGCTTGTTCTTAAGATCCTTACTATGTCAGAGTTCTAATGTTTCTCCTCTCATAGTACAGCTCCTTGACAGAATTTCAAATTTATTTTAACCATCTTAAAGTGCAGCTTGTAGCAGTTTAGGAAACATGTATTCCAGTTTCTTGCAAGTCAGTTCAGCACTTTTTTTAAAAAGAGCGTGAATCCAGAGCTTTGTACTCAAGTAATCTCATTACAGACAATGGAGGCACACTGCTTGACCGTACTTATCCACCGTCCTCCCCCATAGGAACACTAGCATTTGTTTGACCCTGCTTGAGAGCTTGCTGAAGTGGCAGAAAAGTATTCATTTATTTATCTAACAGAAGGTTAGCTTTGTGTTGTGTTGGTGAACTTGGTTGGGAGTGCCAGTGTCAGGCCACTAAAGGACAGGAAAGGAAATCATACTTTTTGACAGTTGGATGCTTCACTAACTTTGCTGTACTAAAAAAATAGAACAAAAAGGAACACTGGGACCTATTTCATTTGTAGAACTGTACCCACAGGACCCATGCATAGCAGACTGAAAACCATTATGCTACATCATGGACCTGAAATGTACTTCTGTCAAAATCTGAGTTTAGATTAGTAATAATAATTCCTTTTCCTTTGTGTGTCAGTACTGGAAAAAATTTATAAAATGCCAATGATGGTTTTTTGAAATCGTTACGTGTGTGCTTTCTGATAATGAGTTTCTTGAGAGTAGAAATTTTCTTCCATCACAACTTTCTTTAATGGCTACATTTGAAGTATTTATCTGGATGTATAATGGATTTCCATTTCAGAGAATGCAAATTTGCATTTTATGACACCCTCTAGTGCTTTAATATATAGGAATAATTACATCTTTAGCCCTAGTTGATAAGAAGAGCTTATGTGTACTTTTATCTGGATGTACTGACAGGATCAGCCTATGTTAAAGCTGTGATTTTCCTTTTTATATATAATAAGATGTTAATGATATATGTAACCTCACTTCTGTACTTAGCAAAATGAAAAAAAGCCTTGCAGATAGAGGAATGCCTGGGTAATCTAAATGTGAGAGAAGTAGTAGTAAAACTTACCAAACTTTTCATGCAAGAGAAATAATTTAAAATATAAATAACACATATTTCCTGTCTGTAAAAAAAGAGCTCTTATGATGAATCATCTGTGGTCATCACTTGAAAGTTCTTTTATCTGTCTCAAGGACTTTCTGGCCTAAGCACACATAAGTAACATGGTTTTCTTCACAGGAAAGTCTTAGCCTTTGATTTAAGTATAGATTCTTTTGGGTTTGGAGAAGGGCCAGTATTCTTTAGCTGTCAAATGTGACAAGTTTTTCCAGGTGGGTTATGTTTAGGTTGCAGTAGTTATGCAGCAAATGAATAAACATGTATTACTTCTTGCTCTGTCTTAAGCTGCTTCAGAAAGTGATTGAGGTTGACAGTGGAAGTGAACACTAGGTGGTACCGTGTCATAGCTGCAATTGTACTGATGCCTCAGCAAGCTGTGCTGGAGCTGAACTGGGCACTCCAGCAGTTTTTTACAAGGGACATAAACTATGATCCTATGACCCTCCTAGTTAGGGTATATTTATTTTTCTAATTCTATTTCTGATGCTGACAGCCCATTTGTGGTCCAGGAAAGTAGGTAGAGTTTAATTAGTACTACTAAGCTATTACATAAAATAAGAAGTACTTTGCAACAAAATAGTAAAACTAGCTTCACAAAAGGTGAAGTTTCACATTATGAAGTTTCTTTTAAAAACTGAAAGACTTTAATTTTCCCTAACTCCCCTTTTGAATTTGTATATTCACGAGATGCTAAAAAAAATGTTGAGACATTACATCAATGTTCCAGAGTCATCTGGTTAAAAATGAGCAGTTTTCACTTCCTGTTTTAACACTTCCCTTATGATCTCAGAGTTCTATTTCTTAATTCATGTATTTTGACTGGAAATTTAGCAATTCACTTGTGATACTGAAGGTCCAGGAAGCATATATTGCATGCATATTAATGGGTTGGAGGAGGGGATAAAAATCCCTTTCAAGTTTCCCTTAAAGTACTAAGGGCTTTGAAGAATCATACTGATCGTCTGTTTCTCCTAGAAACCCATATGTAAAGTATAGAGTGGGAGATCAGAAGTACTGGCAAAAACAGTCAAAATAGATTTTAAATTGGTAGCAAATCCAGCATTTTGATTTTAAATTGGTAGCAAATCCAGCATTTTAAAATTACAAATGCTGTTTTCTAGTTTATAGCAGATTAGTAGTACAAGAAAGGTTTTAAAATACTACATAAAAATTGAACAGCTAAAGGGTGTAATGAATCCCAATTTCATTCATGTACTTTATTTTTGATCTGTTTTCGTAGTAGCTGTGAATCAGAAGCCAATCAAAGTGACCCTCTAACAGCATATGACACTTGAGTTTCATGCTGCCATTTCTATCTTGATAATGAATTATAAGCTGCAGTCTAAAAGGCCGGTGATGGGGATCAGTATTTCTGGGATGAATCCTTCCATCTAGCAACTAGCAGCTGAGTTCTATTTGACTGCAGAACTGTCTTAATTGTAGCATGTTTTCCTTTGCAGCAGGCCAGAATAGCTGTGTGCCAATAAGCTAGCAACTTTCCTGGATGAAGGGTTTCCCCTTAGTACCATTTCAAAGTGAGTTTTCTAGTTTGCTCAAACACTTAAGAAACAGATTCATTTTTACTGAAAACGGGCCAAGTGAATGGTGATTTTTTTTCATAATGTTGCCTAAGAAATCTAGTACTTAAGAGGCAGAAATTCTAGTTCTTTTCTTAATGATTCTTTCACATTGTATCATTTTGGAAATCATGAATTTTTTTGGACAGTGTATTTCAGGACCTTAGATTAGTCTTTAATTTAATTTACTGTGCTTTCGAAAGGCTGATGCAACATGAAATGCAAGTATTTGGTTCTGTAAGTGAACAGACAAATGTTCTCTGCTGAGAATGTTTCGATTATAACAAAATAGTTCCGAAATTTTTTGTCTACAAAAGCTTTTCTGTTTCCTCTTTGTGGGCATGACTGTGGCATATCAGCTTTTAGCGCAGGCTGGAATTGCTTTCATTATTTGTGTAGAATCATTAACAAGTAGTTTTGATTGAACTGTGGAGGAAGTGGAGAATTGCAGGTGTTTCACTACATGCCACTTAGATCCAAAGACTTGTCGTGTAGAGAAACTTGCGTACTTTAACCAAGTTGAAGTTCTTAAGCTAGTAAAAACTTTCTAGTTTAAATTTTGTGTATATGCAGAACATTTAGAATTAGAAGGTAATATGCTGATAAATTACACAAGAACTTGTAGACCATATTGTATAGTTGTGTTTTTCAGGGCTTTCAGCTTTATAGCTCTTCATTTTTATTTAGGCTGGTGCAATTTTCCCTAATATTCGCAAGGATTTTTAGATTAAAGGCTGAAAAACTTTTAAAAAAAGGCAAAAAATAAAAAGCTGAGAATTTAAGAAATTTAAGAACAGCCAAGTGCTGTTTAACTACAGCATTTATTAGGCTTTTACTTTCAGAAACTGATCAGTAAATAATTGAGTTTTTGCAGAGCTAAAGCAGGATGGAGCCCTGCAAACCTGTGCTTAACTCTAGACAGTGTGTGGTTCATACTTCTGTATGCAACATGCTCAGGTATTATGAGTCATGTGAAACAAAGTTATACTGAATCACTGACAGAAATGTTTGATAGCTACAATGTGCTTGCAATTTGTTTGCCCTTGAACATGTTACAGAGTATCTTAAAACAGTTCTGCTTGGGAACAGGCAGTAAGTATTACCAGTCAGGAATCCAGAGACGAATAAAAAATATTTTGACTCTGGGCATTTTCCCAGGGGAGCAATCCTTTTTGTTTTTGTTTTTGTTTTTTTTTTTCTGGAGAGTATGTAAGATAATTCTTTGCTGATCCAAGCACTATATTTCCACTAAATTAAAAAAACATATATATGCTTCGCGCTTTGTCATTACAGCAGGATTAAATTTGCTTCTGGTTTTCTTTGTTTTTGTTTTCTTTAATTAATCATTGATAATGAACTAAGGTTGGAAGCTGAGAGACACATGCAAACTCTAGTAATATGGTGAATAGTGTTGAACTAATGGGTCTAGATCTCAGTAAAGAATTATGGTTTATGAGTGTTTTAATAAAATAAGTTAGTTGAGTACTGTTTTAATCTTTTCCAGGATCAAACATGGATCGCTGTGGATTCAGAGGCTCTTCATATTTAGGGTTGCCATTCAATCCCTCTAAGGTCAGTTAAGAGTGTGTGTGTGTGTGTGTGCGCGCGTGAAATATTTTCAGTTAGGCAATAAATGATCTTGTGTCTTTTTTACAGTGTAAACATCACAATTACGGAATATCTGGAAGATAGGGATTTTTGCCCTGTTAATACACTAAAATATTTGCAGAGCTTTTAAGAAACACACATAGGACACATAGTAAAAAGGGTCCTAGGACTTGAGTTTCCAGATCAGCGAAGAAGTTGACATACAAACTGTGGCTTGTCTCAGTGCAGTTTTTTCTTCTCTGTTCTTTGCTAATGTTGAGAAACATCTCTATCTCAAGAACTGTCACATGGTAGAGAAGAGCAGAATAGCCCCATATTAAGTGGTGCAGAACATGCTGTTCTTTGGTATCATAGAATGGTTTGGTCTGGAAGGGGCCCTTAAGATCTTCTTGCTCCAGTCCCTCCACTACAGGCAAGGACATCTTCCACTAGACCAGATTGCACAGGACCTCATCCGACTTGTCCTTGAACATTCCAGGGAAGGGGAATCCACAGCTCCTCTGGACAACCTGTTCCAGTGCCTCACGGCCCTTTCTTCCTAATACCTAATTCAAACCTACTCTCAGCCTGAAGCCATTCCCCCTTGTCCTGTCTCTACATGCCCTCTCCTTCTTTCTCATGGGCTCCCTTCAGGTACTGGAAGGCCGCAGTTAGGTCACCTTGAAGCCTTCTCTTTTCCAGGCTGACCAACCACAACTGTCTCAGCCTTTCCTTGAAGGAGGAGTGCTCCCTTTAATCATATTCCTGGCCCTCCTCTGGACTTGCCACATCCTTCTTATGCTGGGAACCCCAGAGCTGGATGCAGCAGTCCAAATGGGGGTCTCACTAGAGTGGAGCAGAGGGGCAGAATCCCTTCCCTCACCCTGCTGGCCATGCTGCTCTTGATGTAACCCAGGATACAACTGGCCCTCTGAGCTGCAAGTGCACATTGCTGGCTCATGTCCAGCCTTTTCTTCACTGGCACCCCCAAGTCCTTCTTGGCAGGGCTGCCCTCGATGACAACTTCTTCCATTCTGTACCCTTCCAGTATGCACCAACCCAGCTGCAGCACCTTGCACTTGGTCTTGTTAAACCTCATGAGATTCCCATGTGCCCATTGCTTGAGCTGGTCCACGTGGTGTCCTGTCTTTCAGGTGTTTCAACAGCACCACTCAGCTTGGTGTCATCAGCAAATTGGCTAGGGGTGCACTCAGTCTCTCTGTCTGTGTCACTAGTGAAGACATCAGATAACACTGGTCCCGGTACAGACCCCTGAGGGCACCATTTTTCAGTGATGCCCACTGGGACTCTCAGCCATTGACCACCACCCCGAAGATGTGACCGTCCAACCAATTCTTTATCCACTGAACAGTCCACTCATCAAATCCATAGCTCTCCAGTTAAGAGAGAAGGGTGTTGTGGGGGTCTCATGTCTGCTTTAAAGCTCTATCAGTGGACCCCCTGAGTTCCTGAGCAAAGACTCTCCTGCTTGTTTTAGAAAGTAAATCCTGTCTGATGGCAGTGTGCCTGAGGCCATGTAGAGCATCCCACTGTCAAAAAATCACCAAAATTTTGTCAGTGACACCAGCCATGTAGCCATGTATTAATACACTGGGCTTATCTGTTTCTTTCAATGTCACCGTCTGCAACTGGCATTCTTCTTCCTATGTCAAATCACATGTATTTCATTGCACCTGATACCAACTCAGACATAGGCAAGGCTCTGTTCATCCCATTTTGTCATGGCTATAAGAGACGGTGCTTTGAAACCCAGGGAAATGAGGTTCAAGAGAGTTAAACTTGTATATGAAAAGAAAGTGCTCTTAATAAAAGATGGAAAAAAGGTTAGTTTAGCAGAGACTGCTAAAGGTGTTACAGAAGGTGTGATACAGTTGGATGTGGAAAGTAGATGCCAGTGAGCAGGAAGAACTGTGAAAGAAGTACAGAGGTTTTCTGTGGAAATGTTAATCTACATTGGAGTAATAACTGCATGTGCCTCTTTGCATAGAATGTCAGCCAAGTACTTAAAGCAGTAGTACTCAGAAGTTGCACTTTATAACAAGCTGAAAATAATTGTGAAGACATTTTTTTACATCTCTAGTCTGAGCACTTGGCAGCATGTGATGGGCAAGGTAATTTATCTCTTTGTTTGCTATGGTATTTATCCTGTTACACACTACAGTTGATGTCTGCAGTGAGATCTCACTATACTAGCAAGTTTCAGCTGGAACTTACTTCAGTGGCAATTCATCCACCCACTGAACTTGAAGGAAACAAGGAAAAAATTCAGCTTAAAACCTTAACAAATTTGGGACCTGTAGTGGTGACTTACTGGGATAACTTGTTAAAAATAAAGTTTAGCGGCAAAATAGTAGACAATTTCAGTATAGTTATATAAGAAAAAGACTGGATTTAGTTGGAAGAAAGATGATTGTCTTTGAACACAGTCACCTACAGAAAGTGGAGATCATATTGTGGCATAAAAGCACTATATAATGAAAAAAGACATCATTTTACCAAATTAAGATAATAAAAATATATCAGTCTCATGTTTCCTTAAAGGTTTGGGTCATTGCCATGGGGTGTAGTACATTAAATGAGTGTGTAAAGCTAGAAGATTTATTTCTGGATATAGTTCTGAGATCTTATAAAGGGCCCTGAAGACAAGAAGTCTGTGAGATTATTGACAAAGCATTGTTTTCCCTTTCCAGTACTTTTTGGTGCTTTCATTTATCTTCCAATAATATATGTTTCATACTAAAATATTCTCTTTACAGTAGATGTGTTGTAGTGTGTTGGTGTCTTATATTGTGTTAACCAATTTGGAGAAGGGAAGAAGAGTTTGGTCCATGTAACCTGTGGAAATTAGCTATGAGGTCATTATCTCTAGAAAACTATTTGCACATGCAGGTACTTTTTATTCAGGCATTGCAGTACTTTTCTGCATTGTATCTACATTAGAGCGATCACGTCTGCTTGATTTATTGGCAGACAAAAGTGTAAAGCATTTCCAGCACTGTTGCCCTGAAATGTTCTAACTCAGAAAAAAAAAAAAGACTTGGAAATAACTGCCATGACTTTGAGGTATGTTTACGGTCTTGTAATTTTTCTTTATTCATAATTTTTTAAAAATCCTATAAGTGCTTTGGATTTCTATTGATGTTTGATATTTATTACATGCCACTACAGTGATTTCTTTCTTGGAACTCTGAGAAAGTGCCATACCAAGGGTAACAAAATATTTTGTCACTCAGGATCCTTCAAAGTAATAGAAAAAAAGTAAGGGATATGTTAGAATATTGAACTTCACTAAATGTTACAAGGACAGCTCATTCCGGTTTGGTTTGAGGGTTGTCGGTTTTTAACAGTTACCCCTTTGATTTTTGATGGTAATGTCTTTGCAGCTATTTGGAACAGCAAAAAAGTGAAACCAAAGCATATCCATTTCACCAGCTCACCACACATCCTTCACAAATTGTGCCAATCTTAACTGTAAAGGAAGGATAACAGCGACTCTTCTGTTACCGCATTTAAAAGATGATTCATTTTAGAATTAGAAAATAATAATTATTTTAAATAGCTCCAAGTTTTGAAGTCTATCTGATTTGCTGTTATTAGAGTTTAAATTGGCTTTTTAGTTTAGGGGTGAACAGTCTTCTCAGAGTTTCAGGTGAGTGTAGGTATTTTCAATGTCTTTAAAGTGTTATAAGTCAATTTTAGGGCTGGATTGAAAGCCAATACCTGAAACTTTTATGTAAAATTGCGGTAAATAACATGCTTTCACTTGGGGGAAAAAAGATCTCTTTTGTGTTCCTTACACAACATTGTATTTTCTCAAGGCTGCAACACTGATAGTGATGAAAGATGAAAAATTCAAGAAAATATTTTGCATAGAGACTCACATAGAAGACAGCAATAAATAGACTATAAAAAAAAATAGAAGATAACAATTAATACTATAGGCCCAGATAAGTCTGAGACAAAACATCTCTCTATTATGTTTGTTCTTTTTTTATTTCAAGCTAACATCTCTGTTTTATTTTTGGGGATTCTGAGCCAGCTGGTCTAGTGAAAAGTGTCCCTGACCATGGAATAGGGATTGTAACTAGATGATCTTTAAGGTCCCTTCCAACCCAGGCCATTCTGCAATTCTGTGAAGTGGGAAACAGTAAGGTCTTGCAGATTAGTTTTGAAACAAGTAAAGCAATTACAAGAGCAGAGGCACCTTGAATTAGAGAATAGATGCTGCATTTGGCAGTGTACTGTAAGTTTTACTCAAATTAACTAAATCAGCTAAACTCATGTGCTTTAGATAAACTTAGGTCATTATAATTTGAAAACCGCACTCTACAGCTTAGGCTACCCATATCTAAGTGAAGACCATTACCCACTGAACATCCACAATAAACTTAAAATGCAGTGTACCTTTAAATCAAAGCAGGCAAAATATTGCCCAATAACTATTACATAGGCATGTATTTAGAAATTAGATCAGTGAATACTTATGTATTTTGAAAGTATAATTATGCTTCTTGACTGTAACCAGGTATGCTGGTTTTGTGGATTTACCATCCAGCACTCATCTCTGTGCAGACATGTCAAAACCAATTATCTCAAGTTTGTGTGTTCATTGGCTCCTTGCACACTGGGTGAAAGAACCCTTTCTTGTGACAGCAGTGCCGGGTGTGAGAAGGAAGTTTTTTGATAGTGGTACTATACCTGTGTGAGTATATGTTTAGTAGCATTTTTTATTAGTGTTTGAATAGATCTTGCCCAAGCTTTTGCAGCAGAGAGAATTTCTTAGCTTTCTCTGCAGTGGTCAGCAGGAAATGCTGGTGACCATGAGTTACGTTTAAATAGCAGTTCTAAATAATATGATAGGAAACACTGTTGTGTCACTGAATGAAATTTAAATATTTGAAAGCTTCCCCTCACCTTGCCTCTTTTAGCGTTAACTCTTTTAAGGAAGGCTCAAAGTGTGGACACCATGATGGTAATGCCAGTAGAACCAGAACTGGTTGCTCCACCTCTTAAGATCCAAGTAAATCTGCCTCCCCTGGAACTTCTAAATTAATTACCACAAAAGGCAATGTGTATAGAGAATATGACCTGGCCATATACCTTTTTGTTGTCTTCTTGGAGTATGTCTGCACCAGTGCATTAGGTCAGTTCAGTAGAGAGCACTTAATAAGAACCAGAAGGTGCACTCTGAATGAACTTTTCTGTTAGTGGGCCCTGTTCTTCCTGTGAAAGGAGAAGCCACTGCTTGAGCATTCTTACACCATTCAAGGAGTCACACATACACACCACCCGAGAATTTAAATACTAGAATAAGAATCATTTTGCAGTGGACAACTCCAGGAAGCTCCAAGAAGATGCCCCTTTTGATTCCTCGCTCACACATACACACTCTGAGATATGCTTCTGTCTTCTCAACCCTAAGTTTCCCATAGCAGAGTCTCAGCCACTGGATTTATAAAAGTTAAATAATAGAATAGTACAGCAACAAGTCAGCAGAAGGTGTGTACCTCCAGAGAGGGACCCAGAACAAAGAAATCTGCGGGCACTCACACCCTTACAATTTATACATCCACCCCTTACTCTTCCCATGCCTTGTATGCACCCCTTGGTTCCACGGTAATTTTTGTTCTGATGTCTTTTTACACCTTATTGAGTTCTTTTTCTGTCCATGCAGACAGGCTGTTCTTGTCGAGCTGCAGCTTCTGCAGTTGATGATTGTAATATTCCTCTTGTTTGCATTTCTGGTGCACCTGCTCCCTGGTAGAGCATGGGAAACTAAAAAACCCCTAGACATGGGATAAACATTACTTAACAACAGCCAAAACATCAGTGTGTTACCAATATTGTTCTCATACAAAGCCAAAACACTCTACCAGTTACTATGAAAGTTGCTATGAAAATAAACTCTGTTTCAGCTGAAAACATATCTAGGTGTAGTTTCAGAGCTTACTGCCTGAGGCTTCATCCAGCTACTTATGCTAAGCAAGTAAAGCTAAGCAAACAACAACATCATAAATCGCACAGTATTATAACTCTGTATAACACACTCTACTTA
Source organism: Xenops minutus (assembly GCA_035221455.1). Taxonomy (NCBI): domain Eukaryota; kingdom Metazoa; phylum Chordata; class Aves; order Passeriformes; family Furnariidae; genus Xenops; species Xenops minutus. The sequence goes on along the minus strand of JAWWEE010000085.1, from coordinate 17,222,145 downwards.
AAATTTGCTTAATTTATGCTAAATGACAGGTATCTCTCAACACTACCCTCCAGGCCCACTCCTGTTGGTGTTACTCCTTCATGTAGACATAACCATACTGGATCAGGTATATTTCTGGTCCTTTAAGTGTTTAGCACATTCCATCCACAGTTTAACTGCTTTGTTCTTGCTAGTTTTTGAAATGTAACTTCTACCATTCTTAAAATAACTTCATTCTGTTTGTGTTCTTGGCCCATGAATCTGAGATGCTGGCAGAGTTGATTTTTTGTACTTAGGCTGACAGTTTGCTTAGTTGTTCTGTCACTTCAGTCAACAGGATCTATGAGGCAGAAGTAGATAGATTTAATGAAATGTAATTTTTGTTCATAATACCAAACTTAAAAATTAACTTATTTTTATTTTATATGCTTTGTCTGTGGTGTCTTTGATAAGATTTCTACACAATGTCTGAATGACGTTGTTCTTCATAGCAGAAGCAGTCTAGCAACATTTACTCCCACCCGTGCAAATTTTAGACATATTGGCAATTATCTCATGAAACATTTAAGACTTATTGTAATCTTTTGTATTTGGAGAAGCCATTCTAGTCCTGTTTTGTGAGACCAAATTGTCATAGGGCCAGTTACCACAAAAAAGTGATGTTTTCTTGGGTTTTTTATTTTGAAGGGGGTTTTTTTTGTCTGAAATACCCAATTATTCTGTTTGTTGTCCCCTCAGCTCCTCCTGTTATGTAGCCTTTGTCTTCTGTTACATAAGTTTGTGAAGTATATACAGGTGTGCGTAGGTACAACATAACATTTTATAAGTAATATCACAGTGATCTTGAAATAATTACATGGAACCTAGAAGATAAAGTGAATTCCAGTAGGCTTAAAAAATAGTTATGGTTAGTGTGAAGAGTATATTACTCTTCTGGTGATTACTGTTGTAACTTTTTATAAAAACCACATGTGAATAAATCTGCTAGGCGCTCAAAAACTTCCAATATCCTACAGTAATTGCACATCTGAAACATCGTGTTGGCCTATATGAGTATGTCTTGTTCCTGTATGATCTCATACTTCATTCTGATCTCTCTGTGTTTAATTTAATTGTCTTGAAATAATGGCCATATTTGTTGGGATTTTTGAGCCTAACCCAAAGCTCTCAAAACATTAGATGCATACCAGTATGTTGGACCCTCTGCCACATCCACTGGCTTTTTTTAGTAATTACATATCAAGACATCTAGCAGTATACCACCAACTCATCATATAAAGAATTTGGTTACCCTCCACATGATACTCCTGTGATAAAACTATTAGTAGCAATGTCAGTTGTGTGACCTGTGAGTAGCTGTTCTTGAATGCTGACATTATCTCCCTGATTCCCCACATCACATTACAAACCCATCCTAACAGTTTTTTCTACATAAGGTTTTGTTTGGTGTGCAGGGACAGAAGTGAATGGCAGAACTAGTGTAGCTGTGGACTTCATGATTGCATGTACAGGCAGCAGATATTGTTTGCTTTATATGGTTCATACCAGTATGGTTTGTGTTCTTTATTAAAACTACCAAAGTTGCAATATTTTACACAGCTCAGGTGTTTCTGAAAACGTGTATCTGGAATAGCAGTGTGCTACTACATTTTGAAATGCTTGTATGGGGAACAAGTACCGATAGAATTTGTATGTTGTCCAGGTATTGTGGCGATTGATGCAATTTGTTAGAGGAGGATGGTGTTACTACCTTTTGTGAGCATACAGTGTATGTGCTTATAATAATAGGCTGCCTGAAGCCTATTTTTACTGCAGCAACTAGTGTTGTAAAAGAAATCCTAAAATTCACTAAAAAATAAGGGCTCAATTATTTAAATGTATTTGTAGGCTACCAGTGCTTTAGAGCCAGTGTGGAATTAGCATGTGTACAGAAAAGCGGAATAAAAGAAAGAATTGGCTGAAGTGAGAATTTTCAGTTACCTTATCTAGACATTGTGAAAAAATTATTTTGTTGTAATTAGAACATTTGGGTAGAGTTTTTATAAATACAGTTTTAAGAAGCCAGTCTGAATATGCTTCCGTAAACCTTCCTTAGTGATTTAGTCTTCCTCTGGAAATAATATATTCAAATGCAAAGTGAAATTCTTTCACTATAACTAGTACTGTTCAGTTATTCCTCGAGTCAGTATTTGTTTGGAGATGAACTACCTATAAAAGTGTGTGAACAGCTGTGGTGAACAGTTGACAGTGATTCACAGGCTCGGTGTGTTTGTTTGAAATTAACAGAGGCACCTTCTGCATTTCCCTTGCTGTAGGTTAGCCCAAGCAGGAAGAAATCAAATAGTCCTCTGATTCTAGTTTAACTTAAATTACATAAATGTTTGGAAACTTATTTTTTTTCATACTTACTGGTGGGAACTACTGGAAGATTTTGTAAGCAGTTGGTCCTGGTATCTGATAACCTGTCCAGACATTTTCATTGGCTAGTGTGTCTTATTTCATTTGACAAAAACTATGAGAAATTTTCTCTGCAGAACTGAGACACTGAGAATCCTTTTAGGACATGAACTGGTCAAATTTGGCTTTTTGGAATAGATACTTGCTTTGCTTAAAAATAAATTAGTTACATTAAATTGAATACTTCCCTGCACTGGCAAATTTTTATCACCCTATATGTCTGTATTTTTGGAACAGAATTTTAGATTGAAATAAGTTAATATATCACAATGGTGAAGCTGCTTAATACATTTTTTAAGGGGAAGGTATTCTGAAAAGAAGGCTTTCGGTACTGTTACATTTAAAATCCCTAGAACTGGTGTGGTAGGCCAAACTGGGAGATGTGCAGGGTAGGAGGCAGTGATGGGGACACTGGCAGCACAGGGATAGGAGTGGGAACTCTTGAGACTTGTGCTCCCTTCTCATCAAAGGGTCCAGGACTAGAAATAAAGGAGAGGAGGAGCACCTCTCAACACTCACTCTCTTGTTCTCCTTCTCTGTTGCTTTTCCAGGGCTGCTACAGTCATTTCATCTTGTTTTCTGCTTCCCTTTCCCAACTGTGGTTCCCTATTGTGAGAGTCCATTGCTATCTAGTAGGTTATAACTATTTTTCTCCCAGTTTCTTATTAGAAACAAAGCTTTTTTGCTTTGGAGATAAACCTGACTTGCCTGAAAAATACCAATTACATATAATACTAAATTCAGTTTTATACTGCTTTTTACTTGTGTTTTTAGAATTACATGCAAAATAAAAATGGCAACTAATTACGCAGTAATGCTAGTAAAATGATTTAAAAATCTGTATCTACTACTCCCTATAAAATACTCCCTATTTTATCCTGTTTAAAATAGTTGTCTTTCAGTTACTCCAAACATCCCAAGTATACAAAGACATCTTGTTACATGTGGTGTCTGTTTTCATGAAGTGGTACAGTCCAAAATGTGGCTACAAAATACCAGAAAGAAAAATAATAGTTTTAGCACAGCAGTATCAACCCCCTGTTCATTTCTGTGATTTGTATTGCATAACTAGTCAGCACTTAACTCTAATTTTAGCTTCTCAGTTGACATATGATGATCCTTGTGAGTCCCTTCAACTCAGGATATTCTATATTTCTTTGGTTATTTGGTATGTAAATACTTTCTTTAAGCTCTGGTTATTTTTTTAAAATAGATATGAAAGTAGATGAGTGGCTAATTTGGTATTGCTTCAATTGACAGAGAGATTACTAATGATCTCTCACATTACTTTCTACTTGTGGATCATAGGTTATAAAATCTTTGCTGAGGGGACCTCCAGAGGTTTGTCTGTTTTTATAGTGCTTGCCCCGCTGCCAGCTAATGCCCAGTGGTTGTGTCAGGATAAACACATCCTTTTACTTAACGGTTGCATAAATGTAACTCGTGGCAAAGCTTCCTACTGACCAAGTGTTTACAAGGGTAACAGAGCTATACAATAACTTAGTTTGATGAGGAAAGCTCAGGATGCCTTCAGCTTGAACCCTAATGAGTGAGGAGAAAAAATATTTGCTTACCTCTTAATTGGGGGGGAAAAACCAAAAATAAAAAGGAAATCTTGACTGTTACCTAAGGTATTGTGTTGTTTCAATATTTGTATTTTTTTCCTTTTTTTCTAGGGTCCAGGTATATCTCATCCCTATGATAGCGGGCACATAGCAATGACTTACACAGGTCTATCCTGTCTGGTTATTCTTGGAGATGATTTAAGTCGAGTCAATAAAGATGCCATACTGGCAGGACTGAGAGCTCTCCAGCTGGAGGATGGAAGGTAAAAGTTATATATTCTACAACTCTATGGGTAGTTAATAGAAAGACAGATGGGTAACGAAACATAAGAAACACATTTTTTTATGAAAGTAGCCCTATATCTTTTTGTTCTGTGAGAAAATACTTTGGTTGGTAACCAGTATCAGTCATAGAATATATGCCAGTGCACGTACTGGCTTCTTGCAAATAGTTAAGTTGTCAAAATATACTAACTAGCTCTTTGAACCAAATAGACACTTGTCAGGCAACAAATCATAGAAGAAACAATTAAAGATTAATTCATTGTCACAAGTAATTCAACTTTTTACCTTTTTCTGTCTATCACAGGATCATTTAGGTTGGAAAAGACTTTTAAGATCATAAAGTCCAACCATTAACCTAGCATTGCCAGGTGTAGCACTAAACCGTGTCCCTAAAGACCACACCTTTTAAATACCTCCAGGGATGGTGACTCCCTCACTTCCTTGGACAACCTGTTCCAGTGCTTGACAACCCTTCTGGTGAAGAAATTTTTCCAAATATCTAATGTAAACCTCCCTGGTGCAGCTTGAGGCCATTTCCTCTGTCCCACTTGAGAGAAGAGACCAACCCCCACCTTGCCACAACCTTCCTTCAGGTAGTTGTAGAGAGTGATGTCTCCCCTGAGTGTTCTTTTCTCCAGGTTGAGCGCTACAAGCTCCCCGAGCTGCTCCTCCTAAGATTTATGCTCTCAACCCTTCTCAGCCAGCTCTGTTGCCCTTCTCTGGACATGCTTCAGCACCCCAATGTTGTGTTGTGAGGGGCCCAAAACTGAGCACAGGATTTGAGGTGCAGCCTCCCCAGTGCCATGAACAGTGAGGTGGTCACTCTCATGTCCTGCTGGCCACTTTCTGATACAAGAATCCAAATCACAACATCTGTCATCATCTTAAGAGTTTCTGAGATTGTGCCAAAATAACCTAGATACAATAATTTTAAAACGTTCATGGAGTTCGGAAAAGGTTCTAACTATAAGAAGTGAAAATCTGAATCGAAGGCTATTTTCACCACTTGTGTTAGAAATGGTAGTATTAGCAATTGCTTTTATACATACACGGTAAACTGATCCTGAAGATGCAGTCAGGAAAGAAAGCTTTGTTAGCTATTAGGATTCCTAGGAAGGTATTCTGAATTCTGCTCAAAACAGTAAATGTCAAATTGGTAACCCATATATCAGTATATACTATAACAGGTGAAGGACTATAAACATTAACATCTTTGAATGAATAAATAAAGACCAGTGTCATTACATTCCTGGAAATAGTCACCCAGGCCCCTAAATCTTAGTAGTTCTATTCATTTTCTTTGGCTTAGAATCACATCTTCTAAAAAGAAAATCTAGCATAGCTTTGGGTTATATTTATGAGGCTACTGTAAATAGAAGCAACTAATCTTTAAAGAAAACACTGTGCAATTCCGTGGACTGCTTGTCATATTTTCTGGTGTAACAGGAGACATAGTGTCTAAGATAGAAATGTTTCTTTCAGTTTCTGTGCAGTGCTGGAAGGAAGTGAGAATGATATGAGGTTTGTGTACTGTGCTTCCTGTATCTGCTACATGCTCGATAACTGGTCAGGCATGGATATGAAAAAAGCTATAGACTACATCAGAAGAAGTATGGTGAGTGTTCCCAAAATGTTGTGTCTTTCTATGGTTTAAGGTTTATGGCTTTATTTCTTAACTATGGCTAAAAAATCTCTTTGACCAAATTGATGTATTATTGTAATTCCTTTATTTTCTCTTTCTACTTTAGCAAGCTGAAAAGGACAAAGTACATTGGGTTTTTTTCATTTGTATTTTCATTGTGAAGTGTGCTAGCAAGATAATGTCATTTGGTGTGTTTGTTCACTTCAATCTTTGTTCTTTAAAGTAATTTAAAAATTGAAAACAAGCTTTTGAGAGCTGCTCCTGTAACTTAGAAAAAGTGTATAAAGCACTGTATCAATAAAATCCTCACATTTCATTAAGATGTAGTCCTGCTTTTTAAAAGATACATAGATTCAAAGGAAAAACTAATTATTGACATCAGTTCATACTTAATATTTTTTTCCAGTCATGCACTTCATTATTCATTTATTCGATACTTAGAAAAAAGGAAAATACATGAGTATATGTTTTTCTGTATGCAAGCTATCTTCATATTTGGTTGGAGGAAAGGAGGGTTTGGGTTTTTTTCCATGATGTTTCATTAGTTTGAGTTTCATTTTCCAAGATTAAAATAAATTTTTTTAAAGAAGCTGAGCATGCTTGAAAACTGCAGTTCCCTGAATGTGAATAAACATATAATAAACTCTTTTGGTCCACTAAAAAGACCCAAATTTATGATGACATACAACCTCTGCTGTAAATGAGTAGTTGCTGCCAGAAGTGAAATGGTAAAATTTATGTGAGAAATAAGTCTAGAAAAATACTTAATCTCTTGCTTCATACCAAATTGTTTTTTATTTCTTGTTTATTTTTAAAGGAGGTAGTTGGACACTTAAGTAGTTCTTACTGCACATCACAAGAAGCTTTCTGGCACACTCCCATAGTCTTGGATGGGCCGAGGGGATCAAGGCCAGGGCTCAGTCATAGAAGCATATGGATCTGCAGTCTGTTTTTCACGCTCTAGTAGTACCTTCTATCTGCCTTTTTCCTCTGTTTTCCCTTGCTTGTTCTTCCCCAGTCTAGTTTGATATTTCCACTTCTCACTATTGTTTTTTATCCTAACCACCCCGTAATAAGTTATACACACCCCTGTATTCTGCAGAGAACACTACCTAGTGAGTTGGGTTTCTTTAATATGATCCAGGCGTTTTCTTCCCCTGGATCCCATAAAAAATGCTGTGCTATATTATTTGGTATCTCACCTTAGCATGGGTTCCCAAGATGAGAATATCCCTGCTGAATCCTCTTGGTGGGTTTCACACAGGGACAACGATTTATCCATTCTCCTTTCACAGCCTGAGGGAGGAGCCAAGGCAGAGTGCTTACTTTTACTGATTAGATCAGGAGGATTTTCTCTCCTCTGATCCTTTCTGGACCTTTGTGTTTACTGAGATTAGCCTTTATGCAGATAGCTTAGCAAAGATAGAATAGGAGAATCAAATATTAAGAAAGAATGTAAAACAAAACCAATGAGCAAAATCCTGATTTTATGGTTCTGTACATCACATCAACATTAGCATTTTGAGCATTTGAGTATAGTTTTGGTCCCAAAGGATATGGTGGAACTAGAAGGAGTACAAAGAAAGTTGAGTTGAGCTGTGAAAGGTACGACCCAGCTTGTATAAAAAGGAGCATTTAATATACTAGGATTCTTTTTTCTGGAAATAAGATTGGTAAGTGGAGTATGATGGGTATGTAAAATAAAAAGTAACACTGAAAAAATGAAGGGAGGAGGAAGCAACTATTTCTTTCTAAGATAAAGCTAGAGAGCATCATATAAGGCCATTAATGGAGCAGTCAGGTGGAGATTCTTTGAAAGTTTAGAGCTTTGAAATGGCACTGGAGATTTACTGTCTGCAGTGATCTTGAACCAAATTTATATTTGGCTTCTAGTTAATCCTTGTACCTGCAAATTCCACTTGCTTTGTTTCTATTAGGAAAATCGATATGAGCTAAAAAAAAAATATTAACTGAAGTGTGAACAGAGCAAGACTTCCTGGAAGGGTTCGTACTAATGCTTCATTTGACCAGTGATATAGAACTGGAGTCTGGGCATGGTCAAAGTTCAGAAGCCACTGTGGCTTATCACAAAGATTGTGTTTTTTCCTGGCTAGCTCAGAGAGTAACTTATAGAGATCCTGTCAGCAGTGTTCTGTATGCAGCAGTCATCTGTCATGTACAAATGTGTAACTAGAGATGGTGTATTTTTGTCCTGGTTTACTGTGAGTTGGTAAGTTGACTATACATTGTGTTTAGTTGGATTTCTTTAAATCCATCAGCGTGCTGTTAATTCTCTGCGGAGCTGGTGTGCACATGTACACTGGTTTCATCTGTTGTTTTCTGGGTTTGCACTGCTTGGTCAGACCAGTATTTCAGAGCAGTAATTCAGTTGCAAGGTGCCTGGTACTGCTAGGAAAATATGCAAAAACTTTTCATCCTGCTTAGTCACACTTCGAGCTGTGTCTGAAGAAGACTCTGACATTCAGGGACAAGCCCATTCTGAAAATCATTTCACAGCAGCGGTTGTTCCTTCCTTTCATTCATGTCTTTGCACCACTCTCCTTGAGGTGCAGTCCTGTTCAATTGCCTGTCACATGAACAAGGTATTTCTGAAAGTGTATCTCATACATAAATACAATGAATGTGAAATGTGGCATTCAAGAATGTTAGTTCGATTTCTTCCATTAAGATTTTGTAGATGGTGCTAAAAATAGCCTATATATAGAAGAATTCAAAGTAAATTACCTTTGAGATTATTTCATTTGTTACCTTTGTAGCTAACTATACAGTAAATATAGGTATAGACTTTATCATAAATGCTTGTTGCTGTTTTGCTACAATATCACCTTGTTCTGTCACTTTCATTAATTATAGAACAAGAGATTGCCTTGCTGAGTAGTAAACTTTGGCAGAAAGGTGTGGTTTTGATTTGCTGTTGTATGTCATCACCATTTGTGCACAAAGGAAGCATGTGACAGTTACCAGAACTATTTTCAGTTTTCCAGACTGGCATACATGTGAAGTGCAACTAATCTGGATTGAGAGTAACATGGCTGGTTGAACACAGTAATCTTTATAATAAGCTTGTGGATTTTTGGGGTTATTCTTTGGAATTTGTTCGCTTTAGTGATGCAGTATAAAATTTGTAACAGATACAATTCAGCTGAAGAAGAGCATATGTTTGTGTAGTTAGGTGTATCAAGAACAGCAGAAGATTGGTACATGAAACAATGTTTAAAATGTTAAAAAGAGTTGAATCTTCATGGATAGCCTTCTTGTTAATACTAGACTAAAAACTGCTTATGCGATGCTGATTACAAAATAATTCGATTTTAGTTTTATTGTCAGTAAAATAGTCGGATTCCAGTCACACAACTTTTATCAGCGTAGGCTGGTATTTGTCTTTCATGTTCAAAAGTCACTATCGCTAATGAAAAAACCAACAGATACTAAGATGCTGAGATTTTACCGGACTTCCAGAGGCTCTATAATACTGCTTTTTGCAACATTGCTTGTGTTTTTTAAAGCAGAGGTATTGCAGGAAGCTTTAAGTATAGCATCTGCTTCTGGTAGTGTAGTAGAGTCTCCTTGAAATGCAATTATGTCTGTTGATATAATTAAGCTGGTTGTGAAACTTTTAGACTTTGAAGCCAAGATTTACTTCAAATCCCAACTGGATTTACCCGTTTTCTGAGGACAGTGATTAATTATGCTTTTGTCATGTTGCAGTAACCCATAGCCTCTTTTGCATACAATTTCTTGAGTTTTTTTAAAAGGACAAAGAAACAGAAGTAGTTCCCTAGTTCTTTAATGCACACAAGTCGCTGAAGAGCAGCTGCTGTCTGTAAATAGACAGTTAGGCAAAGGTCAACTATTGTCTATTAGAATTTCAAGCTAATTGTACAGCCCAATGTAGTAGGCTGAGATACACACTTAACAGCTTTTTTCCAGAGCTAATTACTTTGTCATACATAAAGCAAGCCACCTCCCCTTACAATTGCTGTTTGTAGAGTTAAGTAGTGCTGCCAGGGTAGCTTTACCAATCAACTTACCTTTGCTTAGCAATTAATGGGTCTGTCGAGTGTGGTAGAACATTTGATTGCTTTCTCAAAAGACAGTGTCTAAGAGTTTACACCACATGCTTTAACATTCATAGTCACAGAGATTACTTAAAATTGACTGGTTTAAACTTTAGAAAGTCAAGCTGCAACTTGAAGTGTGTCTGTTGTTAGTTTTTTTAGTTGCTTCAGCTTGCAGCAACAACTCAAAAACTGAGCGATGTAGTTTTAATGGAGCTTCTCTGTCCGCTTTTGTTTCCTTTTTTCTTCTCAATGTCAACTTTAAAAGCAGATCTTCAAAATAATCCTTAGGTAATTCCTAAACAGATGATAAGTCCTGCAGCCATTCCTTGGTTAGGACTATGGGAGTCATTAGTGATTTGTCAAGAAGTCTTGTTCCTCCTGGCCACTTTTGAGTGCTTTGGAGCAAACATGAGTAATCCATAGTCAGCACCTCGAGAGGGTGGGGAAAAGTTTTTATCTTACTGCTTCTGTCCCACTCCCCCTCATTTTTTTCTAAAGCTTGATGTACTTACTTCTTACTAAAGCATTTCTTGCATTTGAGTATTGTACACTCAGTAGTACCTTGATTTTGCCTTTTTTGCACTTTAGCCACGTTAAAGACAGATTACATTATCCATTTAATTTTCTTTTGATTACATACCCATTTTTTTCTTTTTATAAGGATAAAAAAATGGGTTTGGCTTTTTCTTTAGTGGTTATCTGTTACTTCTTGACAAAGATGTGTTTTTTGAGGCTTTCAGCTTACATCACAACTAAAATTAATTCCATGCAAGTCATAAAAGCTGCCTGCATTGAAACAGGGTTGATTTGTTTACTGCCTGGGGCAAAGAGCTTTTGGAGGTCCAGAACTTAATCAGGTTAAATGGTGGTTATGGTCTAATGATAATTTTGCTAGTTAACTAAGAAATTGCAATGTCTGTGAAAGTGATGTGGTTCTAAAGCAACTGGTTTGTGGGATTTTTTTTCTTCAGTCTTATGATAACGGCCTGGCACAGGGAGCTGGACTGGAATCTCATGGTAAGAATGTTAAAATGTTCTACCCCTATTTTTAAGATTGGAATTGAAAATACTGTAAGAGGTGCAGGCTATGTCATACCTTTCGCTCTTTTCTGATTTTAAGGAAAGGGGATGAGGTGTAGCAAATCCAAAACATGCCTCTGAGTATGTCTTCTTCCTTTAGTTCCAGCTTAATATCGGAGCAGATGGGCTCTTAATATATCAACTCTATTAATTTTACCTCATGAATGTTTCACTGAAAGGTGTTCCCTGTAGTTCTCATCTCTTGCTGATAGAGAAAACGTTTTCCACACATGCCATTGCTACTCTGTGGTTTTCATCTGCAAGAGATTTTGTGCAATGCACCTGATCATTTCCAATTTCAACCGTTATTAGTAAAACCTAGAAACATTTTCTTTCGTAGATGATAGCATCTGGTCTGAGCTCAGATCTTGAAGCAGCAGTTACATTTTGTAAACAGTAGGTACTTCTGAAAATAGAAATCCCTGAGAGACTGCTATTTTTTAGCAAAATATTTCTATGCCATGAAGTAGTGGTATGCTTGTGACAGAGAAACTGTTGACTTTTATGTGATTGATACTAAATCTAGTGCTGTGGTCTATTTGACAAGGTAAGGATTGGTCCAAGTTTAGACTCAATGACCTTAGAGGTCTTTTGTAACCTAAATGATTTGATGATTCTGTCAAGTGTTTACTTTATCCTTAGTATTGAGCTTTGATAGGATTTCATTGTTTTCTTCCTGCAGGATTGATAAAGCTGAAAAATGCAAATTATACCTCTCTGTACTAAAACGATTAGTTAACTAAGTTTCTGTAGAGTGCTAGTGATAACTTCAGCTGCCTTCTCCTACTGCATTTCAGCATGAAAATAACCTTAAAGCTGCTGGAGTCACCCAGCACCAGGATAGTGCAAGGAACTTTGGGCCCCAACTCATCTGTCAACAGCTTGCTTATGGTCCTTGCCAGTCTCTAATTTTATCATATCAGGGAGTAGACTCATAATAAGTTTTGATGGGCTTTAAAAAGTGATGGCCATGCTACACAAACAAAAGAACATGAGTTTCTCTTCTAATTCCAAATTTTACCATGAAGTTTCCTTGACAGCTAAAAATTCCTTAGAAGTGCAATTTCTACATATTACAACCATGAGAGTCCAGGAGTCTTTTCACACACTTTTTCTGTCTGTTTATGTCCTCTGAGGGATTGTGTCCGAGACTGGCTTTGGCATCTCTGCTTCAGTCTGATTACTGGCATCCAAATAGCTTTCTTTTTTAAGTTATATATGAAGAAATGTTTCTGTTGCAATGCAGTTTACTTACTTCTGGACTGCTGTGTAATGTAAATTGCACAGCATTGAGAGAAAAAACAGCTTTAAGAAAATTAATTCAGGTTTATTTATGCAAGAGCTTGGTTGAGGCTTTTTTTCCCCCTTTGGTATACCTGCCGAACTAGAGTGTTCTTATCTATTTGGATTTTAGACTTAAAATTAACATTTTTATACTTCTAAAAATCCATTGATTTAATTGTTAACACCTGAATTAAAGTTCTGACTGAGATAATAAAAGGCTTCAATGAAAATCTGGGTATCAAAGCATTGCAAACCCAGCTCTCTCTTCACAGGTGGCTCTACATTTTGTGGTATTGCGTCGCTGTGTTTAATGGGTAAACTGGAAGAAGTTTTCTCAGAAAAAGAACTGAACAGAATAAGAAGATGGTGTATAATGAGACAACAGAATGGCTACCATGGACGACCCAACAAACCTGTAGACACTTGCTATTCCTTTTGGGTGGGAGCAACACTGAAGGTAGTGTACTGAGCAGCTGCAGGATAGTTATTGACTTGTTTTGATTTCTTGAAGCATCTTGTTCTCTGCTTGAAAGAGCAAGACATTTGGCACAAATGCATGATAGCACACTGATGGCTATAAACGTCTTTCATCCTGCAAAAATGCAGGAAATGGAGATGTACCAGATTACTGCTATCTCTGCCCTGATTGCTTACCTCTAAAATAAGCACTATATTTTAGTGCTAAAAATATACTAAGATTTAGTATATTACTATTACATTCTAATTACTTTTCAGCTCTTGAACATATTCCAGTACACAAATTTTGAGAAAAACCGAAATTACATCCTGTCTACTCAAGATCGCCTTGTTGGTGGATTTGCCAAGTGGCCAGATAGCCATCCAGGTAAAATTGCTTTTCAAAATTGTGGTGTGTTCTAGGCTAAAAATACGTTTCAACAGTCAGACATCTGAGAGGCATAAAGGAAGCTGTTTCCTTCAACAAGGTAAAGGAAAAAAAAAACAAAAACCAACTGAAAATATGAGATTTTCATGATTGAAGTGAAAAGAGGTAAGTATAGTTCAATTTCTTCACCACAGAGCTTGTCAAGCACTGGAACAGGCCGTCCAGGGACATGGTGGAGTCACCATCCCTGAAGGTTTTTAAAAAATGTGTAGGTTTGGCACTTAGGGGCATGGTCTAGATCTGGACTTGGCAATGTTAGGTTAAGGGTTGGACTCTGATCTTAGAGGTCTTTTCCAGCCTAAGTGATTCTGTGATAATTTTAAACAGATAGGAATTTACTGACACCTCCCAGATTACTACATGTTGAGAATTTGCAAGGGGCACATGAAGTTCACATCCTCTTTCCATCTTTAGACTGTGATTTCATGGCCAGATAATCGAATCTAATAGCTTGCTGCTATCCAGAGGAGGGAGACTTGGCAAGCTGTAATGCTGGTGTAAGGTGGGCAGTAGGAGCAGCATGGGACAAGAAATGGTGGCACTTATCTGTTGTTCAAGCTGCATGAGTTCCTATCCTTAGGGTATTCTCTCAGGCAGGATAGAAGCTAGGAAAAATAATGACTTCTTTCATTCCTCTAAATTTTTCTGTTGGCAGCTATTGGCACTAGTGTTACAGAAGTTAGCTCATAGTTCATAAAGTAATCAGGCAAAAAATGCTTTAATTAAAAAAATTTGTTTCCTGAACTGAAATTGTTTCCAGATGCTTGAATTCTTTTGCTTTTTCACCATGGCATTCAGAAAAAATAAAGTAGTGTGCAAGTAGTTATAAAAGAAAATTGGACTGTAGTTCATGCTGGTGGCTTTGGTCAGAAACTGATTCCTTCTGTCAAAACTCAAGTTTAAAAAGTAGCACCTGATTTTTTATTTTCCTTGTCTGTAATTATTGAGGGGTATTTCAGTATAGGAATATTTGGCTGTTACAGCATGAGATAATTTTATTTTTCCTTTTCTGTCTTTCTTTCAGATGCTTTACATGCCTACTTTGGAATCTGTGGTTTGTCATTAATTGGAGAATCTGGTATTTGCAAAGTTCATCCCGCCCTGAATGTAAGCACAAGAACATCAGAGCACCTTCACCACCTTCATCAGATCTGGAAAACACGGACTTTAAACAGTGTTCAGACGACACACACCTCTCTATGTGACTGATTTAGACTTGAATTTAGTTCTGGTAGCATAATTGTAGCCCAGGGTTAAAAGCCATTTATAACCAATGTGCTCTTTTAAGTGCTGGAGTCATACAATCAGATCTGTGTTGCTGGCATCACTTCGATAGGGAGTTGCCCTCAGCAGGTTATTCTGCATTGTGAAAAAAGGAGATATTTTGATTATATAGAAGCTTGTCACCGCAGACTGTAAATGGCTTTTCAAATGGCTTTACTTCTAAGAAATCCCTTGAGGCATTTAAACTTCCTTTTAGTTTTATTTTTTTAAATTTGTGCATACTGTGTCAAAATATATAATGGGGAAGTATTTTCAAAATCTGTTTACATATCATGCAGTATAGCACAGAACCTTGGAGTTCTTTATTATCCTACTATTTGACATATTTTTGGCTAGATAATCTCCCATATTAAGTCTCAGTTAAAAGTTATCTTTTATCATCAGCTTTCAGATTCCATAAATTTCTTTTCAAAAACAAATGAATTAAATAAAAATAAAATTATTTTATTCAATATACTGGACTTTTAACGTTATGTCACCTTACTAAATGGATTTCATAATTCTTCTGAGTAGCTTTTCCACAGTTGCAGTGGATTGTTAGCCAAACAAAGAGTTTTCATCTGAAATAGTTTCTTCATGTGAAATTCAGTAAGAGTGTGGCGTATTGGTGTATGTCAAAAAGATAATGCACACAACCTTCTGGAAGGGTACCTGTGTGCGAGAGTAGCATTAGAACCTGTTTCCAAAAACAAGTCTTTGCAATACATTAAAACTCTAGTAATTTTTTCATACATATTTCTCTTTTAGTTTGAAATAATACCAAGTTTCTTAACCATTCTATGTAAAGAGTGAAATACTGAGCTTTAAAGTAAGTGGCAGTGGTGTACTGTTAGGTGACAATGAACATTCTCAGCTGCTTTAGTAGTGGTGCCTTACTTTGTATGCTTGAAGTGCTGTTCAGAATTGAAGCAAGTAACCTTGCAGCTGATGCATTTGTGGGAGATCAGTTTGTGCCTTTCCAGCATTCAGGGGACACCGGGATGTCCTTCTGCTTGCCAGTTGTTAGGACACGTTCGTTTTTCCAAAGGACTTCCACACACAGGTAGCTGAAGACTTTTGAAAACAGGTTAAGTATACCATTTGCAACTCCTGGACCCAGAGAAACAGAATATAGGCTCTTTCAGTCAACATAAAAACCTCTATGGATAACCATAGTTCTGATTTTGCAATGCAAGGCAAGTGAAGATGGTAGCATAGTTGCACCCCTGTCATACATGTCAGAGGGATCCAATAGGCATCTTTAGGCTACCAGAACAATCCCGGTGTCCAATCCTGGAGCAGCCTTCCTACCTAAATAACTTGTATTTATTTCTATAGCAGATGAATTTACATGGCAGTATTGGGAAGATCACTAATGATAGTGATCTGCTTGGAAAATCAGGGGAGGAGCAGGGGACAGTAAGGTATGTGATCTAGACACATCCCAGTAGTCACTTACCTTGGAAGAGAGACTTCATGGCTAGAAAAACTAAGAAGTCTAGAGCAATGGAAGCAAGAGAACTGTAGGGCTGGTACTGGTGAGGGGAAGTGAGGTGCTTAAGTAGGACTGATGCAGAGTAAGAGAAATGAAAACTGGGAGATAGGGAGAGTAAAGGCAAGAGAAAACTGGAGAAAGGAGTGTGGAGTAAGAATGAAACCAAACTGGTGTAAAGGATTTGAACTGCCTAAGGTAAGATTAGGGAGCAAGAGGAAGCTACTGACTCAAGCAACATAAGGAAATCAAAGGATGAAAACAGTTTGGGAATTGGTTTTATTGCCCATGTGCTGAAATGACCAGAAATTCAGCTACAAATGAAAAGATACAGCACAATACCTAAAAGGGAGGACCTACCAGGCTGAGGACTCACTGCAGTAGTTCCTGTGGGAATCCCATTTTCCTGGAGAGGTTTAATGGGATGTTGGTCAACAAGGGCTGAAGTAGCTTCTCTGAACAGATGACTCTCAGGTCGTGGGGATCTACCTAGCTGAAAACCCATTTAAAACCAAAAAAAGTCCTGGAGTAAAAGTTGTTCAAAGTAACACAGTATTTGTTTATCTTGACATCAGATGGTGGCTACAAGTTGACTCATGGTAGAGTGGGGTGTGTTTATGGGATATGGTATAGTTATAATGAAGATATAATTGCAACCACCCATCCCTACCCTTGTGTTTCTGCCTTCTGGTGAACCATCTGCAAGTTTTTTAGCATTTGCTACGTACCCTGTTAGAGGAAGTAGCTTTGAATTTTGGAAGAGTTGAATAAGGTGCCCTTAGTCTCTGCTGAGAAACAGCCCAAATATTGATTCCTACTTAGCTTAATGAGAAATGATGTGTTTGATTATTGCAGAGCAGATCCATACTTGCAAGATTTTAAATTATGGTTTGTGAGTTTCCCTATCTGTGACCAGGCTCTCATCTGTGAGGGATATCAGTGAAGAGAAGCAGAAATAAGGGCCTAACAGTGAAAAATTACATTATGTGAACAAGAATTTAAATTCTCCTCGCAAGAAATTTAACAGTGTTCTGCTTCAAAAGCAGCTAATATTTCTTGCTTTGTTTTCTGTATCTGTGAGCTATCTTGGTTGTTTACATGGATTTTACATTTCAATCTCCTTGGCGCACAGTTATTCTCCAACTCTCTTTTTTTTTATTCTCCAGCTCTCTTTTTTTTTTTTTTTCCCCAACTAAATGACAGCATCTTTTCAGGCTGAGTGTTGGCAGTAGTTATCCTTTTCTAAAGGTTGCACGAGGCGTATTTGTTTTGCATTAACTCACAAAGTTTGTTTGAAGCCAGCAAAATGTGTATGCCTTCACCTCACACTGAGTATCTAATTGCTTTAATTAGTTTGAAATCTCTGATCTTTTTAAGTTGGCAAAAATCTGTACTAATAACTCTTTATGCATGATTTGCCATTCTTAATGCCCTGACTTATGTCGGGAAAACAAATGGTGAACATTGAATGCTCCTGTGTAGCAGACATTTTGATTCTGCATATTAAATTGCCTCTACCATTTTTGTGGTTTATCCTATCTTCTGAGTAGAAAAATGTTAAAAGATAAATTAATGGACAACAGTTTCACAGATAGGAGGTCCATAACCTAAAACCTCTTTTAAGATTGATATATCCGAGTGCAGCTAAAATTTAAAGGTAAACTGTGAAGCTTAAGTGTAGCTAGAAAAGTCAAAGGATGTGATTACTACCCAGCTGTAATAATTTTGTGTTAATTACACCTTTACCTAAGTAAAAAATTAATAAATTAAGTGGTTTTGCCATGTGCTTGAAGATGTAAAACCTCTTGGCTGTCAGGACTTGGGTTATGAAGAGCAGCTACACTACATTACCACAACCTTTTAATGGTCCTGCAATGGTGGTTTACAGTGGACCTGCTTCCTAATTCCTCCTATTTATTGAAAATGTATTTATAAAGTTGTTGCTTAATGTAATCCTCTGCAGCACTCAAAGCGTGCTGGTGTTGGCTCAGGTTGACAAACATATGAGTGCCCCTATCCTATCTGAAAGGCTCCCAGCCTATGTCTATGACTCTAGCTCCTCTTCCAGACAAATAGCTTTGAAATTATGTGTGCAACAAAGGAAGTTAAATGTATGCTTTCAATAGGATCTGGGGACTGAGGGTTTAAAAATTGTCATTAGGGCTTTCACAGCAACTTGATTTGTACATAGCTGCTGGCAGATATAACACCATTGTGCAAGACTACTGTTAAGTATTTTCATATCTTTGAACTTTTCATCTTGATAATTGTTTTTCTAAATGGAACAATCATCAGCTGTTAACAAGTCAATTAGGCATTGGAGAAATACCTGAAATATGTATACTGAAGCACACATTAAGAATACCTTACTCAATGATCAAGTGTCCTGTAACAAGGTAAAAAACAACCTGAGAGAAGCTGAAGAGGCTACATCAAATATGGTGCTCTCCATGAACACCAGTAACAAAATTAAATGCCCTGTAGAAACTGTAGAGTTCCCTGAAAAAATACATTTCTCCTTTGTCCTGAGGCAGCTACTCAGTATGGATTTGCCTAGTGTGGAAGGGAAGAAGCAATGATTTCCAAAGTCAGAGCCTTTGTGAAGAGACCATCTCCTTGCATTTTGGAGGAACCCTCCTATTGGTGTCCCTGCAGAGATAGAAGGCATGTCAGGACATCAGGAGAGAGACCTTGGGTAGGAAGGTGCTATTGCTGCAACTAAAATATCAAACATCTCCAAAATTTATCATTTGAGTGAGATTACTGGTCTCTTTAGGTACATGTTATATTCTGTAGTGATTCTGAAAAGCTCTGGTTTTGCTGTTGCAAGTAGAGACCACTTAACAAGTTTTTCTCACTTTAGACAAGCACTGGGTGAAAAAGAAGATCAAGTCTCAACATCTTTATACTAAATGATTATGAACTTACTCCACTGAGTGGTTACAGTGTGTCACAAATTTGCACTTTCAATTCACCACTTTAAAGCTTTTGTGTTCCTGGGCTCTATTTGCCTGATTAGTTTCTGAATTTAATAAAAATCAGTGAACTGTTGGGAAACAGGGAAAGTATAATTCCTTGTGAGCTGTTAACTCTTGTCATTTTTTGCAAGTTACATGTTCTAGGTGAGGAACTGTCTTCTTAAGGGCACAGAAAATTACAACCTCCAAAGGTTTTAAATTTGAATCCAGCAATGACAGCAAACTCTCACACTACTGCTTTATTTTTTCACGCATTGGAAAACCGCCCTTTTTGATAACTAACTTGTTAGGCATCATAGAATCATAGAATGGTTTGGGTTGGAAGGGACATGAAAGATCATCTAGTTCTAAGCTCCCCCACCATAGGCATGAACACCTTTCACTAGACCAGGTTGCTCAAAGCCCCAGCCAGCCTGACCTTGAATACTTCCAGGGATGAGGCATCCACAGCTTGTCTGCACAATCTGTTCCAGTGCCTCACCAGCTTCAGAGTGGGGAATTTCTTCCTAATATGTAGCCTAAACCTGCCCTCTTTCACTTTGAAGCCATTCCCCCTTGTCTTGTCACTATATGCCCTTGTTAAATGTCCCTCTCCTGCTTTCTTGTAGGCTCCCTTCAGGTACTGGGAGGTGCTTTAAGGTTTCCCCAGAGCCTTCTCCTTCCGAGGCTGAACATCCCTCTCTCAGCCTGTCTTGATAGGAGTGATATTGAAGCCCTCAGAGCAGTTTTGTGGCCCTCCTCTGGACCCACTCCAAGAGGTCCATGTCCTTCCTGTCTTGGGGACCCCAGAGCTGGATGCAGCACTCCAAGTGGGGTCTCACCAAAGTGGAGTAGAGGGGCAGAATCCTCTTCACTGGCCTGCTGGTCATGCTGCTGTTGATAGGGCCCGGGACATAATTGGTTTTCTGGTCTGCAAGTGCACAATTCTAGGTCGTGTCCAGCTTCCCATCCACTTGCACCCCCAAGTCCTTCTTGGCCGAGTTGCTTCCAATCTGTTCTCCCCCAAGCCTGTACTTGTGCTTGGGATTGCCCTGACCCAGGTCCAAGACCTTGCACTTGTCCTTGCTGAACTTCATGAGGTTTGCACAGGGCCACCTCAAGCCTGTCAAGCTTCCTCTGGATGACATCCCTTCCCTCCAGCATGTTGACAGCACCACGTGGCTTGGTGTCATCAGCATACCTGGTGATGGTGCACTCAGTCCCACTGTCCATGACTCCCACAAGGATGTTAAACAGCACCAGTCCCAACACTGACCCCTGAGACACTACTCAGACATTGAGCTGTTAACCACAACTCTTTTGAGTGAAACCATCCAGCCCATTCCTAATCTATCAAGTGGTCCACTCTCTCCAGTGTAGAAACTAGGATGTCATGTGGGATAGTGTCAAAGACTTTACACAGATCCAGGTATGTCAGTTGCTCTTCCCACACCCACCAATGTAATCCCATTTTAGAAGGCCACCAAAATTGTCAGACATGATTTGCCCCTAGTGAAGCCATAAGAAATCACCTTCTTTTCCACATGTCTTAGTGTAGTTTGTAGGAGAGTCTGCCCCATGATCTTGCCTTGCACCAAAGTGAGACTGGCATCCTTTCAAAAGTCTGTAGGTACAGGCTCTGTACTTGAGAATGAGACACAACAGAAGTGGCCATTATTACTGGAGAACAAGTCAGATTCTGAGGAAGGAAACAGTCCTGACTCACAATTAAAAGGGGAAGTTCATCAAGGAAGAGAAAATCTGTGTGAGAACCAACCGCAACCTCTCACTTCAAGATTTTTAAAATGAGCATGGGAGGGGAAATGTTTGTGGGTAGGAAAGGAGCTTTCAACTTGCCAGAGTAGGTTTTTTATATTAAACTCACAAATGTCAGGAAGCAGATATTCATGTGGCAGTCATGTTTTAGTCAGGTGTGCTTGTGAAGGTGTCCTCCGTGTTCACTTGTAACAGTGATGATAACCAGGCTCTGGTACAAGGACCGTGAGCAATGGTGTGAACCATTTGACCAACTGCCCTGAGTGCTCACAGTCTGAAAGATCATGGAAGCTTTCATGAGGCTGTTTCTGCAAGAGTCATCTTTGGGTTTCTATCCAGAACTTTTCCCCATCTTCCCTTTGGGACCAAGGCTCTACCTCACCCTAGGAGAGAGTATCCCACCTTACCTTTTATGTGAAATCTGCAAAAGGACAATTCGAACTGAAAATAACAGAAGTCAAGGCAAGTTCTCTGTTGTTCATCACCCTTCCTGAGTGCTCATAGGACATGAGTGGTGCTTATGTTGGCTAGAAAGCTAAATATGTGTGATTGCTGTTGAAATTGCATGCCACCTTTGGTTAATTTAAAGGTTTCCCTAAGCACAGAGCTGTACTTATTTGCTGTTGGGCTGTCCAGGAGTCTTCATTTAACAACCTCCTCTAAATTACAGCCATGCCTTACTAAAATAGGCTCATTTTACAGAATTACATTTTAATCTTTGTCAACCTTCATGCTGCTTATTATGTGCCATAAAGCCTCCTTTAAATTCAGATTCACTGTGGAGAAGCATCATATAGAAAGGCACCATCTGTGTAAACATACTACTCAGGGAGTATTAATTGGGTGCTCTTTCACAGCAGGTTAGACTAACTGTCTGGAGTGGCATAGGAACATTTCATCCTGCCTTGGGGCACTTTGGTCAGCCCTTAAGATCTTAAGGACTCTCCTGGACTGTTTCTTACAGTTCTTTAATTCTACTCTAATATTTTAAATTTTTGACACCACCTGCACCACACTCGGCTCCCCAACCTTTAAATTCTTAAATTAAGGAGAGTTTTGCTTGTGGGACTGTCTAACATAAAGTCCCACAGATCTGCGAAGTACAAAAATGGGAAGCAGGATGGGGGAAATGTTTCTATAAATAGCACAAAAACACTTCAGAGAAAATCTTAGATAGATTGGCTGTATTTGTACTCTGGTCCGTATACTCATACTCTACAGATCAGCTGTGCCTGGGAGGTGCTGGCTGTCTTGCATCCTTCCAAAGTATCCTCTAAAATTTGCAGCTCTCTCCTGAGGCCAAGGAGATGAGTCTGCTAGCAAGATGTGTTGATGAGGCTTTCCAACACAGGCACAGGCTCTTCTGTAGTTTTGTATATGGATCTATATATAACTCCTTGTATACGGCCAGAGTGAGTCTGCAGAGCAATGATAACATGTGCCCTCTGTGACTTCCCAGTTGCTATAGATAGCTTCCTCCACAGACCATGCAAACTGCCACCAAACATTTCTGATGGCTCCATGCCTTGACATCTGTTCTCAGCATAAAAAAACTCCAGCCTCACGCAACTTCCCTCTACAGAATGAGGAGTTGCTGTTACAAGTGAGGACTCTGGTGGTGGACATCTAAAGGAAAGCTTCTAACCATGTTAACAAAGTGACCTTCCTTGGCCATAAGACAAGCCTTGTCACCTTCCCTTCTGCCGCCCCTGGCTTATTCTAGCTTTTATTGAACACAGCACCAAGGGAACAGCAGTGGCACAAGTTTGCTCTGCCCAGTATGCACACTCCCCTGTTGAGGGGTGTTGCCAGCTCTGAGTACAATTTGGGAATGACAGCTATGGGTGGAAAAGTTGTTCCCCAGCCCTGTAAGAGCTGCCAGCATGCTCCTGTGCTCAGTGGCCACTAGCATAGGACCCAGGCAGACACTGGAGCCTGAACTCTGTCCCCCGAGGCCCCCATGCACAGCAGCACAGCAGCAGGTAGACTCCTTTCTCCTTCTAGGCACATTTCTCCTTCTGCTCCTTGACAGCCCTAACTCTGCATTTCCCTTGCCATCTGCCTGTATCCTCTCAGGACTGTTGCAGGCTTTCTCACCTCCTGTGACTCCAAATCATGATCCAGGACCAACACAACAGAGACGCTTCACAGTCCTTGCATGAAGTCAACACAAGCACACTGCTTTTGGCTGTGGTGGAAACCTGAGCAAACACTCAGGCTGGCATTTGAGATGTTACATAGCGTCTGTTCCCCAGGGAGCAGTTTTTAAGCCAAAGACTCTACTGGCTATGGAGAGCAACAGTTCCCACAGTCTCCCTTCTATAAAAGGAAATTAAAGTCTGTAGCAGCTGTTGATCTGATAACCGGTCTGGACTGGACCCCCCTCCCATTCCTACTGCCAGCCTCCTTCAGCTACCCACAGACCATTCGCCCAATCAGAATAAGCTGAGCTTTCTGGTGTTTTTGGTGCTACCCAGATTTAGTATGAACAGGGATATAAGGGAATGTTTCTTGTTTTTTTTTTTTTACTTTCATAAGTTAATGTCCCAATGTCAATCACTCCATTGAAGGTCTGTGCACTGCAAACACTGGCAAATGAAAATTCAGAAACTTTAGAGGTGTTTTGTCTTGTGCATTGAGACAGCTCTTGCCTAAACACTTCTGATTATCTACTGCTGTCAGTCAGGAACAGTTATTTTTGTTTAAACTAATGGTAAAAATAATTTAAAAAAAATTAAAAAAATTTAAAATGCCCTTTAGCCAATGTTTCACACACCTCAGTTCAACATGAAACCAGTAAAAATGTAAAAAATTATGCGGTATTCCAAGCTAGTAGGTGTTTGTCTTGTCTTTAACCTCTTTGAAATCCTTGGCTGACAAGTTATTTGGGGAGGACACTGGGAGGAGCCACCCTTAGCACACCAACAAGCATTTGACTTTCTTTCACAGCAGGGCAAAGTGAGCATGCCTCAGTAAATTTAGTGTGTCGTAACTGAACTGGAGGGAAATCTGTTCCACTCAGCTGAGCTGCTGTATCAGGGAGGCTTTTTTAAGTATGCCAATGAGAACTGCTGAAGTTGTCAAGCATCCTGTGGAATACAAAGAAATGAAAATTGGATGGAAAGCCAGAGACATTTCATTTTCTAGAAACTCCAGTACAGTTCATAAGTGCTTGTGGGCCCACAGACTCACATCATGAGGGACTATACCTCTGCACATGGCCCGTGTGATGAAAGTGACCAGGCTCACACAGCAAAGCTTGAATCAGCTTACTGTGCACTGCAGCATGTGTGGGACAAGCACTCAGAGCTGTGGCTCTGCTGCTGTACCCTGTGGCTCTCCATCTGTGGTGCTGTTTGTTCTACACTGCAACACACACAGGGAACCAGGCAGTCTCATGATTTGAGTGGGTTGGACCCCAAATACTGCTGGCCAGCCTTCACATCCATCTCAGGTCCTGAACAAATTCCTGCCCCAGATCCTCTACATACTCCACTCAACAGGACCAGGGAGTAGGAGTGTCACTGTTCTTCACCTTCAGCTTTTTGTTAACATTACAAGGAACAATTTGCTTTGTCATGACTCCAGATAAATTCCCCAAAGTGACATTTCTGGCCTTTTGCGCTACAATGCACATCCATTTATATACATAAGGCTACTTTGTTTAGCCAGTCATTCTTTGACCACTCACCAGTGCCTTTGTCAGCCTTCACAGGGGTAAAGAGATGCAGGAACTTTGTCAGTGCAGTGCTGCCTGCCCAAGCCAGCAGAGACAGTGCTTCTGCAGGCAGATATTCCAGCAATGTGACATTTGCTTATTTGCTGATCCCAGCTGGATACAGATGTTAACTGAAGTTATTGGTGTGGAGGGTCTGAGGAGGCTCAGATGCCCAGCAGTCACACAGGTAAAGGGACAGGCTCACTCTGGTGCCATGCAACACTGGGAGGATCAGCACTGACATAGAGCACAGTGGGGTCTGCACCAGCCTTGCTTTGTGTAAAGTCAATCCACATGAAACTTAATCCCCTTTTAGTGGGAATTAAAGACTTGGTTAAGCCATGGATAAATGCAGGGGAAGAATTTTGTTGCAGGAACATGGCAGGCTGTTTTGAAACAGGCAAGTTAACTTAAACCTAATCCTGAATGAAAAGTGCAGGAGCCTAGTTGACACATTTAAACCCTGAAGGTATGAATTGGATAAGCTTTGTAGAGGGGTGTAATAGTCTCTGAAGGCCAGCTGAGTCTAAAAAGCTTTTGTGTCTACTCTGCACTCTTCAGAGCATTCACTGTTTACAGACCTTCCTCTTTTGCAAAACACACAAAATCACTAAAACCTACATCACAACATTTGCATGCATATCTCAGCAGTCAGTGCTCATCTTTCCCTTATCTTTCCCTGATTTGCATGTCTTTGATTTCTTCATTAGACACATTCTTTTAAGTAAATGAATAAAATCAGTAAATTAATAGACTCAAGCTTGCTGTGTTTTACTCAATTAGTATTTGTTAAAACTCTAGATACTCAAAATTCCCTTTATATTGTCAAACTTGATTAACTGTAGTTGCAACAAAAAATGGCAATTACATTATGTATTCCTGGCATGCATCATTATGTACTTTAGCTTATTCCTCATAAATATCTAATAACATACTCAATACATTAAATATTAATAGTAGTCTACATACTTAACCCATATTTCTTAAATGAGCTTGTTCCCAGGGGCATGTGGTATTGTGCTAATGTTGCATGGGACAGGCTAGGAGGAAATCATACATAAAGATAATATTCAAACAGCACAGATGCAGTTTTCACTCTGTACTTTTTGTATGTTTGTGTCTTACAAATACTGAATGAATATGTTTATGGTACTTGGACAGAGGTCTTTAAATGGGGGAAGACAAAAAGCCTAAAGATAGATAACTCCAGTGTCAAATAGTCTAAGCACAGTAGAACAAAATATCTGGCTCCAATTTATTGTGGATTTGAAAGTCGCCTTTTAATTTTGTTACATTTGCCTATGCCCAAGGACAAACAGCCAGAAGTATGAGAAATGAGAAGCACACGTGAAGGGTGAGAATCTTTATTCTGTCCATTAGCAATGGAGTTGACTTATCCACAGAGCAGCAGCTGAACTGCTTCAGTATCTCATGTTGTTTGTTGGCCTTATTTTGTCTTATGGGTTTAGTGACCTTTGTGCTTTTGCCAGTATCTATTAGAACAAGGTATATAAAAAATATCTAAAACTCTGTTTCAGTCTGTAATGATGGGGAGTAAAAATTAGATCACCAAGGAAGTTGAGAGGGCAAAAATCATAATTTGCAACAGAAACGGAAGATGTGAATTGGCAGCTGCATCACAGCAAGAGATCTGGGGGTCCCAGGAAACCACAAGCTAAATCTGAATGCTGAGTTAATTAACATGGTTATCAGAGCAAAGGTGCAGCTAGAGATGGACCTCAGCTAAAATGTGGAAGAGACAGATAAGAAGAGATGTTTTCCTGACTTTTTGTCAGAAGAGTCCACAGGGCTGTGCTCTTTTTTCTACCCCAGAGTAGCACAGGTGAGAATGGGGAGGCAGGGGGGGGAGGAATCCCCCTCTTGTGCCTCAAAGAACTAGAGGGGATTGGGTGTATTACAAAGGGAGGTTTAGGTCTGCATGCAGGTACTGTGATCTTTGAAACAGCTGGTCTCATTTTTCCTGCTTGCAAGACCTTTCAAGTCATCAAAAAGTCTCATCTGTTCCATGGCAAGTGACAATTCACGTCTACATCACTCCCTGTAGAAGGTAGCAGTTTATATAAAATTCATAAACTATTTACATGGATTCCCTTTCATATTGCTCAAGCTGGATGCAGGCCTCTGAATGCTGTTAAGAAAATAAAAGCAGGTCACAATCCTTACCAGAGACATGCACACTTGGATATGTATTTCAGAGGTGCAGCTTTTTCATGATTTCAAATGTTTGCTCACATGTGCAATTTAACACTGAAGTAGTTCATGATGAATACCAGCACTTTTTTCTACTACCTTTAACATCATTCTTCTTGTATCTCCACTGCTCTTGTACGGCAATTCTTAGTGACATCGGAGAAGACTGAGGTGAAAGTACACAGATCCATTTTCCCCATGCATACTATAAAATGTAAGCATTCTTTCTCTCCTCTGTACTGAATTATTTGTGTTAACCCTTCCCATATCACCACCTGCAACTGGTTTCAATCACTCTCTAAGTAGATTTCCTCAGATAATGATGGGCAACAAGTTTGAGTGTGAACTACAGAGGCACAGTGGGAGAAGACCCTCCTCATATGGTGCTAGATGGCTGCTGAGGGTGCATGCTTGAGTAGATTCCCTGTGCAATGGAAGTGGGAAAATATCTCGCAATTCTAGGGGAAGAGAAAGAGAAGAGCATCTGAGTAGTCTTCACTGGTCAGTTTAGTTCAGAATTAGAACTAAGAGAGATGAGGAGATCCAGCAGAAAAGCTAGAGCTCTCATTGTTGTCCTAGGAGAATCAGCATAATGCACAGATCAGGAAACACAAATTTCCTTTGTGTTTTATTTTCTATACCAACATGCCAAGGCAAACATTCTGTTGCATGATATTTCAGGATTGCAATTCAGAATATTTTTCCATTGATATAAAATTATACAACTCAGTTTACATGAGTTGATAAACTGACTGGAATCCTTGTTTTTTTGGAGACTTGTTTCAAGTTCAAGTGATAGAAAACAAATAATATCCTACTGTTTCATTTTAACATAATATAACATACTCTGATATGGATTAACCAACAACATACTTTGATGTTTCATAACAATGGAAGGTTTGAATTAATTTTCAGATATCCTGGTTCCACAGAAAGGAACTGACCTAAGAGACAAAACACAAAGAGGAAAAGTGTTAAAAGCAATTTCATATCTGCAATTTATGTGGAACAGGTGAGGAGCTCCCAGCTATTTCTGACATACAGCCCACCTCAGCGAAGGTTGTGTAAAACACAGTGGTCGTTACCAAGAGGCATGAAACTTCCTGGGTCACCAACTGCAACATGAAGCTTCGCCATCTGTCTCTGGCCTTCCAAGAGCACATTCCCCTGTCAGCCTTCAGTCACTCAAGACAAAGGCTAGCACGAGCTGTCTTCCATCCAAGGGGAGGTAAACATGAGCCCTCAGAATGGTTACATGAATAGATACCTGCTGCAGAGGATAGTCCCAAAATTCCTAGCTAGTCTGGATCTATGGAGGCAGCTTTTATTAATGGTAGTGAACCGTCCACAAGGCTCTAGTCAGGCTTGAGCAACACTGCAGAAATACACTTTTCTTGCAGGGTTGATGGCAGAAACTGCTGTCATGCAGGGACCAGGATCATCATGGCAAGAGCTGCTTAGGAGGATGCCATTGCTTAAGCTGTGAAATCAATGCAAAAGTGGTTTGTGGCATCCTCCTGCTTAAGTATCATTGGCAGCCACTTGAACCTGGAGTCCTAACAGAACTAATGCTGAAACAAAATCACTCCAAGAAGAGATCATGGAAGAACCATCAGCTTTTTCCATCTTCTCCTGTAACCCTCTTGCCCTGACTGAGTTCATGACTTGAGCTACATTTACATTTCTTTACATTTACATTGATCAATTTATGGAAGTGGGACATGAGGAGGGGAAGGGAGAGGAATCAAGAATCATCCCTTCTGTACCAAGTCCTTGAACTGAAGACCAGCATGTCCATAACCTACAACACATAGCACAAACAGAACAAATTCCCCCCCCCTCCCACCGCTATAAACAAACAAAAACCAACTAACCACACTGTTAAAGAAAAAAAAATATCATGAGACAGCAGCCAAAATTGAGAGCACATAGCTCAAAATACCAGTGTGGATCTTGGCCAAAAAATGCAAGACAAAAGCGCTGATTTGGAGCAGACCCATGGCGTGTGCACCAGAGGAGAACTTTGTCTCACAGGCTTTGGCAGATGGTTTTGGGGGTCACTTGACATGAACATAAGAAAGCTACTGTGAGATTCAGGTGCAGGTGTGTCTCCAGCTGAAAGGGTTCCACTGGAGTAAACATCTGCATATTGTCTTCTTGCACGGGGGAGGAGAAATGGTTGTAAATTCCTAGGCTTTTCACACAGCCTGTCATTACAGAGCTGTAGGGTCAAAGGTATGTTTGCTGCTTGGTGCTGGTTATCATTTGGCGATTCACACCGATATCATGGTACAACTTCCTGAATGAGGGAGTGCTGCAGTTGCTGAGGCCACAGCCAGCAGGGTTTCCTGCAAATGACTACTGGACTTGAGTAGCTTGGGAGAAACAAGACATTCCTTCAGGCAGTCCCTTGTCCCAGTCTCGGCCAGCCCAGCTCTCTGCAAGAGCTCAACACTGATCCAAAGAAAGTGAAAATTTCTCCATGACTGCCATTTGGTGAGCTTAAATTAGATCAGAGAAGCAAAATATTGGGTTGAATTATGTATTGAGGACTTCTCAGCTGTGTGGGTGATGACAGCTGACTGTCTCCAGTACCACTGCCCATTGTTTATTCCTAGGGTGTTTGCACAAAAGCAAGAAATGGAGCACTGAAAGCCTGTCTATGTCATAATAACAAGCTATTTGATTAATGAGTCATTTGATATACATAATTGTACAGTATCTAGTAACAGAAAAGTCTGGAGCTATTCATGAGTCTTGTTTCCTGAGAAAGGAAGAATATTCTGTTTCAGTGAGTAACCTGTAGAAAGAATCTGAGATAACATTACTACTATATCAGTATGCTTAGGAAATACGGCCTCTGAGGGGATACATTATACTGTTATAAAATACTCTTTGGTATGTTTTCACCATACAGAGGTGATGTGCTCCATGAGCTACCTGATAGCCTCAGTGTAAGAAAGGCTTGTTGCCTTCCATCTCTCAGTTTGGAATAGAGCTGGTGAGAGAGCAGTGGACTGGCCATTCACCTGTTCCTCTCTCCCAGGTCTTGGATGTGGCTGGAATGTGGATTTGGGGAAGCTTGAGACCAGAAGAGAAAGAAATGAGCCAGCTGCTGGCTGAAGTGACATACAGTGCCTCAACCAGAAGCAAGGTATAGCAGCATTATGCAGTGTAGACAGGCAGGGAGCAGAAATATGATGTCTGCCGTGGCTCAAGCACCATTCCCCTGCTTTCCTTTGAGGCCCCTTTGCCCCCTCTATCTGGGTGGTTGTTCAGGGCCTCTCCTGGCAGCTGGGCCTCCCCTCTGCCATGAACCTTACTGGTACCTTAGGGTTGCCTTCATCAAGCAGCAGAAGGTACTTGAGTTGTTGGGAGTAGTTTTCATGCCATAGTTGTGCACAGGCATCTCATCTCTAGTGGTAGCATCAGGCCTGAGATACATAAAAAGAGATGATAAGAAGTTTCCCTCCTGTTTGAGTTACCCCGCAAACACATCACCAGCCAAGTGCAAACACACAAGACAGATCATACACACAAGTATGTGTGTTACACTAGTAGGTGCTCTTCTCTGCAGTTTACACATCATTTTTCATCTAAACAAAAGCTTGGAATTCAAGAAAAACAGATGGAACCTGGGGACAAATTCATCCTGCTGTACCTCAGCATACATCCCACTTCAAGCTGTGCTTTGAAAAGGGGCATGCCCCCCTTGGGAGTGGGCCTGGTGGGCATACACCAGCATCAGCCCTGTGCAAGAGAGTGATTTATACAGTACCACTCAGATTTGATGAGACCACAAGAAGGCACCACCTTGTGCATTAATAAGGCTTTTGCGGCCGCGACATCCGATCAGAGGAGGTGCTCCTGGGCACCTCTAGGTGCCTGACAGTCCTTCCGCGCCGCTGCAGCCTGAGAGGTTTTCACGGGCATCCTCGGTCCCGTGAGCGGGTGGGCGGGCGGAGCATCCGTGGCAGCGCGACGGTCCTGCCCGGCGGAGCGCACCGGGGCCGGGGCTGCGCTGCGGGGCGAGGGCAGCGGGGCGGCGGCGGGATCCCGCGGCACGGCGGCGGGGCCATGGAGGGGGCCGCGGACAGCAGCCGGTTCTCCTACATCTTGGACCTGCTGAAGCGGGACAGGGTAAGGACGGCGCGGCTCGGCATCCCTGGGACAGCGCGCGGCGCGGGGGGACAGCGCCCGAGGGGACAGCCCTGTCCCTCTTGAGATGGTTTCCTAGGGGTTTGCGGCGGAGGCTGAGGGGATGAATGACTCGTCTTTAGAGCTAATGTACTTTGGAGGCTCGTCTGATATTTGCCGAGTGGTACCGAGGCCGTGGGGTGAAAAATTACAAAAAAAAAAAAAAGGAAAAAACCAACCCCCCCCAGTTTGAATGCGAAGTGTCCGGCAGACCAGCAGAGCCGTGCAGCAGCAGCCTTTGCAGCCCGGGTGCCCAGCTCCGTGTGCGGCAGTGTGCCCGCTCCTGCGCTGCGGGTGCGCTCCCGTCCCGGCGGGCCGCGCTGGCCTGGGAAGCGTCTCCCCCAGGAGCCAATTGCACAGTGGGCAAGTACTGTGAGGGAAACTTGCATGTGCGTTTTGTTGAAAAAGAAAAGAGGGAATCCAACTTCTTGTACTTGTGAACCGCTGGTATGTAACAAAACCAGGGAGCACCAGAGACTCAGCCACGGTGTGTTTAAAAAAATGGAAGTAGTCACAGTAGTTTGAAACTTAAAAACAAGTATAGCAAATCATCGTGCTGTTGGAAAGATTGTTCATTCTGCAGACATCCTGGTGACTTTCTACCATATCTCCAAAGGCTGCCTTTGCAACATGTTCTTTGCGCTCATCGTTTTCCTCCTCCTCCTCCTCCACTCCCTCTTCCAAAAGTTCTGAATGAACCTTTAGAGCAGGTGAATGAAGAGTTTCCAAGCTGATCTTCTTCTTGCCTAGGAGTAACCATACTTAGGGCATTCAAGGAAAATTCAGATGAACGGCTTGTTACTGTCTATTTTATGTAATAAACAAAATCATTAAGGGTTTCAGGTCAAAGACTTCTTTAGCCTGTAGTGTCCCTGTAACTATGCTATGCCTGTTCCTTGTTCCACAGTTAAACAGTTTGTACTTTGATCAGACACTCTCTACAAGAGCATATGGCTTGGCAGACAGCAGAGTTAGCGCAGTATGGTGAAATATGCAAGTTTATAACAAACAGTGCTGCTCATTATACACAGACAAGGACATTGCCAAATCCCATCATCACAGACACTTGATGTACTCGAAGAAAAGAGGAACAGTATCAGTTGTGTGACCTTCACAAACTTTCCATAGCGGCCAGTCACTGCTTGAGCCTCTCCAGTGCCCAGCTCTGAGACCTCTTGCTCTCCACATTTTCCTCTTGTATTTTTTTACCTTCAGACCAAGGGTTTAGATTACAGCTTCTTTGTAATTTATTGATGTTAACCAGCAGCTTGGAGGTGTTTTGTTGGGATAATGAAACTGCTTTCTCAGGTGACATAAATCATGTCTGCAAAAGGACTCTTCTGCATGGTAAACTATATTTGCTAGGGGCCAGAGTATTGTTGCTTAGTGGTTCCAGCACTCCAGTTTTCCCTTTCCCATTCCCCGACATCAGTAAAGCTTTTACCACAAAGTCTGGAAGCATTAACATGCTCTGAGTTAACTGCTAAACATCTGTCTTTCACTAAACAAACAACAATTAGAAAATCAGGATCAATAAGAATACTTTACACTTGCATACTCATCTCTCCACATGCAGGGTCCCAACAGGTACAATGCATCAGGTCTCAGGCCCTGGGCACATGACATCTTTTGGCAAGCATGCTGTTTTTCCACTTAGCTTGCAGCCTCTGTCAGGCCTCTCAAACAGGGCAAATCATTATATATCACTTTTCCCCGGGGGAATGTCACTTCAAAAACCTGTTATCTCTTTTAATGATCTGCACTAATTACTCTATGACTCTCTTTCACACACACAACTTGTACATTTTACCTAGAACAGAAAGATGCATGTAGCACTTTTAGTCCTAATAATACAGTCCTTGTGTAATCCATATATTCACAACATCTGCTTAGACTTGCTACAATATTCTCTGAGATATTCTGAGCCTCCAAGGCACCTGTCACAAATGTCACAGAAGCATCTGAGAACTCCAAGATAGCCCTGAGAGACAGATTAAAAACTAACTGCATTTTGTATCAGAGGCACTGGGGCAGAAGGAGATTATATGACCTTCTTCCAGGACTTAGTTCAAACAACAGCAAGCACTCAGCCATCTCAAAAGGATGTAATATTCCATAAATGGTCGCAGGCTTCTTCCAACCCCACCTTTTCCTTGTCCTGTCCCCAACTCCCTCCCTATAAATTGACTTTTGCAGTAGTCAAGAGGCATACACATACACAACTCTAATTATTCACCTAAACTCCATTTCAAGTTGTTTTGCTTGCATAGGTGTATGTTTTCTTCTTTGGAATGCATATGTTCCTCTTGTGATATTAATTTCAAAAGAATTTTTAGATGTTGTAAAGAAAGATTCATGTCTGAGGGGGTGAATGCTAACAATACTTGCCATCTGTTTTGTAGAACCATTTCCAGGCATTTTTCTGTAAGATGAATAGAATCAATAAGATGATATAAACAAATGTGAGCTTCAGAGAGAGGCTAACAGCACTGACACTGTCCCCCATGCACTAGCTGTTGATTTCGTTGAAATAAGGATCTTGGCATTCTCTATTTTTAATCTTCTTTCCTGCACTTGTTTGCTTTGTTTTGCCATCTATTCCCACCTTTCAGATTATTTACAGAAACTGATGGTTTGTGGTTCATAGGGAACAACTTGAAAACAATTCTTCAGAAAAAGCATTTAGAGAAATAGATACTACTAAAAACAAGCTTTCAAGCCCATATGATATGAATATGAGAAATAAAAATAATTTTAAGAGCATTTTAAGTTCTGCATGTTCTCCACCTGGAACCAGCAAATGACACTGATTTCTGTTCCTTCCTTCTGCCTGTTTTCATATGACTGATCAAAATTCTCTTGTGGTAGCATTTCAGCTTTTGTCCAGGTGAAATTAAGAGATACAGGGGTCCAAATGTGAATCACTTGAGAAGCTGAAGAGGGAAAATACAGGAACATTTATTAGTGGGGGCTGATTGCTCTGGGCTGCCTGACTGAGCTGAACTGGTGTTCTGGTCCTCATGTTGAAGTAGATAAGGCTTTACATTATTTCTTGCTTATGTGTAGGAAATACCTTGTTCCATTTACAGAGTATCCAGATGTGTGTCAAATTATGTATATATTGTGAGGGATATTTGCACAAAAAAATGTTACTTTGGTGAAAGAGCGTGTAAAGATAATGAGCAGTTCAGTTTCAGGGGTCTGAGTTTGAAATCCAGCAGTCAAGAGCAGTTTCAATCCAGTTTGCCTGGAAGTTATTTTGATTTGCATGTCATGTATTTTTGTGAAGCTTTTTCATTATAATTCTTTCATTTGCTTGGCAAATGATTACAATATGTGGAGGGAAAGAGCAAAGTCCTCTGTGTGGACTGCTGTCTACAGCTGGTCCTTTCATCCCCTCCAAGTACGGCTTTCCAGGTGTCCTGGGTGTGACTCAGAGTACTATACATGCGGCAGTAAGTGAAAGAGTAAAGATATACTGATCCAACTTAACACACTTTGAGATGTGCTAGCTATAAATCCTACCTAAAGCTGATTGCAGTCCCAATATTTTGGCAGTTCAATAAGCATAGTCTTTATTGATTCTGTGCTCTGTGCATAGTGGTGTCATGTGGGACCTTTCAAACCTGTTCAGCTCAGCTGATCATGTTATGGGATCTGTTAGGAATCCTGTCCGACCTTGAGGGTTGTGGGCCTCTAGCACATGTCTGCAGAGAAGATAAACAAGCCTAAATCAAAGGATTAGGGACTGACACTGTTATTTAATGATAAGAGATCCTCAAGTCATAATTATATTAATTTTGAAACACCCATTGTCTATAGATCCTTGCTCACTGTTCAGGATCACACAGTTGAAGAGTAACTATTACGAAGACAAAGCTGACCCTGTATTTCTGAGCCAAAACAGGCACATTTCTCTCAGGCAACATAAATTCCCACCTTATTGTTGAGCTAACAAAAGATCTTTAAGCTTGCATGACTGGGAAAACCCTGTGGATAGGAGTAATCTTCATGAGGTTCAACTTTTCAGGAGTATGTAGAGAAACAAATTGCATCACTGACAATTTCTAGAGAGTGGGATGCAGGCTGAAGCCCCTCTGCATCCATCCTGGAAGAAAATACTTACACTGCACACTGGAAGAAAGGGTCTGTGTGATAGCCTGGTCCCCAAGTCTGTCACCTTATCTCAGGAAAAAACCTGTCTTCATCTTGCATGTCTCCATTGTGATGCACTGGCTTTAGTGGTCAGTCAGAGTGCAGACTATCAGGGAACTGACTCAATCTTGAGCCATGGTTGCAAAAGCAGCATGAAAAGAAGTGTCTTGGAATGCTTTGGTCTGAGGACCTGAGTACTGAAGGCATGAGAGGTGTTGGCAGAACCTCCCTGGTGTCTTGGAACAGGCTTGTGTTGGTTCATCCAGTAGGACTGCAACTGCACTGTTTAACAAATATAGGCTTTTTACAGCTTGTTGAAAACCAGTGCTGCATCCTTCTTGAAATTATGCTGATAGTTAATGGGAATGAGCACTTGGGAGACTGCTGTATATCAATTATTGAATTAACAACCACATTTAACCTGAGGTAGGATGGAAAATAGGTTGGCAACCCCCACCTATTCCAGTTTCTCTCTTCTTCTGCTGTCATGAGAATGCAGGGCATGCCGTAATGCCTGGTCAGACCCTGCCTGCTGAGGGGGAAGGAGTGAATTTTGAAGGATTTGTTAGAATTATTTTGACACTCCCCAGATATTACTTCATGCAATATGAGTCGCTTGAGAGCAGAACAGATGTCAAATTGAAGCATGCCTTTGGCTAGAAGTAAAGCAGAAGTGTAGGTCTGAGTTTTGTGGCCATGCTGGTCTTACTAACCCCTTGTGCAGAGGCTAAGCACAGGAATCTTTTCTGACACTGGTTCCTGCTCTTATGCTTTTAATGTATCAGTGATTTCTAACTGGTCTTTTTTCCTCTCAGTACCATAAAGCTAATGTAAATTTTGGCACTGCAAATTTAGTTAGTCCTAGACTGGGGAAGGCTAGAGAAAAGATGTGAGTGCAGAAGGGAGAGTTTTGCCCTTTGAAGACCTTCAAGGACATTTTCATCCATGTAACATCTTAATGTGATGGAGGTGGTAATTAAAATCCTGCTCTAAAGTACTCCAAAGCCAGAACAAATAGGCATACAAACAATTTAATACCTTAATGATCTATTAAGGGATTGATCAAAGAATCACTCACAAGTTCTGCCAGTAATAGTAGCTGACACATGAAGGCTGTGGGAGGACAGGAGGAAAATGCATGCTCCAGGTTTGCCCATGCTAGCAACATCCACCTGCTCTGGCAGCTACATCTGTGGAATGAAGTGCAGAATGATTTGCCTTGCTCTGTTAACAAAGACAAAATTTCTTCCTACTGTTTCAGAGGCAGCAGTAGAGCCAAATGGTCTTTGTTCTGCTCTGTGGCTGATCATTTATCTGCTCCCAAACTGACCACATCCATTGTGAGCAATGGGTAGCATGCTAATGTACACAAGGGCTTATTAAGAGGTGCCTCCTTAAAGCCTGCCTGTAGCATCATTTGGGGAGAGTAGAGGTGGTTAAGGAATAACATGATTATTCAGAGGCTTGCAAGTCATTATTCAAAACATAGTTGGAAGGCTGGCAACCCATGGCCTTACCAACTCATTCTTCCTGCTGCTCAGTCAAGTGACATGTTTCAGTTTGAATACGCATACTGTGCATTTATGGGCATTATTAGAAGAATTTGGAGCACAGTGCTATCTATTTTTATGAGTGTGGCTTCTACAGTAAATGTGAAATAATATTTCTATAAGTCTTCTGTAGAAAGTTCCTCTTTGTAGTACTGGACATGCAAAAAAATCACGTTTTTCTTCATGATTTTTGAGTGGAATTTTTCATTTAAATTTCATGTTGAGGCCACCAAAGCCCAGGTGTAAATAATGTCCAGCTAAGACATTTCAAGTATGTTTGTTCTATCGACTCATAGGAAGGGTAATTTTGAGGGAAAAGGAACTTATTATTCTGATGTTTGGTTTTAAAATAGGCAAGTAGGTCAGGTTTAGGGTTTGTCAGACTGACAACATTCCATCATTCATGTAGCTCAGGCTTCATCTGTTTTAATTAACTAAATCTCCTTCTGTTGTGTAATGTAAAGACAGTATATGCTTTCACTCAGTTTCCTAACTAGTGTTTTTTTCTCCCTTAGCCCAATGCTATGTTAACTATTGCATCTGCAATGGTTGTGTCCACAACCTCCTCAAAACCCAATGATGCTGGAGATTCAAAAGTATTTTTGTTTGTTCAGGCAGATGGTGGAAAAGGGTATTTACTACCCCTTTTCCAATGGAAACACATTGTAAGGGGAGGGTAGGGATTTCTGATGGTCATAACCACCTCCCCATCTCTTTTTCATCCTAGCTGCCACTAAAGCTGTCTAGTGTGTACCTCCTGTGCCCTTAAAGCACACAGTCCAGCTGCCTTTCCCACACAGCATGTTCTCCCCAGGGACAGCCACATCCCTCTTTGACATGGATAGACTGTGAAGAGCTGTGAAGAGAAACCGTCATGAACAAGTTGAGAGCTTAGGGATAAAATTCAAGGACCAGACCAGCAAAGGGCATCTTGTGGTTGAGGTCTACTGCAGATGTCTGAACAGGAGGAGCTGATGAAGCCTTTTTGCTTCAGTTACAGGAGACGTTACATTCATGGGCTCTCATTCTGATGGGGAGTCTCAAGCACCTAGATGACTACTGGGAAAGCAATACAGCAGGCTGTAAGCAATTCAGGAGACTCCTGAAATGCATCGAGGACAAGTTCGTGGTGCAAATATTAGACAAATCAGCCAGAGAAGAAGTGTTACTGGACCTGGTGCTCAACAGTATTGCTGACCTTACAGAAACAGTTAAGATATGGGGCAGTCTGGGCTTGGACTATTTGGCAAATAAGGAATTGGCTGTCTGGATGCAGCCAGAGAGTTGTAGTCAATGGTTTTATATGCAGGTGGAGGTCAGGTATGAACGATGTTCCTCAGGGCTCTGTCTTGAGACCAGTGCTCTTCAATGTCAGTGACAGAGACAGTGAGGTTGAGAACAGTCTCAGCAACTCTGCAGATGACATGAAACTGAGTGGTACAGTTGACACAAAAGAAGGAAGGGATGCCACCTAAGACAACCTGGACAAACCGGATAAATGGGGCCATGAGAACTTCATGAAGTTCAACAAGTCCAAATGCAAGCTGTTGCACCTGGGTCAGGGCAATCCCAGACATGAGTACAAAATGGGAGAAGTCACTGAGAGCAGCCCTGTGGAAAAGGACGTGGCAGTTCTTGTGGATCAAAAGTTGAACATGAGCCAACAGTGTGCACTGACAGCGCAGAAAACCAATTGTATCCTGGGCTTCATCAAAAGCAGTAGGATGAGGGAGTTGCTTATCTCTCTGTGCTCTGCTTTAGTGAGACTCCATGTGGAGTACTGTGTTCAGCTCTGGGGTCCTCAGCACAAGAAACAGGCGGACCTGTTTGAGTGATTCCAAAGGAAGGCCACAAAAATGATCAGCAGGCTGGAGTACTTCTCCTTTGAAGAGAGGCTGAATGAGTTGGGGCTATTCAGCACAGAGAAAAGAAGGGTCCATGGAGACCTTACTGTGGCCTTTCAGTACTTAAAAGGGGTTTATGAAAAAGAGAGTGAGTTTTTACATGGGCAGATAGTATAGAAAGGGGGAATGACTTTAAACTTAAAGATGGTAGGTTTAGATTTGATATTAAGAAATTTTTCACTGTGAGGGGTGGTGAGGCCCTAGCAGAGGTTGCCAAGAGAAAAGGTGTATGCCCCATCACTGGAAGTGTTCAAGGCTAGTTTGGATGGGGGTCTGAGCAGCCTGATCTAGTGGAAGCTGTCTCTGTGCATAGTTGCAGGGATTGGAGTGAGGTGATCAGGATGAGAGGATATAGTGTTCAGTGGTGCCAAGGAAGGTTTAGGTTGGACATTAGGAGGGATTTCCTCACAGAAAGGGTTTTCAGACATGGGAATGGACTGCCCAGGATAGTGGTGGAGTCACCCTGGAGGTGTTTAAGAAAAGGCTGGATGTGGCGCTTGGTGCCATAGCCTGGTTGATATGGTGGTGTTTGGTCTTAGCTCGGACTCGATGATCTCAGAGGTATTTTCCAAACTAATGGAATCAGTGCTCTTCAAGGTCCCTTCTAACCCAAACCGTTTTACGATCCAGTGGTTCTTTGACCTCGGGTACCACGGGCGAGTGTCAATGTCAGGGTCCGAGCGGGAGAGCACTCAGCGCTGCCGGCCGCGGGACGGGCGGCGTTTCCGGTGCGAGGGACGAGAGCCAGGACAATAGCACTGGAATAGGGGTTGCCGCGGGGCCGGAGCGGCGGGAGCGGCTGGGCAGGAGCGGCTGGACGGGAGCGGGGGGACAGGAGGGGTGGGCAGGAGCGGAGGGACAGGAGGGCTGGGCAGGAGCGGGGAACCGGAGGGCTGGGCAGGAGCGGGGGGACCGGAGGGCTGGGCAGGCGCGGGGGACAGGAGGGCGGGGCAGGAGCGGGG
>JAWWEE010000085.1:17123066-17182582 GCA_035221455.1 Xenops minutus | reverse complement strand
CGGGGGACAGGAGGGCTGGGCAGGAGCGGGGGACAGGAGGGCTGGGCAGGAGCGGGGAACAGGAGGGCTGGGCAGCAGCGGAGGGCCGGGAGGGCTGGACAGCTCCGCTCTGCGGCGGCGGCCGCGCCCGCCCCGCCCCGCTCCGCGCCCCGCGCTCCGCGCTCGCCATTTTGCGCCGGGCGCCGCCGCGGGCGCTTCCCGTGCTTGTCCCGGGAGCGCGCCCGGGCTGACGGCCGAGGAGGAGGAGGAGGAGACGCGGGGATGGAGGGCGATCGTCTGGAGAGCCCGGTGAGCGCGGGGGGAGCCGGCGGGGCGCGGCCGCCGGGGAGGGGCGCGCCGTCCCTGCGCTTGAGGTGCGGGGGGCTGGAGGGTGTCTGTCCGTCTGTCCGCCTGTCCGTCTGTCTGTCAGTCAGTCAGTCAGTCAGTCAGTCAGTCAGTCCGTCCCCGGGGTGTGCGCCGACAGCTTCGTCCCTGCCCGGCCGGGAGCGGCGCCGGCGGCACCCCCGTGGAGCCGGGATCGGGGCGCGCTCGGAGCCCGTCCGACGGGGCGGGGGCAGCGATCCCGGGGCAGCGATCCCGGGGGAGGCGATCCCCGGGGCAGCGATCCTCGGGGAAAGGCTCCCAGGGAAGGGCTCCCAGGGGAAGCGGTCCCGGGGACAGCGCTCCAGCAGGGATGGCAGGCGGAGCGGTGGCTCCAGCGCGGGGATGCGGAGCGGGGCCGCGGCCGTGTCCGCCGACACCTGATGCTTGGCGGGCCGAGCGGCCACGGAATTGCTGCTGAACAGCTGCACCGATCCGCGGGAGGCTCTTTGTGCGGCAGATAAAGACGTAAATAAACGCATAAATAAATAAATAAAGGAGGTTCCTTGCTCAGAACTGTTTGCCTAATGAAGTCAAGACAGTTTCAGCCCTTCAACGCGAATTACACAGCTGGAAAGCCTGTTGTTTAACCAGCACGGAGTGTCTGACACTTTGTATCTTCCCTTTTTTTTTTTTTTTCTTCCCTCCCTTCCTGAAAAGCGAGCGAGCAGGCTAAGCATGTGGACTCCTATTGTTAAGAAGTATGGTTGCACTCGTTTCACTAGGTCCTTGAGTGGAATTAAGACTACTCCCCTCTTTGCCTCCCCTGCAATGCAGACATGACCTAAAGATGAACCGAGTTTGCCTAGTGGCAGTGCTCACTTCAGTTTAAATGAATGTTGTCAGTGCTTTCATAAAAGTTAATTAAGATTTGTTTGCAGTTTTAGCCAGGGAAGTGCCTCAAACCAGAAAAAACCGTATGCATTTGTTCTACAGAGCAGTGCCATAAATCTAGACGGCTCATGTTTTACTGCGCTTACACTTGTTTCTCCCTCTTTCTGTCATGAAGGTTGCCATTAAGGGTATCGAAAGAGAGCTTATCTGCCCAGCATGCAAGGAATTGTTTACCCATCCACTGATCCTCCCATGCCAGCACAATGTCTGTCACAAATGTGTGAAAGAAATACTTTTTGCATTTGAAGACTCTTTTGCTGATGGAGGCTCTGAATCCTCTAATCAGAGTAGCCCTCGAATCAGAATCTCTTCTTCTAGCATGGACAGAATTGACAGGATTAGTAGATCAGGTATGTAAGAATCTGTGCATGTTTTCCTCATTTTATTAATAGACTGGCTTAAGCTGAATGGTGTCTGCATTGGTAAAATGGCTTCCCAGTACTCCTGCTGCGGCTGGAGAGATGACTTAGGGATAGTGCAAGTCGTGTTCATTTTGTGACAAGAACAATGGGAATATTTTTAAGGACAATGAGCTCTGTTTCATATATAATAGATTTGTCTTTGTGGCATCCTGCAAATCTCTATAACCATTGTGTTTGTTTATTTCTGTATTTCAGTTACATCGAGGTGCAATAGCATCATGTTCAGTACTGTCAAGATGTAGATTTTGGCAATGTTATTGCCTGTCGGTAGCACTGTTGAGGTGGTTCTCTCAGGTTTCAGCCAGCCTCAGTGCAAGAGTTCTGACTTCCTTCTGAGCCTGTAGAGACACTGCAAATTATAGTTTTGTCCCACCCACTTCATTATGCTTACAGTAAATAACTTCCCACTGATTATGATTATTACACATTGTTGCAGATTTGGAGGACAGATGACTCTAAGCAGGCTGCACTGAGGGTTTCTTTCAGTGTGGACTGCTCAAGGCTTTAAGGAGAGCTTAGCTATAGGACCCATGCTCTTTGTGGTATCATGCTAGAAAGATTCCTACAACTGTCTGTGTAATCCACAGATGAGTTGATCTGCTTTTACACAGATATATTGATGGTGCTTTGTGCATGCTATACTTCTTGAAACAAACCTCATCTTGGCTTTTAGGCTTTCTTGTGACATAATTACCCACTTTAAAACCACACTCCACAGTCCTCTGGAAGAGTCCCTGACAAGACAAGCTGTAAAGCTCTGTTTTGCATTTCATGTTATTAACGTTCACCCTCCCCAGTTTTCACAGTTCAAATGTGCAATTTCACACACTTCTTTTAAACAACTAGTGAGTTGTTAGTACTGGTACTCTTTAAAATCAGTTTGATAAACAAAAAGCCAGTTCTTGATATTCCCTCCTGCCACCCTCACCCCACCCTGAGATACATGCACACAAATTGTTGCAGGAGTTTTAATCTTTAATTCCACAGTAGTCTACTACCATCCCAGCAAACTGATGGGAAGATATCTTCTCATCTCACCTGCTAGTGGAGAGGTGATTGCTTTTCTGAAGAGCTGTCGGATGAGTAGCAGGGGAGGATTGAGACTTGGACGTAATGGGCTTCCCCCCAAAGAGCGTTAAGCAGATGCACATCACAGGAAAATTATAATCTCAGACAATTCAAATTTGCAAAATGAAAAGCATATGGAAATGGAAGCTTTAAAGAATACATTTGTAAATTCAGGTCATACTGTCTTCGCTTCTAATGTTATAGGCATTATAGCTCCAGTGCTATGTGGGGTGTGAGATTTGCTCTCAGACCAGTTTGGTAGCAGTAATGGTCAACCAGCTTGCAACCAGCTTCCACATTTGTCATCTTGCATCTAGAGTACTCATACTGTGCATTGCCTTGCTTAATTTGTGACAGAACAGCTCCATAGGAGAGAAAATGTTCTAGAAAACATCCAAAGTGTGGTCTCACATGTGTAACAAAAAATCAGTAGAACTTCTGGTAGGCTTGTGCAGGGCATATCACTACCAAGACATTAGTGTCACATTTGAAAAATGTGTATGACACCTTCTTCCCACTGTGTGTTTTTTCTTTTTTTTTTTCCCCACTTAAGGAATCCCTGTTGCCTCCATAAGGAATATACCCTATTTAAAATGGTTTTGGCATTTAAATTCTTGAGATTCAAGAGGGAACTGGTCTGTGTTCTATATTTATTTTGCATACACAGCTTCCATTTACAAATATAGTTTATCTTAATATAAAAAGGTTGGATCTGGTAGAACTGTATTTTTCACATGGAGTGCATGTGCTGCTTAAAATCCAGTGTGTTGGTTTAAAAACACTCATCTGTTTATATTGTATTTAAAATAATTTTTTAATTAAAAAAATCAAGTTGCATATAAAATGAAATGCAGGGTATTTCTTATTGCTAATTCATTTTCTGTAATGTTACTGTAATTACAATGCTGGTGTCATTAAAGCATGTAATATGGTTATGTTTACACTTGTGCAGCCCTGATGGGTAATACAGAAACAGAATGTTTGAAATATCTCTCCCTCTGTCCCTCCCCCCAATCTCTTCTTTCACCCTTTTTCTGTTCTGCCTCAACACTTCAGTTATTTCATGTTCTAGGCAA
The DNA here is from genome assembly GCA_035221455.1 of Xenops minutus. Lineage (NCBI taxonomy): Eukaryota > Metazoa > Chordata > Aves > Passeriformes > Furnariidae > Xenops > Xenops minutus. Next base: position 17,178,762 of record JAWWEE010000085.1, on the reverse strand, counting down.
ATAAATTTAACATTCTTGCCTTTCAGCCTTGCAGGAGTTTAACAGCCAGAGGAGGGAAAACAGTTGATGCTTTTCATTTGAACCATTGTAAACCAATGGTATATCTCATTTTTTCGTGTCTAAACAGCTCTCTGTTCATTGTTTGCAGCCTCACAGAGGAGGTCTTTTGGGTGGAGAGGTAGAATTGCTTCACTTCTTGTGTTGGCTAGAGATAGTCTAGCATTTAGATCTGGAGTTAAATATTGTTGGTTAGCACATAGCTTTTTGTCAGTGGTCAAGTCCACAAAAAAGCCTTTTCAGTGAGCAAAGGTACAGCAAAGAAGTTCTATAAGGACAGCTTTTTGTTCTGTGTAACATTGATTTAAAGGTCAACTGGACTGGAATTCAGCTAAGAATTGGATTCTGTTTTTTCCATATGTGTGTGTGCATGACTGAATATGCATCGATGGGTGCAAAAATGCACACAAAACCCCAGTAGTCACCACATCCTCTTCCTCAGCCCCCCTCCCTCCCCCCCTGACTTTTTAATTGTCAAGAGTTCACGGGCTCAAGTTTTAGTGAAACTGCTGTCTTACTGGTAGAAAAGTGTAATTATTAGGCTGATCTTCCTAACATTTAGAGGTCATGTTTGGCCATCACTTTTAAATGTAAGGTATTACTGGTTTTTCATTGTGTCTGAGCCTGCTTAATTGGTAAAGAAACAGATTGAAATTACACCATGTTAACATGAGTAGGTAATTCTGGATCTGACAATTTAGCACAGCACATGAATATACAAAAAACCTAAATATTTTAAATTTATAGACTTGTAATATGACACAGTCAGGTTGAAGGACAGCCAATATTTTAAGTACATCTCATGTCCAAAAGTCAACTTGATCTTACAACTTAGCCACTGTGCAGACGTGTTAATACTCTTTTTTTTTAATAATGTGATCCTTTGTCAAAACCAGGAAATAAATCTCAAAACTCTATATTGCCACAGTATTGGCAGACACATGAGCAATCCGTAGGAATATGGTATCCTTCAAGAAAGATGTGAGGTAAACACAAATCTGAGTTTCACTCTCAGTAGAGGACAAAGCAGCTAATCACAAGGGGAAGTTTAAATTGACTCAGTTGAAGGCTGAAAGTGTCATAAAATAAAGATACCATATGATACCATCAGACCTCTTGGAAAGCTGTCCTTATCTGCCCTTTTTGCACCCTTGATTTGTGAAAAATTAAAGTATCTGACAGTAATATTTTAGAGCTCTCATGGTTGTTTTTTTTCTTTTTTTTTTCTCTTTCCTAAGAAGTTCATCCAAAAGCATTAACTGAGTTGAGGGGTGGGTGTTAATACACATTTGTAATTTTAAAAACCTGACCTTTAGGAGAATCCAGTTGACTTTTAAATTAAATCTTATTTTTTTAAAACTCTCATACATTTAACATCCATGTCTTCCACAACCATAGAACTCTGGTAATGCTGTTTACTTGGAAAACATTTTTATCTTTAAGATGTCTTATCCCTTTGCAAACCATTCACTACATCTTGGACTTTTCAACATTTCAAGTGTTGGAACCTCTCCTTGGGAAGAGGACATTTAAATATTGTCTTTAAAAGACATACTTAAGATTGCACTTCAGCTTGAGTCTTTGCAAACTATATAGTAATATTTGTGAGTCTGGAATCTGAGCATGAGCATATGTTGTGATAATTTTTTTGTTACTGATTGAGCAACTTCTTGCAAGTGGAGGAATCTGTTTATAAACAACAGTGGAAAATTTCTTGTGATGATTCCTAATATTTCACAAAATACACATTTGTTTGTTGTAAACTGAATTGGCAAACTATAAAAGAGAATATGGGAAGGACCTAAGTTTCACTGAGTTGCATATCTAACATGTCTACAAAATCCAGGGTTTTTGCTGCCCTATTTTTTTGTTTGTTTGGTTTTCCTTTTGTGTGTGATTTTTTTGTTGGAGGTTTTTTTAATATATAAGTAGAATTCACTTTTAGCAAATTGGACGCAAGACAGATAGGAAAGATAATGCTCAAAGTAATTTATTACTTAATCATTGCTTCTTTTGAAAATATGAGTGTAGAAATCCTTTAAGCAGAAAGCGGACTATGTCTTATGGCTTGTAAATATTGCAACACTTGCTAGGCAAAAAGAGAATATTTGCTTTCTTTTGAGTATTAAAGTGGCAGAGCACTCCAAGAAGCCTAGCAAGTAAACTCTGGGGACTAAAAGCAGGAAAAAAACCCCAACCTAGACCCTCAGAGTGCTGTCAGTGAAAAGGGATGAGACATCTGAAGGTGCACAGGACTTCCTTGGTACTGGATGCCTTTCCGTAAGCAGTGTCACCAGTCTTTACAGAGCATGGCTCATGATGGCAGTCCTGTTTCAGTCCACCATGGGCCAAATGAAAGGCCTTCATTGGGATGGATATGAATTTCAGATTGTATTCTTAAACTTGACCACTGCACCATGTTTGGTTTTCTTTCTTGTTATCTTGCTTAGTCATTGTTTGCTCTCTGCTGTAGCATACGTACCACCACACTGTATGATTTTCTTAGTTTCAACAAATATATGTACTCTAGATCCCTTTTTTTAGCTGTTGTCTGCATGGCACTGCATGTGAAGTCATCTTTTTGTTTAGGCTATTGTAGAAGTCTGTGCAGAAGATCTCTCTGTGTTCCTGTGTGCAGTGCTAGCTTGGAGCATACATTGGAAATACAGTCTGTGTTTCACTGCCGTTACTGTGCCTTGCATGCCTGCATTGCTGTGTATACCAAATTACAGGTACTGAAGGATGTGCAGTTTGGGTAATTAATTCACTTCAAGTAAGTACTAAAAAAAAATAAAATTAGAAAAAAAATGTCAGCTTCCCTTAGCAAGACAGTTGTATACCTGTGCCTTGTGTTACCCATCCTGTTCTGTAAGTGCAGTCTAGTTGTTCTGCTCAGAACCTACAGAAAGGCATGAGACCAGCTGAGTTTGAGACTGACAGTGAGTAAATGCTTATTCATGCTCTGGTTATGGCTTCTTAGCTAACAATCATGCATAACTACCATGGGTCAAATTTCAAAGATATTTAAAGAAACTAATTCCTTATGGGATTGTTGGTTTGGTGTTTTTTTGAAGAGACTGGAAAGGACAGGATAGGGAGAGGGGTTTTGAATTGTTAAGTGAAACAGCAAACAGGAGAGCAGCACAAGGCAAGAGTCTTTTGGGTAGCATATAAGGACACTTCAGAAAGAAATAAACCATTAGCATTTTAAAGGGGAATTACTGACTAAATACAGAGGAGAACAAATTTCGCTTTCTGACAAAGAATGAGTTTTAACACTAAAAATTCGTATTTGAGTCATGCATCCATTTACAAATTTGTTAGTGTCCTGGTTTCAATTGGAATAGAGTTAATTATAAACTGGACTATATACTGGAGTGATAACAATGATAATTAAAAAAAACAAAACCCAACAATGATAGAGAGAGAGTGATAAAACCCAAGAGAAACAAGTGATGCACAGTACAATTGTTCACCTGCTGACAGATGCCCAACCTGTCATCGAGCAGCAGTCCACCCCTCCTGGCTGTCTTCTTGCAGTCTATATACTGGACACAACATTCTATGGTATGGAATAACCCTTTGAACAGTTCAGATCAGCTGACCTGACTATTCTCCCTCATGGCTTTTTATGCATCTGCTTGCTTGTAGAGCATAGGAAACCAAAAAGTTCTTGATTTAGGGTAAGTACTACTTAGCAACAGCTGAAACATCAGTGTGTTAGCAACATTATTCTCACAGTGAATCCAAAACACAGCACTGTACCATCTACTAAAAAGAAAACTATATCTAACCCAGCTGAAACCAGGACAGTTAGTTATACCAACATTCAGTGCTCTCAAAGGGATCTTAAAACTACAGATACAGATACAGATACCAGCTACAGATAGTGGGGTGTTTGTTTCTTTGTAAGGGGAAGCTGAAAGGATACGAGTTAAGCCTAAAGACTGGCTTAGCCTGCATCTAAGAAACATAAAGGATTCTTTCTGATAGTTGCACCCTGTGGGTTCATGAGTGAGACATGGGATGCACCCCCTGTTTGATTATCTCAAGAACATTATCTTGTAAATAGCCTTTGAGTCTGCATGAGCCTTTGGAGTCTCTCAGGGGATGGCTTAGGTTTGTGGCTTTTCTTGAGCCAGTGATTGTATTTTGGAGAGAGGGAGAAATTCAGATGTGGCTGTTTGGTAGGAGTACAGCTCCTCTGCATCTTCCCCTTTTGAAATGAATAAAGATAGGTGTACCCTGTGTAACAGTGGATATTTGTGGTTCCTCAGTTCAGGGTAGAGGAATCTCTCAGACATAACTGCCTCAAATCCTCTTTGGTGTGCGGGGCTTATTTAGCAGGCCTCCTTTATCAAGGCCTTTAAGCAAGTGCCAAGTCAGCCTCTGCATTTTTTGACTAAATGATTTGGCTGACATGTCATACTTTTTTGTTGTTTTTTTTTTTTTTTTTTTTTTGTTTTTTTTGTTTTTTTTTTTTTAGTGCCTCTTGCAATGAGCAAGATAAATTTGACTCAGCTGAAGCAAACTTCAGGGAACTCAAAGTTGGCTATATTTTTCTGGAAATAACTGGTTTTGCTTTGGGAATAAGTGTCTTTCACTTCAATATGCTACAAAGCTGCTGCTCTCTATATGGACATACAGTTAATCTAGAAAACAACTAGCTTTCACAAGGTTTTGTGTTTAGCATTTTAAAGGGCTACAGCTTGAGTGCATCCAAAACCAGGTGAAGAAGATAGGATTGATACAGCTAAATTTATGGTAACATAGAATTACATTTTAGAGACTAGTTTGTAATGTCCCTTGGAGTCAGACATCACACTGCCTTTGTCATGGTAATTGTATTCTCTTTGGCTTGTCAGACTGCATATGAATTCATGTTGTACTAGTTTGGACGATGTGCTACAGTAGTCTTTTAAATATGTCTTTTAAAATCTAAACCAGTTCTGTTTATGCTGCTTCTGAATTGGAATTTGGTGTCTACACAGGCCGAAAACGCAATTCTCTGACTCCTAGATCAACTCTATTTCCTTGTCCGGGTTGCCAGCGGGATATTGATCTTGGAGAACGTGGCATCAATGGCTTATTTCGCAACTTTACTTTGGAAACCATTGTGGAAAGATACAGACAGGCAGCGAGGGCAGCCATTGCTATTATGTGTGATTTCTGCAAACCTCCCCCTCAGGAGTCCACAAAGAGCTGCATGGACTGCAGTGCAAGCTATTGCAATGAATGTTTCAAAATACACCATCCTTGGGGGACTGCGAAAGCCCAGCATGAATATGTAGGACCAACCACCAACTTCAGACCCAAGGTAAGTATACCATATCATACGGAATTTGGGTTGCAGCATTCTCATTTAGCTTCAGACATATCTGTGTGATGGTACCATTGTTGCTTTCTTGAGTATTGCTGTTATTTATTGAGTGAACCATAAGCTTTTGTTCTTGCTGATGGTCAAGTGGTTGTCATTGAAGGGACATTGAGAACATATTTGAAGGGGACCCTCAAAATAAGGTTTTTTACTTTGCAGAATGGGTTGTGTTATTTGTGATTTGAGTTTTTGCTCCTCTATTTTTTTTAAGACTTAATGATCTTGAGCATCTAGAATGGCACTGCCGTAGGTAGAATGTGTGGTAAACTTAAAAAGCCCAGTACACGTGGCCTCCTCCATGCCCACTTAAAACCCAGTTCATTTGGATGCTTTGTGCCTGGACTTCATCCATCACAAAGCATCTTCTTTCTCTCCTTCCTAGCATCTAGCAATAGCAAAAGGTGGAGTAAGTGTCTCCATTATTATTACACCATTGTTTTTTTATTTATAGCAGAAAAGAAAAATGTTATGGGAAGTTTTCTAGTTTATACACTGCTACTGCTGTTGCTGCATTCAGACAATGCAGAGTGATTGCAAAGTGCTGTTACCCTTGTTTTGTGCAGTACCCTGCAGTGCCTTATTGAATTCAAGTTGCACAATAGGAGGAATTGTCACAGATACATCTCTTTAACAAGCGATCACAATGGGTCTTAATGTCCCAGTGTGCCGTAGCTGGTGATCTTGGTGGACAGATAACCATAGATAACAGAATACTGATTGTCAAGGAATCCTGATTAAGTAAATTAAATGAATTTGATTAATGTACAGTGTGTAAGAAGCTCTTGACTTGGTGGTGTACCTTCTGAGACTGGAAAAATTTGAGCCTCTGAAATTAGCAAGCTTAGATAGTGAACCTCCAAAAGTCTACTTGGTGCTGCTTTTCTTGACTCTAACATTAATTCCAGTTAAAAGCCAGCACAAGCTTCATATGCTTTCAAATGTGCTAGCACACACATTGTGTGAAATGTCCCTTTATGGGATAAATGAGAAAGATGTAAGTTTCCATGCTGTCTTCTAACTTTTGCTTTAAAATGCTGTACAGCTCCTTAAACACTTCGCTTCTATGGTATCTAAAACCTCGCAGTTGCAACACTGCTACTTGAAAATACCAAAGACATCTTATGATCCTTGGGTATTCTTAAAGGTAGTGTATAATGTTATACTACATGCAAACTGAATTTGGGATTAAAAGTTGGTAGCTGAATTCTATTGAAGCAGAGCAAAGGGGGAAAAATTGGGTTAGATTATTCTGACATTGATGTATTGAGTATGTGTGCATATGGGATTTAGCTTTTTAAACTACATGTGAAGACAGAAAAAAGAAAAAAACAGCAGAAAAACATAGTATGGTTAAATCAATTATAGATATATTTTGTTGAAAACCTTCTGAACAGCAGTAAGCTGATCTTTACTGGGCTTTTGTAGAGACTTTTTTGAGGACTGTTTGATCTTGATATAAAGAAAGCATGTTTTTCATTGCACTGAATTCTGAAAACCTGATCTGAAAGCATGAAGTGTTTGTTGGTTTCCTAAACAATCTCCACAGTCATCACTTTAAGTTACAACCAGACTGGAAACCACTTTCTAGTGTGTGTGGCGGGGGTGGGAGAAGGCCATATTGGACTGATTGTTCTTGAGTTTTGAGAGAACTAGACAAGGTAGTCTGCTGACTTCTGCAGTCTCTAGTTTTCGCGTTGTAATTCTTGCTTAAATGAGGAGATGAGTAAAAATACATGTTTCCTGTTAGGTGTGTGTATACACTGCTGTGGAAAAAGTGCCTCCACAGACTAACTGAATGACTGCAGTTTTTGGAGATGTCTGCCTGCATAGCTGGTTTTCCTGGCACTTTCCTTTTTTTCCTTTCTTCCAAATCCAGTAGTCAATGAAAACAGGATTGCTTATTTCATATGTGCCTTAATGATAGTCTCAACACACCAAGCCTCTACTGAGACTGGTGTCTTCGAGCTTTTCTCCATACCCTAAGATAACATTTGGGGTTTGAAAGTTGGTTTTGGAGATGGTCTGCAATTTTAGCTTATTGTGTCCATATTTGTACTACTCACAGTTTTCTATTTTTGTGCCCATTCCTGTTTGTTGTTTTTTTTTTCTTTTTTTCCTTTTTTTTTTTTTTTTGTGTGTGTGGGTTCATTGCAACTGAAAAGCTTCCTCAAGAGCTGTTCTTTGGTAACTTCTATGGAATTGGTGGTCCAAATGTTGCCTTTCAGTGCTCTGGCATGAGGCAAAGCATTGTTTCTTTTTTTTAAACCGATACATACACACATACACACACACCCCCCCTTTTATTTGGTTTTATCTGTTGCTTGAGCTTGGAGTTGAGCAGCACAATTTTTTCCTCTTTGAGCAACTATCTCAATATGTTCAGTTTTTGAAAGATTTTTTTTTTTTCAAGAACACCAGGTTTTTTGCAATGATGTTTAAGCTGATCCTGGATTTTCATTCTTTTTTTTTTTTTTTTTCCCCACTCATTGTGAACAACTTGTAACTGGAATCAGACAGAAAGATTGAAACACTGGGGCCTTTTGTCTTTAAAATGACTCTGGCTGGTGGTGATGGCCGTACTTTGTTGTTCCAAGACCTGTGGCTATGTAGTTTATCATAGTCTAGCTTAGATTTAAATTGTTACAGTGTTATGTCAGCTCTTGCTTTAAGAAACAGTTCATTGGCATGAACGTGGTTAAGTTTCACAGGCTGGGTGTGTTATATATTGCTTTTACATCTCTGAGCAAGAGTGTAGGGAGCCGGAGGAGCGCAAACAGCGTGGGCAGGGATTAGCAAAAGGGTTGTTGGCTGTATGGAGGCTATACAGCATTTTGGGTACACAGACATTGTTAGAGGTAAACCCTATGAAACTATGTGACTGACAAATATAATACGCGGAAGATAAACCAACTATAAAAAAAATCCACTGATGAAATCCGACACTGCTTTGGGTTGATTGTTTTGATGGTTTGTTGAGCACCTCAGTTTTTTAAAGTATTCTCTCTGCTCTATTTATTACCCAGGTTTTGATGTGTCCAGAACATGAAATGGAGAGGGTAAACATGTACTGTGAAATCTGCAGAAGGCCTGTTTGTCATCTTTGTAAACTAGGTGGATGTCATGCAAACCATAGAGTAACAACCATGAGCACTGCCTACAAAACCCTTAAGGTAAAAGTAAATATCATTGGACCTGGCCTTAAGTAGTATTTAAGAGTACTGAGCTTCTGGTGTGAGGGCAAACTCCTTCTGGCTGGAAGCCAGGGCATGTGTTTAGGAGACCCTGACCTAGTCTTGGGGTGTGCTCTTGTGCAACATTGGTTAATGTGATGTAGCACATGTCGGAGAAGCTAAACTCTATTTTCTCTGAGGTTTGAAACATAACCCCTTAAAAGTGCTTTCACCTAATTTTAGCCAATTGTACAGCAGTGCATATAATGCAGAAGGTTTAAGCAGTTAATACCTTGCAATCAATTCTTTTTAATATAAATGTTCTGGTAACTTGGGCTAGCCAATACTTCAGAACCCCTCCTGAAAAATTTGCTTCAGAAATATCTGTTGGGACCTTGAATGTTTCTGAAGTTGCATAGCTGTTAATTTCCCAAGCACCACACAACACAGAAGACTTGCAAACCTTACTTTATTAAAAAAGAATGATAGCTATTTCCTCTTCTTTCTTTTCTTCTTCCCTTGCTCAGAGGAGAGAAAAAAACCCTAAAACAGACTAGCCTGCCTTATGCTCTTTGGCCTCCTCACCAGTTTGCAAGGCTTTTCCTGTACAATTGCTAACTCTTGCAGTTAAGGACGTGCAGAGACGCTCATAAGTCTGTGATTTGAACCACTCATTTTTCTAGCAAATCTTACTACAAATGAGTAAATAACTAACAGTTCTTTTCTGTCAGTTTTATTAATGTCCTGAAGCCTCATGTTCCTAACCTAAGCGAGAGGGAGTCCTGGGTGGCTGGGAAGGAATGAGCCAGCTGACAGCTAGTTCTTGTCCTTACAGGCTGTGCCCCAGTCCTGCTCACAGCAGTGACCCCATGTCCCTGTGCAGTCACTGCAGGTCACCAAGCAATTCTCCACAGCGTTGCTGCTCATAACTGGTGGCAGGCTGTTGTCCTTTTGGCTACATAAACTGAGCACTAGCTGGATGACTTGTCTGTGTTGGTTGTCATTTTCTGTAGGATACTCTTATTCTGCCATTCTGCTGTTTTGTTTCAACAGGAGAAGCTTTCAAAAGATATTGAGTACCTCATCAGTAAGGAGAGTCAGGTGAAAGCTCACATCACACAGCTGGATCTGCTGCTGAAAGAAACAGAGGTAAGAGTGGCTTGCAGGTTGTTTGGGGGTGGCCCTTGCAGAGACACAGCAAGGACTCAAAACTGTTTTCAGTGAAGTGTTTCAAACTTTGATTTTTTTCAGGTAAGTAGTAAAGCAATTTCTGAACAGTGTATGTTAGTACTGAATCATGTGAGACCTAACCTTGTCAGTTTGGGAAACAGGGAAACATACAGAGAAAAGTTAATTTTTGTATGCTGCTGTGCATTTAAATGAAACAAAGCTTAATTGATACCTTAACCAAAGATGGGTGCATTACCCTTACAGCACTTGAGTATTACAGGTGGTGCACCATTTACACTTCCTGTTTACCTCAAGGAGGTCAGAATTAAGGGCAAAATCTCCCTGCAGAGGAGTCACAGCTGGAACCTCACACGCAAGTTGAAAAACACAAAGGCAGAAATTGCAGAAATCTTGCTACTGGTGCATCTTGATTACAGATTGCCTTTGTGTTTTGCACTTCCTTTTATCCAGGGCAGTAGTCAGAGGTGGCACTACAGTTCAGAGAGTATACATGAGAAACTGGGCGGGACCCTCAGTTAAGGGTGATTGCGGAAGGTGGAAGAGCACTTAGCTCTTGGGTTAAGTGAGGACTTCAGAGGCTGACCAGTTTTTACAGTGCTTTTTCATTAGCTATTTAGACAAATGTAATGCATAACTCAAGATGTAATCAGAGGAATACTTTTCTGCTCTTCATTCTCCGTGTTAAGACAGTAAATGCTGACTAGCTTGGGTGCAGAGCTGATCTCATTTTCAGTGCTAAAGAGCATAACAAGGCTCATTAGTCTTGTCTGTCAAATGGATGACTAGATTACTGTGCTATCTTGAACAAACTTAAGTATGTTTCTTTACAGAGCCACAGTACTGTGGAATCTGTCTAAAATGACTTTTGTTTGCTCCTAGTGCAACAGTGAAAGAGCTAAAGAAGAAGCATCTCAGAGTTTTGAGAAATTATATCATGTTCTGGAAGAGAAGAAATCTGCAGCTCTTAGGGCAATTGAAACTTCTAAGAATATAAGGCTGGAAAAATTGCAAACACAAGTGGAAGAATACCAAGGGCTCCTGGAAAATAATGGCCTTGTAGGATATGCTCAGGAAGTGCTTAAAGAAACTGATCCCTCTTGTTTTGTTCAAACAGCAAAACAACTTCATGTCAGGTATCTTAAATATCTTGTGTCTGAGATACAGGTACTGTTCCAGCATGTCTGTGCAGTTGTATTCTTTTGATATCTGCTAGCAAAGCACTGAATGCAGCACCTTGTACTGCAGAGGCTCAGGAAATGGTCCTGGTACTATTCAGTCAAAATTACTTTATCAGAGTGTGCATTAGGAAACAGCACACGGGAAATGAAGGCCTCTGTCCTGCAGCAATGTCTAGCTTTGTTTAGTGGGGCTGCAGTGGAAGGATACTCTGTTTGGTTGCCGGACAATTTCCTTTGCTCAGAGATTGTATCAGGTATTTGCAAGTTGATCTAGCAGATCTCTTCTTGCTTTAAGCTTTTTGATCTTTGTGTTCTCTACTATCCCTTCACATCTATTTTGTTCTTTGAACATAATGCTCCAAATTGTTTAAATGCTTTGCCAGCTGAATGATTACCCCTTCATTATATTTACACTGATATGCAGAAGGCCTTTGAATTTTGCATCTGAACTCTGTCTAGAGAGACAAAAATTTCTGGGGGACATCAGTAAGTACTTGAAAGCAGAACTTTTTTTAAAGCAAAACCTAAAATTTTTACTTTAAGGAATGCAAACTTGAGTTCCTTTTTCTTTCTTCTGCTATTGTGCTGCTTCTGTTTTCAGGATCCAAAAAGCTACTGAATCTCTAAAGAGCTTTAGGCCAGCAGCTGAAACTACTTTTGAAGACTTTGTGGTGGACATTACTAAGCAAGAAGACATCCTTAGTGACTTGTCCTTCCATTCCAATGGTAAATTCTGAGGGCATCAGGTTTTTCTCAAGTTACGACTTTAAGGACTTCACTGGAGAAAAGCAGAACTGACACAGGGCAGCAGTTGTAGAGCTTAGTCTTTTGACTTGCATTGTCCCTTGTGTCTCTGTGATCCATAAAGTATTACCTGGCAGCAATGCTGGCTTCAGCTTTCATAGGGAAGCTAAGATGCCATTGCATTCAGTAGCAGTTTACACTGGCTTCCAAAATATTGTAGTTAAATCACACTCAAGCTTCCAAGAAGCTTCTTATTGCATGACAGAAAATAATAGTTTTAATATGGGGGTTTTTTTAGCTGCCAGAAAAAAAGGCTTGAGCCTTCTAAAGTGAAAATAGAATGTAAGGGATTTATTTAAGTATACAAACAGAGAATCATCCTCATGCACTCTCTGAGCGAGTTAGATTCCCTCCTTACACAGTCATTCATAAAGGAGTTGTATGGTTAATTCTAAAACAACATATATCTAAATTTGAGGTTTTTTTTTCTCATTTATTCCAGGCCTAGAAATACCAGAAATCAATGAAGAGCAGAGCAAAATGTACAACAAAGCTCTGATCAGTTGGGACTGCCCTGGGAAGACAGACTCAGCTGATATCTATGTTCTTGAGTATCATAAGCTTAATAGAGACGAGGAGAATGTGACATGGCAGAAGATTGATGTTTGTGGCAAGAGCAGAGTAGTGTCTGATCTTGATGACGACAGCAGCTATGCCTTTAGAGTTCGAGGATATAAAGGATCTATTTGTAGCCCTTGGAGCCGAGAAGTTATTTTGCGTACACCTCCAGCTCCAGGTACTGGACTTTCTTATGTCTGCAAGGTGGTGATTCTGTGTCTCTCAGTGTTAAGAGTTGTAAGTACTTTCCAATAGCTCCCAGATGTCCATTACACTGTTGCCAGTTGCATAAATGTTTAGAAGCACTATTAAAAGTTAATTAGGTAACATACACAGACTGCTAGCTTGCATGACATTCCTGGTATTGTTTAAAAGTGAGAAATTCTAATGCCAGTGTGACTACAAGTGTAGTTTATAAGCATAGAAAGCCATATCCTTAAATTAACAAAATTTTTTTTGGGATACTGTTTTTCAGTTTTCAGTTTTGTTTTTGATGACAAATGTGGGTACAACAATGAACATCTCCAGCTGAACCCAAGAAGAACCTCTGTGGAAAGTAGGGCTGGATTTCCTCTACTGCTGGGATCTGAGCGCCTGCAGGTTGGATGCTACACAACCCTGGATTACATCATTGGTGACACTGGGATTGCAAAAGGGAAACACTTCTGGGCCTTTCGTGTGGAAGCCTACTCATACCTGGTGAAAGTGGGAGTTGTTCCTAGCAACAAGATACAGAAATTGTTCCACAGTACCCATGATGTGACCAGTCCAAGGTAAATTGCAGGTTCTGTCTTAAAGTATGTTTTATATAAAGAGATGGCTTTTAACAAGATAAATTAAGAGCAAGTCTGGTCTCAGTACACAAGGTCAACCTAATCAGTGAAAAGTTGTTTGAAGGATATGGTGCAAGCAGTTTGTCCTGTTCATCCCCACTGTTAGCAGAAAGATACTTTGATTATCCAGAGTCCTATTTTGTTTCTTTTTAGGAAAGAAGTCAGATTCTTCTAGATGTAAAGGTATGTCAGTTAAAGCCAGGAGGTTTTAAAAAAAGCATAAGTTGTAAGATTGAAGCAATGCTTAATTACCAATAGCAAGACTCTGCCTTAATTCGCTTAGGGAATTCCCTTTACTACATTTGGCAGGCATTCAGAGGTACAATGTTCACTGTGCATTTGCATATTTTTGCAGTAGCTTGCGTCACAGTGGCTTCCAAGTCACTGGCTTATCCTAGGCTATATGCTTACATACAGTACTGGAAATGCTACTACGCACAAGTCAAAGTACAGTGGACAAACCAATAAAAAGATTTCCATCTGTCAATTACAGTTATAGTAAGCCTGGATGTGTGTAGGAACTGCAGGCTAGGAGGCTATCTGCTGGGGAGTCCTCTTCAGAAATTTAACAAATATATTGGCTTCCTCCTGTATAGCATGCTGAAAGTGTGTCAGCTAAACCCTGAGCTGCTTAAAGTCAGATGGAGCATTTTTGCAAAGTGAGAAATTAAATCAAAATTTCCTGATTTCTTTTTCCTTGTCCACACATATATCTGCAAAACTTTAGCCAACACACATCCAACTGTCCCCCAAAACACCCCTAAACTGAAACCCTTGAAAACCTAAGTAGGACTTGTCTGTGCTGAAGAATGTGTTCTTCTCTGGTGTGTCATTACTGAAGGGGAAAATATCATGTAGACTGAGCAAATATGGCTAGGACCTTCTCCTTCCCGATCTGGGAAGTGGTCCCAGGGAAGCCTGAAGGGAAGCCTTCAGATGGAGCACTTAAAAAACCCCTCAAAAATTAAACCACTAAAACACTACCTTTTTTGCAAATTTTAAAGGTACTGTAATATAGCAGCCATATGGAAAACTCACAGGACATCATCTTGTCTGTAATGATTGGCCATATTTGCTAAATTACTTCTCAAGTTAACTAATTTACTATACCTGTAGGCTCATTAATGATTGCCTAGCATAAATACATTTAGATACCTCCTCTCCTTAGTAAAGGGTTTTCTGGTCATGTCCTTATTAGAGGTTATTGTTTGAAGTGGCCCAAGTGAGTGTTCTCCACCTACTAAATGTGTCTTCCTTCCTGGCTTAGGTTTGTGTCACTGGTGTAAGCAAAGCCTGGTGGGATGAGTCCTGTGACTGATGTGCCATGTTGGATGGTTGCAGGCTCTTCAGGAGGGACAGGCAGGGCAGGTGAGGCAGAGGGTGGCGTTACATGTAATGGAGGGACTGGAACGTATGGAGCTTGCAGTTGGTGATGGCACAATTGAGAACCTCTGGGTAAGGATTAAGGGGCAAACAAAGCAGATGTTATCCTGGGAGTCTACTACAGGCCACCCAGACAAGATGACAACATGGATGATCTTTGAGGAACCAAGGGATGTCTCTCCATCAGTTGCACTTGTCCCTATGTGCGACTTCAGCTTGCCAGATATTAACTGGAAGCATCAACAGCTGGCACTAACAGGTCCAGAAGAGATCTAAAACATCTAAATAATAGCCTCATGGTACAGGTACTAAGGGAGCTGACTAGGAAGGGTTCTCTCCTTGATTTGTTCATCGTTAATAATGAGTGTCTTGTGAGTGTAGTGAACATTGGTGACTGTCTTGGCCACAGCGACCAAAAAGCGATCAAGTTTAAAATCTCTGCTGACAGGAGGAAAAGTGCCAGCAAAACCTCAACCCTGGGCTTGAGGAGAGCAGAGTTCAGGCTGCTCAGGGAACTAGTGAGTAAAGTCCCCTGGGAAAGATGTTGAGGTCCATCAGTGCTGGTCATTTTTTAAGCACCACCTCCTAAGGACACAGGAGCAGGCAATTCCAAAATGTCAGAAGTCAACAGGCGAGGCAAAAGGCCGGCTTGGCTGAGCAGGGATCTTTGAGAGCTATGGCAAAAAAAGAAAGAGTATGGGCAATGGAAGCAAGGTTGGGCAACATGAGAGGAATACAGAGATACTGCTTGCCACTGCAGGGAGGAGTTAAAGCTGGCTAGTACTCTGTGGGACAATAAACTGAGTATTTTTAGAAAAAACAGCCAAAGGCAGTCAGAAACAACATTGGCCCATTGGGGAATGGGCATAGTCACCTCACTGACAGGGATATAAGAGGTGTTTAGTGCTTTATTCACCTCAGTTTTCAACACCAGTGTTGGGGTCTGAGTGTCCCAGAGCTTGAGGACTGTGACTGTGAGAATGATCAACTCCCAGCCAACCCTGAACTTGTGCAGGATTTTCTGTTCCACCTCAACCCCCATAAGTCTGTGGGGTTTAATCCTAGGGTACTGAGTTGATTGGTGTCATTGTAAGATGTCTCTGGTGTTTCAATGGTCTTTAGAGGTCTCAGTCAATTGGAAGCTGTCAAATATCCCAATTTTCAAGAAGGCCAGGAAGGATGACCCGAGGAGCTGCAGGCTTGTCAGTCTCACTTCAGTAACTGGTAAAATTGTGGATATTATTCTGAAAATTATTGAACAACACCTGAGGGACAGCACAGTCATCAGTCACAGCCAGCACAGGTTCACAAGGGGGAAGTCCTGCTTGAGCAACTTACTTTTCTTTCATGACAAAAGTAACCCACCTAGCTGACCAAGAGAAGCCAGTTGATATAATATCTTTGGATTTCAGTAAAGCTTTTGATACTTTTAAGATCCTTCAAGATGAAATGCCCAGCACACTGCTGCTTAAACACATTGTGTGTTGGGTGAGCAATTGGTTCATGGCTTGGACACAGATTTATAGTAAATGAGGTAGCATCAGGCTGGCAACTTGTCACTAGTGGGGTTCTGCAGGGCTCTGTCTTCAGCCCAGTTCTCTTCAACATCATCTCAAATGACTTGGATGCAGGACTCAGAGGTACACTAAATAAGTTTGCTGATGATAATAAATTGGGAGAAGATATTTGCTCCCTTGAAGGCAGAGAGGCCTTGCGGAGAGACTTCGACAAATTAGGGGGCTGGGCAATCACCAACCCTATGATGGTTAACAGAGACATGTGCTGGGTTCTGCACCTGCGACAGGGCAACTTTGTGTGTACAGGCTGATTGGGGAACAAGATGCTGGAGAGCGACCCTGAGGAAAGGCACCTGAGGGTCCTGGCGGATGGCAAGTTGACTATGAGTCAGCAGTGCCCTGGCAGCCAGGAAGGACAACCATGTCCTGGGGGCATCAGGCAAAGCATCACCAGCTGGTCGAGGGAGCAGATTGTCCTGCTCTGCTCTGCACTGGGTCAGCCTTGCCTCGGATATCGTGTGCAGTTTTGGGCACCACAGTATGAAAAAGACACTAAGCTATTAGTGAGTGTCCAAAGGAGGACTACAAAGATGTTGAAGGGTCTAGAGATGAAACTACATGAGATGTGGCTGAGGTAATTTGGCTAGTTCAACCTGAGGAAGGGAGTGAGAGGAAGTGGAGGAGCAGACACTGATCTCTTCTATCTGGTGGCCAGTGACAGGACTTGAGGGAATAGCATAAATATGTGTCAGTGGACATTTAGGCTGGGTATTAGGATAAGGTTCTTCACCCAGAAGATAGTTAGGCATGGGAACAGACTCTCCAGGGAAGCGGTCACACCATCAACACTGTCTGAGTTCAAGCAGTGTTTGGACAACTCTTAGGGACGTGGTGTGATTACTGGGGTTTTCCTGTGCAGGGCCAGGAGTCAGACTTTGATGATCCTTGTGGGTCCCTTCCAGTTCAGGGTATTCTATGATTCTCTGGTATTCCATGAGATTTTTGTGAGGGATCATGTGGTGTTTCCTGTCTTACAAAAACATTTTCTCCAGTTCACTGATGCCACTTCAGAATCTGACAAAAGCACATGGTTGTTTTTCTGTTCCAGATACGAGCAAGACAGTGGTCATGACAGTGGGAGTGAAGATGCCTTCTTTGACTCATCACAGCCTTGCACCCTTGTCACTTTAGGCATGAAGAAGTTCTTCATCCCCACTACACCTGCTGCTCCCAAAGACCCAGCAAGCAGAATCCTTCCCCTGCCATCGTGCTTGGGCATTTGCCTTGACTGTGACAGAGGCAGGGTAGGGTTTTATGATGCGGGCCGTATGAAATGCCTTTATGAGTGTGAGGTGGATTGCTCTGGCATAATGTACCCAGCATTTGCTCTAATGGGTGGTGCAGCAGTTCATCTTGAGGAAGCTGTCACAGCAAAGTACAGGGAGTACCATGATGACATCTAGTGCAGTAACCTCTTCCCATTGCTGTTCTGAGATGGAAAATGAAAGCAGAAGAATTCTACCTTAGTGTTCAGTCCTGATTAATTATATTCTACCTATGTGTTGCTTACAAGCCTGTGGCCCATGTTTTTTGAAAATAAATGGTCCAGGCACTTCCTGCACTAAAGGAATTCTCCTGCCTTTCTGTGATCTGTGCAATGCTGTTCTCTACAGACTTTTCCCTGAGGGAAGCAGGGAAGAAGTTTGACTAGCAACCAAAATTTACTCTTCAGGACGAGCAACCAAAATTTACTCTTCAGGGGTAGAAATCTGCCTTTTATTTAATTTAAATTCTTACTTAATCAGTTTTGTATTTAATGAAGTCAAAGCTGACAGTCTGTGATTGCCATTCTTCTTTTAAGAAATCTGCCTGAATGCCTCCGAGGGGTTAAATGCTTGCCTATTAACCCCTGAGCACCAGTTAGGCCTTTCAGCACAAAATAGCATTTTAACAAATACAATATAAAACAGGAAGAAATCAGAAATGCCATTGAACGTTTAAGAGAGGGTAAACTTGAATCCGATTGCATGTTGTATACCTTTAATGTGATTGTAAGCTAAAACTCAAGTTCTGACACATGGTGTCTTACAGTTGGTGGCATAATGGTAAATTCCTTTACTCTGTCAGGCTTTTACTACAAGCTGTATAAAATAAAGTGCAATTTTACCTTAAATGTCAGAATTTGTCAGACTAAAACATCAGAAGTGTTTGCATGTGTGAATAGTAGTACCTGGTATTTAAGCAAAAGCAAAGGAATTATTGACATGAGTAATCATATGTGAACTTGAAAAAAAAAATCAGGTATTTCTTTTAATACTTGATGTAATAGGTTATTTTTTTTATTTAGTAGCAGCTTGGGTTTTTCTTAGTAAGAATGTTAAAAGTGCACTGATTAAGTTTTGAGACCTAATTTCTGCCTTAAAAGATGTCTCCCTGCAAATTTCAGTTCCTCTAATGTTGAAAACTGTATCACTCAGTAGTTTTCCCTAGAATCATAGAACCACAGGACAGCTTGGGTTGGAAGGAACCTTTACAGACTGTCTAGTTCCAAGGCCACTGTCACGAGCAGGAACACTTTCCATTTGACAGGTCACTCAAAGCAATGTCCAATCTGACCTTGAACAAGTCCAGGGATGGAGAACCACAGCTTCTCTGGGAAACCTTCTCCAGTGTCTTACCACCCTTACTGTTAGAAATTTCTTCTTTATATCTTCTTAAATCTAACCTCTTTTAGGTTAAAAACATTGTCTCTTGTCTTGTCTCTACAGGCCTTGGTAAAAAAATCTCTCTCCCTCTCCCTTCTTCCATCCACCATGTTTTTAAGCCCTCTTTATATATTGAAAGGCTGTAATAAGGTCTGTCTGGAGCCTTCTCCTCTCCAGGCTGAACAACTCCAGCTCTCTCAACCTATCTTCATGGGAGAGGCGCTCCAGCACTGTGATCATTTTTGTGTCTCTCCTCTGCACTGGGGGCCCAGAACTGAATGCAGTACTCCAGATAGGGTCTTGGTAGAGCAGAATGGGAGAATTGTTTCCCTTGCCCTGCTGGCCACCCAGTGGCCCAGGATACTTTGTGTGCTCCAAGCACACAGTACTGGTTCATGGCCAATCTTTTATCCATCAGGATGCTCAAGTCCTTCTCTGCAGGGCTGCTTTCCATCCCCCACTCTGTATTGATACTGGGGATTACCTGAGTCAGATAAGGTGCAGGACCTTTTGCTCAGTCTTGGGGAACCTCAGGAGATCCACATCAACAGAGGTGCCAGTACAGACCCTCGAGGGACATTACACATTACTGGCTATTGACTCTTTGTATTTGGCTATCCAGCCAATTCTTTATCCACTGAACAGTCCGTCCAATCAAACCCATATCTTTCAAGTTTAGAGGTGAGAATTTTGTAGGGGATCCTATCAAAGGCCTTACAGAAGTCCAGGTACATGGTGATCCTGTCAAAGGCCTTTCAGAAGTCCAGGTATATGGTACCTGTCGCTCTTCCCTTATCCATGGATGCAGTCACTCGGTCACAGAAGACCACCAGTTGAGTCAGGCAGTGTTTTCCCTTGGAGAACTCATGATGGCTGTCCCTGATCACTTTCTTGTCTTCCATAATTTTTGACCTATCTTCCAGGTGGGTCTGTTACGTGATCTTACTGGGCATGGAGTGGACTGCCTCTACTTATAGAAACCTATATATAAAAAAATAGGGTGCTTGCACTGTCAACTGGTGGAAATACAAGAATCTAAAGTGAAGGATGTTTCTGATAAATACTTGGTGCTTTCTAATTTGGGGATATGCTTTCTAATTTGGGGATATGTTTTCTTATTTGGGGATAGTGTTGTATCTTGATGAATGTGTGTGAAGTATGCTTACTAAGTACATGTATACAGCTTTAGAGCTGTGAAATGGGACCTGAAAATCAAAATACAGTTAAATGAATGTAGGTCATAATGCAAAACTTTTGTGGGCTTTGCTGTCTGAACTGTTGTACTGATCTGACCTGGAGTCCACCCCTCCCAGTGTCCTCTCTTCTAAAACTTTGACTGTGGCCACTGTCAGAAAAAAATGGCAGAAATGTTATCTGCTCCAAGGTGAGCATGACAGCCCATTTGGGGCTACAAATGCCCAGCAAGCCCAACTTCTTGTCTGGGTCTCACCTCCAAATATTTCTGTCTTGCTAAGACTGTGTGGAAGTGCAGTCCCGAGCTTCAGTATGGGCTTGTGTTGGGAACATTTTCATGTCCCAGGCAGCAGATGTGAAGCAGGGGATATCTTCTGGAATTTGCTCCTGCAGGAGAAAAGGCAAATTGCCCTTCAATAGTTATCCTTTAGGTAATTTCTTTTGTGATAGGTGGTTATCATGCTAGCCTTTCATTCTTTCATCTTTCCTCTTGCTGAATTGAAGTCATTGCCCTCTTCTCTCCTGAGGCTAACTGAAGAAGCCCTCCAAAAAAACTCTGTTGCTGTGATGGATGACAAAATTTTTAGTTTTTCTTCTTTCCATAGTCCTAAAACTGTGTTTGCCTTTTTTGGTTCATACTGAATACTAAGCTGATGTTGATGAATCATCTTCTGCAGTATTTTCCATGCAGCCCTGATGGTTAGTTGTAATCAAGCTGCGCACATAGGGGTTTCCCAACCTGGTGTATTATTTTGTATTTGTTAATGTTGATAATACCTGTTTACCTAGTCACTAAGTTCTGAGGGCTTTTGGCAGCTCTTCAGTCACTCTTAAACCTAGGTATTCTTCAGTAGCTTTGTAGGTAACCCAAACATGAACATTTCTTTTGTTTGCATTTCCAGGTCTTGAAGTAAATTAAATTGTAATGAGACACAGCAAATCTTTGTGCTTTTAAAATTTTTCCTTCCTTCCTTTTTTTTTTTTTACCCTCCAATATTTATTAAACCATGAGTCAAACACTGAAAACTCTTACATGTTAGTACACTCTGTTGAATTGGTGACCCTTGTTTGAGTGCAGCAGTCAAACAGACCCAGGAGAAGGAATTCTCACTCCAGTAGCTGTGACTTATCCTATTGTATAATTGGCATTTGTTGGTTTATATACCAAACCTAGCATCAGTTTATATAGATCATAGGGTTGAACTTTCTGATTTCTTGTTTCCAAACCAAATCTTTTTCCATAGACAAATGTTTCATTTTTGATTCCTCTCTTTCAGAAATTGGTCTAAATTAGAGTGTTTATGTCATGGTTAGCACTCCACAGTTCCACATTTGGATTCTTTATAAACATCTGGATGGATATCACCAGACCTTTTGCTACTTTATGGAAATATTCATAAATGGAACACTCAGATATAAAGACAGTGTCTCAGACTCATTGATTTAAAAAAAAAATGGATTACTGGTTTGAGAACACAGAAGGAAGAAATTAAAAATTTAAGAGTTTTTTTTTCTACTATAGTTTTAAATTAATTTAGGATGTGTTCTGCTATGCAATTACATACTCTATCAGACAGAAACTGATGCTACTTTAAACATTTATCTACCTTTTTATATATCTGTTTGTATTTATCTCATTCTGAGTTAAAAAATTGGTTTGGCATTTGGTGTTACTTGAATACTTAGTATGCATTCCAGACAGTACTCTTTGGTGCTTACTCCAGCTTATTAAATAAA
This sequence comes from Xenops minutus, assembly GCA_035221455.1. Classification (NCBI taxonomy): domain Eukaryota; kingdom Metazoa; phylum Chordata; class Aves; order Passeriformes; family Furnariidae; genus Xenops; species Xenops minutus. The sequence continues at coordinate 17,157,058 of JAWWEE010000085.1, read as the reverse complement.
AAAACACACTGTCAAGAGGCACTGACAACACGCTGTGATATTTTTTCCACTACTGTGGAAGTGTCAACTTTCAGAAATGCAGTTCAGCAGTACTTGCCTATCCAGATAATTATTTTTTCAAGTTTCTCTATACGAAACAGCACTTTACAATGTAGACTAAGCTAAAAATTGTGTGGTAATGTGTGAGTCTTTGTGCAATATAGCTGTTTGGTGACTATGGTGTGACTTGCAAAGCTTCATGCAGGTGTGAATCGTGTAAACATCTTTTAGATAATCTAAAGCTTTAACAGAAAGGCCTTGTTTAAAAATATTCTGAAATGTAAAAGTGATGTCTTGTTTTTTTTCTAATAAAAACTGAAAATAGAATGTCTTAGTAATTCACATTATTATATCCCAGCTCTGAAATAACCTTGTTGAAATAATGTCTTCTACACTACACGGCAATAAGGTGACTTGAGGGGAGAAAGCACTGCTTTTGGTTCTTGGGTCTGCCCATATACCAGAATCTCTGATTTTAGGTGGACTAAAGAGTCTAGTTTAGAGTAAGTTCCAGGGTTTTACTTACGATGCTGATGTTAGAAACTTGGCTTCCTGAGCCTCCCTCCCCAGTCAGGGAAGGAAAATGTGCATCCAGAAGGAACTTGGCTCTTGAGCATTTTCAGGGGAACCTACTCATTCCCTCACACAGGAAGTAGATGGTACTAGCTCTCCAACCTGAGCAGCTCTGCCAAGAGACCTCATGTTGGATGGACCTGCCGTTCTCAGCAGTTCTGAAAATTAGTACCACTGCTCAAATCTGCATTCCTTTGAAAAATTCAGTGTTTACATTTGCTTTTCGCAGGATGTTGTCAAGTTCCAATGTCTGTGGTTGCTGCCCCCAGGCCAGCTGTGTGTGTGCCTGCAAGTGATGGAGGCTGTATTCACAGGGAATCTCCCGTGGGCTCTGCTAGTGCAGTTAAATCAACCAATGCACTATGTGCCTGCTTCTCTTCGTCCTCATTTCACTAAGTGGTAGTATAAATGAGAATATGACTTGGGCACTGATATTTTTCACCTGCTTCACCAGGACTTTATAGTCTTCCTTGATCCTGCCCTTTTTTTGACTTCTGACACCATTTGCACCCACATGAAAGAGCAGTATTAGGTAGTAGTCCATGTTCTTTGTAAGTTGGGGTACCCTCTTGGCAGCATCATGTATCTTAGGCCTGAGGAGGCAGCCAGATGAGTGCCTCAGTGCTCCTTAATAGAGAATCACTTTAGGAGCAACTTTGGTTTGACTGCCATCCTCAAGTATGTAATTCGAAGATTTAAATGACAGGCCTTTTTATTGCTTGAAGCATAGTAAAACTGACATTGTAGAGACAGAAGGGTGACAGGGGAAGCACTTAAAAAGGGCTTGGGCTGAAGAATATTGTGAATGCCCCATCAGCACATGAATGCAAAGCTGTGTGCTGCTTCCTGGAGTGCTTGCCATCGGGAGGGTTGCGATGGTCTTTGGCTCAACTCCTATTCAATACCAAGTTTATTTTGAGGTTTAGTTAAAAAAAAAAAAAGGTGCATCTGTGTGAGAGTGAATTTCAGTTTGCAATAGAGTCTCAGATTGGAAAAAAGTGGCTTTGACGTGGCCTGAAGGATATTTCTAGCTCCTTGGCAAAATTGTAAGGCTTTTTGTGTATTTATTGCACAACTATAAACATTGCACTGAGCAAATCCAGCCTTGCCTGAAAGGATCCGTTTGTTCTAGCTAGCCTGCCTGGGTTGAGAGGCTTAGTCCTTGATCTTAACCCTTTTATTCCTGCTGTCTCCCATAAGACATTTGCAAGGGAGAATTAGGGGGTTCAAACAGTATATAAATACTTTTCTCAAAAATTAGTATTTTTTCCTGTCTGTTTATTACATTCTGCCTCTCTTTTGCTGTATCACACCCAAATCAACTCAGCTTTGGTGCTATTATTGGATTTCCTCCTTTTTTCTCAGGCCTGAAAACAACTACAGCTCCTCTGTTCACTGTAACTGATATAAGGAAGAAAAAAAATACAGAGCTGTATTTGTACTCTTATATATACAACCTATCAGATGAAGGTGGAAAGAAGGTGCCCTTGGTAGATGGAAAAACGTTCACCTTGGGGGAAAAAAAATAAATGAGAGGACAGGAAAAAAGAACTATTTTCTTTCTTGGACTGTAGGAGTGACCCTTCTGCATAGATGGTTGAGCGTGGAAGGGAGCCAGGCAGACAGAGGAAGTTTCCACTGGTACTGCTAAACATGGACAACCCGCAGAATGACTTGGCATCTTGTCCAGAAATGGCTGTTTCTGGGGTTGGTCACTCAATGCAACCTGGTGTGCTAAAACAGGAGAACATTCAGTGTGTTTCTCCCAGTGTCTTCCTATATGGCACAATGTGCAAATAATTTCATTTTTGCCTAAGCTTAAATAAAAATATTATATTTAGACTCTGTCAGTTGATTTAAAAGATGTCCATCTCCCCCTCAAAAAGCCCAAAAACTTCTCTTCATATCTATCTGTGCTTTCTTAAAAAGCGAACTGTGGTATAGATTTTAACGGTAGAATTTATAGTAAAGCAATTTAAATGAGTCATCATACTTTGCTATATAGCATGCCACAAAAACACTGTAACTTAACTGGTGGAAGGAAAACATTTCCCTTGAGAAAAACCTTCAAAATCAAGGTAAGCAATGAATGATGATTAAAAACAGAATTCATCTGAGAAGTCATGTCATAATACAATTGCAGGGATTTGAAATAACTACTTGGCTAGGGAAAATGATTAATTTAAATCCTCACCAAACCTACCTGTATACAGACATCTGGATATATGCATTTCTATTTGTGCTTTAATGCATGTATCTTGTTTTGTGGAAAGTTACTTGACTACTCATGAAATTTTTAGGATGGTCAGAAGGCACTGAGACATTCAAATAATACTGGTCATTTTTCTTAGGACCATCTTATTCAGGGTTTTGCATATTGTGGGTTGTGTGCTCACTGCACCCAGGTTATTTTTGAGATGATGGGATGGTCATTACCTATGCACCTGACAGTGTTTGGGGTGAAGGGACTGTTTACCCTGAGACAGAAGGACCTGGATTGGCACTGGTGTTGCATCTCATGTACATGTGAATGCTAAGCCAGAAGATGTGAAGGTGTGTATTCCAGTGGAGCTGACAGGATTACTTTTCCTCAGGTTTTTCCTCATCGTATCTCTAGATAACATAACTTGTCACCTCCTACCCTGCTATTTCTTGGGGCTTACTATAAGATTCTGGAATTGGGATTGAAGTTAGGGGGCACCTTTCAAACCCAATTCCTGTATCTCTGCTCTAGCAGAAATACTCCATGGCCATGTCCACAGGATACCCATTCAGGATGTGGACCCCCAAGCATATGTCTGTGAGGAAGAAGCCTTCATGGACTACCTGGGAGCTAACAAGCAAAGGAAGCAGGTTTCACACAGACATTCCAGGCTTGAGCTGAATTTGTCTCTTCCATTATTTAGAAGATGCTACATATCAGGCACCCCCTGATACTTCAGGGTATTTAAGCAGGTGTGAATTCATTAATACTAGTTTTATTAAAACTTTTTCCTGCCTCACAGGAGAACAGGCAAACTTATACTAAGTAAATGTAACTCAAAATGTTGATTTATCTTTGTTTTTAAATTATGATAGAGTACATTTTATAGACCTATTGAGACAGAAAAACAAGGATGAAGAAGGACATGAATGGGAGTTGTTATGAGAAAAAAAAATCATGTATAGTACTAGGATTGTACTACTTTATTTCAGAGTACTTTGTTACTTCCAGACATAAAAAAGGATGGCAAATGTATTTGCAAGACACTAGAGAGAAAAGGATGTACCAGTAAGATTTCTCTCTGCAAATCCTATTTGTTCTCCAAATACCTTAATTACATTTTTCATTTATAGTTTTGGTGTTTTTTTTATTGTTGTTGGGTTTGGTTGTGGGTTTTTTTTGTTTGTTTGTTTGGGTTTTTTTAACATCATGCAGTTTGTGGTTTTTTTCGGGTTCCACAGAGGCAGACTGGCCAGTCCTGAGCCCCATCCAGTTCCCCATGCAGCAGCCAGCACCTGGCAGTCACAGCACCCATACTGGTGCATTACTGCTGTAATCAAAGGACAGTAACATACACCATGCAGGTTTGTGGGGTAAATGCATTCAAGAGTAACTGAGCATGAGTTTATCTTCTAATACCACTTTTTTAACCTTCAGTGAGAGCAGTCAGTACAACCAGGCACATTGCCTTAGTGGGCTTCTCCTCAGGGCTCTGCCGTTGTTTTTTGTGGGGTCTCAGATTCTGGTTTTTTGAGCAGAGTGAGCAGATTCCCTAGCTGCCCATCCTGGTCTCTCATATCCTCCACTGGAGGTTGTTGTCAATGGGGATGACTGCCATCTCTCAGAGCTTCAGCTCTCCCTGCTCAGGGACAGGGGCCCCTCTGTGCCAACTTCGAGGTTTTTCAGGCTTAGGTAAACTCCCCCTGGTGCCCTGGCATGTTCCTCTGCTCCAGCACATGCCTGCCTGAATCAGCTCCAGGTTCATCCTAATAAAGCCAGCTGTGTGTATTCGTGAGCCCTGAGTAGTAGGGCAGCAAGGAAGAAATGCTAAAACATTTATAAGAATGCATAGTCAAAACATTTTGATAGAAAGTAGAACCTAAAATAATTAGGAAAGATGGGCTACGTGGTTTCACAGCAGTCATTGGAAGTATTTCCTGGGAGACAGACTGAGCCTGCTTTGTTCTGCTTTATATATATTGAGTGTGTGCTTTGCTTTGTACAATCTACACTCACAAATACCCATTTACTTCTCAAGGGAGAAGTGAAAGATTTAAGATTGCATAAAGCGCTCTTTGACGTGGGACCATCCTAAGCTTTAATGTATATTCCAATGCTGCCGCTAGCATTGGGCTGTCCTCAACAGAATACACAAGACATGGTAAGGCACAAGGGCTGGCTGCTTTGAAGTAAATCCGGGAAATGGGTTCTTCCTCTTTGAAATGCAAACCCAGTGACAAAGCCACTGCTCCAGCGGCTGCCGTTCTGTTCCCTTTGATATGGCACATACAATGCAAATGTATGCTAGAGAGCAACAGTCAAAAGGCTTTGAGAAGCAAAGGAGAGAAAACATTTGTAATTTCCGCAGCTGTTATGCTAAGCAATGCACCGCCTGTTGAAACAGAGTTCAACAAGTAGGTCTGCAGAGACCAACTTGTTGGAAATTAGGTTAAAAGCTTGCATCTCCCCAGTGTGACTCAGTGAATGATCATACTGTGTTTCACAGTTGACATCAATATGGTTCACATTTGCAGTGTGTTTGCTGTAACAAATTTAGGTTTGGCTTTGCCAGCTTCTACACTGAGTAATCTGCTGGAAGCTCTTAAATTGTCTTTAGGGTAAACTCTGATTTAAGAAGAATATTCTTTATCAATACAAAAAAGATTTTTTAGTCACTAGTTGACATTTGTTCTTGTTGCAGATTTAGAAAAATATCAACTTCCTACACTTGGTTATTTCTTTTTAAAGTGATACAAACTTTTTTTTTTTTTTTCTCCTGTGGTTCACTCATTTGTTAATGATACCAAAAAGAATACTAAGTTTTGTTAAGAAAAAGGCAAAAACAATAAACCCTCATTTTTTTAAAATTTCAAAGCAATATTAAGTTTTATTTTAAGAAAGACAAAACTCTAATTGACCTATGAGTCCCACCTTCCTGAACTGAGACTAACAAAGCAGATGTCTGATGCAGACATAATTATTTCTTCTTTTCAGTGCAGACAGGGTTTTAACCATGTTCTTTAATGCAGAATATCTATTTTTATGTCCTGGATTTATCCAGTTTCCAAAGCAAGTTTAGGTTTCATTCACATGTGTTTACTTCATGTGTGATAAGCTAAAACATGTTCACCCCCAAACTGGATGAAGCTGTGAAATGGACTTTGTTCCAAGGCTTGCTGAAGCAAATAACAAATCAGAGCAGAACAGCTTTAAGTCAAGGTTCTGGAAAAGAAAAAAAGAATATGATTATAAATTTTTCAGAAAAATTAGTTGGTGTTATAACCTTACTGTACAAAAGCCTGCCAATTTTTAATTCTCTTTTCTCTGAGTTACCAGAACATTTTTATCTCTCTACTCTTCCCCTTCTCATAGTATATTTAGTCTAAATGCTTGCAAAATATTTTATATGTTGACATAGATAGTGGCAGAAATATTTAACAGATTATTAATATTAGTTTGCTTTGTTTAACAGCTAGGGCTTTCTATCTTGGCGAAGTGCTATGGCTACAATGTTGCACTTTGCCAAATCATTTGTTGAAGTAGAAAGAAAACCCTGTTCTACACCTTCATTAACAAGCTCTGATTTAATCCTTGGGTCGTTATCATTCGACACAGTTAACACTAACAAGCTTCAGACTATGTAAGTTTTGTGCTGAATTTTGCACATTTAATTATTAAAACCTATTGCTGGATTCAATAGAAGAAAGAAAAAAAACCCCAAAACATGTGTTGAACCTCAATTGGAAAGTACCAAATAACCTTTCTCATTCTGAAACACAGCTAATCCCCTCCAGGAAAGCTCAGCATTCCTGTGTTCAAGAAAATGTACTCTACTGCCAAAACATTGACTGATCATTTCCTTTTGCAGAACATCTTCCACACAACAAGGCTGTCAAAGATAAAGCCAAATAAATGGAACAAAACCAGCTTTGAGAAGGTAATTTAAACCCATCTTGCTTGTATTAGTTTCAAGACCCCATCACCACACTTCTGTAGCTTCATAAATTCCAAAAGAGACCCAAAAGTAGCCAAGAACAACACATTTCATTCAACTGCAAATTAGCTTTGTGCTGGAGAGATGCAAGTGCGTGCCTGCATGGATGTCAGAATGACGAAGAACTTAACAACAGACATGAAACTACATACACAGCATATATCAAGAAAACCTAGATGTCTGCAAAGAAATAGTCTAAGGCTTCTTTTTGTTCCAAAAAATTCTTTGCTTCTTCCTTTCTTGTTCACCTTCATGTTTTACATTTCACTGCATGACCATTTTCACATACAGTGATGTCAGGTTGGACTTATAACCTCTGAGATCATGGCAGTTAGCATGATCATCTCTGCTTCTACTTAAACACTCAGGTTCAGTTTGAAATAGGTATTTTTTTCAGCTGAAAAGCCAGGTTTTGGTGGCACTGCAGTCTGCAGCCTTCCAGGTCTGACAATTAAGTCATGATCTTAGTTCCATTAAGTTGTCATTAAACCATGCAGCTGATGATCACAGCACTTCTTGTGAGCTGCTGTGGGTACAGCACAGCCAGATACCTTCTTAAACAGAATTTCTAGTGAAGTAAAGAGTTCAGTTCCTTCTTCTTCAAAGATGTTATATTTTCATTAAACACTGGAAAACAAGAGGAAGAAACTATTAGTTTCTTCCCCTGTTTTTCAGGGAAGCAAGCAGCAAAGTTTGCTACAGGAAATTCACTGAATGCATGAAACTACCTCACCAGAGTCCATTTTCTGGGCCATTGGCAGGGTTCTTGCCCATTGTATAGGGCAGACAAAAGTTGCAGCCTTTACCTTGATTTGGTTTTTACTATGACTTTCACTACTAGTCTGAAGGTTAATAGTGGGCAGAGCCGTCCAGATATGCTGGGCAAGAGGGATTATTTTGGATGCCCTCCCACACTGCCTATGGGGCAGATGCCTGGGATGAATCGGTAGGGACAGATTAGGCAAGATCACATGGGGATCCTTTCTGCAATAGTACCAAGGGATGGGGGGCCCTTCCTATATCCTGGCCTTGGCATGGCTGGCCTGCACCACTCCCCTCAGGGCCACATGGAGATTCAGAGGAAGGCTGTGGATCTGTGCAGACAAGCAACCAGAGTTTAGATCTGTTTCCTTTTTGTTTGACCCTATGACACACCAAAAGACCACAAAGAAAAATGAGATTAAATCATGTAAAAGGCCTAGGAACTGAGGGCACCGTGACAGGCAATGGGACGAGTTTAAGAAAGGGAGGTTAGAAATAGGATGCTTGCTTAAATTGAAAACCTGCAGCTGCAATCAATATACTGTGCTGCTCAAAGTCCGGTACAGGATTGCTGCAGGTGGTAGAGATATAGAGGTATTAATTTGTGATGTGTGGATAGAGGAAGCTCTCTGTCAGGGTGTATTTTAATGCAAGCAAATGTAAGTTAGCTGGTATAAAGGCAAAACATTTCTAGATGTCAGTGAGGAAAAAAGAAGAAAAAAATATTTAGAAGTTCAAAGATTGACAATATCTGAATATGCCATGCCAGGGAGTGCCTGGTCTCTAACACCCACAGTACCAATCAGTTTTAAACTCTGTTGCTTTAAATCATAAGATTGCTGCTTCAGCTTCAGTGTGTCTGGCCATCCATTTGAGACACATGGGGTTTTTAGGAACGTGACCCTCTCAGTGACCTTGGAAGGAGTCATGTGAACAATGCATGTATAGTTGTGGCCCAAAATGGATCTTGCTGAAGAATACCCGAAATGAAATCCTACCATAACCAGAGGCAGCTGTTCCCAATTGTGACTCAAGGAACCCAGCCAAAGACCAGGAACGCCCAGTGGTAGGCCGGTAGGCACAGTGGAAATTCCTGTCTAGCAGCAAGGAGAGGCAGCCCTAACTATTGACTCAGCCCTGGTGCCCGAAAGCGCCCCCCGCCAACAAAACCATAAAATGAAACAAACTCCAAAAACATAAACAAACAAACCAAACAAAATAAATTTAAAAAACAAACAAACAAAAAAAAACAAAAAAAAAAAAAAAAACGAACAAAACCACCACCTCCCAGCCCCGAGAAAGAAAGAACCCAAAACAAACAAGAGCCCACACCCAAAAGTCCCGCGCCCGCTTTCCCCGCTGTGCCGCGGTGCCGCCGGCAGGGGGCAGCTCTGCGCCGGGACGGAGCCGCCAGGGGACACCGGGACAGGGGGACACGGGGATGGGGACACGGGGACACGGGGACACGGGGATGGGGACACCGGGACAGGGGGACACGGGGATCGGGACACGGGGACACAGGACACGGGACACGAGGGCACGGGGACACAGGACACGGGACACGAGGGCACGGGGACCCAGGACACGAGGACACGGGACACGGGACAAGGGGACACGGAAACACGGGACACGGGGATAGGGGCACGGGATACGCGGATCGGGACACGGGGACACGGGATACGGGGACACGGGGACACAGACACGGGGATCAGGACACGGGATACGGGGACACGGGGACACAGGGATTGTGACACGGGGCACGGACACGGGGACAGAGGGATCGGGACACGGGGATCCGGGGATCGGGATATGGGGACACGGGGATCAGGACACGGGGATCGGGACACGGGGATACGGGACACGGGGACATGGGATACGGGGATACGGGGCACAGGGATTGGGACACGGGGACATGGGATACAGACAAGGGGACACAGACACGGAGATCAGGACACGGGACACGGTATACGGGGATCGGGACACGAGACACGGGAACACGGGACACGGGATATGGGGACACGGAGATCGGGACACGGACACGGGGATCGGGACACGGGGACACGGGGATCGGGGACATGGACACAGGGACACGGACATGGGGATTGGGACACGGGAACATGGGGCCGTGGGGACTAGGACACGGGAACATGGGACAGGGGGACACAGAGATCGGGACACGGGGACCAGGACATAGGGGCATGGGGACATGGGGTCACGGGACACGGGGACTGGGACGCGGACACGGGAGCACGGATGTGAAAGAGGCACCTGCACTTCCCGGGAGCACAGCCGGGACACCCTGGGGCCGTGCCCGCAGAGCAGCTGCGGCGTGGGCGAGAGGCAGTGCACACAGGGGGTTGCACAGCCTCCCATATGTGCACCCTCCTTGCCTTTGTGGGGTCCCCTGGAACATCCCCAGCCTCATAGGGTGCACCTCGGCGTCCTGCAACACCTCCCAGAGCTGAGAAGGAGAAGAGAAATTGCTTTGTCAGAAGGTTCCCAAGAAAAGCAGGAGACAGCAAAGCCAAGTTGCCGCTGGATTGCCAAAGAGCTGACAAATGGCAGCTTACCCAAGTTCCCCATGCAGAAGGGTGACAGGCGAGCTGTGTTCTGTGTCGCTGGCCTAAATAAGGCACTGTCCTGGTGTGGACATCTGTGGGCCGTCTAGATGTTAGAGAAGAAGAAGGATTACCAGTCCCACACTCTGGTTTTGTTGCACTGGTGCTAAGACAACTGTTGCAAAGTACAAGAACAAATTTTGGGATGTATAAAGCAGGTGTACATTAGGTATTAGGCAGGATATACACATTAGGCACACATTTTTGCAGGGCTAAAAATCTCCTGTGCCCTATTATTTCATTTAAATTAGAGAGATTTCAAAGGTTACTCAGCAGTAGATATGTAAGACAGATGCAGTGAAATTGAGGAAATGTGTTCACTTTGTGCTGAGGATCAGGCCTATGGGCAGAAAAAGAGATTCCTACCTTCATTTGATTAATGCATCTGCTGAACATGCTTCAGACTATAGTCCTGCCCTCTTGAGATAAACCAAAAGCACTGAGGTTTGTGCCACTGTATGCAGGAGCAACTAAAATGGAGTGTTGCACTGGGCTCTAGGTCTGCTTTCTTATCTGCTGGATCAGTGGGTGATCAGGTTTGCTTGTGTGAGTACACAAGCTAAACAAAAAGCATACACATATTTTCTCTTGCCGACAGTGTGCTCAGTTCTTTCTCATCCTTAAAGTGCTGAGTTCTGAGCATGCTTTTGAAGCATCTTTTTTTTTCCCCCACATAAGAGTAAAGTTGAACAGATACCAACTACCTCCCCTTCTGCATCCCTTCCAGGTTTGTAGTAGAGAGGCCGTGTCCTGTCCACAGTGCCAACTGTTCCTGCAACGCCTACGCACTGCCTTCACTCCCCCAGGCCTGTGCAGAAGGGACAATATGGTCTGTGGGCAGCAAGCCGCCCCAGGTGAGACAAAGTGGAGTCTTCCTCTCTCTGAGCTCTGGTTGTCTCAGCTGGAGGCTGTTCTTGGCATACGTTCACTACATTCCCATAAGGACATGCAGCTTGTTCTAATGCTAAACACTCAATTTGCAGTCACTGTACATCCAAGACTATAAATAATTGTAAACCCAAAGAACTTGGAGAAGACCACACTAGCATTTATTAAACTGGTAATGAAAATGTAGGTGAAAAGAGGGCACAGCACCCATTTACTTGGCACGTTGCTCAGTCAAGAGAACATTTTCTAAATTTTTTATCTAGATGGGGCTATAGACATCTAAAACAGTTTCTTGAATATCTGCATATCTGAGTCTCCTCCTAAGCAATTCAACTATTCAGTCTTGGAAAGGAGACCAGTAGGGTGCTGTCTACTGTCAAGTATATCAGCAAGAGTATCTTTGGATTTTTAACTTTATTTTATACAACACATAGGGCATAAGTTTGTTTTTTTTTTTCCCATGATCAGCTCAGTAAATGATTCCTTCATAATGAGGAGCCAAATACCAGAATAATTGATGTAGAAGGGTCCCAGCCATGCAGTGAGGTGACCATTGATTACAATGTCCTAACACAGGGTGACCTAACATGCCCTTAATCTGCCTTCACATGGGAGTTTCCAGATACCCTAAACAGCCTTGATAGAGTCACCCTTTCCTGCAGCAACATAGCTTGTCTGATAAAATTTTATGTATGACTTATGTAGGACTTCAACAAATCACCCTCTTTTCTATGCAGAAGTTTCCCGAGTTCTTAAAGATCTTTATCACATCCTTTCCTCCTTTGTAATTTCTTTCTTAAGTATGACCCTCTCCACCTACTTTAATCTGTCTATAAAAGTCATGCTTTCTAGTTTGCTGATTGCTTCCCCCACCATCACCATGTATCTAGAGCCTCTCAGGCAGCTCCTATTTTTGTGGAAAGACATCCTCAAAAGTGAATCCATAGCTAGGGAGAGCAGACAACTGCTTCACGTGTCATATATGCAAATATGTTGGGTAGATTTTTGAATTACATATTCTCCCAGTCTTATTGAGTTCTTGCCTGTAAATTTCAGCAGTTATATGTTTGTTTGTTAGTGTGGTTTTTTTTGTTTTTGTTTTTGTTTTTTTTTTTTTTTAAACAGGAAAGAAAATTAATTTAAGAAGGAAGCTGCTTCTCTGGGGGCAGTGCAGAAACCTTTTAAGTAGTAAGACACATGGAAGTCATAAAACTATAATTTTTGAAGGTCTTAATCAGAAGGCTGTTATTTTACCTGGCATTACTAAACCAGTCTTTCAACTTTTAGGACTTGATTCATAAACCCTTGTTTCATAAAGCATGTGCTTGAAGAGGGTCCTGGAAGAAGAATGTTTTGACAAGTTCAGCTATTGCAATGTCCCTGAGTATTTCATGGTTCCCATTTCCACGGGATCTAGCATGCTGACTCTCTATTTCCCTGTGTGGTTTACCTGCTTTTCCTCTGTTCATGCTTTTATTTGTGGTTTATTACCTGAGCCCCACTTAGTAGCATCAGGAGTTTGCCCTACAATTAGCCCAGAAATTGTAGTCATGTTTTCCTCTCTGCTATATGCACACTGGTTTCCCTGAAGCACTTGTGTCTTAGTTAAGGACTATGCTGCCAGTGCTGTGTCATGATTAAGTGAAAAGGGGATCTTTCTCAGGTCAAGGCTGCTAAGTGACATTTTGTGTAAAGAGCAATGATGCAATCCTCTATTACACTTTTAAGCAGCAAAGATGACTTCTGGGCACAGTGCCACCAGCTGCCTATTTTTTTTCACACCCCCAGTCATCTGTTTTTAAATGGATGGTGACTGATGCTGCATGGATGAGAATAAGCAATGTGCAATGGGAAAAGGTAAACCTCTTTGAATGTGAAACCACATTATGAAAATGTAGCATACAATTATGAGCTAAATACCCTATAATGAAATACCAGCTGAGGCATACAGTGATTTTTTTTTTTAATTTTATTTTTATTTTGGTTTTGTTTTTGTATAATTTATACACATTTATATTAGGACCTCTTCTTGTTGTCCTTGACTGTACGCAGTGCTACCAGGTTTGTGGAATCCTCTCCATTATTATGCTGTAATTGGACTAAATAAGCAATTTTCTGATAGCCACACTAGTCAGTCCACTGGGAGCCTGAGCACTAGTGATCAACACTGAACACCAGATTAGAATCTCTTCTAGAAGCCTGAAAGCCCATCATCTTACTAAAAATAGGTATTTATATATTACTTAATAAAATGGGAATGATTTTACTCCCAAAACTGATTTTATAGGTGCTTTGAGAGTCTCTTCTGGCAATGAGTTTTAGCACTGTATTGCTTAGTCTTATATATGCTGATGCCAGCTCATCAAATACTGGAGAGCTTTGTTATGGTTTTGTGCCTGCTTCTGAATCAGGCTGCAGCAGAGGATATCCTCCACAGATGGCTGAGTATTTTTTTTTTTACTTTGGGAACTATAACTAAAATAGTGCTGACAGAGTGGCAGAATAGCACACAATCCTCTACAGGCTCCTTCCCAAGGAATCCTGCCTACCCATGCAAGTCAGGATAAACTGGGGTAGCCGGTTCCTGGATGCAGCAGTAGCAGAGTGGCTGTGTGAGTGCCGGCTGGCCAAGGGTGGCTGCAGGAGGCCATCCTGTCTGGGAGCACTGCCTGAGCACCAGGGAGTGATAGTCATGGTGAAGGGCTCTGGGCAAGCTGGCAATGACAATGTCATACAACAGAGGTCTTTCACTCTCCGTAGACAGCAAGGTTCATTCACAGTGTGTATATGTGATGGGAGGGTAAATAATGGAACTTTTCAGTAAGTTTGACCAGTAACATCTCAGTGTGGGACTTTGCATAAAAATGTGGGGTGTGTTTTTCAGGGTAGTTTGGAGATCCACGTGCTTTCATGTTCATGAATCATGGATGGGACCTTACAGCCAGAAAACAGCAGGAAACAATAAAATACTTGCCAGGTTCCAACTTTCCTTGCACAGTTGCAGAGATTATACATAAATGCAGATGTCTAATATATGTTTTTGTGTGAGGACAAGTGTGTATCACTTAAGAAAAGCATTCTGTGAGACATATTTCTTTTTGGTTGTTTATAAAGATACCTTCATAATAGTCCTTACTTTATAAATTTCTTCCTTTAGCAATTAGGGCTATTTGCTACCATTCATTTAACAATGGAAAATTCTAATTCCAGACTGGTAGGCAAAGGAGATTTTATAAACATCACATTATTTCTCTACTTCAGTATTTGATATTGTCATAGTTACTGGTCTGTGAAGGTAGCTGGTAAGAGGAATAGAAATGGATATTAAAAAAAAAAAGTTGTATCATGAAACTTTGTTCTTTGTTTGAATAGCAATTAAGTGTCCCAACATCAGTCAGTGTTGTATTGCTTCCACAAAGAAAGATTTCCTGAATATGTTGCTTTTTTTGAAGGACAAATGCACAACTGATTTCAGTCTGCCTAATCATGCTCAGAAATGGGTTGCTGCAGTGCTTTTCAGTCATTGCATCTCAGACGCTTACTGCTTTGCTGATGAACTTAGCATGGTATCTGTTAGGGCCTTTTTAGCAATGTGAATATCTTATGGATAGAGCAAGATGTATGCAGTGGAGACCCTTGCTTTGCTGAGATGCCATTTAAGTATTTAGTATCCTAGCATGATTTCTGATTCTCGTAAAAAACTGTGCTGGAGGCTGAAGTGCCTCCTCATCATGCTATACTTTCAGTTTGGCTAGTGAGTATGTAAGCTTTCCTGTTAGTCATCTCTGCCCTAACTAATGCCTTCTGCATGAGGAACAACAGAAATATTTGTTGCACTTTCATGATCATGCTTGTGCCATAGTTTCCCCAACTTAGAGGGCCCTGTGATACCATTCAATGCAGATTTCTCCTGGGAGTGAAAGTTTCTTCCTTGTTGAATAGTATCTATCCATGTTATGATGCACTGCATACTCAAGTCTTTGTGCATCTACACTAAGGACTCTGTCACTGGTCTACAGAGCTTTCTACAAAGTTGAATATACCTAAAATTCAGTACTTGCAGACATAATGGCCAACACGAATTCAGCTGGTGATGAAGTTACCAACTCATCTGGTTTTTCTACTGCTAAGTGTGGAAGAAATGCTCCCATAGAAGTGTAGAGTACTGTAGTGAGGGTGGGGACTGCACTCAGTTGCTTTTGATGTAGTTCATGAGTTTCAGAATGCTCAGGGCTTACTTGGTCCACTTCTCAGCCTGCCACCCTGAAGGGGTTAGCCAAGGAGTGGCACCAAAGCATTTGGGTCAACAGTCCCATTAGGGGAGGCAGAGCCCTTCAGTGAGCTGTGTCACCTTCTCTATTTGAGGAAAGATTTCTTTACTTTGATTAGTCTGTGAAGAATGACTGCAACACACAGAGGATGCCAGAGGGAATGAAGGTTTTGTAAGCTGAGTATCCGTGCCGTGACACTTCGAAGAAGTAATGTTTACTTTGATGATTAAATGAAAAGTAATTCCATGAGATATGAAGAGCTGTGTTCACTTACAACAATGATTAAAATATTCTTGTTCTGTTAATGACTGTGCGCTTCTCCATGCAGATCTTCAGTGTGGATGCTGTGTACTCTCTGGATTTGCCAATACTCTGGGGCTCTGTTTTAAGTGCAGAAAAAAATGAGGTCCTTCTCTTACTCCTGGTTCTGCCTAAAGTGAAAGTCTATGCTAATGTCTCCTATTTCCTAATTCAGGGACTACGTCAATCCCTTATCAGAACATGTCATTTCCCTCAAACAATCTTGTCAGAATTCGACTGGTCAAGACAAGGATGTTTGTCTGAATAGTTTTGCTCCTTAGCTTTCTTCCTTGCAAAATTCATTCTCCAGGCAGTCCATATGTTCTCTTGCTGCTTGAAAACACAGGAATGAATATCAATTAAGAAAGAAGAGTGTCTCCTGCAGCCAGGATCACAGCCATCAAACTAACAGACAGTACCAGTCACTACTGTTTTACCTTTCAGATTTCCCTGTATTATTAGAATTAATCTTAAAGATAGTTGGAAGGTGAAAATAAATCTTTTTCAAGGCCCATTCCTGCTGCACACCTGGCCACTGTCCTACAACCTGGATAATGGACTTAGTGGCCTAGTAGACAAATTAAAAAGAAGTTGAAAAGCACCATTCAGGTAATTTGAAAAGAGAATGACCCCAGTCTGAAAGGCTGCCTGTATCATCATATTTAAAGAGATATTTAGTGCAGTGTAGTCAATACTATTCATGTCTTTAAATAGAAAATGGTAACTAAATAATAATAAAACCATCAAACCATTTGTTATCAGCAATAGATGTCATTGACTAAGATGATGGAGCATGGAGGAGAAAGTGCTGAGCAGGTAGCAAGCAATAATTTACCATGAAAAGTATATTTTATTTGCAGTTATCACATGCTGGCAAAATAAACATGAAGGCTGGGCCTCAGGCCTCAGCAAAGAGCTTCACCTCTGACTTTACTGTGACTGAGATGCTCCTCTGTGTATTTCCTCTGACCTTACTGGGTGTAAAGAGACATACTACACCAGGACCTTGGGACCTTGGTGGCAGGATTAATTTATTTCTTAGCTCATCTTCACTGCAAATGCTGCATGACTTTGTGTAATTTTGCTTTCATGTTTCATAACAGAGTGAGTCTGACTTGCGAAACTCCTTCTGAACATGTCAGTAACATGCTCAGTTTGCTGGATTGTTCTGAAATTTAGAGGTAAGTGTGTTACATGAGGAATCACTGGTAAAGGAAACATAGCAGCTGTCTCATCTGATACCATCATCACTGTTAAATCTGGAGAAATAATGGTTTTGATGGCTCTGGTTGTTGATGTATTCATAGTGGAGAGGGCTCTTTTGAAAGTAATGAGTTTGTGTTTGGAATGAAGAGAAGACAAAGCTCAGGGTTCTGAAAAGAAAATTAATTTACAAGAAATCAGAAATTTAGAACTACTTCAGCTAGAAGGAAGATGTGTAGAGAGGGGTAAATCCAAGAACAAACAGCCTGGTAATGCTCTAAAATCTTAAGATTCAGGTATTGGTTCAGAAGAGTAATATAATGCAAACAGTGTACAATCCACAGTCAGGACAAATTCTATTTGAGAGGGTCTTACTCAGGGATCTTGCATTTCCCCTAATCTGCAGCACGTCCTAAGGGGCAAATCCTCTGCTCTCCCCTGGATATATTGACTCACACTGCTTTTCCATCACTCAGACTCTTCTTTACAAGGACAAGTGACAAGCATGAGTAATTTTGTAGAAGTGCCTGTTGTAAATTCCTTGTTATAGGACTGACTGCTCCCTGATATGCATTAGGATTTTGAGGAGAGAATGGCCAAGAGGGATGTATGAGAGTAGTAGGGATTAATGAAATACCACCTCCTGCTGTAGCAGACAAACACTCTTAGGTACACAAATGCATGGGTTGGAGGTCCAGGTTCCTCCAGCCACTCCCATCCTTTTGACTCCAACTACAGTATCAAGACGACAAAAAAAACCCCTTGTATTTGTAGTAGACATATCTGGGCCATGTCTACAGTTTTTTGTAAAGTTATAACTGTGTGTGTTCCAAGAGACTAGGGACAGAATGAAAGTCGTGACAATATTTTTAGAAAAGTAAATGAAATGACCTGAGTAATTTTAGGTCCATCTTGCATTGATTTGTGGCCAAAAGATGGGATGGTTAAAAGGTTGAAGCAGAATTAGTGACAGTCAATAGGGCTTAAAATAAAATTTGCCTTGTCAAATATACTTAATTAAATTTCTTGAGATCAAAAGTTAAGTTGATTAAAAGTATATTGGCTTTCTTTGGCTTCACTTTTTTGGACACATGCTGCTCTGCTGTCTGGCTTCCATTGCCTTGGCCATTGTCTGCTTTAGAATTTTGTGGAGGTTGCAGGTATTGTCCATATTGACCCCTGACATGCATCTGCCCAGGCAGCCTTGCCTGTAAGTCGCGGTTGGCTTCTCTAAGAACCCCAGGTAGCTGAGCGGCCCTTTGGAGCACAGCAAATCCCACCATATCTGCAGTATAGACATGTATTTGACTGAGGTTACACTGAGTTTAGGTGCTCTCATATTGCAATGGGTGGTGAAAATGTGTGAGGTTAGGAAAGCACCACAAGAATGTTTTGGAGTTTGATCAATGGCCCTACCAGCGGAGTTTTATCATCTTGGTCTATAGCTTTCTTTTGTGGTACAAAGGTGCTTATTTGAGGTATTGTGCCTAACTCTTTGTATTCTTATAATCTGTCCAGGAAAATCATAATGAGAATACCTAAAAGTCAAAATGAGAAAACACAAGCCTTGAACCATCCTATCAAGGGCTAAGATAAATAAATAGTTGGTATTTGATGGGGCTTATGCCAATCAGCTTGTGTCTTTCTCCAGGATATATGTAGATTGGCCACAATTTTTGGATTTTTGGCAGAATATATTTTGTGGCCTTTCATAGTTTCTGCTGGTTTTGGCTTCAATATACTTAAGAACCAATCAAACCTACAGTAGAAAGCACCTACCATTAGTTACAGAAATACTCATCTTCTCAGGTCTGATACTTGACTGAAATGCCTGAGGTCATACTAAGATACACACTGTGCTCAGTTTTGAAGGTTTTGTTTAGCACCATAAGCTTGTCTGGGGCTACAGTCATTAACACCAGTTTAATTTTTTCCTTATGAGAATGCCAATTCATGCCATTTCAAAGCAAGCACTTCAAATTCACTTATCTCTGGTGTCTATATTAAGCATCAAATTTTTATTAAAGCAGACATGTTATCTCTGAGGAACAAATAGAATCCTTGACTTCCATCTAACTTCAGTAAACTATTCACTTACTGTTTCTAATATGGCTAACTATATTCATCTGTCATAATGCCCCTGTAATTCAGTGTTAAAATCCAAACATGACAAAAGAGAAACAAATAATGGACCTTTTCTTATGCCCTAAACCTTCAAGGCTTTTTTAAAACTACTACCATGATATACCTAATGCTTTAGTACAGAACAGAACAAGGATACATGAAGACAACTGGCAGTTCTGTCAGCTCTACAAGGCCAGATTTGTCACAGACAGAGGAGTACAGTATACAAAAAATTCAACCAGTTGAAAAGATAATCCTTTCAGAAGTTCATCTTGCAACATCTATGTAGGGCATGAAAAGTGATATATTCCAGTGAGATTCCTACAGAGATAATGAGCTGAAATAAAGATTGACTATAGTTTTTAAGGCAGTGAGAATTAAGCATGTGCTTAAAAGTTTTGCTGACTACAAATGCACTTGAGAACTTTTCTGAATAGAAATAGTCAGCTAAATCATGGACCTGTAAGATTTTTCCTCGTATTGCATCTGTAGCAAAATATTCTGTGAAAAACCCCGCAACTTATTATACCTCTCTTCTCACTTCAGCATCTATAAATCCTTTCTTATTTTTATTTCTTTTCATACTGCAGCAACAAAGAACAGATAACTGAATCTACTTAATAAATTACAGTCTGCATTGCTTACCTGTATTGCTAGATATGCAAGATGCATATTAATTTCTTTAAACAAAAAGAAATTCAGATGTAGAACATTCTGCATAATTACACTATCATAAAATTTGGTAATAGTATACTTAAAGAAGATCAAATTATACATTTTTAAGATCCTCAGATCTATTACTACTCTCCTGAGTACAGTGTGCTCCCATAGTTTGCCCTGCCCTGCTTTTCATGTCATGCTGAGGGATGCAGCAGGACAGGTAAGGAGCCGCAGCTGCAATTGTGGCTCCAGCTCACAGGCTCCTGAGTGCTGGCATGTCACTGGGATAGCCTGTCCCAAATCACGCTCTGACCTTCTCCAAGCTGTGGGCAGCAGCAGAATTTCTCCATCCCTGAAGAACTGTGTCCAGTGGCCACTGCCCAGTGGGTGTCCTTGTTCATGCAGGTGACATCTTCCCTCCAGATGCCACACCTGCATGGTGACACTCAGGGGACAAGTGAGCACAGTCTGGCAGGGTTGAGCACAAGGCTGCCCTTCCTTCCATAACTCACCTAGTGAGCAACAAAATCTTCCTCTATTGCCAAACAGGGTCATTGCAGGTCCTTGCTTGGCATCAGCCTGCAAGAAACAGGCTGTGTCTGGAGAGCAGCCCTGCAGCACAGAGGGCTGTGGGCCAGCTGCCACCCAGCACCAGCAGCCTTTTCATGGCACAGCTGGGACCCTTGCCCTGCTGGGCTCTCTACCCTGCACAACATCCTTCCCAGTGCCTCCAGCAAGGATGTCATGGCATTCCTGGGGGCTTCTACTTGCCAAGTGGCTCACCACACCCTTCCTCCCTCCCGGACAAATTCACTCCACTAGCCACACATTCCTAGTACCCCAGCACATCCAGAGGCAGGGGAGAGGCAGCCATTCTCACCTTTGCCTTTATTCTTTCATTGTACACAGGAGAGCACCTGATTTCATCATGATAATTTTGTAACTGAAACCGTATTTTGTATCTGAGTATTTTTTGTGAATAATTATAACATCTACTTATTTAATTCAGTGTTTGTGTTTACTGAGAGAAGAGGACACTACAGATGGCAGAGATTTATCATTCTGCACCTGAAAGAGTAAGAGTGCATGCCTTTTCCTGTGCTCTTTTCCCTTGCAAGAACACATGTCCATTTGTCATGGCTGGCAGTTGTGGTCTTTTGGCCAGTCAGTTCAATGCTTAGTTCAGAGGCAAGTTTTATTTCTCCAAAGTTGTTAAAAGAACTTGCAGCATTCAGTGATCTACATCTGTATTGCAGTCAGGTTTGCAATGGACAGCTCAGAGAAAAAAAGTGGCTGAGGAGAGCTGTGCTGAACTCAGAAGTCTTTGAATCGAGTCTTCAGTGAGGAGAATGGAAAGAAAAGAGAAATAACATCCTAATTCTAATTTTGAGCAAAGAAAGCAGGTTACTAGGTCATGCCAGTCAGCCGTCTGATGGGAATTGCTCTTTCATGCTTTCTGGAATTTCATATAGTTTTTATCCAGGGTGTATGCACAATTCATGAGGAACTGAAACAAATGAAGAAAAAAATTTAACAAATAAAATGGAGAAGACATCCAAAATATAAAAGACTATAACACAATAATAACTGATAAATACTAGAATAATACTGGATTAACTGAGGCAGTCATTCACTGCTCTTAGTAATGGCTGTAGTTTTGAATATTAATAAACCCAAATAGCTGCATCTCTTTAGGCAGACTCTATATTTTAGAAAGAGATCTCTGTCATCCAAAACTAAATCAGTCTTCACAGATTGTAGGGTGGAATCAGTAACAAAATAACCAATGAATCCCGCTTCAGTGTTCCTGAATTTCTACCTGGTGGTTGTGAAACATGTATTGGTTCACTAGAACTTGGTTTATAAAAGTGGTATTAGAGGAGGAAGGAGAAAAATAACAGGCTGTGAAAATCTGAGCTTTCGAAAAACATCTCATCAGAGCAGACAGAGGGAGGGGATGGGATGGCACTGTGGGTTTTAAGAATTACTCATGTAGATTGCTGCAGAGCTCAGAGTCCTCTGGGAGATATGACAGCCAAACAAATTGCTCCACTTCAGGAGAGGCCAAATAGCTCCTGTGTTAGTGTGTGTCTGTGTGGAGTAGCTCACCTAAGCAGGAGTCTACCTTAGGTTGAGCCTAAAACTCCTATATATTTGATAAACAATAGCAGAGCTGTGGGAAGTAAGACAGTGCTGCTCTGCAGACAGCCCAGTTCTGCATACGTATCAAGCTCTGAATTTTGACAGGTCCAAAACCAGTCCACCCTATTCCATTGCCTGCTATAAATAGGTAAGATTCATATTTATGGTTAGAGGCCCATTTAACTTATAATTTGATGGGTATCAAATAGGTCCCTTGGAACAGAATTCTATCTTCATTTCAAAGAGTGATCCTTTACAGCTGTAAAGAAAAGTCTAAAGAAAAAACATAAGCTGAAAGCAATTTCCCTAATCCTCCAGAGAACTGAAACAATTGTAGTGAAAAATGTCAAGTGCTACATCCATCTCAATAGACCAGAACTGCAACCTAAAAATGAACATTTAAATCCATGCAATTATAAGTCAACCACTCCAATGAGAAAGTCTCATTTGTCTCCAGGCAAAAATTTCCCACATCCTAAAACTTCCACTTCTTTCCCCAAACAACTGCTCCAGTTCAGCTTTTAAATATTAAAATAGAGATCTGCAGGGAGGTGCCTGTCAAAAATATGGGAAGAGAGCAAAGCAGAAGTAATTGAAAGCAGGTAATGCTGTGCTGTGAGCTGAACAGCCCAGGTGATGAGTGCATCCTGATGTCTCTGCCAGCCCAGAACAGGTGGCGGGTGCCCATTCCCGTTGTAATTATCTGAATTTACATCACGGGCTTTGTACACAGCTTTTGATTTGTGTCTTCCCAACAAGCTGAATCTGTCAGGAATATCCCTAGTTGAAGACACACAAAAGTTTGACAGTTTATTTTGCAAACTACTACCTTCAAACTGTGATTGATTTTTTCCAAAATAAATTTGTTATTTAAGTGGTTTCCTTACTTATAAATAAACAATAGATTTGTTGTTGTCATTTACATTGTTTCACCCAAGCAAGGGATCCTGAAGCAGTATATAACATTGACATTTGCATATAGCATGCTACAAAATCCTTTAGTGAAAACATAGCCAATCACAGAAACATTTCAGGGTCTGACCCCTCAGTCTTGATATATGTGTCCTCTCCTTTCTTAACATGAATAATCTCATTCATTTGACAAAAAAGATGTGAGTTTAATACTAAATATTTGCTAATTAAAGGTTTTTTTTTTTCCATAAAATCTTGTTTTATTGCTGTTTTTAAAGATGCTACTGCAGGAAATGGACTAAAGCAAAAATGTTACATTTTGTACTGGTTTACAAGTATTTATTTTTGTAACTCTGTTTTTTTTCTTCTGATTCTTTCTTGATTTATGCTGTAACTTAGATATGAATGTAAGAGCAATGAGGCACTTCAATACAGAACAGGTGATCAGCAAAACTAAAAGTATTTTGGCATATTTTTTCACATTGTAAAATCGACTTGCATGGAAATCTAGGTCTTCAAAATATTTTCAGAATATTTCAGTGCTCTTTCATGTTTTAACAGCTATATGTTATTAAATATTTTCTTAAGAATATTTTCTTATTTTTTTTGGTATTCTATATCATATTAATTCTCTCTTAGCTTTCACTAGAAAAACACAAGAGGGCACTTGAGTCCATTTATTTATGCAAGCTGGTATCGAGAAGAATCCTCTCCACTACTCTGACTCCTTGAAGAGATAAGCCAATGAAAAAATATTTTTAGCGCTTACCCTTCCTGCCTAATAAAAAACCCCACAGAGCATTTGTGAAGCCATCAGAGGTGGTGAACCTGAGAATGCTGTTCTGTGCCTCTTGTTAAGCAAGTTGTGATCACCCCTACTTAAACTTAAATACTGAAATTAAGCAGTGCTAGTTATTGAAAATTTGTAAAAAAACCTTAGGGAAGGTTTTAGAAAATGATGCTGCTGATCAGGTGACCTGCTTCCCTTTAGGTCAAAGTCAGGCTGGGAGTACTAAACTTCTGGAAATGTAAGCACATGAAGCATGGAATCTAGATTTTTTTTTCTTGGATCTCTTTAGTGAAATTTTTGCTAGCCATAAAGTTGAAACAAAAGGTCCAATATCAGTCATCCTGAAGTGGAAAATCTCCTTACCTTCTGATCTGAACAGTGATAATGAAAATGGGTTTATTCTGGCCAGTGAGGCTACATTCATCTGCATTATGACTACTACATTCGTTGGATGAGGGTGCAAGGATAGTAGCAGTAACCTCTTGCCTAAAGGACCAAGAGTTTCGTTGTGCTGCCTGTAATCAAATACTGCCAACACCACCACACAAACAGAAAATTCTTTTAAGCCATCAGCAAGCTTTATGATATATGTTACTCTTCAGTGCAGTGGGTTTCACATGTATTTTATTTTTTTCTCTTTTTATTATCATCCCCATTTTCAGTTTTTATTATTTTGGAGCAAAAGTGGATATTTCCCCACCTCCCTGATGTTCAGTTGTTCTTCATCATGCTTCTGTACTGCCAGGGATATTTTGTTGATAGCAGTATTACAAAGTCCCCATTCTTTCCATATCTCACTACACAAACATGCTTTTCAAGTTTGTAGCTGGGCAGACTCATCTTAAGCATTTGGCTGCAAAGCTACCTGCCAATGAAGCCCATGCTAATGAAGAGGCTGTCACCTATTGTCAATACCCCTGGGCTCCAGCCTCCATTGGTTTGGGTGCATTTCTGTCTGGATAATAGCACTCACTTTTTGAGACGTATTACTCTTTCCCAATTCCATTAGATTTAATGACAAGGAAGAATTGAGTATTTGTGGAAGAATGTCACCCTTTTCTCGCTGCCCCTCAAGGCCTACCACATTGCCAAAGTTTTATTTTGAGGATCAAAAAGGAAGACAATTTGACAGGAACTCAAAAGAACTGGGGGCTCAACTGCATAGGATGCAGTGGATTGCCTCTCATCAGTTCTCATTGGTATTGCTGGTTGCATGGCAATGAGTGAACGGTGAAAGTTATATAACATGCTCTTACTAGTTTAGGATCCCTAAAGTTCCACTTACTTAATTTGTTGGATGATGTATATGTTGTATTTTGAATATGAGTCTATCCATCGACAAACGTTTCCTTAGCTCAAGCTGTAGAGACATATGAAGGGACTGGTTGAATGACTAAAGGTTGCCAGTTTAATTCCTAGTGTTAGCAGGGTTGCAGATATATCATGTATCACAAGATCAATACAACATGTAGTATATATGATTGAAGAATTCCTTGAATATTAATTAAGCAGTGTATAGTAAAGTCAAAGGGAACTATAAACCACAGTAAAAAGCCCTAATCTTTTTCTCATCACACAGCAAGGACAAACACAGGCATACCTGCAAAACACCAAGTAATATACTTTTTACAGATGAAAGTTTCAGAGATGAGTTCTTACTATTTTTTAAATTTTTAAGCTCTCATATGTAATAAATCATATCTCTATATATTTATAACCATCTGTAGAAAAGTTGATATATTTCTTAAGGCACAACATTGACCTCACAAATTCTTTTTAGCCTGTGAGATTCAGTCTAGTTTTATTTATATGCTTTATGAAGTGTTCAAGACAAAGTTTTTAATGGAGTCTCACTATGATGATAGATTTACACCTGCAAAGAAATAACTTTTATGTCTGTATTGAAATTAATTAGAGTGCCCATGGTACATAGGGTGTTTTTTTGAAGCATTTTACACTTGGGTACAAATCTCCTAGTAAGCTAATTGGACCTGAGTTGCCAAAGGCAGGGGCATGGCCTTTAGCTTTCAAATTACAGGGAATGGGGTGTATGTTACCATGGCACGTTTTTTAGTGCACAGGTAAGTTAAAAACTAGTTAGCATCCAAAAAGTACTGTTGTATTATTGCATATATAATACAAGAATATATGCTGTATATATATTACAGACAGACAGAAAGTATGGTGATGCATATATATGCTAAATACGACATAATATTTCAGCTGTGATGCCATTGTGCTATTTTGGTGTCAGACAAAAAAAAAGGCAAAAACCCAAAAACATTTGGAAATGATGCTCTAAATGTTAACAGTGTTTGTAACGGAACACATTTACTTGGCTTACTGGTCACCTCAATCTTCTCCCAACAGCTCCAGAGGAATGAGAAATGTGAATCTAGGAAGATACTGTTATAGCAGGGTGTATGCATTAACTGTATTAACAGCAGGCATATGCCTGAATGTGTTTGCATTTCCACACTGGTGATAAGAATGGCTGATATATATTAATTATTAAAATGTTCTTGATTTGTCTTGCAAAATAAAGTGTAAGAAATTAATATTGGTTCATTGTGAAAATGTATATATGAAGAGTTTATGAATAGTAGTATAACTTGAATCACTGGTAAAACATTTGTATTTAGATAGAGCTGCTTTCAGTTCTCCAGAAGGGGGGATTGGGTTTCTTTATCCTTTGCAAGATGGGCTCTCATTCATACAACCCACTTGTGCTTTGAGAGCCAGCAGAGTCATGTAGTATTTGCAAGTGATGAGGGCAATGCCTGCTCATACCTATGTTTGCAAACAATGCAGACTTGCATTTTGCTGTTTCCTCTGCTGTACTATGAGCTGAATTGTTGCTGGCCTTTCACTGTCCTACCCTCAGGACTGTCACAGGTGCTCTGCAGGCCGAAAGAACTTGAGGCCTTTATAATTTTTGCACTGCTGTGCTAACACAGTTATATGGGTGGGCAGAAGGCATGCTAAGGGCACTCCTCTCTTTTGTCATGCTCTTGTCTCTGACTTGCTCTAGACTGCCCTCTCCAGTAGTTGCAAACATGCAGATTCACTGCAGGGAAACTTAGTGAAATTTGTGAGAAAGCTGGAGAGCAGCAAAAAGGCCAGGAAGCAGTATGGCTGGCAATTTCAAAAATATAATTTATTTCCCTGACTGTCATCAGTCAGCTGTGTAACCCTGAGGAGGTTGTTTTAATCACACAGCCTCTCAGAAGAAAAAGTGAAGAGGACTGCGGAACTGCTGGGTCAAGGGATGGGATGGCATGAGCCCGTGTGCAGAGCAGAGGGATTGATATGGCCATGCTCTTCTGGCACTTAGGAGCTATGAATAGGGCTTATGTTGGTGAACTGCAGCTTGCAGCAGTGCAGCCCTGTGGCAGAGGGGCCCTTGGTAAGGTGACTTGTGGCGAGAAGCTTCTCTGGCTGGTAAGGATGTGCAGTGGTGGGCTCACTAGGGTAAGGGGTGGTGCACCTAATTATATTCAGGCTGATTGGTCCAAAGCAATAGGCTTAAAAAGCAAATCCTTGGTGTCCTGATATTCCAAAAGCTTTATCACACCACATCTGAGAGTTGCCTTAGTTGACAGAAGTTCCAGGGGTAATAAGTTGATGATTTTTGCAAATATTTTCTTCATTTGCGTTGCAAGTGAACATGCAAACCACTAAAAGCTGCAATAGCAATGTGTTTTGCTGCTGCATTGCACTTTCACTGGGATGTCCCTGAAAAAAGGTGATTATTAAGACAAGCATTGCCTTTTCTGAGTTGCCTCCCTGAGAGACCTGGAGAGCAGGGGGCTTTCCTCTGCCTGCCCCTGCAGCCATGCCACCACTTTGTGCACCCTTTGGTGCTGACACAGCAGCCAGGAGAAGTTTACTTCCCCTGGAGAAAAGCCATAACCTTAGCAGCTTGGCACACTCATTTAGGATTCCCTGGAAGACTGAATTTGGATAGAAAGATAAGCTAATACTGCCATTAGCTTTCAGCTAACAAAATCAAAGTGCTCATAAATTGTCTTTTTGGTAGCGAGGCTATATGAATGAATTCATGTATCAGTGCATCTGAGCTATACTTTTTTTAAAACCCAGAAGAAGAATCAAAACCACAAGCACATCTTCCTCTGAATGCCAAGAAAGCCATCTGGGGTGTCTCAGCCAGCTGAGCCAAGGAGGGCACACCTGGACCTGCCCTTCCTCCCAAGGTAGAGGGCAAAGGGGGTCAACAGGGCCAAGGGAAGAGTCGTACCACATTGGGAAGGTCTTTAATGGGGTTGTGACCCTGACTCGAAGGCTGCACTGGTGTAGTTGGGTGGGCACAGGGGAAGAGCTGTCAGCAGAGGGGAAACTGAGGGGTAGGGGCATGCTGGGGCAGCACTGCCTCCCACGTCCATGGGGCAGGAGGGGGAGAACATGGCAGTGCCAGAGGGACAGCTCCTTCAGCCATTGCTACCAGTCAGGGTCAGCTATCTTGAAAATGGACTAATTCTGCTGGTCGATGAGTTATTAACAAAGTCTTTCAAATGATGAATTTTTCTCTAAAGACAAATAAAAAATAAAAACAACAAAGAAAATATATACCTGCTTTGTGAGGGAAGCCCCACAGTTTTAGAGGAGGTCATGCAGGGAGAACAAAAGCTCCTGACTGTCTTGCAATCACATTGGCAATTGAGGAAGCACTATGAAAGCTGTCGGCAGCAGGCAGTCAGATGGTGAGGACATTGGAATTGTACACTGAACATGAAAGTGTCTCATGTTTGTAGAGAGAATAAGCTTTCCAGAGGCATATGGGTGATGACAACCTGTGGTTTCCAGCAGTGTAAAAGCTGGTCTTAGATCTTCACAGCATTGCTCAGAAATTCAGAATAGTATGATTTTTTCATTTCTGTTTGCAATTTCTCCCACATAATCTTCTTGTTCTCTCTCCTTTTTTTCTGTGCTACTCATGGTAGGCAAGCTGCACATAGAACAGCTTTTTACAGTACTTAAGCAATCACTTCTTCAGAGAACTGTTGAGTCAAAGCAGGCATGGTAGTGTTTATTGAAAAGGCTGTGGGCCTTTGGTGGTTATTAGCTGTATGTGCATGCCACTCTGCTGCCAGCAGGCCACTGCAGTGGTTTTCCCAAACAATGCTGTCCTACCAGGTCAGCTGGGAGCCTGTAGAGCTTTGAGAGGGCTTCATTAGTGCTGAGCAGCATAGTGTGTGGGGAGCTGCTGCACTGGACTGTTATGTTAAAGGTTACTTATTTAAAAGAACAGCCTAAAATTCTTAAATGGGTGCTTAATTTTGTAAGGACTACTATTATCTTCTGCATTAATCAAGTACTAATCAATTTTGAATAATATGCTTATTGACATTTAACTGCTGATTGTGAGAGCCAGAAACGTACAGGGTTTTGGCAGGATAACAGCTGGGTTCTTGTGAGTAAACCAAAGGCTTTCCACCTGCTGGTAGGTGTATTATTGTAAAGGGCTGTTTCTTACTGACCTCCCACAGAGCAATGTGGATGGCAGTACTTGAGCACTAAAACAAACTTTAATTTTAATCATCAGGATCCTGAGAAGTCAAGCCTTTGACTTCAGACCTCTGAGACCTTGGCCTTTCTCATCAGTTGGCTGGACATCTGCATGATTCCAAGCTTTGCTTCTTAGCCCTGACAGATTTGTGACTACAGAGCAATCATTTGCTCCGGTAATCTTGGTCTGACATGAGCCCTGTGTTAGCACTGTATATGCTCAGACTTAGGCTTGCTATTTCCCTGGAAAGTAAAAAATGTCCACGAAGAGAATACAATGCATCTGCCCATAACTTTTCAGCTATCTACTTTAGTAACTACTTTTTTCAGTCTCTGTAACTATTGAAAGTACTGGATATACTATACTGACCATCCATCTCCTGGCCCTACAGACACTGGTAACCTTGTCATGTAATATCACTGGTACAGACGTACAGGCTTCTGGGAAAGTAAGATGATCTACGTCTCCTGTTACAATCTGTTTTGGGGTCTACTCTTGCAGGAATACTTGGAAGTCATGAAGACTGCCTGACTCATCTCCCCAGCTATAGTTGTAATTTTCCATTTATACAGGGCTAGTGCACAGAAAGTGCTGGAAAATTCCAATTGTCTGTCTCCTGAGCAAGGTCAAAGTCTGACTGGACGCCACAGACAGAAACTATAATGCAAACTTAACATACACAATCCTTTGAGAGTCACTTGTGTGCACATCACTGCTTCCAATCAAAATGCTTAGGGTCAGTAAGCTTAATGATGATGGACTAAAGACAGTCTATAGAATATCTGGAAGTTGCCATCAATTGCCCTGTTGTCACAAGCAGAGCTGATAGCATCCGTTTTAAAAAAACTTTATCACCAAACTCTGGATCTCATTAAAATCTCATGTTATTACATAAAGGGCCATGCTCTGCTCTGTCTTTTGGCAATGATCAGCAAATCTCACTCTCCAGCTGCATAGTCTTTTAGCAAATTGAGATCTCCTCCTAATTCATCTGAATATTCAAAACTCAGAATAGCACAGAGACAGCACTTCTGAGGATAACTAATGATATTTCACAAAATTTAAATTTTGGCTATTCACCAGCACTCATTTTGCTAAATCAAAGTGCAGTGTTCCTTTGTGAGCTGATCTGATACTAAAACTGAATGCAATTAGAGGCATGCTGAGTAGTTTACCAGAAATGAAGATCTGTTTTCGCTCTGGAAATATTTCAGACTCATTCTAAGAGGAGAAAAATAAAACCTTAACTTCTGTTGCCACATCTGAACTTACTGTCAACCTTACAAATTACAGCAGGACAAATAATGTGTGGACTTATATCCTGTCAAGCCCTGCAATATGGAATCATCTTTACTTAATGATAAAAACAAGGCAGTTTTTCTATTTGTCACCGTGGGGTAACTCATTGTCAACTCTCTGGTGTCTGTCACTGTATGGGACGATGCTTGCAGTATGCCAAGCAGCTGTTAAACAGCAATTTATTTGGTACCTGTACATTGTATTTCTTTCCTTTGGAAAGGGAAATGAGTGTCTCTGTCAGACACATAACCTGATAGCTCTAGCACACTGTACACTAGGGGTTTCCAACCTTTTTTCCCCAGGTACCACATTCAGTGGCAACTGCAGTCATACACGTAGCCTGCCATTCACTGAACTTTCATTTTGGGTGTGTGCCAAGCCTCTACCACTCTGGGGAGATTTATATGCTGCAGTTTGACAAATCTTTTCATATGCTGTATGTCCTGGTAAGCTTTCCTCATCACAAAACAAGCAAACAAGCAAAAAGATCAGATGGGAGAATTGTGCAAATATATAGTGGATATTATTAATCAACTCAGTGTTGGTTTGCAAATGTACTTCTTATCATTAGGAAACTTTTAAATGCAATTTCAGGTGAATTGGAAAGTTTCAGCCAACAGCTGTCTGTGTGATTTCTGTAGGTCTGAATGTTCTCTCTCAAACCTGATTGATGCATAACTGCAGCAGCAATGACAACCTCACTGCCATGTTGTTCTTCCACTAAAAATATCCCTTTGAAAAAAACCTTTCTTTGTTGTGTCACCTTTTTGGCCATATAAACAAGATGCTTTTCTTTCCTAAGTTTTGGTAGGACTGTTGAAATCTCTTATTAACTTCCTGTAACAAGACTGATTGCTGACATTTAATACCCACTGGTTTCTCATAGACATGGCCTGAGAATCTTAGAGATACCTTGTTCTTTTGCAATCTGTTCATTTTGGAGGGAAAAAATGCGTGAAACTCACAGTCTTGCAGGGTATTCCTAATAGAAGAAAAATCTGGCAGTTGGTTAGGCTGTCTCTACCTTTCTTTTCTACACAAGTGTAGACACAGTCCTATCTACTTGAACATGGGAAGCATCAAACACCCAGAGCTCCATCTTTGCCTCCAAGATTCTGACAGCTGACAGCCTGACTCAGAAGAGTACTTAGTGCTCTTACAGTAGCAGAGGTTCAAGAGTATTGTTTCCTCATTTGTTTCTGAACTCTCTTTTTCAGCCTTTGTGCACACATCTTGTAAGGAAAGGAAATTCAAAAAGCCATTTTGCCTGTGAAATGTAAATGCAGACTTTGGTATTCATGTTTTGGCCAGGCACATGCACTCCATGTTTTTACTGTTAAAGAATGGGTATTGACCACAGAGAAAGCCATTCCTAACATCAAAGAGATCAAGCAAGGCTATCCCTATCCGTGGGAGTCAGCTAATGCAGAATCCAACTGCAGTACTGGTTATTTCTAGTTTACTGCCTACATGGCTGAGAATAGCTGCAAGCTCTATGGAGGAAATCTATTTGTTCAGTAGAAGGAACCATCCAGTGCATGGAAATCCTCAGTGTTTCCAAGAAATGTATTACGGAAGTGTAAGCTCTGATTGCTGCTCTGGTTGCCAATCTTTGTCATTTTGTTGTCAGTGTTAGGTGACAACAGAGAATCTCATTTGGATCTCACTCTCCATGTGATTCCGCATTTAAGCAGCCCTTCAGCAGGTCATCTGTCCAGGTAAAAAATTAAAAAATGGTTTTTTAATCTTCCAGAAGACCTAGAGCGTCCTTTCCAGCCCACCTACCCAGCCAGTTCAGGTTCTCCAGTGTGTACAGCTTTCTAGTTGCAATGGACCTGAGTGAATGTCCTAACAGGTTAACCTTCAACACTTTGAGTGCTGAAACTGAGTGCGTAAAATCCCTTACTAACACCTGTGCTGAGAAACAAAATTGAATTTATCGTGTCCAGTGAGAAGTGTTCACAAGAAGTGTTATTTCCTTTGTTGAGAGCATTGAAAGGGTCTTTATCTTTTACCCAGCTGCCTGCTTTCATTAACAAATTTAGAACATCAACAGCTCCCATCCATTCTTTTATACATTTCCCCACTACTCATTCATGGCTAGTTGTGCTAGTTCAGTTATTGACAACGGTAGCATGAGGCAATAAACAAGCTCAGGGAACTAGTGCACATTTAAATCATCCCAGCAAGAGGGTCTAGCTGACTGCATAGAAACATGAACCATTTCTTTGGTCCAGTTAAGGGACCATACAGAAGACAGGGAGTTGTGAGTCACCAAAAGAAATGTTTGCCAGACATATTTGGACAAACTGGACTGAAATCAGCTGCTCAGCTCAGAAGCTGGCAGAGACATGCATGCAAGCACACATGCACAGAGTGAAATGAGTGAAAAGAAGGGTCAAGCCCAGGATAACCTCTTCAGCCTGCCTGCCTATTAAGATGCCTTAAACATCCAGCAGAATCATTAGTAAAAGGTGGGATTAGTGTAGTGGAAGACCTGCATCAAATCTATATGTTTCTACAGCTTGTACTGGAGCCTTGGATTTTTCTAGGCCCATCCTACCATAATAGTTTTATACAAGCACTGAGAGGGATTAACTATCTGTCCTATAAAGCTAAATTACAGACTTCTCTGAGAATATAACTATGTGCAAATACCAAGCTGATGCTTGAAGTTTTGGACTCAAAATTATTATAATCAGGTTAATGAAATGAAAGGGGAGCCACTCATCAGATTAAAAAAATGCCTAAGTAAAATGAAATATAGAACACTTCAGTCATCCCCTAGTGACTAATTTGCTTGTTTTATTGAATTGTCACCAACGAGGACATTATTATTCTTTCTTGTGTATGTCACTGCAGTTTTAACAATTTAGATGACTCATCCTGAGGAAATAGAGCGAGAGACATCTATTTAACTTTATATTCAGCCATAGGTAGGAGCCAATTAGGTTTTCTAATTTAAAATGCAACTAAAGAGAAAACACATTTGCAACTGTCCTTGAAAGGGCTGGGGTGGGGATGGGGTGGGTGATTAATCTAAATAAGAATACAACTAAGTCATTGAGATAATGGAAAAAGTTTGAGATTATGAATGTGAGAAATCATTAGAATGTGGATTCTAGCAAGGGACAGAATGTACTCAATTTAACTTGATTTCAATTAAGTGAACAGCACACAAGTTTCCCAGAGGTTTGTCTCCTAACTGGGGAAAAGATAGAGAATTTGTCTCAGATCTAGTATCTGATATTGCATTACACCAGAACCGCTGAATAATACTATTGGTCTCTAAAATGACACCTTGTCACTGATGTTTTAAGTTGCAGTTAAAATATCAAAGTAGTTTGTAATTTCCTAATAATTGTCTTGTCATTGAGTTAACTTAGCAGAAACAGGTTCTTCTAAACTGCCTTATAGACAGTCTGTTTGTAGATGTTCTTGTTTAGAAATGGTGTGGGGTTTTTTTTCTTCCCCCCCCCCTCAGTTTGTTCAGCACTGCTGCTAAACAAGAGCTGATCATCATATTAACCCCCTGAAATCTCTGGGCACTCCTGCTAAACATATCATGGCTAGGCTTCGCGAACGAAGATTTACAAGGGCTCTACCCACACTTGCTACAAGCACGCTGGTGGCTAAATAGGCCAATGCGAGATAGGCAAGTCCGGTCACAAAAAGCACAGTGGAAAG
>JAWWEE010000085.1:17082907-17122966 GCA_035221455.1 Xenops minutus | reverse complement strand
CTGATGGAAGCGCTCGAGGAGTCGCAGGTGGTGGCGGTAGATGACCCAGGATTCAGAACCATACAGAAGAGTAGACAATACAATGGCTCTGTAGACACTAATCTTGGTGCTCTTCTTCAAGTGTTTATTGCGCCAAAGTGTTTATTGCGCCACGCTAAACATATAAATATCTGTCAAATGCCTGTATGGTATACACTGGTCCTCTGATTATATCTGATGTCCTTGGTAGTGGGTTTCTTGGAACAAATTTCGTTATTGCTTTTGTCTTTTCCCCTTGCCCTTTAAAGAGCTATGAACATCTATAAGCAACAAGTGGTTTGGGTGAAACAGTGAATTGAGTTGTGGCATTTCCCCACCGCTTGCATGTTGATTACATTTCAAACCTTCAATTCATTGTTAATTTCAATCTCTTTCTGACTCTTGGTGCATAGTTTTTGTGATCAAAATATGGACAGGTAAGAAAGGGCCCCACTGAGTTAAGAAAGACAAGCAAGTTCTCAGAACAGCACCTAGGCAGAAGGTGCAGAGTGGACTGCTCATCAGAAACCAGGGAAGTGTACTCAGGGAAAGGAGAAATCTGCCTAGATATTATATGCTAGAAGAATATGTTTTGACTATAGCATTAGCAGATAAAAATATCTTTTTAATGGATGTGCTCAATAGCTGCCTTTTTGTATCAGTGAGGGCTGAAGAGGGACATCTTTGTTTTGGAGACAGAAATGAATCATTCTTTTGAAAATGGATTAACAGTAGTTGGTAAAAACTACTTTTGCAGAAAAGATCAGTAAAAAGCAAGAAATATTACTATCAAAGCTGAAAAAAGAATTTTAAAAAATAATTCTTTGGGTACTTTGACCTAATATTCAAATGCATATCATCGCGCTGGATGAAAAAGATTGCATGAGTTGTGACACAATTGCTACATATTGCCTACTATATCTTAATTAGATTAAGATTTCTGCTCTTTCAGAAGCTTAATGTGAGCTATTATCACACTGAAGATAAGAAGGTTTCTCTTGTCTTTTCCTCTTGTTTTTCCCCATCTTTTTCTAAGCATCAGCCAAATGAGATTATCATGTAATTATGATACAGAAGAAGCAGGAAAGTTTTGCTTCAGTATCACCATTTTTTTCCCCATAAAGTCACTTTTTAAAACCATTTTTGCTTATTGCTTTTTTATGTAAATAATATCAGAGATGGATGTTCTAATCCTGCAAACTTGGCACAGTGTCCCATTTTGTATCTACCTTCTTATTTCTTCAAATCCTCTGTTGCCCACAATGTGATTTCTTTTCACCATCACATGCAGATAAGTATTGTGCCTGCAACTGAGGCAGTATTTTCCCAACAGGACATTGTGATTATGTGTACAGACCTGTAGAACACTGCTTTCAAGGAGTGTTTGACTGCAGAGAACAGTATGTGTAGAAGAGTAGGTCTGCGTATTGCACTGTGTTGACTCTATATGTTTAGCTACAACTACATAATTGTTTTCAGAAGTGAGTTATATCTGAGGTATATAAAACTAAACACATTACAAAATGAACTAAAGCTGAGAGGAAAACAGTAACTGTATCACCATACATGTGCTCTACCCAATCCAACTGACATAAAGAGAGAAGTGTTGGCTGCTGGGATGTCTTCAGATCTCAATAGAAATATAAGAAAATTCAAAAGTTGAAGTCTGGATGAAAATTGAAAACAAAATATTCAAAACCAATAGCAAATATTGTCAAAATCTGGCTGACCTAGAGATGCAGGAATTCTAGAATTTTTCTTCTTCTTTTAAAATTATACAATTTCTATTCCAGTCCAACAAGCACAAATTGACTTATTGAAAGGTAATCTTGTGTGAAGCAACCATGTTTCTTTAGGTCCTTAATTATAAATGGTAGGCTATTGTTCTTAGCAAAAGGAAATCTAAACAAACTTGTTGTAGGTTACAAATTAAGACAAAATTTTAATATTTAAGACCAGTCAAACATTACATAAAATGATGAGACATATGCAGATCTAATAAAAATTAGGAAAAAGGTACTATGTTCTACGAAGGCACAAAGATTTTAGCAGCCACAAAAGACTTCACAAAACTTATGCCAAATACCATAAAGAAAGGAGTTTGCAAAGCCCAAGGTGAGTATAAGGTATGAAATAAAACAACAATTCTCAGGGAAGCATACTGCTCATAGAGACTGGAAACATTGCTTAGAAATCAATATCTGTTACTACCTCTTCTAGTGAATCATGCCCCTCTCATTTCAGGGAAGCTATAGCTCCTTCACTGTTGCATTGTGGCAACTGCCCATCTTCCAAATTCTCTGACTGAGAGCAAGGCTGACCTGCTCAGTTGCCAGACTTGTCCAGGTTTCTTTTTCACTTGAATAGCTGTTCTGCACATAAACCTTCATCTGTGTCATGCTTCAGGCTTGCTCAAACACTCAATCTTAGTAAAAGTGTGCATAGTCAAAAAGTAGATCTTTGCCCCAGTTGCAGAAAGATGTATGATGTTGTTTGCTGAGATGAAAATTGGCCTCTTAGGTTGTACCTTGAAAAGTTTGTTGTCTTCTGTTTCTGCTAGGCTGGGAAAATAATTTCTGTTGGAAGTCTTGTAAGCACTTGGTGAGTGACCTGTAGATAAACAAAAGTTTTTGTCTCCTAGTTCAAATGCTCCAGCATGAAGAAGAAAACAAAATTCTAACCAGCCAATTTCAAGAGGAAACTGTACACACTTCATAAAAATAAACTCGTTTGGGACATAGTGTCCAAGTGTTTGAATTCTGTTATAATCTAGTGGTGAATTTCAACTCATCCCATCAGGGACATACAAGTCACAAAAAGTTAATTTCCTGAAATAAAAATTGGTAGAGGAGAAGACAATGCTATACTGTAAAGGAAAGAAAAGGGAACACTGGAGCTTGCATGTGAACACAACCGAAGCAATCTAAGAGGGAACAAGTTCTATCAAAGCTCTGACAGTGAGAAGAGTTTCAGCTGAGACCTGCAATTTTTAGCCACCTGAACTGACGCTCTGTGAGCTAAAGGAAACAAAAATCACAATAATTTCAATGCCTATGAAACTACTTGTTTATGGACTACAGTGAAATACCACTACCAGGAACATGACATGAGAGTATTTTTCATATATTTAAACCCTGTATAAATGATGAATAAATGTTTTAATTTATGCATCTTTGTTGTTAAAGCCATATACTTCTAGTATTTGTAAGTACATATTTGTGTGTAGGAATGTATAAATAGTTAATGCATTTCTTTGAATTTTCTCAAGTTACGCTTTACTCTCTTTCTATTGTTTGCTTCTGCAGCCTTACAATCTACAGTGTGTAGATTGTGTTCTAATCACAGCAAGCCATTCGTATATTGTATAGTTCACAATTGGAACAGGTGAAAACTGAAACCTGCTAGCTCTTATGCTAAGGTTCCTGTAAAAAGCTTTCTAACTCAAGATTACTACTTACAGAGCATCATTATTATAAGCCTTTGTGAAATTTTATGAAGAAGGTGGGGACACAAGTTAATATTGATATATGTGATTTTGCCATTACCACAGGAAGTATTATGCAAGTCAACTGAGCAGAGATCAAAAATAAATAAAAAAGAATTAGTAGTAAAAATTATTAGAAAAGGAATAGAGAACAAACCAGGAAACTTTATTGCTATGTAAGTAGCTGGTGCAGCTTATAGTCAGAGTACTGTATGCAGATTTATATTCCCTTTTCTCCTCTCCATACCTCCAAGGGGCATATTATTATTTGAAAAGATAAGAGGGATAGAGAGGGGTGGTTGGGTTTCTATAGCACAAATAGATTATGTGGACTAAATATGCAGTCTGGAAAATAAGTCTGAGAAGGGAATAGGACAGGCTTTGATAGATCATGGAAAGGGTGGGATCCATTAAAGAAGAATTTTCAGTCCCTCTCAGTGAAAGATTTATGGGTCATCAGCTAAAGCTAGGAGTTAGTTCATTTAAACAAAAAAGTACATTTTGAATAAACAGTGATTCAGCTACGGAACTTCCTACTGAGGGATGTTGAAGTACTAACATCCTAGAGGAGTTAAAAAATTACAGACTTGTTGAGCCCTAAAGGTAAAGACTGCGAGGAACTGTGTGAATGTACTTCAGGAGATCTCTCTGAGTGATTGACAGTGCCTATGTTTTTTTCTTAACCTTTAGTGGACACTATCAGGGCATTTGGTGTGTAGCTGTACCATACGCTTTTTATAGAGTACTTGAATTCTAGTTACACCTTCAGTAAGTGAGGGAAGAAAATTGTTAAAAACATTCAAGAGAGTGGTATTATTTGCATCATTCCACTGCATTCACCATCACTATTTTTTGTTTATTTTTGTTTTAATGAAATATTATTTTAAATTGCACTGTAATTCTGCAGTTTTTGGAAATATGCACATTAATTCTAAAGTAGATGAATCATCATAGAATCACAGAATGGTTTGGGTTGAAAAAGACCTTTAAAGGTCCTCCTGCCATGGGCAGGGACACCTTCCATTATGTGAAAAACCCCATCCAAACTGGCTTTGAACACTTCCAGTAATGGACATCCAAAACTTCTGGATGTGTAGATAGCTAATTAACACAGGATGTATGGATAACTAATTGGTGCAGATTGTGTATTTCAATTTTAATTGCAAGCTAATTATGAATCACAACTGTAAATAACATAAACAATAATAACTTGCACAATAAAATTATCCGGATCTTCCCATTTTTGTTCAGGAAAGATTTAGGTGCCTACATGCTAATATGCATTTTCTGTTGAGACACAAAGAGACACAAAGAGGCTTACCTGATTAGGCATGCTGCTTGAAGATTTGGCCAAAAGTTTCAAAAGCATCTTGTCATTTTGTATGATTGTTGATGTTCAAAGACAGCAGCATGGCCTGAATTTTCAAATATTTAGACTTAGACCTGTTTACCAGCCTTCTCTTCTAATACTTCTTAAGGTAAAGCTCAAAAGTGTTCAGAGTTTTAGAGACAAAAACTTAGGAAAATGATGATCTTTACATGTTAGCTAGGCAATGAATGCAGTATGCTAATTATTCTTCTTTTCTGCACACAATTATCAGTACCACTTCTTTTCACCTCTTTAAGAGATCTGATGATTAAACAGTAAGTTAAAAAAAAAACAAACACAAATCCACAAAAAAACAAAGAACACCAAGCCCAAAAAAACCCACAAACCCCAAACCAAACCAATCACAAAACAACAACAAAAAACCCCTAAAACAAAACAAAACCCAACAAAACAAACAAACAAAAAAAACCCACGCTAGGGAAAAATTGACATAAACATGCAATTCTCATCACATAAATCTGACTTCTCTAAAGTCTGTCAAGTATACCTTTAGTATGTGCAGTGGATTTCTTATCCTGAAATGGCTAAAAGTCATGTATGTGTACTTTATTGAAAAATATTTATACCTTTCACTTTAAAACACAGGTTTTACCAGATCTAAAAATTGAAAGTTAATCCACAGTTATTTGTTGTTCCCAGTTTCACATAAAGAATTAGATACTCAAATTTTTCAAATTCCATTTTTTTCCCCTCAAGACATCATTAGTGGCAATCCAGAATCTCTATCTACCTCTGTTAAGTAACTCCTGTCCTTATAACAATTTATGATTTACTTTGACAAATGATAGCCCTGGTAAAACCAGAAACAATGATTGCTATTCAGCTGTAACTAACAGACAAACCCCAAGTTCTACTGCTGACCTGCAGCTCCCAGCTTAAGTAAATAAAAATCTTGCGTGTCTAAAAAAATAACTTTGCCCCAGGCATTGCAAGTGCCAGGTCTCTTCTTCTAAGCCTTATCTGACCCTCACACTGCCCTAAAGATAGGCTATATCAGAACTACATGAAATTTCATTAACATATATCCTGATGAATTTCACCATATGCTTATATAGGGTACCTCTAATTATCTTTCATGGAGTTTTCACATAGGGTGTCCTTCAACTAACAAACAATTATGTACAGTTTTAAGAGCTGTTGGATGGCAGTCTGTATCTCAAGGGACTGCAAAAGGCTAATTGAAAACATTTTTGCATCTTGGAACAGGTCACAAATACTTTCCAAATTACTTCCACTTGAGGTCAAGTTATTGATGCAGTCATCTAAGTCATCTCACTTGTAAGGAAGACATAATTAGAAAAAGATCAATAGAAACCTACGTAGCTGAAATATCTAACAGACATTTCTGATGATAAGGAATACTTGCTAATATTAGACATAAGCTTTGTGAGACATGGAAGTATTTTTATGTGTGTCATCCTTCAGAATATGAAAGCCAGTAGTAAATAGTCTAGGCTTATATTGTTTCTATCCTTTTAAAAATAGGGAATTACTAATGTAA
The DNA here is from genome assembly GCA_035221455.1 of Xenops minutus. Classification (NCBI taxonomy): domain Eukaryota; kingdom Metazoa; phylum Chordata; class Aves; order Passeriformes; family Furnariidae; genus Xenops; species Xenops minutus. Next base: position 17,116,573 of record JAWWEE010000085.1, on the reverse strand, counting down.
ACTTTTTTGTATGTCAGTGAAATATCTGGGCTGAAATGTGGCCTTCTACTTTCAGAGAGCCAACTCCTGTGGTGTTTGTGCACAACCAAACCCCAAGCTGAAAGAAAAATTAGGAGAACCAGAATTTCTGCTTCGTTTTTCCTACATCTAATTTGTAACCCAAAGTCGTAGCATAATGCCCAGTGTGAAAAATCTTTATGTATTTTATAAGGTCTTTTGAAAAAACCTTTCTGTTTCTCCCTCTCTTGGTGCCTCACTGTTTTTTCTTCAACAGAGTTCACCTATTTCAGCTGAAACCTCAGTCTGACTTGCCTCTGGAGTTGATTTGCTTCCAGCCTTAATGACACCAATACTTGCTATTCAAATAGCTTGGGTTTTTCATATCCTAAAGAATGTTTGTCCTTACTAGTATTGGTTTATTAATTAGGAAGTCAGTGTCAACATTCTGACCTTAGCATATTTGCAATATGGTTAGATGAGTAGTTCAACTTGAGGTAGAAAATCACAATGACAATGGTTTAAACATTATCAAATTTCACTGTAAGGAACATTTCATTCATGAAAAACAATGCTGTACAATCTGTTGTCGTTGGATGCTGTGTGGTTTTTTTCCTTCTAGTTAATCCTCATGTCAGTTGTCCTCTGCTGACAAGTGAAAAGCTTTTATTTTTTTAAACTTTTTGGGTGTCTGATTTCCAAGGGATCTGAGAGTGCAAGAGATCAACAGGAATACAAAGGTAAAGAGTAAGGAGGCTGACAGGATGAAGAAAATGAGAAAGACTAGTTCAGTGACGCTCAGTCAGTAAACAGCAGCATCTACATCAAAGCTCACACTGCCTTGACAACTACAAGCACAGTTTTGAATTGGACTTGCAAGTGCAGAAGAATACAGTAAAACAGAAAGAGTATTACTTGTCTTTCTGATGTTGAATAGTAGTTTAATTTACTGGAAAACAGAAATATTTAGTATTTTTTCTTTAAAATAGCTGTGAGCTCTTGCGTTTTTTAAACACTGCTAAAATAGTGGATATGCTTCTTGTGTGTACACATATAGATCATGCATTTTGTGTGCACTGCTAGTAAATAGTTTATTCAGGCATAGGAACCTTTCTATTTTACCTGAGATATAAAGTGTGTAGTCATACTAATAGGAATACACCTACAGCATGAAAATGGAAATGGAGAAATAAAGTTTACAAAGTGTTCCAGTTTCTGTATGAATTACAGTAAAATCAGGGCTGATTTAAAGATGAATTCTAATGTGAGGAGGAGAAAAGGTGAAGGCAATGATTGATTTAAATGAACTGAATGTACAAGCTCTACTCCAAAATGTAGGTACTCTGGTGGTGATTGTCAAGCATCCATTTGGATTGCTGATACTAAATTCTGCATTTCAATATTAGATGCACAGTGGAACTGTATAATATTTTAATAGTTTGTAAGGAAAACCTGCAAAGGATAATATTTTGTTTGAAGTATTCTAGTCCATCACTTTTTCATGATATACTGTAAGAGGACAGTATGTAAATATAACCTATACTGAATTAGTAATGTCTCTCATAAGTTGAATCAAAACAGGTTTCAGAATAACTCATTTCTCATTGCAGCTGTACAATTCTACATTTACCTTTTTCTCTTCTTCTGAAAACTGATCAGGGTAGTAATTTTGATACAGCTCCTTGTATGCCATTTATGCAATTACTTGAATCCAATCCATGAAATAGCAATTGTGAAAACAAAAAGTTTTGTACTTTTCAACCTTCTTAACACTGCAGTTGGTACTCAGACTGCAGGGTCTGATTTCCAGAGGTAAATTGTATTAACATTATGCCTTTTTGAAACCTTTAACAGGTTGCAAGTTTGTAATGACCTTCTGTTTATTTTTCCCATGATATCACAACTTTCTTTCTAAGGTGGTAGATTTAAGATTAGGTTTTGGGAGAGTGCCACTTAGTAAAGTTATAATCTTTACTAATTCCATTCATTTTATGTGATGTGAAACTAACTCAGGGCCAAGAAAAACAGGTAATTTTTCTATAAATGGGAATTCCTCTGTGTACTAAAGGTAGAGAATATAATATAAGAATATCATATGAGAAAAAGAGAATCTCTTAATTCCTGCATACAGAAACACTCAACATGAGTGGTCTGTCTAGGTATCTAAACAGTGATCTGGAAAAATTATGAGGGTGAAACGTAATAAGCAAATTCTCCTTGATAGAGTATTATGTGATTATTTCTTTGAAATATTCTCTAAGGATGCTTCCCCCAGGTCTTATAAAATAGTTTGATAGATATTGTAAGACAAAAATTCCTGATGTAATGGCAATGATTTTTACCACAGGTGACCTACTTTTACTGAAACAGTAAGTTAGACCCTGAATCAACAGATATTTAAGGGAATACTGACTGGACAGTCTTGCTTCTTAAAATATGGCTTTCAGATCATCAAAATATGGCTTTCAGATCATCAGATGTTACATTTTTTATGTCAACACTGACATCTGGGAAAACCCCTGTGGAGTCATCCTGACATTGAGCCCTCAAGAGATGAGCCCCTCAAGACTTGCATAAAACTGCAATTTTTTAATATTGTTAATCACTAGCCACAGCTAAACAGTTACAATTAAGCAATTGCATTGTGAGTGTTGTATGCTTGGCTAATCTTTTGTTTTAAGTAAAAGGAAGGCAATCCCAAGATGACTCGGCTCTCTGGATGAGAGCCACGAGGAGTGAAGTCAGCAGAACTGAGCTGACTAAGGTAATTTGGGAAGTGGAACATCATGTCCATCAACTGACTTATTGACCACCTATTCAAAACAGACCCCAGACTCAAATGGAGGGAAGAACTGCACATGTGGAGTAATTAGCATGGGAACTATAGCAAATAAGGGTTTGAGTATTAAAAAATAATAATTAATTTGAGTAATAAAAAATTTACATAATCTGTGACCAATGAATGCTGATTTTTTTTTTTTTTTTTTTTTTTTTTTTTTTTTTTTTTTTTTTTTTTTTTTTTTTTTTGTTAAAACGTACAGTGTAAAGTTTTGATGATCAGGGAGCCAACCTTTTGCGGATTTCTGCTCAGGTTCCTACTTTGAGCATATTAGAAATCAAAATAAAAATGCCTTGCCTTGGTGTGTGAATTGGCACTGTGCACCACTGGGTAAGGAGCCTGCATTTGAAACAACAGTATCACTGAAAGGATATAAATAACCAGATAACTTGCTTCGGAATGTTAAACAATGTGTTTTCTTTTGGTATTTTACAAGTTACTCCACAGGAATCTTTCTAAAAATTCTTTGGGTAGATGATATTTTTGACATCATACAAAGCCTTGACCGGGCAGTGTTCTGAGCATTGTGCTAAGAACTTAGTGGCAATGATGAATCCAGAACATTTCTATAATGAGAAGTAGAACCTTTACTATGCAAAAGTTTGATGTAAATGACTCATATAGTCTGTGAAGTTACCATAAAATTGGCATAAAATGACTTTTAAGAGGTGTTGTTGAAAAAAGCAAGAGTGACTTGATATTTGCATCATCATATATGAACATAATTTTTCAAACAAGGTTTTTGCACATATTTGCAGACAGTATAACTAATACCTTGATTAATAGCTCTCCATGTCTCTCCATGATGCTATGCAGATGTCATGTATAAGACTGTGGATAAATGTTGACCAGGTTCATGTGCAGTAAAATAAAGGGAGGCATAAGAAAAGAAAAAGTCTTAAAATTTGTGGTAATTACTCTCCTTCTAAGCTCCCATTAATTGTTTTACTAACTTGATATAAAAACAAAGATTCAGATCTGTGAGCTGCTGTTAGAGGATGGCACATATTCATTTCTACCCTGCTGTCTGTTCACATACTGTGGAGTTGTTCATCATAATCTCATTTTAAAGCTTTCTGGCTGCCAAGAATAAGATGGCATGCAAATGATTCCATAAATTGTGTATCTTGTTAGAATTCAGCTGCAGAAACAGTTTTGTGTTAGAATCCCCCTTTGGAGGTTTGTGAACGTTCTGGGATCATTTGCTGTACAATTGCTGAAGTCAGTTTTGGGGTAGGAAGAAGAAACACCCAAATAAAACTAGAAACCTCTAACTATATTGAGAACAATTATTGTAGATTTTGTAACATTTATTATTTGATAATGATAGAGAAGTATTTTGACCAGCCTTCCTGTAATCCAATGCTAACAGTATTTCTTCCATAGTCCTTCACCTGGAACTGGAGTGTATTGTTTCAGAAGACTTCTTTTCCCTCTGACTTCGTTTCCTTCAGGAAGTACATAGTCAGCCCATAATACCTTTTGGGTTAATAGTGTTTATTCTTGATTTCCAGTGCATTCTAGTGTACTATAATGTATTTCCTTTTTCAGAAAAGTCTCTAGGCACTCCATAATCAATAATAGATCAAATAAATAGCATTTATTTTTTGGAAGTCTATCAAGTTCTCATGAGCTTTCAAAACACTGCAAAGAGATTTAGGTTTAACTTAACAAATATACAATCAGTGTCTAAAAAGTGGCTATAGATGAAGTGCATTGTTCCCAAGACTACCTAATGTAAAGCTGGGTCCAATTACTTTTTGATATGCCTTTATACTGCACACTACTTCCATGTAAAATCAGTATGTTTTAATCAGGTTGCAAAAGGAGGGTATAAAAAAACAATTTATCTCCAGTGGTCATAGATCCTCTGTATTTTCCCAAATGTCTTTAGTGTGACACTGAGTTTTATGATATATTTGTTACCAGTGACATACAAATGTATGTGAACAACTTTCTGTTATGTTTTTTTAAATAGTATTTGTTGTTCATGTTACATATGTTACAAGACTGTTATTTTTGTGACATAATGTACAGGCCCTAGAGGTAATACACATAACACTGAAAAATCAACACTTCAGGCACTGTGGGGTTTTGTTATGTTTGGTTTTTAAGATAAATGCAAGCCATATTGGTAAGTAATTACCAGCAATTTGTTTCATCCTGAAAACTTAAGGAATATTAGAGACAATTTGCCTTGAAGAGCAAGAGATCACAAATTCTACCTCTCTCTTATCCATCTAGCTATAACAAGTAGCAGCCTTGGCTTTCCAAGATAGACTGTGTGTATATGTGTGTGTGTGTGTGTACCTATCACAATATGCTTTGTTTTTGTCCAGTCTTCAGGCAAACCATAATTTAAGTGGTTCATAATAACAGTAAATCACGTAAAGAAACCTTTAGCCAGCAACAAGTATGTCTGAAAACACTTACAAATATCTGAAACCTTCTGAAAATTCAGAGCGTAATGAACTCGAAGGAATGGTAAACATTTTAGACTGTACATTTCAGAAAATTTTATAAGGCATTATTGCCATGATCTACCATTCTCTAATAGTTTGAAGTTTTATTGCTGCAGGAGTCTTGGGTTAAATTTTGTGGTGTTCTAGAAAAAGCCTTTGTAAATGCTAGTGATTTTTCAAAAGTAAATATTTCTGTTGCCCACAGTTTTCCAGACTCTATAATTCAGTGACAGCTAAGAAATGTTAAACTGAGGCTCTTTAGTCTTTCTTCTTAACTTGTAATTAGAACAAAAATTGTGCTATGTGTTGAAATTTGTATATATTTGAAGATAAGTGGAATTGGAAATCCATCTAAATCAGAGGTTCTTATATTAGGTGTACAAGTGATACACTCTTGTACCCAAAGTTCCAATTTATATTATGGCCTTGAATTAGGAATACCAATGGCCCAAGTCTACCATGTTGTTTTCTGATAATTTGAGAGCTGTGTAGGCTGACCTAAATTTAAGTCCAATGTACTTTCCATCAAGAAGTACCCACCACCACTGGATGTCTTTGTTGCTGGTTTCTTAGTGTCTATGTCAAATTCCTAACTTTCTTGCCTGCTGAAGTAAGTGGACAAGGAGCACTATTGGAGTGCACTATCAGGAGCATTAGGTGAAGGGAAATAATGTATGTGCTTCCCACAGCAAGAGTTCATATCGCATGGTATATTTGGAGCACGGGATATAGGTAGTGGCCAACATATATGTTACACAGGCCTAACTCCCACTGCACTTCAAGAGATTTGGCAGATCTGTATGTGTATTATTTCACTCACACTGAGAGTAGTAATGCCAGTGTGTGGTGAACACCCTGGCTGGGTGCCAGGTGTCTGCCCAGGCTGCCCTATCCCTCTTTTTCTCAGCTGGGCAGGGTAGAGAAAATACAGAAAAATGCTCACATGTCAAGATAAGGGCAGAAAGAGATCACTCACTAATTGTCATCACAATCACAATACACTACTTTGGGAAATCAGTTTAATTTAATCTTACTCAGATTAGAATAGAATAATGAGAAATAACACCAAATCTTAAAAACATCTTCTACCCACTGCTCCCTCTTTCCTGGGCTTAGCTTTACTCGAGATTTAATACTTCTTCTCCCACAGTGGCACAGAAGGGTGGGAAACAGGGGCTGTGGTGTCATTGTTTCTACTGTTCCTTCCTCCAGAGTAGGAGGACTCATCACACCCTTCTCCAGCTCCCGTGTGGGGTCCCTCCCACAGGAGACAATACTCCATGAACTAGTACAATGTGAGTGCTTCCCATGGGCTTCACAAACTTCTGTGAATCTCACGCACAGGGTACAGTCTTTCTGGAACAGGCTGATCCAGCACGGAGTCCCCATGGGGTTGCAAGTCCTGACAGCTGCCTTCAGAGGTCTGTAGGTCATGCCAGCAACCTGCTCCAGGGCAGGCTTCCCACAGGGACTCATCCTCCTTCAGGCATCCACCTGCTCTGGCGTGGGGTCCTCCACAGGTGAACATCTACTTCACCATAGACCTCCATGGGCTGCAGGTGGACATCCTGCCTCACCATGGTCTGCACCATGGGCTGCAGGGGAACGTCTGCTTCAGCACCTTGAGCACCTTTTCCCATTTCTTCTCCACTGACCTTGGTATCTGCAGGACTGTTGCTCTTGCATATTTTCACTCTGCTCTTCTCTGGCTGCTATTTGCTTCTGTGCAATAACTTCTTTCCCTTCTTAAATCTGTTATCCTATAGGCACTACCACTGTAGCCAATCGGCTGAGCTTTGTGCAGTGCCAGGTCTGTCTAGGAGCCAGGTGGCATCGGCATCATGAGACATGGTGGGAGCTTCTGGCAGGTTCTCACAGGAGCTACTCCTGTAGCTCTCCACTACACAAACCTTGCCTTGCAAACCCAAACGCAGTAGCAGCTGTTTCTCTGTACAATTCTGTCCTGTTCTCCTGGGAGTAAATACTGGTTTTTCTACCAACTGCAGAGTTTCTCTAGGATTAGACATAAAGAGAACATAAATCAGACTAGCATATTCTATGGAATGCATTTTATGTTTATATATCTCCTCATATGCATTTCATGCCTTAAAATATATGTTTCTCATTTACTAAAAATATCCTTTTGCTATTGAGGAACTGGCAAAAAAATTACCTTTTGGTTACTTTCTAGCTGCTTTCAGTTTATTTCTTTTTGTAGCTTTCTTTTTACAAGTTCTGCAATAGTAGAAGTTTGTAGTCTTTTCTAAGGTGTTGCTCTTCATGAGTTGGGTTGGTAACCCCAAGTGCCACTGCAAATTTTTGGATTTCTGTCTGGACTTCCAAACTTCAGGTGGAATGGTCATGACTTTAGCTCAGACCATGACACCTCATCTGAGAACTGTTAAATTAGGGTAAGTGGGACAGCTGAAGTTGCTCCCCTCCTGGTAAAAGGAGGAGTGCCAGACTGCAGTCCAGAACCCTGCAGCCCTTGCTATGAGTGGAATGCAATAACTGCTGGCAGTTTATTGTTTTGTGCCTCTTATTTTTTACTTTCTTGTCATTCTTCATTGTTGGTGTTATGATATTAATTATATTTTGTTGTGGCCACTTAAGGTAGTCTTTTAACTGTACTAGGAGAGTATAACAGTAATAACACCAGGAGCAAAAATTTTGGATTAGTCATTGTGGGAGTCACTGAGCACATATTAATTTTTCTGCTAGTTCATTTCCTAGGTACATAAAACTTTCTGAATATACTGGATTTTGTACAATAAGGACTGTTATTCTGCTACCTCTCTGTCTCTGGATGTATCCAAAGGGAATGGAATATTGCTGAGAGTTCTGTTCTGTCCCACAACATATCACATAATCTGCCATATAAAATATTAATTGTCTATATAAAAAGAGCCAAATACTTCTCCATATCTCTGTACTGCACAATGGAAAAAGGCAACCAGTAAAAGCAGTCAATATAAGGTGATTGGTGGAGACTGTTCACTTGAAAGTCATTTCATCTACTCTATTATCTGCAGTTGGGAGGCTTCTAATTTAGTAAACTCCTCAAATCAGTAGTGAGAAAATAACTATTTCCAATGCATGATTTTTCCCATATGAGGAAATGTATTGAGAGCATACACTGTAAATTACTACCTGGAGGCACCTTTTTCTGCCTGGTGACTACAGAGAGAGTCTAGATAAATAGCCTAGATACATCACTTTTAGAATATATAGCTGAATGAAACAAACCTTGTTCTCTGTGTAGACGGCTTTTTACTGTACTTGTTCCCCACAGGTTGTGGTAATGAATCTTGCAGCTGTCACAGCTCCAAAGGGCTAAAGGCAAAATATATTTAAAGAAACAGCTTCAAGCAATGACATTCCTTGACTTCTAATAATGATGTTCCAAATGCAGCCTCTGGCCCAGCAAGTTAATAAGTTGCAGGTGCCAGAAGATGTGAGACTATCTCATAATTTAACCACTTAAACATTATGTGTTCTTAGTTGGTATCTCTTAACAATTTATCCCACAAGAATGAGCAAAATTTCTAAACTCATTCAAATTACTCCACCCCAATAACATCACGGGTAAAGATACTATGGACCAAGTTCTGGAATTTTCGATTGTTTCTTACAAGCATCTGAATATGTGCTGGATCTTTTGTAGCCATTTGTACTTCCTTATAAGCTTAGTTTAAAATATCACTATTTTGATTGCTCAATGCTTCACATCTGCTTTCGGTGAAGATAAGTGAAAACTACAAAAAACAGTTGTCATTTATGTCTAGGAAAAATATCAATCATGGCAAGAATGAAGAATACATTTCAACACATCACTGTGAGAATAAAGAGTAGGAAGCAAAAGTATTTTAGGGAGGATAGAAGCCATAGAGACAGAATGAGTATGTAATACTTCAGGCCTAGATCAACAAGTGAGCTAAAGGTAAATAAAAAATATTTCCTGCAGGAGAGACAGACATTTGCCCATTTCAGAACATTTTCACTTTCTCTGGATCATAACAAAGCCTCAGGGAGCAGCTTGAATCCAATCCACAGAGTAAGCAAAGTATGAAGCTGAAGGAAGACTGGATGCTTAGGGGTAGGCAGTAATGGTAGTGGCTCAGAGGACCCAGAGGAAAATGGATAAAATTCTTTGGTTTCTGTAAACAGTGTTAGAGTCCAGTTGTTGGGTTTTTTTTGTTTGTTTGTTTGTTTTCTTGATAAATTGGGGACAGCACCTTTGTTGTTGAACAGCATTGCTTCATGATGCTAGTGAAAAGGCTTCCCTATTGAGTATAGATCAATTTTTTATCAGCCATGCACTTATCTGAGCAATAATAATTGAAGTGAGAAATATTTCCCTAAGATGACCTGGCAGGTATGCTGGTGACCATTTGCCTTACGAGAAAATTACTCTTAGTTATGCCATGTGCCTCTGTTATCACTGCACACACAAGCAGAGTATGTAAATAAGTGTGCACTGGGGCCATTCATAGTTAGTGGTTATAGGTATATTTGAGCTTATTTGCTATGTAAACATAAACCTACTTTAGAATAACTGATACCTGTATGGAGAGAGAATGTGTTTTCATTGCCAATTCAGTAGTCTTCTGTGGATTTTATGTCTTAAGTGTGAGTCAGTTCAGAGTGTTTGGGCTGTCTCTCAGTGTATTATTCAACCAGTATATTTTGGCATATATCCCTCACTATTATGCTGTAATTTCTTTAAGAACTGAAGCTTTTTAAACACATGATTTTATACTAGTGTTTAAGCAGTATTTGTCCTACTTGCTTTACACAAACCTTTTTACACAAATCTTTAATTTGGCTCTGTTTCCATTTTTATACTAGAACAAGAGACAGATGAAGTGTTGTAAATTGAAGAGGAATTCCATCTGCAACACTTAGTGTTATCTCATGTATACACACCAATAATTCAGTGATTAATTTTTTTTCTAGTGGAAGTAATTAAATAATCAAACGTCTTCAGTCAAACTTCCCTAAATTTATATTTTGATGTATGGCTCTACATGAAAGCCCCTGAAAAGTATTGGATATACACACAGGAAAACTGAACCAAGATCTGTATTGGAAGTCCAAATATTACCTCTTTTATGGCTGAAACCATTATTGTGATCTGAAGCACATTTTCCTTTGGTATGTTTAAAACTAAAATTTTCTGTATAGGTCTTGTCCTATACAACAGCAACAGCAAAATGCTTTGGAAATTAAACATTTTTGAAATTAAAATATCAACACTTTGAATCTGTTTTTCTCATGTATATTGTAAATTTGAGTTATGCCTGACAAAGTTTCCTTTGTAATTTTCACTATTCTCTGAGCAGCAGGAATTTATCTTGTTGACCTTGTGATGTACATTTGTGGATACTTTAAAAGGTATTAGTATATTCAGACTGAGGATGCAAATGAAACAGCTGTCCTACCATTGCTGTCACGTGATGAATAGTAGCCCTGTAAAGATCACTCCCATAAGATGTAAAATATATTGTGGAAATAAAGGGATGATTATGACTGTTATTTCTCCTAAGGGAAAGCTGAATATATACATGTGTGTTTTATTGTTGCATAGAATCACAGAATAGTTTGAGGTGGGAGGGACTTTAAAGATCATCTAGTTCCAAGTCCCTGGCATAGGCAGGGACATCTACTAGATCAGATTGCTCAGAGCCCCACTCAACCTGGCATTTAACACTTCCAGTGATTGGACATCCACAACTTCTCTTGACAACCTCTTCCAGTGCCTCACCCCCCTCACAGGAAAGATTTTTTTCCTAAAACCAACCTAAACCTACCGTCCTTCAATTTGAAACCATTTGCCCTTGTCATGTCACTACACACTCCTGTAAAAAGTCCCTCACTAGCTCTCTTGGAGCAACCCTTAGATACTGAAAGGTACTGTAAGGTCTCCCTGGAGCCTTTCCCTCTGCAGCCTCAGCAACCCCAAGTTTCTCAGCCTGTTTTCAAGGGGAGAAGTACTCCATCACTACGATCATCTTCATGGCCCTTCTTGGACTGTCCCAAACAGTTCCTTCCTTTGTTGGGAGCTGAAAAGATGGACAGAGTACGCCATGTACAGTCTTGTGAGAGTGGAGTAAATGGGGAGAATATATATTTGTGTGTGTGCATATTTTGTACATGCAAGTGTACAAAAGAGAAGGAAAGGAATGATCAAATGCAGGCAACATGCTAAGTATAAACCATTCATGACCTAACCTTATGGAAGCTGAAAGATGGTGTCTTGTGAGGTTTACTTAGTTTATCTAGAGACCTGGAAGACCCAGAAAATAAAATATTTTATTTAAAAGAATTATTTGTTCCTCAATCTTATATGCAACATCAAGAGGACAAATCTGTTTCATTTGCTATGGTTAAAAATATTACTGGGGAAAAAAAAGTCTTTATGACTTGAGGGCTTATCTGCTTCTGTTTGCACGGTGAATTGCCTAAATCTTTTTTTGCAGCAATAGTTGTAACATCACAAAAATGCTGTTATGATGATTTTCACCTGAGGGATATGTAATCAGTCACTAGCAGAAAGCTAATGCTCTTGTAGTAAAAATACGGATAAAGAGGAAAAAATAACTCAGATACAGATGCAGTATCTGCAGAAGTGTTTCTAAATTGTAATTTTCTAAAGGTTTGTATGGTGACTCTGTTAATTTTGTGGACAAAGACAAGGAACTAGACAGTACAAATGCACAAAAACTGTCTAGAATTAAAAAGTGCTATGGAAAGTTCTCAAGGAACAAAGTGCCATCCAATGTCCTTTTATTAAGAAATATCATTAAAAGGACATAATTTCTGATTAACAATTTTTAGAAATAAAAGAGGTTGTATCCAGTAAAGATTTGAAAGAAATGTTTGGAATGTTGTATTTTAAAAGAAGTGAAAGATGAAAACTAGGGACATGACAGAAACTAAGAAAAATATTCAACAGTATTCATCTACCTTAATCTGAGATCTAGTTGTAGTTCTTAAAAACAGTTCTCATTGCTGAAGTATGTTCATGTTGGAGTCATTCACTCAGGAATTCAAAATATTGTGATTTGAAGTTCAGACCAATTTCTGATTATTGTGCCTTGCATGTCTCTTGGTTTAAATTTCCTTAGAGGACTTTGACTTGATTTGACTAGTATTGAGTGCCCTTAATACTCTTTTGGAGGACTGGTGAGCACTACCATTTGGTAACTGATACTGAGAGACACATCTTTTACTTAAGAAAGTTTCTGATCAGTAGAAGCTCTTCAGGAAGTACCAGACAGTTGAACCTACACGTATATTTCCACCACATTTTCTCCTAAAGGCAGTGTAGAGTTTAAGTGGCTGCAACAAGTTTATTGTTAGTGTTGAGTATATTTTCTGATCAGACAATCTGTTTTGTTGAAGTCTATACAGCACCACTAGTAGATCTCTAGTGCCTGTTGCACTAGCACAAGAAACATTACTGGTGCATTAAAACCACTTTTCCAGCATTTAGCACAAGGATTAAGTGTAAGAAGGGTAGGTTTAGGTTACATATGAGAGAGAGGTGTTTTACAAAGAGCGTAGTGAAACACTGGCACAGGTTGCCCAGAGAAGTGCTGAATACCTCATCCTGGAAACTTTCAAAATGAGGTTGGACAGGGCTCTGGGCAACCTGTTCTAGTTGAAGATATGCCTGTTTATTGAAGGGAGTTTAGATAACCTTTAGAAGGTCTCTTCCAACTCAAACCATGCTACGATTCTTTGTTTTATGAGCATGGTTTTAACATAATTTTTGCAACATCAAAAAACATAGGATTGAGTCTTGTTTAAGTGAAGATTCTATTTTTGTGTTAGTATAGTCTGTCACAAACTGAGAGCAACCTTTATCAACTGCATGACTAAGCAATTTTACCTCCTTTATCTGTCCTTCATTGTAGATGTCATACATTGTAGATATTGGTGTTTTAGAAATGCTATGAGCAAACAGCAAACTGAGAGTGAAGTTGCCTTGATTCTTTTATATTATTGCTGAAGTGCCCATATCTAAATTGTATAAGGCATAGAGGAAGATAATATTCCTAGCTCACTTAATAAGGTGCCTAAACAAACAGGTAAAATGATGCAGGCTGTCCTGGATGACCAAACATTAAAACATGGTGAATCCAACTCCTATGATAGGTGCATTGCTGAAGTGCTTGTTGGAAGACACTGTTAACACACTTAAACTGCAAAGACTTTCTGCACTGTGAAAGTAGGTTTCTATTGTGTATTCTGTCCTAGCTCTTTGTATGGAGCTGACTGATGTCAATAAGACATGCAGAACTGGGGCAGAATATGCAATAAGGATTCACAATGCAGATATGAGAGGGCTTCAGCCTGGTGCCAGAAGAAGTGTGTTGCCATTAGGCTGGTGCTTCTTAAAACAATGCCAAGGAATCTGTCATTTCTCAGGTAGCAGGCATATCTGGTAGTATATTATTGAGGTCATATATTTATCTTTTTGTGGACTTAAAAACAATTGCATATAACTATATATATTCCACATAAGCAGTGACAAACCACTGAATTTAATTTAAGCCATAGCAGAGATGAAAACCTCATCTGTGGCACTTTCACATAAGGCACCTCTCTGATTAAACAAAGAATAAAGCTAATAGCCATCAAGTCCTTGTGTTCCGAGGGACAGTCTGACCTTTTTGGCTTGTGTTTAGGGTACTTTTACATTATACTGTATGTTTTCTACCCATTTTTCTGAGTCCTCATGAATGCTTAAGCTGGAGTTTTGAATTCATAAGAAAATGCTTTTTTTTAATGAAGTTACTAACTTCAGTACACACTTAACATTGCTCAATATATTATCACTTCTCAGATGTGGGACTCATCTTTTCTGTAGCACATTTAAATTTGTAAAGTTCTTTTTTCTTTCATTTTTTCAGTAAGGCAGAGAGCACTAATGAGATTTGTTTCCCTTTTATTTAAAAAATTTGAAGATATGTGTTCTTTCCCTACTTGGCAAAAGGTGCACAAATATTTTTTTCAGTCTGAAGAATAAATTATTGCATAAACTATGACCAGGATGATGCATTATTTTTTGCCTGTTTCCCAGTTATAGTATAAAATTGTATGTGTGTATGCTTATGAAGTTTCATGAGTTCAGTCCCCCTACAGATAAGACTGCTTTTGTTTAGGAATTTTAGTGTAAACTAAGTAGTACTCAGCACCAGGAATTATGTTCTGCACTCAATTACTCTACAGTGCTATAAAAGATTAACTTTTACTTATGGATTTTGCTGTGTATGAGGTTTAAATGTCACTGCAGCTACAGTGATTGAAATGGTGCAAGATGGACCCATTGAGGTAACCTGGGTGAATGGTGTCTTTAGGTCAACCAGTCATGGTATTTTCTGAAGCACAGAGTTATCTGCCTCTCTGCAAGAAATTAAAACCGACATTTTTATGATATGTCTGGTCAGTGGTCTGATGCTCTGGTATGCCACCTGAGACAAGTGACGCTGTATCAGAAAACTTTACAGTGCATTTGTCTCCTCTAGCTTGTTGTAACACACTGAAATCTCATTTTTGTGGGAAATTACCGTGTTGGTTTTAGATTTCACATTCTTCTGCAAAGGCAAATATTTTGTGCTTTGTTTTGGAATCTCTTTTTTTAAAACTTGTGCCCTTTTACATTAATATAAAGCTGAAAATTTGTTTAGAACAAAAATTTATGTTTGGAATCTGTTTTAGGTTTAGATTCCCTGTGATAGAGGCATAAAAACAATGGTGCAAACACTGCTGTAGACAGAGTATTTCTATCTTTCTCCATCATATATCACAATATAACTATTCCTCTCACTCTCTTTAGCTGATATAGTCTTTCATAGCTTCAAAATATGAATAGTAAATAATTTGGAGTTACACTTAAGTCACAAAACTAGTGTGTGCATATAGTAGGCAAAAGTCATTCTTGTGAAATTTGTTAAGCTTTGGTTCTTCTGTGGGAGAAGAGAAGCCCCTAAGATGTAGAAAATAAACTAAAAGGTATACAGGATCAGTAAACGATCTTTGTGATCAGGGCAGGTCTTGATAACTACAAGTGGCAGTAGTAGTTGCTTCAGTAATTCATGGCTAATAATTTTCCATTTCTAGCAGACTGATGAAAATGACCAAGAAATCAAGAAAACCTCTGAAAGTGTACATGATAAGGGTATATTACCAATAAGAAATTATGAAGATGTATTAATTTTCCACTTTAATTTTAGCATGAATTAATGTTTATATTTATTTGTATTTATTAATAATCACACATTTATATATTTATATATTGTTACCATCTTTACTAATAACAAGATACTTATTAGTTTATTAATATTTGCATATTAATATTTAATTGTCACTAATCAGTTAAAAAGAAATATAAAGCATAGACACTGTGGAGAAGCACAGAGGATTGAAAAAGAAGCTACATGAAAGAAAGTGAGAATTTTATTTTTTTTTTATATGTAAGTGGTTACTTTTGAAAAATTAATTTTAAAATATCTTTTTTTTGTTATTTGGTGTAGGAAACAGTGAAGTGCCTCTTACTTCAAATATATGATTTTACTAATAGTTGATGAATACTATTCAGAAGGAAGGTTAGCATCTTTCTGGTGGCTTTCATTATATGGTGTCCTTGGGCAGTGTTTGAATTGTGCAGTGACTGACAGCCTCTTGTAAAATCTCTCAAAGGAGAAGAACACTTTAAGAGATGTTTCTGCTTCTGATATAACTAATTTCATGTGTCACCTGATAGCAGCCTGTTCTGACCTAAAACTCTCTGCATGCAATTTAAAGTTCAGTGTGCCCTGAAACTTCAATTAACTTAGAAAGAGTATACGTGAGCAGGCTGCTGTAAAAACTGGAAATTTCAGAAACCTCTCACAAAGCAAGTATTTAATTTCAAGGCCTTCCCTATTTCCCTGCTCATATAACAATTGTGCACACTTGTTATCTACCAGCCTAATCAAAAGTGCCCAAGAACTTATTTTGAGTTACTGAGCATTTTCCTTCCTGTTTTCAGCACTGACAGGAATAAATCTTTGTCATTTTAGTAGATGTTTTCATGTAATTGTAACACCTAAAATGAGCTGATGGCTGATCTTAGAACGGCATTGACACAGGCTACTCCATTAATGAATATCTGACTTGGTGCTACTGTGGTAGGGTAATGTGCAATCTACTGATGGAAGAGAAAATAACAAAATCCATAATGAAAAGGGCTGATATATTTGGAAGAAACACGATGGTCTGCAGTACTGGACAAGTGTCCTAATCCTGTCAATTTTTTCTTTTCACCCTTTCACTGTTGTGGGATGCACTGCTCATTTTTACTCTGCTGTGTTGAGCGCTAACACTCTTGCAGTGAGCTGTTCTTCATGTATAGTCAGTCTATAGCAGAGATAAATTTTACTTGCATAGACAAACTGGTTAAAGCTTTCATCTTTTTTAATCTTTTTACATTCTGGTAGAAGCCCTGATACAACACAGCCAGTGAGCAATACCAGTGAGGGAATATTATGTTAGGACAGTAGAAGTATTTTATTTTCTTTTGAAGATGGATGCTAAAAGCAAGACTTAGTCCAGACTTAGTCCAAAATAAGCCTTAAACAGCTTAGTATGCAGAGCCTTTGGAGACAGGATGAAAATTAAATTAGAGGAGTTGTGATTCTTCACTAATTTTCCATTTTTCTGTGCTTTTTGTGGTCAATGGCACAAATACAATCAAGACTTCAGACCTCTTCATGCATATATAAATGACTCTGCAAGGTGCAGTTAGTTAATTGAAGTAAAATAGTTTTTAATTTGTGGTGTTTAGTTTTGCTATAAATACTTTCTCTCTCTTTTTCTGCATTCAGTGAGAATTTTGTTTCCAACAATGATGGAATTTTTGTTCCTAGTAAAGCACTTGTTTTGTGAAATAGCCACTAGATGAGACTGAAGTGTGTATGTTAAGTGGACCAAGTTATAAGCATCACATCTGGGAAAGCATGCATAGAATAGGTGCAAAGCATTTGACATGGATC
Source organism: Xenops minutus (assembly GCA_035221455.1). Classification (NCBI taxonomy): domain Eukaryota; kingdom Metazoa; phylum Chordata; class Aves; order Passeriformes; family Furnariidae; genus Xenops; species Xenops minutus. The sequence goes on along the minus strand of JAWWEE010000085.1, from coordinate 17,099,234 downwards.
CACTGCAGAGATCTAGATCTTAGAGGGAAAAGGGTTTGGTAACAGTAAGAAGTCTGTGTGTTTCACTGGTACTACTCTTTGTTCTGATCTCCTGTTCTAGTTTTCCTTGATATTTTTTAGGCTTAAACTTCCCCCATTTTTTTTTTTTTTAGGCTTGAACAACTTTTTGTATGATAGATTTCACTAAGCTTCAAATAGGTGTTTTCTCACAAAATAGTAAAAGTATAATAATAAAAAGAGTTTTTCAATGAATGATATGAAAGTTAATTTCTGTCTGTTTAGCAAGTCAATAGAAATGTGCAATAAGGGGCATAAAAGAGAGACATCAGAAATCCAAGGCTTACAACCCTTTAAGCTTAGCAATGGCAGCCAGCTCAGCACCTCTCCCACAGTCTGAGTCCCTGCGGCTCAGGGAGTAGATACCTTTAGCTGGTATTAGGGAAGATGAGGGACAGGGGATGGGTGCCAGGGTGAAGAGAAGTAGTGGCCAGCCAGTAGGAATGGGGACATTCAGAACCAGTGGTCCCCAAATATTAACCTCTTTTCACTGCTGTTGCAGAGATGGAGTCCCTCTGAATTCTGCTATCACTGCCAGAAGAGGAGTTTTTCTGGTAATTCACATTGGGGTTCACATTCAAGTTTGGTTTTCAGCAGGACATATGCAGTGTAACTCCACAGACACCAGTAATCAATTGTACAGCTGCACACACATAATTTTGAAACTTGACTCTATCATTTTTATTTGAGAAAATCTTAATAAATCCAAGACATTGTTGATGAACTTGGCTAATCTTCAAGTGATTAATTTAGATTACCAGTCTACTCATTCCTCAAAAACACAGTAAATGAAGACATGAATTCTAAAATAGCAAGCAAGGAAGAACTTGCATGCAGATTTCAGTGAAAACTGGGCTGCAAGACAAAAATGGCTATAATGAATACTGGATTGTATTACACTTTAATTTGTAATCTCTGTTGAGTTGCTCTGAACTCAGAGGATATTTTTGGAAATTGACGTGATATATATTTGATGTTGTTTGCTGCCACATCAAAATGAAACTTGGAAGCAATAAAAGAAATTAACAACTGGATATGCTTGTGGAAAGTTTACATTTGTATAAAACCAAAACAAAACTATGAGTGTAATCCTGGGCCTCCTATTTCTTGATTTCAATATTGCTGTCACATATATATGTGACTATCTTGCATTTTTCAATGAAATATTTTAGAGGTTGGAACTAGATGATCTTTAATGTCCCTTCCAAAACAAGACATTCTATGATTTTCTCTGGAAAACACTGAAATGACACCAAAACACGGCGAAATTTAAAAGAAAACAGTACTCAAGCTTCTCATGCATAACTCATTAACTGCTTGCAATTAAACAAAGCATCAGCATTCAAAACTTCCATAAAATTGAATCTTCAAAGAACACTATTCCCTGAGCAAATTACAGGAAAGTACTTCTGGCAGTTGCCAGAATAGGTTTTTTTAGAAACCATATTTTTAATTCCTTGGATAGATGAATAGCATTTACCAGACTACCTTGGCTTACCCCAGTCACCAATGATGAGTCAACATTTAACATTTCATATGAAGATATGATAACTCAGTAAAAGGGTAGCTAATGTTGCTAAGACATGACTTTGCTGGTGAGTACTGGTCATTTTTATTTCCTTCGACTTCTTTTTTTGTCACACTGGCAATATGAGTCATTACTGTGTTGTTACTGTCTCCTGTGTATAATTTAAAGCATCTTTACTTTCAAATATTCCAACTTACTATCTGTCAACACAACAGTCATATATTTACTAAAACTTCAGGAATATGCCCATTAATTTTAAGACTATTTTTGTTATCTGAAATTTCTTACATCATAACTCTTAAACTCCTGAAGAATTGCAGTGAAGAATGGAGAAAGTTTGATTTATGTATTTCACCATCTTAATCATAGAATTTAGACATCAGTTAAGTAACATGAGAATAAAAAATTCTTTTAAGGAGGGAATCATTACTGCTTTAGCACTTCTGTGACTTTTATTAATATGTGTGCAATTCAGAATGAGAAATGGAAAAACCCCTCATTCTTTGAAAGAGACATGAAAATTAATGGAATTTATCTTCTGATAAACCTGGCTGGGTTTGTATTATCATGTATAATGATGATTAAATCATAGAGAGGAGCAGCAGCAGTTCTATAACAAAGTTTTTTGTCACTGCATTAGGTGTGGTTATATATACAGATATTCACAAATGAGACACTTCCTTATTGGCAACAGGTCCAATAAATGATTGCTTTAAAATCTGATTCTTTAATAGGTGTTATTGAATGTTATACTAGGTAATACAAAATTACTTAATGGTATTATAGGCAAATGTGCTGGAATCATCCGATAAGTGTGACTAGCAGAAGCAAGATATATTTTTTTTGGATTAAAATAGGTGTTCTGTTGTTACCCACAGCCTAAAATAGGAATGAATTTTCTGTGAATTATTTAAGTGTCCTTTCAGGAAAATCCTGAGCATCATCTTTTTTTTGTAAGCAAAATGGTCCTGAGTCTTATCCTCCTGACCTTTATGTTTTCTGGTGTGTGGGGGTTTGGGGTGTTTTGTTTTGGTTTTGTTTGTTTTGGTTTGGTTTTTGGTTTGTTTGTTTGCTTGTTTCTTTAATATTCTGCCCAGAAATTGGTATCAAATTTCTACATCTAGGCCTTAAGACCCTTGTGGGAGTAGCTGTTAGACCAAAACTGCTTGTCTCTCACAACTATTATATGTACTGCTTCTTTAAAAGTAACAATTAATTTAGGACTGACAAAACTTGTCTTGATTCTGACAATAATTCACCATCTGTCAGAAACAGAGAAGAGCAGAGGTATGAAACAAGAGGTGTCAGTGGAGCCAGCCATACTAACTCATACTGTTGAGTCAGTCTGCTGGTATTTCGTCTTGGGGTGACATGTGAATTAATAAATCTAGCTGTTCTGCATCAACAGAGCTAGAAAAAGCAATCGTAATAACACAGATTTATCAAACTACATATCTCATTCACTGCAGTTCCTCCTGAGAGAACAGGACCTTACTCTACATGTCAAGTACGTTGTCCTTGCTCTGCCATGTAACTGCCTTGTTTCCACTGATTCCCAGCTGTGAGCCTGATCTATGTTGCACGACAAACCTCAGAGGAAAGACATTACTGAAAAAAGAATGCTCACTCATAGCTTCTGTATTTTTTTGCTGTAACAACTTATGGCTGAAAATCACGGTGGAGTTCAAGCTCATTAACTTGATATCTCTGCTATTACTAAATGATGCCATGTAATTGCTGTGAAGTTCTCACCGTTTGCTGCAGAACAAGCAACAGGATTTCTTTTGGAGCCACTATTTCAAGTAGGTGGATAAGAACAACCAAGCAGCCTTGTGATTGCAAAAGCCTTTCTTTCTATCGTAAACAAGTTACAAAGAGCCTCCTACTACAGTTACAAAGAGAAAGACATAAGTGAGAATTATTAGATGTAGGAAAGGTCTCCTACTGTTCCTGATTATGTATCTTGCAGCTCAGATGTGGGTGATAACAGTTTCTGCCCCCATTCGTGCCACATCTCCAAGCAAATCCATTTTTGTCCATGCAGCTTAGGCTAGAGGTGGAAAACAACTTAGTTGAACTCCCCTTATGAACCCAGGAAATTGAACTGTGGACTTTGTGGCAGGAATGTATGCATAATAACTGCCTGCTTCTCTGCCCTTACCACTGCTTTTGTTGCTGGGAATGCTGGGTGTTCCAGCTGAGCCACCACTGTTTCTCAAAGCTCCCATTCATTCACAATCAGATCTATTGAGAAATTGACACTCATCTTTGGCAGAAAAATAATGAAGCACAATATGCTTTAGATTAGCTGAACAACTGGTGTTTCTGGACAGCGGGTGGTACAGCTGCTGCAGGCATCTCAGCCTGCCATCCTCATGTACTTCCAGGTTCAAGCCCCAGATACAAAAAGAAGGACAGGGGAAGGAGAACTAGCTTGTAAGGCAAGCAAGTTCATTTATGCAGTGCTTGGAAAAACGCTGTTAAGAAGCAGCATAATTAGAAAGTGCCTGTGAAATGAAAGAACTGCAGTGCAGTTTTCAGACTGTTCATCAAAGAGACTCTCTTCAGAAGAAAAGTAAGAATATCCACTAATTGAGAAAGATATCTTGGCCACAAAATTAAAGGCGTCTCTCATAGGGGAATAGGAAGTTCCACCTGTGGCCATCAGACTTTCCTTCTTCTGGGAGGAGTAAAGAACTTTGCCCATATTTTTGGTGTATGTGGCAGAAATGCTCCCACTTAGTATTTCCCATGTTTTGTTCTATTCACTGCTCTGAAGGCATTCTGTAGTCCACAGATAGAGCATTTCTAGCATAGCTATTTAAATGCATGTATCAGTCTGGAGAGCAACCCAAGATTTCAAAGTATATATTCCACTAGATGCTATCTGGTTTTTATTGTGATTTAAGAATTGTAAGAGTTCAAAAAGCAGAAGTTCAGATTCTTCTTTAATCATCTGACTTGAAGAACTAAGCTGTAAGCAAAGAGCAGCTACAGCAACACCAAATCACAAAGGAATGCACCGTTAGAATTTGGTTGTTGATACTTTGTAAAAAAATTTTTGCCTGTGCAGAGAAAGAAAAAAAACCCAAAAAACAGAACGCTAATTACTAGGGAAATAATTAAACTCTGTTTAGTTAAAAAAGATCCAGTGAGTACCTCCATCAAAAGAGAGACTCTCAATATCTATTCTAGCTTTAAAAGTCTAGCTTCTGCACAAGAACAAAGGGACAAAGAGAGAATCAAGTGAGAAGCAAATGCTCTGAGTCTTGATAGAATAAGATAAGAAAAGGTATGTGACTTTTCTGTATAGTCATTAGTCAAAAGGAGTAGAGGAAATGAATAACATTAACAGAAGTGCATTAAAAGAGCTCTGTATTTGAAGCAAAGCACAGGACAGATTAACCTTTCCAAACCTTCAAATCTAAATGTGAGGTTCAACATAAAAATGAGGCAAACAGTGAAAAGTGCAAAAAGATTCTGCAGAGGGGGCCTAAACTGTCTTCATTCTGCTCTTGTGTTACCTATCTGCACTGATTATCTATAAGGCAACTGGGGGGAAAGACTGTCCTGGATTACAAACTTCTGTGTAAAACCAAATACCAGTAACCACTAAGCCCTGACTGGAGTACTCAGGCATTATGAAAATACACATAATAATTACATTAGTATTTTATAGAGTACTAGTAACTAATTACATTATAACTTTGCACATCAGTATGTAAAAAATACTCTGATTTTGCAAGTACGTATGTAAGCTTTACAATGCCAGAAACATTTTGCCAGCTGAGGACTCTGTAACATTATAATGCTTCTTCAAAGGCATTGGAGAGAAAGTGACAAAAGTACTGTGCATAGGACTTTGTACTGTTACTGGCACAACCACTGTTTAGATAAAAGCTCTCTGACTTGTGCTGTTTTTTCTTACTGATAGGAGGACTCCCACACACAATTCACAACTTGTCACGCCATGTCAGTATTCCGATTTAACAGACTGTAAATCTCCATGAAAGAAAAAAAAAAAGGTTGATTCCAGAAATTGCAGAAATAAAATTGCCTCATAAATTAAGTGCTCAGAGATAATAATTTTAAGCCAGCTTTGAAGTTAAACCTTTAGTTTCATTGATCTCTGAAATCAGAAATATTACCTTTCAAAAATTGAATATTATAATTACTAAAATGGTATTTCTACACCATAGAAATAATATTTTCTTCCTATGATTAAATTTTCTTAAATTTCAGTGAGCACATTGAGGAGGCTAATATTATGTCTATTGTATTGCAGAATTATTTGCTCACAAACTATTTTAAAAAACTATCAAAAATTAAGCTGTTTTTTCCTCTCAGAGAAAGTATGGTAAATCCACCAAGAGGTCTGTATTGTGAGAAACAGAAGATTTAAAGACAGGTTTTGCCAAATGCCTTTTTAATTCTGTCACACTTTTGTTGGTACACGCACTATTTAATGCACTTAAGAATTTTCTTAGGAAAAGGCAAGGCATCTGCTTCCAAGTGGCCTGTCATTTCAGGGTTTTATATGGTTGTAAATCCTACAGCAAAAACTGTAACATCCATTGATATTCTTCTTTATGGAGAATTTTTATTTATTTTACCAACTGCATTTTGTTGCTGTTATGATTACTCAGTGCTGATTTAGAAAAAACAACAATTCTGAAGGGTACCCTGGTGTATTAAATACACTTCAAATTCTGCCAAGTGTAAAGCAAGGATTAGAAATCCCTAATGTCAGCATATGTCATTTAATATGCTATTCAGTTTTGCAGTAGACTTGACTGAATAGGTCTTGGAAGAAGCAGTTGTTCTGCTAAAGTACTGAGAATCATATTTGGGGTTTGGTGGTGGTTTTTTTTTTTTTCAAATTATATTTCTTTTTAAAAAGAGATCTTTTTTTAGAAAACTCTCATTTCAAATTACTTCAATTCTGTTCGATTTGTGTGAAAGACAGACTTAATGAGAAAAGGGAATTTCCTCTAACATATATAGGATTGAGCTATAAAATTAATACAAGCAAAGTACAAAGAAATGAAATGTATCTATCTGAATAACTCACACCATGGGACCCATTAACACTTCTCTACAGAATTATTTTAGATAGATGGCTAGCAACTTCTGTTGACCTATGCACTATTTTGTATTATCTTCAGGAGGGCTATGGCTGGTGTTCTGTCCTCCAGGGTTTTCAAATGAATCAGAAGAGCATTCCAAAAATAGGGCAATAAAAGCCATAAATTATTTCAAAAGGATCAAGGGAATTAATTAAAAGAACAGCAGTTTTTAAAGAAGTTGGGAAGATTTTTAGTTTATATATTTCTCTGTCATGCCAAGTAGAAACTTCTGAAGTATAATATTTAACATCTCAAAATAATCAATAATCCTTATGATAGGCTCTCAGCTGAGTTTGGTGCAGTTATTACAGAAAGATGGTTGTTGTAATTTTCAAATTGATGTTATCACGAAAATTGGTAGCTTGGAATACTGCATCTCTTTGTATCCATGTTCTCTTCCACTAACCCACATAATCATTGTGGGGTGTTGTATCTCTCGGATTACTTTCTCTTATCATTTGCAATCATGGCATAGTAGGAAATTTATATCCACTCTAACACCACTTGCACCTCCAACCCTGCACAAGCACACTGTCACATCCTAGGCCACAGGACATGTTGTCCAGAGAAGCTGTGGATGCCCTATTTCTGGAAGTGTTTGAGGCCAGGCTGGAGTGAGCTCTAAACAATCTGGTCTAGTGAAAGGTGTCCCTGCCCATGGCAAGGGTGTTGGAATTACATGATCTTTAAGGTCCTTTCCAACCCAAACCATTCTATGATTATGTAATTCTATATATGCTCTGCTTCTGTTATGAAAAATTACTGATTCACTTTCAGATTAGTTAATATGCTCATGCAGTGTCCACCACAGAAGGCAGACTTCTGCAAAATTATTCCATTTATTATTTATAATATTTATAATATTTATGCTACAGTACCTTGTTTTCCTTAATTGTAGACATAAGGATTATGTTTGTAGATATTATATATGCAAATATCTATGTGTGAAGCTAAGACTTAGTGGAACAAAGGCTTTGATTTCTGAGAGGGAGGTTTTCTACCCTCAAATGCAAATGTTTGCAGACAGCGAGGGACTGGTTGGGCCCCTTCTTCCTCACTTCCATTATCCTGCAACTGTCACAGATAATTTTTGAACCACCCAATGGAATTCTGTATGATTTAAGATAATTTTAGTTTTTTTAACTGATTAGTACATGGAACATCTGAAACATATAAGACTGTAGAGATATTGTGACAACAAATGTCAATTCAGAAATCTCTATCTCATTTTCAGGTTAAAAAAGATAAATATATACAGAGTAGATTTGATGTCTATCCTTAAATTCTTCTATATTATAGAAGCCATAGATAATTTTATATAATTTTATATTTATTTACCTAGTTTAAAAAAAGACAGCAAAATATAAAATGGGAATATTCAAGCCCATTTGGCTGAATTTGCTTTAGCATAGGAAATCTAAAACATTGAGAAGAATGCAAAGTACAGGTGAGCTAACATTTCTATTTTAGCTTTAATGTATAGAAAATCAGTAGGACCAGCATCAGGACCTAAGGCGTTACTAGTGACTTGACACTAAACAAATGTAGTGACTTGACACTAAACAAATGCAATCTTCAAAGTCTTTACATAATGGTATGTGCTGACTGCAGACTTGACCCTCCTACACCTAACTTTCTGAGAGGGAACCATTTGTGCTGGGATGCATTTAATGTGACTTGTAAAAAGTTGTGTCACACACACTATAATGGCTGTATTCAAAAACAAGCCTGTAAGTTTGGTTCAGCCACATGTTTTCCAGGCATGAACTATATTGTTTTTCCTACCATATCACCTATAGGTGGGAGTTACCAAAATCACCTGATTTAATTAAGGACTGCAGACACCAGAAGATGGTTTTGTTAAGGTTTCCTTAATAAAAAAATATGCAGGGCAGGAGAGCCCACATGCAAAGGAAACTACCAGTGTGCCAGCCTGGCCAGTGTCCTGCAGTTTGCTTGACAGTGATTATTACTGCAAGAGAAATTGCTCTGTGACAGGTAGGATAAGGCTGCAACAGAAGTGCATAAAAACACTTTGTTTCCCTCTAGAGAGGGGGATAAAGAAGGTAAATCCCTCTTTCAGTCTGAGCTTATCACGGCTATACAGGAAAATAACCTTTGTGCTAAACCCAATGGTAAGACCCCCTGCAAGGCAATGGATGCATTTCTCATCCTGTACGTGAAAGCAGACCTTCAAAGGAGGCACCTTCACAGTCAGCTATGATGGACAGGGAAAGTGTTGGAAGTTGAGTGTGTTGGAAGCCCTGGGTGCTGGAGAGCCGTGATGGCCCCGGGGGCTGGGTGGGGATGGATGCTGTTTGCCCTCTGGGGGACACTTCGCCATGACTCCCATCCGGGTGGTTGTCCCGACGTGTCACGAGGTGGCAGTATTTAGATTCCACTCTCCAGCTGTAAATACATTTGATATCCCGTTCCTTTTTTTCCCCGACTATTTTGTCTTGTAGGGGACACTTCTGCTGCAGGGTTATGAGCCGTTCATTCTGTGCACTGTGGATGTAATCCTTAGCACTTGGACTTCAGCATGTCTGCTCTGAGAAGCCACCTCAGAGGGAGGGGAGGGAATGTGATGAGCCTGATGAGCTTGAGTATTTGATTTCATTGCCTTCATATTTTATCACTACAGATATATGTATGATCTTAGATGTGCCAGGTGAGGTGTGACCCCTAGCCTGGGGTCATTGGCTTACTCATTGGCCTGTTCAGTCTTTCCAGGAATATCCCCTTGTTAAAGAGAGTCCGTTCCAGGAAAATGCAGGCCAACAGTCTGCAACCCAGGGGAGCTTCAATCTGCAATAGATGTTGACTTCACATGACAGAAGGCTCTTGGCAGCCTTTGAGGGTTCCAGATATGCAAAATATTTCTTACATTTAAAAGTGAGTCCGGCTGATAACTGGAATGGCAGAGTGTGCATTTGAAATGCAAAATCCAAAATGCAAGATAACCTCTAATCAAGAGTCAATAATAAGAGTATAGTTGACAATTTAGATGAGGGAATTAGCAAATTTGCAGATGACACCAAGCTGGTAGTGAGTGTTGACCTGCTGGAAGGCAGGAGGGCTCTGCAGAGGGATCTGGATAGACTGGAGAGATGGGATGACTCCAGTGGGATGAAGTTCAACAAGGCCAAATGCTGGGTCCTGCTCTTTGGCCACAACCACCCCATGGAGCACTACAGGCTGGGGACAGAGTGGGTGGAAAGCAGCCAGGCAGGAAGGGACCTGGGAGTTTGGATTAACAGGACAAACAGAACATGAGCCAGCAAAGTGCCCAGGTGGCCAAGAAGGCCAATGGCATCCAATGGCATCAGGAACAGTGTGGCCAGCAGGACAAGGGAAGTGATTCTTCCCCTGTACTCAGGGCTGGTGAGGCCACACCTTGAGTGGTGTGTCCAGTTCTGGGCCACTCAGTTCAGGAAAGATACTGAGGTGTTGGAGCAGGTCCAGAGAAGAGCAACGTGGCTGATGAAGGGACTGGAGAACAAATGTTATGAGGAAAGGCTGAGGGAGCTGGAGTTGTTTAGTGTGGAGAAGAGGAGGCTCAGGGGAGACCTTTTTGCTCTCTACAACACCCTGAAAGGAGGTTGTAGCCAGGTGTGTGTTGGTCTGTTCTCCCAGGCAACCAGCAGTAGGACAAGAGAGCATAGTCTTAGGCTGTGCCAGGGAAGGTTTAGGTTGGATATTAGGAAGAAGTTTTTGAGAGAGTAATCAGGCACTGGAATGGCCTGCTCAGAGAGGTGGTTTATTCACCGTCCCTGGAGATTTTTAAGATAAGACTGGATGTGGCATTTAGTGCCATGATCTAGTAATCACAGTGGTGTTGGATCAAGGGTTGGACTTGATGATTGTGGGGGTCTCTTCCAACCCAGCTAATTCCATGATTCTCTGATCCTATGATAAGCTGAGTTTTATTCACTGAAAGCAAATGAAAATGTGGCTGACCTCATGACAGAATAACTGTGACTATGAGAAAAATAAGTGTAAAGTGTTAGGCAAGTGATTTGCAATAGAAGACAACATGAAATTTCTTGCACAAGGCCATGGTGATAAATCTCACTGGGAATCTCAGAGACAATGCTTGGCTCCAACTGCAATAAATGCTTCAGGTATACACAGGTGGTGTATAGAACAACTCAAAAACATGATGTTTCCATTCTTTTACATTAAAGCAGGGAGGAAGTCTGATTTCTATCTATACATGTGTCCTGCTAGAGATGAAGTAGAAGCCAGATCAGAGCAGTGGGCCATCCAAAAGAAGAGAAAAGAGGACACAACTACCCTACAGGTGATCTTTAATCCTTTCCATTTAGAAAAGGGTATTATGATAGAAATAGTTCTTGATGACTTTTAGGAAGGTTCCATCCTATTCTACTGCTACTGGGTACATATTTCAGTCACTTAACTCAAGTGTTTCAGGCTGCCTATCTGACATATTGGTGAACTAGCTAAGCATCAATAATTTTTTTTCAGATAATGATGCTGGAAAACTAGTTTCTAAATTATGTCCAATTTAGATAGGAAAATAAATGTTCAAATTAAAAAACTATTTTTAAATCAAGCTTGGAATGTTGATACTTTACAAACAAGAGGTCTCTCATGTTTGTGATGGCATATTCACATTTTGGCACCATTTTTCCTTCTCCACATAGACAAATAGTTGGTTTTTGACTGTCATTCAGGAGCTTCTGAAAATTATATTTGTTCTGAGATACTGTTTCACAGTCATGGCTTGTTACAAAAATATATATAAGGAATTTATAGGGCAACAGTCATGGTGACATTTGAACAGTAATTCTTTTCTGCATTTGTTACTGAAACTAGTTTTATAAAAAACAGAATGTTGACTGTGTTTTCCAGAAGGTATTAGAACCTATTTGTCTTTCATTAATCCTTTTAGCATTAGTAATTAGTTCAGAGAACTTAATGAATGAACAAGAATGAGAAGAGGCAAAAGAATATACACGGTGTAGGTAAGGCAGAGAGGTGAGAGAGACCTAACATGGGCACATAAAATCTGAGAATGGTTTGAGTCGGAAGGGACCTCAAAGATAGTTTAGTTCCAATCTCCCTGCTCTGGGCAGGAGCATCTTTCACTAGGTCAGGTTGATCAAAGTCTCATCCAATTCCTAATTAACCATGCATTCTAGATTGAAAGCTTTCTAAAAAAACTAAGCTACCAGTGCCATTGTATTTAATTTAAACACTATTTTCTCAGTGGCTAAAAAAATTATTTTTCTAAACTTCAGCCTGTTTTGTTGGTGTGAACATTTGTCAAGACACAGTGAATTTAGTATTTGTAAGTAGATATTAGTCTTGTATATCTATCAAGTAGGAAAAATACTACTTGCCTGACACCCTAAGGAATTCTTTCTTTAACTATAAAGCAATCTAGAAATACAGAAAATCTCTTTATGCATTTATGTGACATAAAAAAGCAAGAAACTAAAAATAGGATCAGCCTTGAGAAACACATGTTAAGAATAAAGGCCTAGAATTGTAGGCCTTGATCTGGAAAAAGCAAGATTCATGATAGTTTGTTTTGCTTTATTCAGCAGGGATTTGTAACTTTTTCTTTCTGTTTAAGAAAACTTAAAACAACAACAAAATCCTGTTCTGAAAGGGAACATCTAAAAAATATACAAATAAAGTTGCCCAAATCCTTCTCCTTGTGGTCTTGTCAGAAGAAATGCAAAGGCTAATGAATGAAAGAAAGGACCAGAATATGACAAACTTCTCAAAAGGCTGAATGCAATTCTTTTTCAGACTGGTTTATATTGCTAAAATAGTGCATAGTTCCAGACAATTCCATCATAGCATTAGTCATGGATTCAGTAAATCCCTCTTAAGCCAATTTTCTAGACAATTTGATGATGTCAAAGGCTGAAAAAAAGTTAACCTTCAGGATTTTTTGAGTTCTTTCCCAAACACAAAGCTATAGTGTGAAAATAGTTTCCTGACTTAGTTAAATCTTAGAGCGAGTTGTTTGATGGGATACTGCTTGGATTAAAGGATTTCAATCCCTTTGCAGTGAGCTACCCCATTTCCCCCCTAGCTAGCTTTAGTACAAATACTTACAGTTCTCTAACTTCAGCCAATGCTATCTATATTAAAAAATCCCAGGAAACAGCACTAGCAAGAAAGGTCAAGAGACACAAACTTACCATTTTTCTGCTTTAATGCATGCATTTTTCACTGACATAGATTCTTTCAGTATTATGCTTCTTGTAAACAAGAATCATGACAAAAATAATATATATTTTCTGGCATGCAATTTTCCAGGAACATCTCTTTAATGACTCTGCCCTGCTAGAAAAGGCATTTTATTGGCTGTGTACTAGTGTAAAGAAGAACAGAAATTGAGTTAGAAAGGGGAAAAGATCATAGGCTTTGTTACACAAAGAACGAATTTAATGAAATACCTGGATTACCAAGTGCAAGTATTTAATTTCCTTTAACAACTGCTATAAGTCATTGTTGCATCTTCCCAATTTTAATTAATCCAAATAATCAACAGAGAATTCTAGAGGCTGCATTGTGTGATGTGGGCTTTTATATAGTAGTTTTTGTATCAAATCTACCACTTAATTGCCATCTAAGAAAAGTTATCAAATCTCATATTAAACGAAGGGATGAGCATTTGTTTTTAATGTGTTTTCATATGAGTTATGTTTAGCACCTTCATTTAGACTCTGATTTTTAAGACTTGTTGTTAAATTACGGACAAACATTTAAGATGCCCCCCAAAAATATAACTGTTAAGCTCATGGTAGGAAAGTAACAGATCCTTGTTAAGTTCTTCACACAGTTTTTGAGGCTCCGGGACCAAAAACTCTATCTGCAGTTGTTACCAACACAATGAAATTGAACAAAACTGACCACAACTACAAAGATAGATGCCATCTCCAAGGAATTTGCTCTCAACACAAATTGAGAGCCAAAACACAATTGTTTCCTTAACTTTCCTGACCTAAATGGAAAATTATGTGCCTTTCCCCATGAAGTATGGTGAAGTACAGGTTCTGGTTGATATTTTGGGCAGTATACAACTTCATGTCTTTGTGTGTGCAGAACACAACAGAAAAAATCAGTAAAGAAACCCAGAAAATCCATATGTTTTCATGATTTGAAAAAAATAGTCCTAAGCTCAATAGAAGGTGGGAATAAAAAAAAAAAAAATCACTGCCCAATCTTATTTGTGCACATTCCCTTTTGATCCTGTAAAACTTCTACCTCATTCTGACATGAAATTGTATTTCCTACTATGCAATAGAGTCTCTGGAAAGAGTTATTGAATGATAAGTGTACCTGCTGTAGCAATGTCAAAGAAAGGTTTTACTGCAGAAGTTCTACTCAAAAGGATCATTTTACCAGTTATTGTGACTCCACAGAGTTTCCTCCTGAGCTATAAGAGATTCACAGCTGGGAGATGACAACCCAGCTCTTTGTTTCTTTAAGCAGTCTTAGACTTTCCATATAGTGTGAGAGATTTGGGAGGACCCTTCCCCCTCAACACACACATACAAATACCCAATACTAGATTATTAATAAAAATTTAAGCATTCAGTTGAGGCTCATCCAGCTGATGCTAGAATTTTACTGCCCTTTGTTACCCTCCTACAGTAGAATAGTGGCAAATCTGTGCCAGCAGTTAACTCTCCTCTTTGGAAGAGCATTAAATTGAGGAAAAATTCTCCACCTTTGCCAGCAATTTTTTTAAAATCTTCTTTGGAAGCTGGAGCCTTTTTACCTGTTCTTTCACCTCATATTTCTTCCTTGCTCCAGTAGCATGATCCCTCAATCAGCTTCTCCACTGACAAAACAGTCTTTTTACGCAGACTTCAAGGCACTGTAGGAACTGTCATCATAAGAAGAGTAGATAGACCAGATAAAACGATACAAGCTCCATCATTCTTCTGCAATAAATTACCTATGAACCTGGTTAACACTTTTATCACTTCCCAAACAATCATCATTTGAAGAAGAAGTTGTTTTCAAGTTGTCATTACCCAACTCATCCACCCCCACCCCCACATTCTGCCAAGTCATTGTATGTTTAGTATAAGCTATGGTTTCAAGAAATTCCAAAATTCCAGATCAGCTTTGAATAATTTTTGATTTTAGACTGCAGATACTTAAAAGATGAAAAATATATTACTTTATTTTTAGAAAAACAAAAGAGTGGCACTTGTAGGAAGATAGGAATAATTCTGGATAATATTTTACTGTTTAAATGCAGAAAGACCCCACTGTGGGTAAGACAAAAGTGCTTTATATTGTCACTCTGTAAGTGCTATTTGTTGTAAACTTAAGTAACTACTACAGACTTGAAATATTAAAACAGAGATAGAAATGCTTTTATTAGTTCACCCTGCACAAACCATTAACCAGACCTGTCATCAGCAATTCCTAGAAGTCTTAAGACCAGTGTCTCTCAGGTTTTGTCCCAAGTGTTCTACTGAAATTACCTGTGCTCTGATAATTTTGATCGGGTACTGTTTTCTTAAATGCACAATTGAAAACCTCAGCTTGGTTTTGCTCCCCAGTGTTACTAGAATTCCAGAATGATGATAATCTGTTTTCCTTTCTACTTCAGCTTTTCATTCTTCATTTTCATTCTTTCATTTTATCATTTTCAGACCATAGATTTGGACTTACAGTCTATCATTGTTAACAGACTATTTCCAAACTATTCAACTGCATTACATTTTCTGAGAAAGATTGGCATAAATATTCTTTGCTATAACAAAATGTGAAGGAAGGAAA
This sequence comes from Xenops minutus, assembly GCA_035221455.1. Classification (NCBI taxonomy): domain Eukaryota; kingdom Metazoa; phylum Chordata; class Aves; order Passeriformes; family Furnariidae; genus Xenops; species Xenops minutus. Next base: position 17,083,742 of record JAWWEE010000085.1, on the reverse strand, counting down.
TAGACTTAATTACCCAAACTAAATTGCTGGCTCAGGCTTCTGCTGTCTTATAGAAATTCATAGGAAATGCTTTAATTAAAGTCAAACTGTATTCTGTGTTTTTTTCCTATGCCTCCTTGTTGATTTGCTTGACAGGTTCCTTTCTTTTTTGCATACCTGTCAGGATGAAAAAGTTTTAAATGGGTTTTTAAAAAGTAAACAAACCTGATTTTGAATGGTTTATGGCAAAATTATCTAATGTTTTTCCACTATCTGTTTTGAGTCCTTTTAAGTCTAAAAGATTTCAATGTTTTGGACTATATTTTCTAGTCAGGTCCCTGCTTCAAGCTCGCTACCCAGGAATTTTGACATGAGAGAATGACAGTCGAAGTAGGTCCTATGAAGAGAGGTATTTGGAAATGTTAAGACCTAGTATTTGAATCTTTCTATGTGCTGGACATTGCAGCTTTCTGTTTGTAAAGGATTTGCTCTTCATATCAGAAATATATTTTTTGCTGCATTTATATTTTGCCGGGTTTTAGATCTGATGCCTAAAAGTGCTGTTGTTATCATGTACCTTCATGGTGTTGGGTAAGATAAGCTAAATCACGTATAAATAAAGTGTAAGTTAAGAAGGGTTAGATAAGTAGTAGAGGCAAGACAAAATTTTGTTTTTTCAAGCCTCTAAAGGAGGGAAATGATGCCTAAAGGTTTGGTGTGTATTTTTTTTTAGGTTTGGTGTGTATTCTCTAGATTTTTATAGTTTTAGAAGTATAGGTTTTCTTGCTCACATATTAAGTGCTGTTAGCAGTTACTAAAGGGACTTTCTCACATATTCTCAGGCTTTCTGAAGGTC
>JAWWEE010000085.1:17068132-17082807 GCA_035221455.1 Xenops minutus | reverse complement strand
ATCTAGTATGTTAATTGTTAGAAAGGGTATAAAAACTGTAACCTCACTGAGGGCGGGGTTCTTCGGGGATTTTTGGATGCAGAGATCCTTGTTGAAACAACATGCATTTTGTAGGCCCAGCGGAGGCTCAAAGCCTCCGATCTCCCAATAAAGGTATTGTCTATCTTTCTCCATTAATGCTTTGTCAGAGTGCCTATCTTCCAGGATTTTAGGCATCAGATGCTTGGGAAAAAATTACTGTCAGTGGAAGCACAGTTGAGAGTTTTAGCAAACTTTAGCAAACTAAGTCTCAGAGTTTGCTTTGCAGTTTCAAGTATGAGCTGTTCTACTCTTTGCTGGTGAAGTAGCATCTTGAGTACAGTCCACATTTCAAGAAGCAAGAGGATCAGTCTGCACCTAGAGGACAGCAAAACTGAGGAAGCTAAAAAAAATAAAGCTTGTCTTGGTTAGTGTAGGGAAGACTAAAGCAACATAATAGGATAGAACAAAACAGATTTCAAAATAAAACGAAGTTGAGGCTAGATATTAAATGAATCTTACTAGCAGTATAGCAAAGCAACAGCATCTGCTACTTCAGGAGGCTGTAGCATCTCCCCCACTGAAAATTTTCCCAGAATAGCAAAAAAGAGCATTGTTTTCAGTGGTTGATGCATGCTTGTCCCTGTCTTGGAGCAGATAATGGATTTAGACTGTTCCCTGCAGTCCTACATGTCTCTAAACATGGCTGCAATCACATTCAAAGGAAGACATACGGTATGTGAAGCTTTGCACTTTCCAACCTGCACATGATAAAGGTAATAAAACTAGCAAACTCTACAGTGATGATGAACTTGAGCTTATCTTCATTGCAAAAGTGAATGCAATTTATGCATTGTATAAATAAACATCTCTGAATTTCAAGGCAGTCTCTTTCCAGGGATAGAAGAACAGTTTCACAATGCAGAACAGCATTAGAGCAGTAGAAGGTGATTTCTTAACAGGGTAATTGCACAAGCAGCTGAAAGGCTGCTTACGCAATGCCTTTTGCAATGTTGAAACTTGAGCCACTTAATCCCTCTTTCATTACCAGTTCAGGTATCAGGAGCACTTTAGTTTAAAGCCCATTTCACCAAATGAGCATCAAACTCCATATTAAAGCACCATTTAAGTGAAGATATTTGCACTATTAAGGAGCTACTCTCAACATCTGCATGCACAGTTGTCTGGATAATAGTTATCTGAGCACATTAATGAGTCAAGAAGAAATGTGAGACAATGCATCAGGATCTTTAGTTCACAGGCTGCTGTTTTAAATTTATTTCTCTTGTAAACTTTGTTAAAGGAGTGCTGCAGACACAGGAACTGTAAGATCCTCACCATCTGCATCAAAATTTGATTTCTCTTAGTATAAACAGAGTGTTCAAGCAATAGTTCAATTTTGTCACAAAACTAATTCATACCTGTATGTGACAGACCTAGTCTGGATCACCTGACAGAACATCAACAGTGCAATGAATACAAGTTCTCAGTCGCAAACCAGCCAATTCTACAAGGAAATGGTCAGTAATTTCAATATCACACCTGTGCTTTCAATTTACAGAGTAATTTTGAGGAACTCCTTCACATTACTGCAGTTAATACCAATTATGTATGCTTGGCAACTCACAAGCATAATAATTTTAGTCATTGATGGTAGGTAACAAGTGAATATTTTGGATCTAAAGTGTCTCTTCGTACTCTGCTTTGTATAAGTACAGTGTAACAGCAGCCTTTTTGTAATAGCAGTTTCTGGTAGGCAGTAGCCAGTAATAAGCTGCTACTGTACTGCTATTATGGCCCCACATTTTCTTGGTATTTCCCATAATTTGGACTCAGTCAGAAGTTATAGGTGAAAATAGCTTTTTGACCTTAATATAGTCAGGAAACAAACCCAAAACAAAACAAAACCCCCACAGAAATTAAAGGGTATCCATATAAAAAGAAAGTGAGACAGCGGGAAACATGAGCAACTATGAGTGTTTCTTTTTGCTTTCCCCAGTTTGCAACATGTTTTAATTAATGGAAAATTAGTAAGACCATTAATAAGACTCGAAAAAACCCTATAAAATGTCAGATCTCAGTGAGATAGCATTCCTCAAACACAAATAACTAAATTGTTAGCAAAGAGAACTTATGCAGGGCATGAGGAACCCATGATGAATGGTATCAAGAAACACTTACTTGTCCAGTAAAACATTTAGAAAAGGCAGCTGCAAAGGAAAGACAGCAGGGCTAAATAAGTCAATAGTGTTTAAGCCTTATTTCCTTTTGCTATTCATGAGGCAGAAACTCATCAAGAAAATGGTGTTCATTTTGGTGTGGATTGAATTTCTGCCATTGCACATTTCTGTATCTGCTTTGCAAAGACAAAGATGCAGGGGAAACTTCTGTCTTTCAAATAAAGACAAAGGGATTTGGGTTTCCAGTCTTCTACAGTTCTGCCTAGTCATCATGACTTTGAGACCATACATAAGCATATCGACTTATCAGACTGTGGGGTGTGGGGAGAGACACTAAATGCTCTCTTAATCCCAATAGGAAGAAATTACCACTTAGGTTCAATGATCCAGTGAAACAGGAAAAACATTTTTGGCTATATTGCCTATAAGAGATAGAAATTATTCTAAGTGTCTTACGTTTTTTGTTGATGTCCGCTGTAGAAGTAAGGCTAGAAGGCAGGCTACATGTCTATGGAGTAATAAAGTAGTAGATTTTGATAATACTACAGACCTGCAGTGATGTTCTGGAAGGAAACTGGTCAATTAAAATAAATAGAAGGTTATTAAGTATTCTTCTCTCACTGAAGCTATAAATGGCTGTCTCGAGTGCCTGTTGATTATTTATATAGAAGCCACAGCTTTCTTCCCTATTTTGTCATAGAAACCATACAAGGATGCATCAAGAGCATATTTTTCAGTCCTTATCAAAGCTATTTATAAAGACACATAAGGTAAAATTGGTGGGAAAAGTTGAGTTTACACATTTAACTGGAGATTAAATAAAAATGGGACTTACTTTTTTTTTTTTTTTATTTAGGTGGAGATTGGAAGGTCTGAACATTAACCCAGAAGTACTGTTGTTATTTCACTAAACCACTGTATCTGGAATTACCCTGTAAGACCAATTTCATCTGTCCTTCCTCAGGTTTCTGTGAAATGTCCACTGAACTAGCCGCCATATGGAAAGCCCATGGCAATGATCAGGGGATTGAGACATTGACTCCTTCTGCCACACTTTTATCCAACTAAAACTGGAAAACCAAAACAATGCTGAAAACTTCACATTCATATAATACATTCAGAGTGGAAGATTGGATAATTAAAAACCCTAGCTGACAGGAGGACATCGAGCAGATTGTTCTGGGACCACATAATTAGCAAGGCCACTGGCAGCATATGCCAACATTCTATTATACCGAGTAGTAAAGTAGTTAAGACAATAATCCATGTTTGGGAGAAAAACATCCATGGGTATCTGACATTGTATCAAAGGCCAAGGGAGGTGGAAGTGGTTCATGCAGGGGCTAGGTGGCCAGCCAGGACCTGTCCAGTCAAGCAGTGGGAGTGAGTGTCCAGAGGGACAGCGCCTTTGCATGCTGCAAGAGAGAAGTGTTAGAGCAGAAACAACTATCAACCCACCATGTCCATCCTGATGAGTGAACAAGTTTTAGAAAATATATGACACTAAAGGTGTAGATCAGTTCTTGTGGCTACCTCACCTAAATTCATGTGATAACGGAGGAAACAGCTTCTACAAGTTAAGAGCTTTCCCTTTGGCTGACTGTTCATTACAGTTTTTTGGGGGGAGGTTACTGAACCCTCAGAGAGCAGGCAGACTGAGAAACATGCCCCTACCACAGCCACTGACACTGATGGTCTGATGTCTTAATTTAAAATCACTTTTTATTTAGTGATGTAAGTTAATATACTTGTTTGTGAGCTGGAGTTTGGAACTGCAGCACCACAGGTAGATTTGCCAGAACAAATTGTCCATATAATCTTTGCTATTTTTAGACCTTAATCCAGGAGAACCCATAAACACATTTTTATCTTTAAAATGTGTTCCATGCTTAAAATTAAACATATTATCTGAAACATACTGACCCAGAACTGGAACATTTTACTAATGTTTAAAGCAACATCTAAAAGGAGCCTAGATGTTTAAAATTACTAAGAAACTGTATAGAAGTGGCTTTAATGCATTTTGCTATTTCTAAGATGGCAGAAGTATTTCCCAGGTATTCCCCAAAATACTTGAATTAGGTACATTTGACAAGAGCTTTTCAATTTCTATAAGTGTAAGGAATTGCCTGCATGTGCATTTTAATGTAAATATGTTTCCCAGTATGAATCATACCACAGTGAATCAGAAGAATTATTTTTTAAATGGCAAAACTGCTTGGAGCATTTTAGTTGAACCATTTTTTTGCATTAAAACACTATCACACTCCTTTTTTTTTCAAAATCACATGCACTATCAGAAATTTATTTCAGGCATTCTGAAGAACACCTCTAAGGTAAGCAGTCTTGAAAAATTACTTTTCCATTTCTGAATGCATTTTTAAAGGACTGTTCTTAAAATAAACCTTTCAGAACCCCTAGAAGCATTACTGAAAAAGTGCTTCAAAAAAAAAAAAAAAAAAAAAAAGATAATCTCAAATCAGAATAGTTTTTCTCTGGAAATTTCAAATTTTTGCCCACAAAAAATAAAAATAAAGGAAAATTTTCTGACAAAATCTATTAATTTATGTGTAAGCTATTTGTAGCATAATCTTGCTAAGCACCTTAACTTATTATTTTAAGTTTTTCAATTGAAAGTCATGCAATCTGGTTAAAAAAAAAGTAAAAACAACTAAACAAAAAACCAGACAAACAAACAGCAAAACCCCCCAAAACATCAGCTACAAAACAAACCCCAAGTCCTGCCTCTTTTAAAGTGACATCGAAGACGTCTTTGGAGGCAATGCAACACTAACTGGCCATCTAGATGTTCCTAACTGATTAAGAGCTCCCTCAGCCTTTACCGATATTTGAGGACTCTCTTTCAGTGAAAAAGCATCCTCCGTGTCCTCTGTGCTTTCTACAGCTTGTCAATCTCAGGTGAAGATGAACATGTTAATTGACTGCCTTGTTAATTTATTAATGAGTAGTGACAGAAAGACTAGTGCTCAATGCTTATAAAATTTGTCTTTCAGTGAAGAACTATCTGTGTTTTAAGATAATACTTTTAACTACCTTTCATTACTAATTTAGTCATCATTGTACATTATACTTAAAGATCAACAACACCCAGCAAACTGCTGCATTATTATGGAGGCGAATGTATTGAAGAGGAAAGAATTACATGTACCAGGCACCTGTTGGGCTTTCATCTGTATTGTGTTACAAGGAGAGGTGAAATTGCATTAGCATTTGGAAGTAGGATGCAGAATAATTATATTCAATTAACTAAGGACTCCTTGGGCAGCAGCCCAACAGAGAACTACACATGACAAGACCAAGCAGAAAGGGGAGGAAGCAAATTGGTTTGAATTCTTTATTCCCCAAGTGCTAATAAATAGGCTCTTAAATATGCAATTACTGGGAATGAATAGTTGGTTTTAATACCAGTAGAAGTGGCATTGTTTACTGCTTTACAACAGTTCTGTAAGTCCCACTGAGACATGCAGATGGTATTGGACTTCGCTTGCAACAATATGCACATGCTAAATACCTGTTTCCATGGTCCATATTCTACCTTACTCTGAAGTAAAAGAAGTTTGCATTCATCAGCAGATATTCATGCTTCTTAAAAGCTGCAGTAGTAGCAAAAAAGCATCTTACTAATGAGCTTATACCACCACAAGCAGGATGGTCATGTCTTCTAGAGGATTTCTGTTACTGGTGTAAGCAGAGCAAAGGTGTCAGTCTCTGACTTGAACAATAAACATGCACGATAGAGTGGACACACAGAAGTTAAGTGGCTCCTTGCAGGGCCCTACCAGGAAGTGCCCAACCAAAACAGAGCTAGTGTTTTCTTCAGAATTCCTTTCTAACCTCTGCTCTTAGGAAAAGAAGAGTTTATCCCCAGATGCCATGACTTTCACTGGGGCACGTGTGGATACAGAGGCTTTCTCCAGCAGAGCACCATAACTGGCATTTTCTGTGACAGAAGTCTATGGTTCCAGCTAGTCAAATGCCAGTTACAAGCATGTAACTTCTGTAGGTTTACATCCTCTAAACATGATCTCTTGGTTAAAAATATTAGCATGCCTTAAAATGCTTTGATTTTTGTGAAACTGAACAACAGGTGTTGCAAAGACACATTTTCATGAAGCATTTCCTCCTGGTCTTATTGATCTTCTTCCATATCCCTTCTATTACAGCTTGGTCATTTAACAGGTGATGTGTCTGGTTTAGATCATCCCTTACCCAGTTGGTCAGTCTGTTCTTTTAACTTTACCTACAAGAATGATGTAGGTATCCTTCCTAGAACGTGTCCTTTGTGTGAGTTCATTTATACCACTACTCTCCATTTGTTTGTATAATGAGTGTGATCTCATGGAGGGATGGCAATTACCAGAGGTACTATAATCGGTAGAGCTTTGGAAGAGGCACTTTGCAGTTCTACTTCCTCCTTAGTTTTTATGTTTCAAGCAGCTTTTTGTGTGCCCTAGTTTAGATGCCGAGGCTGATGGATAAAATTTCTCACAAGAAGTTAATCCATATGGTCTTCTTAGTCTTTGGTTACTGCAGGAGATCAGTAGGGTTCCTGTGAAGATTTTTGCATGCTATCCATTGTTACTATAAATACAGCTGTAACCCAGAAAAAGACTGCTGGAAACCCAATGTAAAAACAATCTTCTTTGAAAATGTTTAGTGTTATCATAAATAATGTCTTATTCTGGAGTTTTGTTTCAGACAATTACTTTCTGTGGCAGTGAATAACTTGCAATATTTTCCTTTAATGAAAATATTAGGAAAATATTGAAAACCAAGTTTATGTTCATTAATACTTCCTTATAATGCAAACTTCAGGCTTGAGGGTGTTCTCTCAAGATTGGTTTTCCTACATATGTTAATGATTAATACAACATAAAAATAAATTGTGACAGAAGAAGTGAGGTAATGTTTTTGAAAGAAAAAAAGGATTGAAAGATGGGCAGCCAAGAACTGAATGATTTTTTTAATCAGACATTTGAATACTTTGTTAGTTTCTGTTCTGTTTATCCCAAAGCTCTAATTGTCACTTGAGTGAAAAATGGCTTTGGCAGCATTTCAGCAAAGCCCTCTCAAGCCAGATCTTGAAGATACCTCTGAAAATTCTGATGAATCCATCAGAATCAAAGAGGAGAAAATCTGTGTTCATTTTATCCCTTGAAACACATATAAGTGCACTCAGTGATGGGGGAAAAGAAAGGCCCTTAAGTTCCTAGAAGGCTAATTCTTTAAACTTTAGCTATATTTAGGAGAGGAAGACCTTTAGAAAGTAAAGGAAAGAAATACACCAACATCTTAAATGAACCACATTAATCTCCACACCTTTTAAGACTGAGTTCTAATAATTTATGTGGCAAAAATAGGCAAATAGTACATGCAACTGGATTCTAATATGTAGTCTAAGATAAGTTAATGATACATTTATTATTAGTATCTATGAAGCTTAGAAGGAAAAATAATCTTGAACAGTATTTTTTACAGTGACTGAATGTTTTACTCTTTCCTAATCCTTTCTCTTGGAGTTTTAATTAAGTTTTCTTTTTTTTTTTTCTTTTTTTCAAAGTAATTATGGTAATGATCCAGAATTTCATAAGAATATTCTATTTAGCATTAGAGGACTTTTGACAATGTTTACTAAGAACAAGGATTACTATCTTTTTAAGAAATATAATATCACTTGCTTCTATGATCTATTGTACTGTTTTCTCTGGCAAATTCTGCAGAACGTTTCAGCTCTGCATTGTTGTTGCCATAGAGAATGAATCTTTCTCTTTAAGAAACACAGACCTCTGACTATTCAAATGAGCTGCATTGCTCAGTAAAGCTGTCTGTTGTCTTTGCAGGATATCCAAAGTGACATCTCCTTTGACTGCAAATCAGGGATCTTATCTGAAAAGCGCATGGGCAGGCAAGTAATTTTTTTCCTGAGGAAACCCTTACAGAATCTAAGGGAAGACTGTTCTTGCTGTGAATTATAAAGAACTGAAATCAGTCTTTATTCCTATTTAGAAAGCTCTCCTTCTAAAATGGGAAAGCTGCTGATTTTAATTTCAAACACATTCTCCTATATTTGGGAAGAATCAACATCATAAGCTTATTTAAATTTCTACAGATTGCAGGTGATAACACTAAAGTTAGGTAGGAAGGTATCCACTGGAAGAATGGTACACAATCTTTTCCTGGAAGTTAACTTCAAATAAATGGGAAAAATAGGCTTCTGAAGTCTCATGTCTCAGACCAAATTTAGATGGAATTTGTAGCAAACTTTTGGCATATTTCTAGTGATAGAATTTGTTTTCTAGACCAGACCATGACAGTAATGCTTACAAAATACACTTAATTTTTGAATAAGTACTTTCTAAAGTCAGGTTTGGCTTCCTCTTTCCAAAGTTCGTTTTCCTTTTTTTTTTTTTTTTTCCTTTTTTTTGTCTCCTTGTTGGGAGAAGCTTCTGCCACAGTACATGTGAAACGGAGATGGACAATTATCCAGACTGCACATTGTGGAGGAAGAAGCCCCTGAAGACAGGACCAGCACTGTGACAACTCCCAAAGGACCAGAGACTTTATAATTCAACATCACTCGCGTTTTTTATGTACGGTTTTCCCCTTGTTTAGATTGTAACCCCTAGAACTCCCCGCAAACGTGTGAAAACAGCGCTCCTTTTTCCCGGGTATCCAGCCCCGCCCCCCTCCCGACCTTATGGATGTATCACCTGTCACTCCCCATTCCTGGGTTCCCACTGGGTTTTGGTCCTCCTGCTTCCTCATTGACCCCCTGTGCCCCCCAAACCACACCACTCCCCCTGAACCCTTACCCAATCACATCCTACCTCCCAGACCCCGCCCGAGGGTCTTAAATACCCTGGACACAGGTAATTAAAGGCTTTTCTACCACCACTCAATTTTGGGCTTGACGGGTCTGTTTTACTCCTGCCCACATGGGGATTTTGCAATCCTCGCCGGACCCCAGGAGGCCATGGAAGTCTAGAGGAGCCGATTCCCCCACCACACTGTTATCTCCTTTTTATTTTATTCTTTTCTTTTTTCCTCCCCCCACCCCATTTTTTAAATCCCATTACTAATGAATAAATATCTAGAGATTATTACTCCCCTACCATTCTCATCCATGATTGCCTGGTTTGGTTCCCAGTGAGCTAGTGCTGTATGTCAAGAACGAGTCTTTGTCCTCCACAGAAGAGCCATGCTGCTCTCTCCTTTTATGGCTTCTCTTCATGGAAATTACATCAGCTAAGTGAAGCAACACAAAATCATGCCAGTGTGCACAGTGTGTCTGAAAGCTTTTTATAAATTAGTCGTCTCTAGTGCGTGTTTTGTCCGTACAGTATGCAAATGCTGAATAAATAGTTTTGGGGTATTTCTTTTTAAAAAATCTTAATGTGCTGTGGGCCTTTGTGAAGAGCATTTAAAATATAAGAAATCCTATAATTGTTGTTACTTACTGACTGTAGTTGTATGATTTTGTATTTCTTTGTATGACAGTTTAATTTGCACTAGTATTTGGCCTGTCCTTGACAAGCCCAAATGAAAATAATTACATTTTTTCTTCTTTTAAATTTCACAGGAGCAAGAGGTAGTACCTAAAGTTCATGCACATTACCCAGAGAGTGTCTTTTTTTCTCATTTTATTTTAACAGTGTCATAACTCTTTTGTGTCTGGTGGGAGAGGATAAAAAAAAGAACAGTGTGTGGTAGGCATAATTCATATTGATTAGAGTGCTCTTGGAAGAATCTCATGTATGACTGAGATGAAGGTGAGAACAAGAAGAGGTTAGGGTAGAAGTGAAGAACATCATGAGTGCAACAGTGCCTTTCACCAGTTGTTTTCAGAGGCAATATAGTCTTCCATTATCTGTCCTAGGAAAGGATCTTTCAAGACGAGTGTAAAATCTTCTAATTGTGTGTGATAGTCCCAGGCATTTCAAACAGTAGACAAGAGTGTAGTCTTAAGCTTTTTTTTTCTCAAGCATTTTTTTTTCTTGTTTTTTTTTTTTATTTTTTATTTTTCAATGTATACAATAGATGTTTCTTGTTCTATGCAGACTCAGTTTATGTAGCTCATATATTGCACATACAAACTAAGACATGTGCTTCTTCCTTAGGTTTCTAAGGTAGTTTAGAAGTTTAAGTGGGTATTCACTTCCTTCAGGGGATTTTTTGTACCTGACTATAGTCTTTGGCATGTTCTAGCCAAGTAACTATGCTGAAAATTGAGTATCCAGATTCAGAGGAGAAGTCAACAGCACATATTTGGTGCAGATTCAGAGGGTTTTACATGTATAATATTCAACTTCAAAGCTATATATAGCTGTACTGTGGGAACTTGTATATTCATCAGTGCTGAGGTAAAATAAGAATAGATAGTGATTATGCCATTATATGACTTTCAATGGTAATAGAGATTTGTAAGTAGAAATGATACCTTCCATATAGGAAATTCAACCTTGTTCTCCTCTGAGAGAAGCCAGAGCAACCATTATCTTTTCCATAACAATGAAATGGTATAATTGGTAGATTTGATTCAGCTTTCCACCGCCAGTTTCATGCTAAGAGAATTCCACTGGTTTCGTTGGTTCTGTGCTGGTATAAAACTGCAGCAACATAGAAAAGAATTGAGACTACTTCCCCTGAATGACAAGTATTTATACCACTATTTTTCATGGCATAAATTTGAATTATGTAATATAGACAGTGTAAATAAAGTGAAGCAGTATTTTTAGCCAGTTTTGTCTTTAAATGAGTCTTTAAATTGGCAGAAGAAATATGTCTGGGTGACACAAATGGCAGTTGATGAGTAACTGGGAAAAGGGAATATGAACACTGGAGAGGGACTACTGTAAACTTTCAGCTAGTTTTTGTCTCTTATGCTGCAAAAGAAATGTGTGCCTACTTGCTTTCATGGCTCTCTGCCCGTTTTAGTAAGCTACCAGTATTTCATCTGTGCCTCATCCTTTTGCAGTGAACTATTTTTGTAAAGAGATCTTATACACTGTGTCATACTCACCAATGTAGGAAACAATTTAGAATTCAAGCATGGAGTCACAAAACCCCTGAGGTCTTCTAGTGTTCTATACCTACCTGAGCATCTAAATAGACTCTAATCTTTCTTTTATTTTAAACATCAGCCTTTAGGGTCTTCTTTCTAATTGCTAAGATATGAAAACAACAATGTTATTGAGTAAGTGGACATTAGTCCATTTTAGTCTGTCATCTTGTCTTTGTGGGCAGTAATTTTAAATCAAAGCCATCCAGAGTCACCACAGTGAGCTGCTGCTACTCAATGTCCTTTGTCTCTTGCAAACTGGGAGGCCAGTGAAAGAAGAGGAACAGACTGCAAGGTAATGAGTAGTTACTGATTTGTGAAGGTGGGCAGCTCTGTTGCCATCAGCCATCTTTCAGAATTGCTTTTGTCCTACTGGATACTGCAGATTGGTTAAATTGACCTGTTGAACTCTAAGTGTGTCTTACCCATTTGAAAAAAGTAGAGAGTGTGGTCTTTATGAGCTAACTGGGACAAAGAAGATGTGAAATGGATGAACCAGTGAGTTATATTCAGCTCAAATGGAAAATACTTTTTCATAATTTCAATTTTTAGAATTTCTATTTTCTTCTGCCCTTTTGCACAGGTCAATGTAAATTTCACATTATGAAGATAGCAGAAAACTTTCAAAATAAGTCCCGAAGGACACAAGGGGAAAACACTATAAAATGGACCTCTAGGAGTAAAAACTTCTGGGTTTGCTTATTTTATTTTTTTTCCATATAAACATATCTTGTATGCAATTTACTGTAATTATTTTCCTGTTAAAAAATACTAACTTTATTCTGAATGTTTTAAATAGTGAATTAAGAGTCCCAGTTAATTATTTATTTAATAAAATATTGACTTTTAGTTACAATTATATTGTAAAAAATAAGGGAAATTCTAGTCAACAGTTTAATCAGTTTGTGAAGACAGATGGAAATGTGGTGCAGGCAAGGTAATGGGTTTGTTTTTACAGGGAATCCCATGATTTTTCATCAGAATATCATCCCATAGACATTACAGATTCAAGACTTATCTTTTTGTCCAAGGTCAGGAAAGCAAATAGGTAAAGTAAACAAATAGCTAAAGCACTTGGCTTCTGAACTCCTGTATATATATGCGCTGATAGAACCTATAAGAGCAGGGTTTTGTTCATAAAATATAAAACATATTTGCAATTGTTATCAATTGTTATTATTAGAACAAAACATCATAAGCTTATCTCTTTTCCCTATAACACTGCTTTACTAATTGGCAACTTTAATGGTCCTAAACTTTAGGACCATTTTATCAGTTGTTGGAAAATTGTTTGGCATTTTCTACTACAAAACAAAAGCTGTCAGTATCACCAACATCTATTTTGAAAACAGCTACACTATCATCCAGAAATAACTGCAAAGCTCACACATCTGCATTGGTTTTTATGGAGGATAATTTTTTATATGTATATTAATTTGGACAAATGTACAGGACAGCTAAAAGTCAGCATGCAAGTTGTGAAAAGAGAACAAACAAGGAGAATAGAGAATGTATTGCATTCAAGTTAAACCATTTAAATTAGTCTGTCTCAGTGGCTTATTGGTCAGACCTCACTGCTGCAATGACGTGGCAGAATAGGAAATATCGGAGGTTTATTTGGAAGCAAAATACCTGGTATTCATAACTTTGATTTTTATATTGCAGCAGATCTTTCTATTAGGTAATTGCTTCAGAGAAGTTGTCTGAAAACTTTTGCTTCTGAGTTCAGAGATTGAAGTATTGGGTTGCTTCATGTATATATATATATATACTCATATATATATATATATACACATATATACACACACTTTGTACATATATTTATATATACTGTATATATATATACTGGTGCACATATATATTCTGTATAGTAATGTATACAGTACTGTACACAATATAGTAATTCTGTGTAGTAATATATATCTATATCTATACATATATATATATATACATATTTGGGACCACTTTGGGATGTGAGGAAGTAGATTTCCCATATCCTCTGGGAAGAGGAGTTCTGACTTTAGACCTGGGAATGATATGTAGCTCCATGTCTTCTGTTTTACTGAAATGGATACTTACTGTATATACCACTTATCCTGGTAGCCTTCTAGAGTACAGCACTGAAATCATCACTAAACAAATTCACACTGGACTGAAATGATCCTACTAACATCATAACACCCAAAGATTCAGAACATGATACTGTCAGTTTTGCATAAGTGTGATTCCATGGATTCTCCTGGAAATGTTCTTGGTCTAGCCTGGTAAAAGAAAAGGATGAGATTTTCTCTTTCTTTTATCTTAGTTAGTTTAATGACAACAAAAATTTGGAATTGAAGTGATTTCTATTAGATGGTATTTTGTAGAGCTGCATGATCTCTGAGATTTTCCAGAGCCCGCTTCTTAAACAAAGTATGACATAAAGAGCTGTATCATCTCCATCTGTTTTTCATGAGCAGGTGTATGCAATTACACACAAAATTATATGACAAAATACACTTTTTCATTTTCTAAAATTTGCTTAATTTGGAAAGTGAGTACCATATTTTCTCTTTCTACTTTCTCTGACTGAGCTTAACAGCCATACTAAATAACTCTGCTGCTACTGTCTGGCTGCTCCCGCCATCACTTTTTGTCGATTTCTGTTTGATTCCAGTACTCCAAAATCTGTGTTGTTTTCCTGTTGGAAGAAATTCTTACCAAAGTTGTCTGCTAGTCAACATTTTCACAAATATTCTTCTGCAGCTCTGTATCACTTCATGTCTGACTCTCTTCCTGACTTGTACTTATTCACCTCCTTTTTTATTATTCTTATCATTTTTCAGATCTTGCTATGTGAACACATACTATGGAGTACTTAATAAGATACAGGGTTTTTCATAAAAAGTAAATGTTTAAGTAATTAATTATGCAGTTCTGTAATTGTTTGATACACTGTCCACAGCAGGAGACAGAACTAGATGATCTTTAAGGTTACTTCCAACCCAAACCATTCTGTGATTCTATGATTGTTACTGATTTGCCTGTTGTTTTCTATGAGAAGAACGTATTTTTTAAAATTGATTTAATCTGTATAGTTTACTAAGCACTAATAAAGAAAATAGAAAGGAATGTCCCCTACATATTTTCATATAGGTTATATTCAGGAGGCAATGCATGTAAAAATATGTGCTTATAGATAGGGTCTGTCAGCTCCTCAGTAGCTACCATGCATCAGCAACTGCTGTGAACTTGTTATAGGCGGAGGAGCTATTGGTGATTTTAGCAATTAATTTTATTTATTGATATAAAACAGTTATTGATTTTATTGAGAGAAAAGAAAATAAAAAAAAGGTGAGTGAACTTTATTAGAGTGATTCCAGCTTGGTGGTTTGAGCTCCAAGCGCCAGCTTTTTGGA
>JAWWEE010000085.1:17056017-17067983 GCA_035221455.1 Xenops minutus | reverse complement strand
TCCAGTTATTCTCATTTCAATAACAGATTTAAAAAAAAAAAAAAAAACAACAAAAAAAAAACACAACAAAAAAACAAGTCAACACATAAGTTCAAATGCTTCTTGTTAAGATAAATTCTGAAAGTGTAAAACAAGTGGGAACTTATGGTGCAATTTCAACCCTCAGTAAGGGTGCCAAGAGAGATAATCACATGTACTTGCTGCAAACCACAGGAAGATGTGGAACCTTGGTTACACTAACACCCCTCCATCCATGCAATCTGATCCCTGTTTTACTTACAACCTGCAGTATGCCTTTATAATAAACATTAATATAACCCTTAATTTCCTAACTATCTTAAGATGTTCTTCAGATAAAATTATCAGTCTTGGAAAGAACTCTAACCATAATTAATATAATAGATCTGAGATGCCACTTGACCAAAAAAAAAAAAATTATGCAACGTTTAAAGCTCTTACACAGCACAGCTTTTCTTCATGTTTTATGAAGGCCACATAGCTTAAACACTTAGAGACATAGAACTGGGAAGGATTTCCTGCACTACTGACTCAACTCACCCTTCTATTTTGGGCAATCAGGTTATCCAAACTGTTCAAGGAGGTTAGCAAGCTCCTTATATATAAGTATTGATACTCTCTTGAGCAGCGAGGAAATCATAACTAATGATTCAATTAACTCTAATGTAAAGAAATACACCAATATCAAGTAGTGACTTCTAAATATGGTTATATATTTGGAGCACATGGCATTGGTGCATGTACTTGTAGCTTAGGTATGGAACTGTATGCTTATTTTGGATTTGCGAGAGTGTGACTGAACAGAAAAACCTCTGCTAATTTTGGGGTAGCCACAGAGTGTGTAAGTTTTCATTGATCATATTTATCTTCTTCCTTCTTTATACTTAATATTATAAAGGAAAACATTTTAAATTAAAGTGCAGAAAACCAACAGATTGTAGTATTAATATTAGTATTAATATACCAGTAGTATTAATATGCATATTATATTAATATTAGCATTAATATACTAATATTCAAAGCAACCCAACTGAGTAAACTTTTCCTCTAACATTTCTGATCAATGCCAAAAAGGTCTCCTCAGTTCAAAATGCTATATATTACTTTTGAATTCCACTTGCAAAGAGAAAGACACAGATAAGACTCTATTTCAGACTTTGGGATTGTAGAAACTGTTTCAAACCTGTGATCCCATAGAAGCTCGGCAGATGAAGAGACACTGTCAGGGCTGCAGGATGCTGTATGTTGATGCTGGAAACAGAGACTGGGGGTTTCTAGCAAGTGGATTACTGAGTAATGTACCAGCTCTCCCAGTTGTAATTTTGATAATACCATTACATATAAGAACACAAAAATAATAAGATTTTTCAGTGTTCTGGCTTTTATTTTCAGTATCTTTGACCAATTTTGTGACTATCCTGGTTGACTCTGCTACAAATGTCTCCATATTTTTTTATTAATTAACTGTCTTAATATTAGCCTGGCATTAGATCCCAGCTAGACATTAAGGCCCCCCTGTGTTGCGGACCATATTTGTTTGCTCTGTCTGAGGGAAAAGTTGTCTGTGTTTTAGGCAGATGGTAGAAGAATCTATAATGAGAAAATAGTCTGTAATAAGAAATATATAATGTGTAGTGTTTAATAGGTAATATGTAATATATAATATATATAATACAATTATCTGTAATAAGAATATCTGAGGTTCACTAATAAAAAAGGAGAGATATAGTGGCAGTGAAAAATCAGACCATGCACTTATACTGCAGCTTAACTGTTACATAACTAGAGAGCTCCAAACTGTCTGAATTTTAAGACTTATGCACAAAAATAACCTCAACTGCTATTCAAGCTGGCCTTCACTGTTTGAAACTTGGCCGGCATTGCTCAGAACTTGTAGTGTTTTTATCTATGGAGTATGTTCTGCACTAGTAAATCACAAGGACCTGCACCAGGAAATCCATCACGTTCTGTCCTGTGTTGCCTTTGCTTAGTAGTGGGAGTCTTGCTCTGCCCTTCTGATACCAATAAATCTACTTGCTAATTTATGCTTATTTTAAGTAAAAATTCAGCTTCTTCATAAAGACAATTAAAACCCGTTGCCCTGAACAAGTGAGAATGGAATAGCTATTGCAATGACTAGAAAAACACCAGAAGCATCTACCTACCTTCTTTGAAGAAAGTCTCTAGGAGGTTTGAAATGGAAGGGACTTAGGAAAGAATTTTTTTTCCCCAGAAAAGCCAAAAATTTGCCTTATTAGTATTTTTTTTTTATACAAAACATTATATATAGAGAGAATCTTTGAGGCACTGAGGTAGTCATAATAGTGATGTCACAGTCTATTTTCCAGCAGAGGCACACATATTTTTCGAATTTCATTGATAGCTTCTGTATATATAAAAGGAGAAGGCTATATTTCTTTCTGAATAGGTCATGTCTCATTTGCTCTGAAATGAGATTGTAAATTAGAGTGAGATTGGATAATACAGACCAAGACTTCCTCTCATATAGACTGAAAAGAGAGAGAGAGATGAAGGCTTCTTGATCTTGCATTCCTCCATCTTCATCCTTTGTCTGTTTAATCGGGTTGGTTCACCAGGCATTACATATTTTTTTCATTCTAGTTCATTCTGTTATGTGTGAATCCTAATGTAAGTACAATGTTCTGTTAAGTTCTTCTCTAACACTATATATCAATATCAATGCAGTTTTCCAAAATACTTGCTGTAGTATCAAGTAGAATCCAACTGATTCCATGTTATATTATTACAAGAATTATTTTTAGTGCCTGTTAAAGATATGGTGGAACAGATCCACCCACTCTAAGGTGTTAAAACAAAATCATATTTTGTGGAGAAGGAATCATTACAGTACTCCACAATTGTAGTCCTTAACATCATGAACGTAAGAGAAACTTATTGTGAAATCACTCCTGATTTTAAACAGAATGTTCCAAACTTCATCAGGTTTTAATTGGAACAGTGCAGTAGAACAACACATAGGTCTGACTGCCACTTATTTTGAACAATAAAAATATTTGAGACTCAGTGCTTCTATACTAAATTTTTTATGCAAACTTGGCTGTCTTGTAGGACAACAGAGAATTCACCTGGAAAAAAGATAGCAATCCCCAAAGAGTATCATACCCAGAGTTCTCAACTGGAACTGGTTTAAAACATTCAGACATTTATTTACACACAGATTCCATTGATTCTACTTCAAAACACAGATGCTTCACAACAAAATTTGTCCAGACAGTAAAGCAAAGTATCTAATTCAAAGACCATAAAAACAGTATTAATTTTGTCTGGGGAGAAGGATGAAACAAGCTTAAAGCAGAATTCCCATATTCTAGTAAAAGAGCACTGAAATCTAAATTTAGACTGTATCTGATGGATTGGTCTGAAAACCAAACCCAAGCGAAGGAAATAGAGTATAAATATTCAAAGTAATTTTGATTACAGACATGCCTTCAGTTTCACCTAGCCTGAAATAGAAGTTGATCTTCAAATTGCAGCCATCTACTAATGGTATGTAATAATCCAGTACAGCAGTCTTCAGTTCTAGGCCAATTTTCATATGGAAATTGTGACCTGAAATAAACTTTCTTATGGACTCCCCCCAGAGTCCAGGATGGAAAATCCACGTAGCATATTTGTTGATAAGTTTCTTGGTAATGAATCATTGCAGAATTTATGATGTTTGGTATTTAAATTTTTGTATATTTTAGTAAAATTTTAAGGTTCAGAGATGTTATTCTCAAAGGCCATGATTTTCCAAAAACAGCTTTATATGCTGAGACTAGTCCCCTGGAAATTGATAGCTCATACAGTAGGGTCTTTGGAGGGATCTGAACTACTACTACATAAAATCATTATCCCTAAACTACAGAGCATTAATAAAAAAAGGATTAGCATAATCTCAGGTGTTCACTTCTGTATCTGCATTTCATTCTTAATTAATGGTCACAGTAATTTCTAATTTCATGTTGATCCACAGTTACTTTGTAAATTCCGTGTGTCTCACTTCATGCTCATCACCACAGTTGGCTCCTTCTTAAGCTGTTTTAGTGCTTGCTGCCTGGTTTCTGCAGATATCTCTTTTCCAAGGTAATTTTCATTTACCTCATAACCTAATCCCTTCCTTTTTAGTTAAATTCTGTTAACACATCAGTGGTTTTGAATTCTCCACACCTTTGAGAGTCTTTCTCCCATCAAGGCAAACATTTTTCAGATGCAGTAAGTCTTTGTCTTCTGTCCACAGAACGGGACAAGAAGGCAAAGTGCAGAACAGGATACTCCAATGGCCTAAACAAACAAGATGCATGTCCTAATAGCAGCAATACAGATAATAGTCCAGTTGTAACTGATGGGCCTTTAGTGGTAGCTGATGGAAAATTAAGCCTTTCCAGAGGGCAGCATTTCACCTTTCTGGTACAATTGCAGATAGAGATACGACATCTAAACTAAGTACGTTTTTGTTGGAGGACAGCATTCAACTGTTTCTGACACACAGTTTTATGCATAAGTTCTGTATTTTTTCCTGAAAATGACTAATGTTCAGCTTTTTCATTTTTTTTAGAGACCAAATAAGTTCTAAAGAAATATACCAGGGATTACCAAATGATGTTGCAAAATCAAACATAATGAGGAAGTTTGAATCATATGATAATAGACAATTTGATGAGCCTGGACTGATATATGAAGTTTGTCCTAATAGATGCTGATACACTCTTAATAACAATAATCATAATGCAGTGGCTTTTCAGACTGGAGACTCAGAGCTGTAGATCAGTCTTTCAACCAAATCTGAAAAAGGAGTCTCTTGAGGCATCTAAATGAGGCCATTATGGATTTTAGCTGTTTCAGTGATAGTGTTTTTAGATTGTCAGCTTTGATTTATGTAATTTAAAGTTTACAATACATAGATATGCAGATTGCCCCAGCACATATCAAAGTATTGGAGATAATTTTGAAAGCATTGAAAGCTTATGCTCATATGGAGGGACCAACACTTGAAGCACTGGGCCTCAGAAAATCTTAGGTGTTAAACCAGAATGGTCAGGCTGATTTTACAGTATATACATATATTGTCTCACCACTGCTTTAGCTGTTCCTTTTACTGCCTTATGTCTCTGATCCTGATCTCTGAAAGTTTATCTATTTGAGTACCTGTGACAAAACTGCAAAAATAAGAGTTGAAAATCTGTCTGTGATAAAGTACACAGAGATGTGATGACTGGTTAGTGTACAGTTAGTGATCGTTCCTGTATATTAATGCTCTGAATGTGCATGTTTACTGGACAAACCAGTAAGCATAGGCATGTATGTATACCTCTGGGAGATGGCAAGTCTACCAGCTGTGGGTGCATTTCGAGAATGTTTTTATGGTTCCTGGCAGACAAATGCAGATCAGTGAAACCAAACAAAGTCAAGTGTTCAATCTTAGGAAATAGTTACTTCCCTCAGAATTAAAATTCATTACATGAATAAAGAACTGCAGTCTCGTTCCCTAAATGCAACTCCTGTTAGATCCAAAACTGCTGTGAGTGCCTCCTAGATCTCATGATCTCTTATATTTAGCATTGAAATAGAAGAGAGATTGTGAGAGAAAGCATGATTCTCTTTGTTCACCAACTTATATGCATGCTATGCATTACGCTTCAGTGAAAATGTATTTCTAGACAGTCTTGTCTTGGCTACTGTGTGCTAAAACATGGGGAAAAGTCTCTGCTAGAAACTGGATCTTTTCAGCTGGGAGCATGCTTCTATTGAGCACAGTCAGGCCAGATGAAGAGAGGAACAGTCAGGAAGCAGCTGAAGAAGCAGTCAAGACCCTCTGAGAGTTACAGAGAGGAGGCAAGAAGGCAAGTATCAGAGAGGGTGAAGAGAAAGAGACCCAGAAAGTGTGCAGCAGCCCAGGAAGTCACTGGAACATGCTGGGTTGGGATCAAGCATGAAAGATACTGTCTCCCACAGCATTCTCCCAGAGAAGCTGGCAGCCCTTGGCTTAGACAAGCGAACTCTTCACTGGGTTAAAACCTGTCTGGATGGCCAGGCCAAGACCATGGTGGGGAATGGTGCTGCATCCAGCTGACAGATGCTCAGTAGTGGAGCTCCCCAAGGCTCTGAACTGGGACCAGTCCTGTTTAATATTTTTGTCAATGATCTGTACAAGGGAATTGAGGGCACTCTCATTAAGATTGTAGATGACACTAAGTTAGATGGGAGTGTTGATCTGCTGGGGAGCAGGAAGGCTCTGCACAGGGACCTGTACAGGAGGGGCCAAGGTCAATGGTATGAAGTGCGACACAGACAAATTCCAGGTCCCACAAGTTGAGAGGAAAGTGGCTGAAAAGCTGCTTGGCAGAAAAGAATGTGGGGAGCTTTTAGAGAGCCAGCTGAACATGAGGCAGCAGTGTGCTCAGGTGGCCAAGAAGGCCAATGGCATCCTGGCCTGTACCAAAAGTAGGATGGTCAGCAGGACCAGGGAAGTGATTGTCTCCTTGTATTTGGAACTGGTGAAGCCACACCTCGAGTCCTGGGTCCGGTTCTGGGTCCCTCACTACAACGACATTTTGGTGCTTGAGTGTGTCCAGAGAAGGGCAAAGAAGCTGGTGAAGGGTCTAGAGACTAAGTCATATGAGTGGCTGAGAGAGCTGGAGTTGTTTAACCTGGAGAAAAGGAGGCTCAAGGGTGACTCTACAATTACCTGAAAGAAGGTTGTATCCAGATGCTGGTTGGTCTCTTCTCCCAGGTAATGAGTGACATGGCAAGAGGACATAGCCTAAAACTGTACCAGGGGAAGTTCAGGCTGGGCATCAGGAAGAATTTCTTCATGGAAAGGGTGGTTAAACATTGTAATGGGCTACTCAGGGAGGTGGAATTTTAGGCGGAAATAATTGGACATAACATTTAGTGCTACAGTCCAGTTGACATGGTGGTGATTGGCCAAAGGTTGGATTCAATGATCTTGAATGTCTTTTCCAAATAAATGCTTCTGTGATTCTGTGAAAGGGCCTGCTTTGAATGGAAAGGGTGGACAAGGTAAGGTATTTTTACTTGCTTTATTAATATGTTCTATTGGGCAGATCTAGGACTCTCTCTAATTAAAGTTTCCCTGTTCTAAAGAAACAACATTAAAGATTCAAAGATTTGAATTTAAGGAAAAGGTGCAGTTAGGCCTGTCTTAAAGCTGTGACCAGCAGAGAGCCATATTATCAGGAGAGTTGGAGCTAGATGATCTTTAAGGTCCCTTCCAACCCAAACCATTTTACGATTCTCTGTTTCTAACATGCCATATTTTGATTTCTGATTAAAAAATTGTGCAGATTCAAAGACTGCAAAAAAATGCTGTTATCCCTTCATGACAGAGTCAATATCTGCCCTTTATTTATTTTTGTAATTAAAATGATACTTACATTATATTAAATTACTCTGTTCTCTTTTGTATATTGGAGACGTAAGGGGTGTTCAGTAATCTAGGCAAAAAGTACCCATATATTGAAAAGAAGATAGAGGCACACAGCCATACAAACACACACTCTCAACCTGGCTACAAAAAGATTCTGTCTCTTCAGACACTTGAACTGTAATTCTAGAAAGGAGAGAAGCTTCACTACATAATGGTGAAGCCATAATTAGCAAATATTGTTATACTGCATAACAAAAGTCTACTGGAAAAGCATCAATTACTACTATGCAAGTGTGCACAAAGGAATGTCTACATGTATGCATCTCAAATTAAATGTGATCCTGTATACACCAATGTGCACATGTGCATATGTTTCCAGAGTTCTGCATAGCATCTTTCTTTCCTGTGCCACCCCCCCTCACCCCCCCAATTTTATTCATGTTACTCTTGAAGGTAAAGCACAGTGGGGAGTGACCTGGAGTCTACTCCTCCTTACTAGTCATGGACTGAACTGGTTCTTTAAGAAATCAGTCAGCAACATATAGGTAAAGACATATTAGCGCAACTTGAAGGTGATGACCTGTACAAACGTGGATGTGCCAGTCCTCTGAACATTTTCTTGTGAGCCCTGATGTGTAAGAGGGAAGAAGCCCCAGTTGACCTTTAGAACTGAGGTTGAATTTTCAGGACAGGTGGAAAGATATTAACAACTTGTGAATTTTGCAAAGGCAATGTCAAGTCACTGCCTGTTGATGCATGTGGATGGGTACGACCATTTTCGGCAGGCCTAAGTGCAGAAGATTATTCTGCTGCTCATGTATTCTCATCTTTGCTTTCTTCCTGTCAGCATTTGCCCCTTTCCTCATCTAGCACTGATAGCTAGATGATACATAACAAGTGAAATCCCATTATCACTATTCTTTTCCTCTGGCAATCATTTGGCAAAGAGTTCAGGTATCTTGGTGGGTATTTATGACAGTGCAGGATCAAAACTTGAGCACACTGCCAATATCTGGATCTTCGATCCATAAATAATATTTCAGTTAAAGACAGGCTTGTCTTTTATTTACCACCAAACTTCACATCATAGCCTATTCCCCTTTCCCATTCTATGCTGGAATCTTCCAGAGAAACATAATTTCAGTATTATTATTTGTTTTTCAGACAATTTCAACGACTTACTCTTGGTCAGATGACAGTCCAACACTTGTTTGGTACTACCTCTTTCAAATGTAATGCTAGACTAGGATAATCCCAGTGGGATTTTAAGACAGTTCTTCTAAAGATAGAATTCCTTTATCTTGTGTGCCCTTTTAGTTTTATTATTAAGTATATACTTTTACATTTAATATTTAAAAAGGTTTCAGTTCCTTACACACAGTTGACCTGATCATCCACACCATTCTTTAGCAGTGACCTCACCTCTCATTTTGAAGAAGATTCAGCAGGTGTTAGATAGAGAATAGAAAAGTTAATAACAACAAAAAGATGAAATGAAATATCAAATGAAATTAATTATTAACAAAGAGACCAAAAGCTAGACAGCAATAGCTATTCTGTGCAAACAAATTCAAGTAGTTACAGGAGAGGAAGGGAAAAGTGTTTTTTGTTTCGTTTAAAAAGATTTTACTGGATAAGTTAGCCACTGAAAAAAACAGTATTTGCCAGTCATTTGCAAGACATTATTTAAGCAAGAGGAAAACCAAATTACCAACAGATAAATAAGCACTGCCACTCTTCAATACAGCAACATCACAGTATACATAGAAACCTGCTAGTGAAGATACACTGACACCAACCCTCCTGCTGCAAAATCTACAGAAATATTTGTGGAAATTGCATGGAGGGTTTGAGCCATTTATGACAAATCACAATGTCATCCTTGAATTCTACTAGGAGATGCTATGTTAATCTACATCCTGCACATTAAGGAACTATTTTGCAATAGTACATCCCCTTTCCTCTTTTGAAGTTTTCTGGTATTTTATGTCTAAACTGCGAGAATTCTCTTACCAGCAGTGGTTCATATTGACTGAAGATGAAGTTGCATTTTATTTACAATTACTGTCTCATACCACCAGATAATATGTTTGTAAGACATTTGTTACTTTCTTTTGTTTCTGGCAACAGGGATGTGAAAAACACTCTGTACATTTGCAAGTGCTAGCTGGTTAACCAAACAATGAAGCACTGAGAGCGTAGCAACAGATCATATTTAAGCAACACATTATTAAGAAAAATGTCTTAATTTTTTTTTTAAACTGAGTATAATTTTACCATTCTTTCAAATCTCTTCACTTGCTCATACAAAAAAAAAAAAAAAAAAAAAAAAAAAAAAAGAAGAAGCTGAGAAGTATAACATACAACAGCCCTCTGTGCAGGGCAGCCAGTCATTTTTGTATTATCTTAAAATATACTGGTCCAAAAAATCATTCCTGTTAACACTGAGAGTAAACTCACTTTCTTGCAACTAGTACTCTCCTTGGAAAAATGTATGTTTCCTAACAAAAGCATTTTGGAGGGGAAAAAACCCTAAAACCAAATCATGAGCATATCTAGTTTTTCACTGTACCTCATAATTTGACATAATTCATTTAGGTTGCTGCCTAGAGAAAATTCTCTGGTGGCTTGTCCACTGTTGGCTGTTAACAAAGGAAAGTCATTCATCTCAGGAATATTTTGTCCTATGGTGAGTCATAGCTTGCAAAAAAAGGTAATATCTCAGTTTAGATAAAAAACTATAATTATTAAAAGGCAAGCTTTTTGGTTCCAACCCTCCTTTGCGTTTTGAAAACAATAAATGTTTAGTTTCCTTTTGATTTCTGCACTTTCTAGTTGGTAAAATGAGGTGTTCAGTGCATAGGAGGTAGGGATCTTGGAGAATATTTCTTCCAAGAGTTTTTTAAGAAGTACTTGTATCAAACTGTTGAGGGTTTTTTTAATATTTGCTCTTTTCGCAGTTTTATTTTGACTTGGATTTTTATACTTGAGAAGTAAATTATATTTTTTTTCTAGATATCAGCAATTTAGAGACTTACAATAGTCATACAATTGTATGTAATACGTTACTTATGTAATTACTACAGCATTATTACTACCTTATTTACGTAATAAATGAAGTGATACCTTAATACATAGCACTGAGCAAATACAAGTGTGCAGTTTTATGACTTTATATTGCATGCATATGGTTTGAGACACTTTTCACTTTTGTGCCTAGGACATGAGCTCAAGAAAGTAAGCTTTTGTATTCAGAAAGAGGTACACAAATGGCATTCATCTCTGGGCAGAGAGGAAGCATAGGATCTGTGTACTTTGTAAGAACTAATTGTGCATATTAAATAAGCCCATGTGCTTATTGCATAATGACCCATTATTGTCCTCAAATATACTGTTATTAATTTTTATTCTGTTAAGAAAGTAAGAAAAATTGTTGGGGTGGGCCATACTGTACTATAGTCCCGTTCTTTCAATGTTATGGAATGGAGAGCCAATCACATTTAAGGACAATGAGATATGTTCTGCCATGCAGTGGAAATATGGAGTTTTACCTTCAAAAAAACCAGACCATTTGGGATGTTGCTAAGCAACACCAGGAAATACAATGTGGAATAAAGGAAGCTATTCATTCAAAGAATGCTGTGGCAGACTGAGTGCTGTAACTTTGAAAAATTTTCATATTTGAATTTTGTCCACTCTCCTGGGGTTCTGGTTTTAAGCTGTCAAGTAAAGGTGCTACTTCAGAAATGTGAAGGTGCTTCCTTTTATTTTGTTCATTGCAGACTCTCTCCTTGCTCATTATATACCCTGAGTGTACCTCGAGTAATGTTAATGTTAAACAAAGTGACAGATAGCATGTATAATGTGATTTTATAACAACCCTGCTAAAGGTAGAAAAATTCTGAGTGAGAAGGAAAACAGAAGGAAAGTGCAGAAGGAAACAATGTGCAGAAGGAAACAAAGCAGAATTGGCAAGAGCATAAAAAGAAATGCAGGAAATTACCAATCAACAGGAGTATTACAAAATATACTGAAGAAAGCAGCAAACTCAGAACAAATTTGTGCCAAGAAACAAATGTTAGAGTGACACAGTCCAGAGATGCTTCTAATAGTGCTTTGATTTGAGCCACTTTCTGAACTTAACATTGTCCTAAAAATGAAAGTTTTGATGGGGATTACAGGATGTGTGTGGTAGCTCACAGAGGGAGACTGTACATCAGACAGACAGCCTGAAGCAACAATTAGAGGAAGAAACCCTATAAATTGTTATATGGAATATTAAAATACATGTTGTAGCTAGGTCTAGCAAAACTGAAAACTTTTAGAAGATTGTGGAGGTTTGAGTTGGCACCCTGCCAAGCCCAATTACTGGCCACACGGATTCCCACCCCCCTCTTCCCCAAGAAAGAAGGGAAAAAAAAGTACCAAAAAGACAATTGTATTAAAAGTATATATATATATATATATATATATATATATATATATATTCACATATATTACAATTATATACAATCAAACACTATGAGTCTACAGAACA
>JAWWEE010000085.1:17027649-17055787 GCA_035221455.1 Xenops minutus | reverse complement strand
GAATACTTCCTTAGTTATGACATTGTTACCAAGGAAGGCCTAAACCAAAACCAAGAAAACTAAACCACCACAAAGATAGATTTTTGAAAATTCTTGTGCCAAAACCTGGCTTGAGACATTTCAAAAGGATCTGTGTCCAGAAGGCAGATTCTCAGTATATTATGTAGGCTTCAAAATTTGATCTTCAAATTTGACCAATGGAACTGAACCACCCAGATGACGTAGTCATTGGCAAGCTCATGGAGCTGTCTGGGTTTGAAGGGATTCCTGACAGACTAACATAGGCCTTAGGTTGATAGTCTCCATGCTTTCGCTCTCATGCTTTGGATTTGAACTTCCCTCTCTGAAAACACCATACAATGACTTCTTATTTAGCATTCTTCTTTAAACCATGAATTAAATATTTCAGAACTAAGGCAAGACATAATTATTGACATAATTTTCTTTATTTCCAGTTGTGAATTCAATGCAGTTTTTAATTATTTATCATCCTGTATGGCAAGGCTTCGGAGTTATCTCCATGCTTACCAGTTAGCTTCAAAACTAAGATGTTGTTTCAAAATAGCTAAACAATTACTGTAAACCCACCAAATCATCAGATTTGCTTGATTACTTAACTGCACTGGAGTGGAAATCATTTTTCTTAACCAGTGGAATTCCTTCACCAGGAAATTAGTCTTTACACTGAATAAATGTAAAGAAAAACCTAAAAGCATGAGAGATTTTTCACATTCTGAAGAGTGAATGTCATGGATAGACATATAATTCATATTACTTTCTGACTCTTACATCACAAAATTATTAATGGAGAAAAGTGAACAGAGGATCTTTTCTGATGTTTCCTACAATATTGATTTTTTATTAAACTAAATAATAACAGAAATGAGATAAAAAATACATTCTGCTTTGTGTCAATGATTTTTTCCCCCCACCATTTTGTTCAAGTGACTAAATTTCACTTTGCTGTATACGTGAAATATATCGAACCAAAAAATTTGTTTAAAATGTGATTTTTTTTGTTTGTTTGTTTGATTGGGGTTTTTTTGCAACATGGGTGTGTGTGAGTGAACCTGATTCCCAGAGAAAAAAACATTTCAGTTTTCTAGTAGGTTGGAAGACTTTTAGTTGTGTCAAATGGGGTCTGTAAAGACTATTGATTACATTAAAATATTTAGAGCAACTCAAATCCTGTAAAAATCGAATTACCATTTATTTGTTTATAATACATAAACTGTATGAGACAAAGTATTTTTCAATGGTTGGACAATGCTATGAGCAGTGATGTTCCTCTCTTACTGTGGTTTCTTAATAACATGTATAATGTCAAAACCTCTTCCTATTAATCATTATCTCTGTTAAAAATAAATTTTATTAGTAGATATATGATAATTAGCATTACAATATACAGTACTAGCATTTTATTTTCTTGTACAAGATGTTACTTATCTTATAATCTGCCTGTCCTAAAAAAGCCAAGTCTTTACCTGGTTTGCTTAGGAATTCAGAAATTTAGTGACTAAATATGACCCTGTATAATCTTCTGATGCCTGTGGGAGAATTTTAATTCCATCACAAGTCCATCTCTCTGCTGCCAGTTACATTCACAAAATTAAAATGCCTGTTAGTGCAACATCTGCCAAATAATAAAAATATTAGAGTAGCTTTATGCATCTGTCAGCCTGTTTCAAGTTCTGTATAACCATGCATTTTTTAAAAGGCAGTTTTACACTATTAAGTTGATTACTTGGCTACTTTTTTTTATTTGGATTGCCCAGTTCATGTTAATTTCCCTGTTATTTTCATTTGAGACTAATTGATTTTTTTAATGATGAGTACAAGAAATACAACCTGGATAGGCAACATGAGGGACTCTGTTAATATACAAAATGCTGTCCAAGTGCAGTTTTGGTGTATCTTTCTGAAGATCAACTGAAGTACTACAAGTGGAAAATAAGATTAACAGAAGATTTTAAGATTAAAGATTTTAAGAAATAAGATTTTAAGATTAACAGAATTCATTATTGCTGTATGCAAACCTTCCGAACAACTTGAGAATTAAAGCCTTAATGTCATTTTGTGACAGTAAACTAAGGAAAAATAATATACCTTTGGCATTTTAAAATCTTTATTCCCTGAACATGTTGTCAGAAATTCTTTATGATACAAGTCTTTATGTTTTCATGGCAAACTTGAGCTTCAGTGAGCTGCTTGTTAATCTAAGTTGTTGCTCTATGTTGCCTGAATAACCTCAGCCATGTCTGTACTCTGATACCAACACAGTGATCCCTCTTGGCCTGACACAAGATGGTGCTTAGGCACCAAAGTAGTTTCTGACCCCTGTTATGTCTTGCTGCAACTTTCAACCCTTTATTTCAGATATCCTTTTTTGTTTTTTCTTGTGTGTTTTTTTTTCCTTTCCTGTTGTTTTTGTTGTTGTTTTCTGTGTTGGGAGTTTTTTGCAGGTTTGTTTTGGTTGGGTTTTGTATATAAGCATCAAACTCTATTTTACAAGTCAATGGTCATTACATAACATCATATTATGCTGAAGGATGTTTGAGAAATAACTAGAACAGGGCTTTAATGAAGCTTAGTTTCCCAGATTTGGTTTCATCTTATGCTGAAATGTATTCCTAGACCATAGTAATAGAGGGACTTAGAGGTACAGAGCTACAGCCAAGGTTTTTCATCAGACTACAGTTGTTCTGGCGATGAAAGTACCTAATAGATACCAGTACTCTGGAATTTCTTTCAGACTCATTTGCATTATTGCATTAGGATAACTCAGTTTCCCCTAAACAATAGATTGAGTCTAAACTAGAACTCTGCAGCCTAACAGGTACCTATGAAGACTTCTTTTACTGTAGTCTTTGTGCATTCCTGAGATCCTAAAGTCAGTCCTACTTTCAGGTCTAATTCAGTAATTGCTAAACTTAAAAAAATCCAAACACAAGTTCTGATATCTAGCCTTGATTTGGTTTGCATGATTTCCTTAACCTTTTAGATAACCCCATGTCTTCTTCTTTTTGAATTTTAAGCCCTAGCTATAATGAAATTCCAAAATCTGCATCCTATTCCATTAGCACTTATAGGACCTGCCAAGTCCTAATATCACTTTAGCACAAAATCGGAACTAGAGACTGACAAGCTCTATTTCTGATGGTTTCTAGGTTTTAACTGCATGTGTTAGGTATCCAAAGTACATTTCACTGACTTAAATTACCTTTTTCCTCATTTGTTTAGTCTCAAAATAGCAAGCAGAATGGATATATATCCCTTTTAGAAGAGATTACTTAACACAAGTTATTTACAATTCCAGTATGTCTTCAAATACATATTAAAAGCATCCAGCACTAGAAATAAGTTGATTTACACTGTGTTGAAGAGAATTAATTTGTTTCAGAAACACAGTTTCAGTTAAATCTTAAAGAACTGTTTTGTGAAAATATATCAAAAATTTTTCATATAAAAAGTTTTGAATGCTCATCATAGTATGTTCCAAGAAACCTGACTGATAAAAAGTTTTTATGTTCTATAAGTGAAGGGTACACTAGGATACTAGAAACAATTTAAAAAATGACAGATAACATTTTGCAATAATTTTAAAAGCTTAGAATAACAGATATAAGGCTGGTAAATCTCACTTTCCATTAGAAGACCACCTGACATACCATTTTTCTCAATCAAACATTCCAGGAGAAGTAGCTTGACAATATTGCAAATCTGTACCCTGTAAGTGTTTGCTTGCAATGAATTTTAAATGCAAAAATTTGAAGCAAAAGATCTAACTTTGGTCTTGTATATTTGTTTATGGTCACTGTTGAAAAGAGAAGGCATAGGTACATGGATGTTTGATTTAACACAATGTAGTAATTTCCAGATTCACATTAATGTGAATGAAATAGTTAGAGATCTAATTGGTCAATATTGTTCTAGTACATTTCAGATATTGTTTGTGGAAGGGTCTGAGTTACAACAGTTCAAGAAAGAGTCCTAAGAAAACAAGTCTTACACTGCAAGGAGTTCTAGACCATTTGGTGTAGGGAGGAGAACAGTATTTGCAAGAAGAATGAGTTGCCCCACAAGTTGACTCATATGTATGAGTTGAACACCATTGTCAGGCTAAAAAGAGGGAAAACATGGAACAGATTAAAAGAATATTCTAAGAAAGCAATAACTATAATATTTCAGGATTGCATAGTTAGTCATTCCTTACTGAATAGGATGCAGCTGCAAGAATCATTAATCCTCTCTAATTCTCTTAACAATCCTGATGTTACAGAAGTGGTGGGAGTAGAACTAATGGAATCTGAGTATAGATATTAATTCCCCTTTTGTAATTTCCTGTTTAATTTGTTTTCAGTAGACAACTGTTGCATACAAAAGAGGAAATGAGACTTCTACAAGATATAAAGCAAACAAGGATGTTAAAAAAAGAGATTAAGTAGCTCATAAGAATGAAGAACTGCTTAAACATCAGTCATTTGTATCTCAAGTGAAAAATGTTGCAGATTTACATCAATCCATGACATAGAATTTTCTTTCCTTTACATATGCCTTTGCTGGTTCCCACAATGCTAGAAAATAATCAACAGAATTTTTCCTCCTTTTTATTCACCTTACTATTCTCCAGTAAGCATAAGTATCCTCATATCAACACATATTCCAAATCTTTCTTCTCAGTCAATTTACAGGCCCCTTTAGAAGTCAATAAGCTTATTCTATATTTGCCAAAACTCAAAAGAGATACTATGGAATATCTTAGAGTGAGTAGTTCTGTAATCTTTCTTGTAGTTTTTTATCCCTATTGACTATACCAGGTTAATTTGTTGAATTACATTTAATTTAACCTTTTTCTAGGAATCAGGTCTGTTCTGAGAACTTTTACGTCATCCAGCTAATAGCTGGGAGTAGGCAGTGAAGGGTTAGAAACTAGAACAAGCCAAAACAACATCTGACCAATGATGGCTTCACAGTTTTTTTTTTCTTCTTACCATATCCAGGATCAGACAAGCAGAAGATATTCGATACAATAATGGGGGTCTTGAGGAGATACATGCACTGTGTGGAGGCCCTGAACTACTACAAATAAGAGATACTGCAGATTTCAAGGTGAGGTGCACATGCCGTTCCAGTAGCTGGAGCTAACACACCCATAGGCATGCCAGCATCATTTCTGAATTTCTCAATCACATTCTATTCCTAGTGTTCCTGATGCCAGATTCCAGTAGTCAGTAGATGCCCAGTAGTCACCAGCACATCATTCCCTTGAGTGCTGGCCCTTCAGGCAAACTAACAAGTGGCCCAAAGTAGCTGTGCTAGAGCTATTTTCCTTGGCACTTGTGCTGAAGCTGGGTTTACAGCTAGAGAAAACAGGCTTTTTCATATGGATGCATTGGCTTTGGAGAACTCATATAACTGTTACTTAAAAAAAAGTATTTTTCTGTAATAAAATGGGGGCTGAAATAATGGGGATCACACAGAGTTTGCAGATCTTTATAATATCTAACTCCCACCTTTTCCCAATTTTTTTCTAACTGGTAGGTGAATAGGCTCTCACCTGGCATCACAGACTGGCTGGGGGACTATTCATGTTAGGAAGGGAACAGTGTGGGGTAGCAGCAGTGAAAGTCACTGCCAGAGTGACCATTAGTAGTCACAATGATGAGCAACAGTGTACTTTTAGCCTATGAGCAGGTGACTCAAGGCAGGAGGTATAAGAATAGTACCTGCCATTCAGTTCCCTTTTTGCCTGAGGGCAACAGGCAGGAGAATGGTCCCAGACTAGGTTTTGATGGCAGAAAGTGAAGCTGAAGAAGATCCCAGTGCAGCTGATGTCACTGATAACTGTGTCGAGTCCTACCCAGTGACCCCGCAGGCCTGCAGAATGGTAACACTTGTTTGCACAACTTTTTTCATGAGGCATGGTCCTATTACCTGGACATGACCTGATAATGTACACTTACAGCCCAGAAAGCCAACCACATTTTGGGCTGCATCAACAGCAGCATGGCCAGGGAGGTAAGGGAGGTGATTCTGCCCCTCTTCTCTGCTGAAACCCCACCTGGAGTATTGCAACCAGTTCTGGGGCCCCCAACACAAGAAAGACATGGACCTGTTGGAGTGGGTCCATGGAAGGGCCATGAAAATGATCAGAAAGCTGGAGCAACTCTTGCATGATGAAAGGCTGAGAGAGCTCAGGTGGTTTAGCTGGAAGAAGACAAGGTTCTGGGGAGACCTCATCGCAGCCTTTTTTATTTTAAGTGGGACAGTCCTTTTGCAAGGCTTGTAGCATTAGGAAAAATTGCAGTGGTTTTAAATTAAAAGATTGGTAGATTCAGATTAGATACAGGGAACAAATTTTTTACAAAGAGGGTGGTGAAATGCCAGCACAGGTTGCCCACAGAGGTGGTGGATGCCCCACCCCTGGAAATATTCAGTCAGGTCAGACAGAGCTCTGAGCAACTTGATCTGCTTGAAGATGTCTCTGCTCACTGCAGGAGCATTGAACTAGATGACCTTTTAAGGTCCCTTCCAACCCAAACCATTCTATAATCCTATTATTCCACAATTCTGTGCAAAGTTCTTAGAGCCATATAGATGTAGCCAAGGCTAAGATGACTTTGGAAGAGTCAGAACTTCATCTTAATACAGAAGATGAAAAATTATGAATAGCTTTGAATATTTCCAAAGCATTTGTCCTTGAAACTTCTTCTTTTTCCCTTTGATTAGGTGAGCTGTGCAGAAGAGACAATGCTGGATGTCTTCAGAGGGAGGTTATTCATGCCTCTTTTCCACAAAGTTACCGACTGCATTCAGTGTGCCTGGTCTCACAGACTCTGTGAAGTAGGAACCCTGGCCTGATTCTAAATGCAGAGGTCCTAGATGCCACATATACCTCTAATCTTCCTTCTCAACTGTTTTCTCAATTTGTTTTCTAGTACACAGTGTTAGTATACTGCACACAAATAGCTATTATTTTTTTATGTCACAGGCTATGTTTATGCACATCAACTCTAGTAAGAAGAATCTACATGGCATAAAGCTGAAGGAAGCCTACAAGAGGTACTTTTTACAAGAGCATGTAGTGACAGGACAAGGGGGAATGGTTTCAAACTGAAAGACAGTAGGTTCAGGTTAGTTATTAGGAAAAAAATTCTTTCCTGTGAGGGTGGTGAAGCACTGGAACAGGTTTCCCAGAGAACT
Organism: Xenops minutus; assembly: GCA_035221455.1. Taxonomy (NCBI): domain Eukaryota; kingdom Metazoa; phylum Chordata; class Aves; order Passeriformes; family Furnariidae; genus Xenops; species Xenops minutus. The sequence goes on along the minus strand of JAWWEE010000085.1, from coordinate 17,048,584 downwards.
TGTGGATGTCTAATCACTGGAAGTGTTAAATGCCAGGTTTAATGGAACTCTGAGCAATCTGGTCCAGTGTAAAGTGTCCCTGCCCATGGCTGAGGGGTTAGACTGGAAGATCTTTGAGATCCCTTCCAACACATGCCCATCTATAATATATTTTGGGATTCTTTGAAGTGTTGCTTGTGTCACAGCAAACATTTAGGTCAGGGGTTTCAACCAGAAAATTGACAACAAATGAACTGTAGGATTTGGGGAATGTTAACTTAGTGTTGTGGAAATGGAAAATCAGCATTAAACAGGTAAAATTGTGTCCTATAAAGCATAATTTCTTTCATTCTGAGAAAGCAAGATACAAAAAGTCCTTAGCCCTGAAGACTGAATCAAGTAAAACAAGCAATTAAACACTGAAAGAAGAGTTGACACATCATTCTCTGATAGTTCTATCATATTTTGTGTTTAGTTAGAGGCTTTATGCTTTTCCTTGTGGAACAAGCCCGGGGCCATGGGCGCAATGCAACTCTTTAATTAGATTTTTTATGAATGGGCATAATATACTGTAATGGCTTAGACAAGATTCACATAGTTATTGACATAGATCACAAAGATATTGACAGGTCATAGAAATAACAAGGAATTAAAGAAATTTTTACTTTAAATAAACCTGAAGAATTATTTAAATAGATGGTTGCTTAAGCACATTTCTTCTCATGTTTTGAAAAAGTTTCATAGAATATACAATTTTCTATCATGTACCCTAAAATCTGAACAGGTATCAGCTGCTTTGGTGGTGTTAAATTTTTTTAATTGTGTTTACAACTTCTTTTGTTTGTGTGACATCAGTTTCCATCATATGGGAGACCTGGTATTTGATAAATATTTATCTAACAACTAAAAGATTTTTACTTTCATTTCATACTGATTTAAAAAATTCTGTAATATTTCTACTCTTTGTGTGCACAGTTTCATGGATTGTATTTACTCTATTCCACCAAAACATTCCATGTTATCAAATTACCCAATGCTAAGAAGATCTTTCTGACCAAGATGTGAAATATTTAGTAAAGAATAAAAAAGGAACAAAGTCCAATTTGCTCTTAAAGTTCAGCTGAAACACAAACCAGCTAATTATATTTGAAATCCCAAAGGCCTCAAAAAAACATTTTCTATTAGGATTTTTCACATTGTTTTGCAGACTCATGAGATCCGAACATTTAATTGTTTTACCTGCCCTGACTTTTGTCTTTTCCCCTTCATTGCTCCCTGAAATGCAGCTGCTTTTTTTTCATTAGATAGTTTTACAGAAAACAGATAAGTGTGCCCAACCAGATAATTCAGAAAAATCAAAATGACAGGGACAAAAAAAGAAAACCAACGCAAAAAAACCAAAACAAACCACCTCCGCCCACCACACCTGAATTAAATAGTCAGTGAGCATCAACAGAGCAAATAGACTAGTTGGACTACACAGTGAATTATTGGAAAGCTGAATACAATAATACAGGAAAAAAAGAATTCATCCTTAAGAACAAGAAGTTTGAATTTGCACAGTTTTAGGAACAGGCAAATCTTCCTAAGTTTATGTATTGCATATTTTCTTTAACTAAAGACGTAGTTATCTTTATGTATTGTATTTTGGAAGTTGTGGAATGACTTTTCTCATTCCTTTATCTACTTAGAAATATCATCCCATACTAATAACCATTAAACCTTGCCCTTTTCCTCCTATCCCCTTCAGGAGCCGCTCACTAGGAACATGCATTTTTGTAAATGTTTTTTTCTCTTTCATTTGTAGAAAAGAAAAGGGGAAATAAAGAACTCTGCAATACCTTTCTACCAACTGTAGCAATGCCAAAAATCTTTGTAATCTAAATTACTTTCTTCCATGTGTGAAAACTGCTAATAGCAACTCCCTGTAGCTAACAGCAGTCTAAGCATTGGAGCAGAATATTAAACAGTCCTATCTCTTTGTGGAATATGAAAGTTTTTCTTTAGTCCACAAAGCTGGCATTACTGTACCTGCCACTCACTGTCTCCCATACACACGGTCTGAAACTGTTTAGTGTCTTAAACTGTTGCCATATGCAGAGATGTCAAAACTGACATACAATAACTAATGGTGATTTATTTCTCTCTTAATGAAGAAAAGAACAAAAAATGTCTTACCAAACCCCAAGCTGGGGAACAGAAAAAATAAGCCCTCAATTTCCTACCTTGTACATGAGCTGCGTTTTCCCACAGTTGCACTTCAGCTTCTGCAGGGAATCACCATGTGATGCCAGTGTCTGTGCTCCTTTGGAATACTCAGAGGTTGACCAGGGAAATGTGTTGATTTCTTCTGCATCCTTGTGTTTTCTAGGTTGTTCTAGGGAAGCAAGTCTTAGGTACTGTTTGGACAGGTGATAAACTAGCATAAAGACAACAGAAAGGTTAAATTTTCCTTTTTATATTGGTTACAATTCATTATTTTCTGTTGAAAAGTAGGTGGAGTGGTCAAGGCTCTGTGTAAGTTAACATCAGTTTTAAAGACCTCTTGTCACCATACTATGCAGGGAAGAAATATCAAGCCTAGTAAATTTCTGGAACACCTACGACTACTTGTCAGCCAGGTCTTCCATTACATCAACCACTAAGCAGCAGATGCAAAAGTGGCATCCAGTTGGCTCCAGGAAAATGGTGTAAATAGATTGAATTATGTTTATACACACACACACAGACACACACATCATATATACACATAAACACACACATATACACACATATGTTTCTCTAATACATACACACACACACACACACGCACACATATATTTATATATCTCCCAAATGAAGATTGTCTTAGCCAAGTTTCAGAATCTAACCTTTTATGGAAAGGAAATATCAGCTACAGCTTCTGAAATGCCTTTGAAGTACTTTATGAGTAGATTTAATTTAATGTCAGGCAGTCTTTACAAAGTGTGATACTACTGTCTATGTGCCTCCATATGGAGATTTGACCTGTTTCACAATGGCCAAAATCAGATTATAATCCCCTTTTGCAGTTCCCTTTGGTTTTGCCTCATGCATGAAGCTGCTTGATAAACTTACAAATCTCACTAAGAAAGACTTCTTGCTATGAAAGCTGAGATTTAAGGTATCAGAATATCATTTATATTTATCATTGAATCACAAAACATGCTGGATTGGATGGGATCCACAAGGACCATCGAGTCCAGCTCCTGGCTCTGCACGGGACCATCCCCAGGAGTCACGCCATGTGCCTGAGAGTATCATCCTGAGCTTCTTGAACTTTGTCAGGCTTGGTGCTGTGACCACTTCCCTGGGGAAACCTGCTTCAGTGTCCAGCCACCGTCTGCATGAAGGATATTTTCCTAATACCCAACCTAAACCTCCCCTGACACAACTTCAGGCCATTCCCTTAGGTTCTGTCACTGCTCACCACAGAGAAGAGATCAGTGCCTGCCCCTCCTCTTCCCCTCACAAGGAAGTTGTAACTGCAATGAGGTCTCCCTTCAGTCTGCTCTTCTCCAGGTTGAACAGACCAAGGGACCTCAGCTGTTCCTCATACAGCTTCCCCTCAAGGTCCTTCACCATCTTCGTTGCTCTTCTTCGGACACTCTCTAAGAGCTGAATATCTTTCCTCTATTGCAGTGCCCAAAACTGCACACAATATTCAAGGTGAGGCCACATCAGAACAGAAGAAATTATTATTGATAATTTCCTTACTGTCAACTCAGCAAGAAAAATGAAGGCTAATATAAAAAAACCTGCAGTGTTATCATTCTGTAGGAAACAGAAACAAGCATGATATATAACCTGATAGAACAGAGGACAAAGCCATTAAATAATTGCTTTGTTGTTATTGAGTTTAAAGTTGGAATTAATTGCTTTACTAGGAGAGCAAAACAAATTATAATGAGCATTATATTCATCTAATTGCATCTCATGTTTTGCTTATGAAATACTTGGAAGGAAATCCCGAAGTTTAACAATGCAGGTTTTTCTAAATAACTGACATGATAAATTTAACATAGCTTCTTATCAGTTGATTTAGTATGAGAACTTCAGAAGTGTCTGCATTTTTTTACAGTACAGAGTGTGACTTCATTAAGATACTGAATATTCTTGAAAAATTTGAAATATTTTTATTTCTTTTCCCATGCTGAAAATTTTGACACTAGCATCACTTCACACTTGTCTTTAGCACTATTGAGCACTGCTTGTCCTTCTTTTATTTTAGTGGTATAGACAAAATGAGAGATTTGCCCGAAGGTGATCTTGATTTTCAGCTAACCCTGGGGTTAGCCCCAAGTTTGTACAAGCTTGCTCTTGTGTCTTTTTTACAACATTTTGAAACGTGTGGGTGAGAAGTACTGTTCAAATGCTAAATGTTGACTAATTACTATTATTACAAACATTGCAAGGTTGGTTTGCTGGGGGTGTTTAGTGTGAGAGCCCCAATCACAGATAATGAGAGATCACCGGGAAATGACATTGGTTCCACTGCCATACATGTTTTATTTTCCCTCTCCTAAAAATCTAATTGCTTTGTGCTATTGTTTAACATCCTGTAATTGCAAGTACTTTCACAGGAGAAGTAGTTGTTCTTTCTGGGTTGGTATGTAAGGGTGCATTTAGAAAGGGCCTGATGTGAGATTGCGACAACAGAGGAAATAGAAGGAAATCCAAGGCTAGCATATTCCCTTCTTAGAGAGCCTAGCCTGAGCTTCCTATGGGTAAATTAACATAACTAAAATCAACATGAGTTATATACTGCAGAGGCTAATATCCCAACTACATAACACTACTCTGCAAACACAATTAATGACTCTGCAGCATGACATACCAGTACCTTCCTGTGTATTGAACTGGAACTGAATTCCAGATGGCAAACATTTAAAAAAAAAAAGTTTTAAATACGTCTCTGTATTTTAGAAAGTTGCAGTTCTGAGACTGTCTGGAGAAAGATACAGTACAAGAGAGGCTTATAATGAAAGCAATTATATGCACATAGATTTTGCTACAGAATCTTTTTGTAAAGTGTAGAATTGTGCTAAATGTGTTTGACTGTTTTCCCCACTTTCTCTCCAGCTGCAGTCAGTTTTTGTACCCATCAGTCTGATGGGGAGCTGTTTTGCTTAAGGTAATAACTAGACAGTGACTTCAAAAGCAACAACTGAAGGTGAGACATTGCAGAAATTAAGATAGTTAGCACTGCTGCTCTGTGTCAACATATCCTAAAATATGATAATCTGTTGATGTGAAGGTCTTAGAACTAAATATTTTTTAAGAATATGAACATATTACACACACTCACAAAAAGGCGTATTTTAAAAGGTTCATTTTGAGTTTGAAATTCTAAGTGAAGAAATAAAGGTATGTAAGCCCTCAGACAAAAAACACTACCAAGAAAAGTCTGAAGGCTCATTACATATACCAAAGATGTAACCAGAAAAAGAGCATAAGCTGATGTTACAGACAAAATTTTTTCCTTAGACCAAAGTAGGTACAGATTCTTTTGTGCCAAATGGAGAAAAATAAATAAATCTCTGTGGTTGCCTTTTGTTACTGTGCTCACTTCCCTGTAATTTTACATATTGAATTTAATGTTGTTAGCCCTTGTGCTCTTGTCGTAGAGAAGTCTAATCATGAATTAATGGGCATGCCTGTAAGCATTTTGGAGAAGAGTAAGTATTGAAATTCATAAATATCCATTCTCATTACTTTCAGTACTGTATATTTGTACAAAACTGTGTATTACAAACCTCACAAATACAATCTGTATATTCTAATATTCTATTCTATATTCAATACGGCTTAAGAGTGACATCAGTGAAGGACTAGTTCTCAAAAGTTGCAAAGGCAATATTTCTATCTTTAGAAGTGGATATTAGTAAAACTGGGAACCTTTAGAAGTAGAGAAAGAATGTAGAACCAGAACAACAAACTTAGGCTGATTTGTCCTCCTGAGAGCTGCTGTCATTCATGAGAAGCATGGTGTATCCACAGCAGTCATGGAGAGCAGTGGTGTCCCTAAGACCAAGCCAGTCTTCCCCCGGCCTTGTCACACAAGCAGTCCATCACTTTCTGCAGTGGAGCATGGAACCTGCTTGAAATTCCAAGCAGATGGGAAATACCAGTCCCAAACCTGTTATTTTTCTTGACTTTTTTTTTTTTTTTTACTTGAAAGATGGTTTCTGGTTAGCAGATGAGAGCTAAACCACAGGCTATAGTACAGCTTTATTTACTAATTTAGTTTTCCCAGATAGTAGTGATCCTGATGTATCCTGAAAGGGAAACACAGAGGTCTGTGACATCTGAGACACCTCAGAAATTTATTCAACAGTCCTTCCTGTGTAAGTAGACAAATTGAAAGGTTTACCAATATTTGTCAATAGACTTGTTGGATTAGAAGAAGATACTGAAAAGCATCCATCAGTCCTTTTGATTTCTGTAGCAACATCCTTGCACTATGAACAAGAAATGGCAGAAGCTTCCATATAGGGGTCTGTAGGGACAGATTCCAGATACGTCATCTTAATTTCCCACCCTTTACTGCGTTTCCTTGTGTTAAAAGTTTGATGGGAGGATGAAGAGGGAGGAAAGGTGATTGGCTAAGGAGGCAAGGAGAAACCACATTTTAGGCCAGTACATATCTTTATGAAATGAAATTGTTACACAGTTGCTGCAACTGGAGCTTTCATTCCAGCCATGTGGACTAACTTTTTATGTTACGCCAGACTTGGTTGTCCTTCAAATTGTGTTCTTTCCCCCAAGATTCATACATGCCTTTACACTCCCATACTGAAACTAGCAACTCACATGTTTGATTTCAGGTTTTTTTTCCCTAAGAAAATAAAATTTTTCCCAAATGTGACATCCATGTTTCATTTGAAACTCGTGGCTTTTTCACCTTTTAAGTTTTTGTTGTTTGTTTGTTTGTTTGTTTGTTGTTGTTGTTGTTGTTGTTTTGTCATTGGACAAACAACACTACTGTGTTGTGCTGCCAGTTTCAATCTTTCTCACATCATGGTTTATTCTTCTTAAACATGGTTCACAGAGCCATGGCTGGGTTTTCTGACTGGGTTTTTGTCAACAGTTTATAATCACTACAGGCTGCTATGAGCATGTGCTTGATGGAGGGCTTCTTGCAATTTGCCATGTGACCTCTCTCGACATGGTTTCTTGATATTGTTTCACTTCAGAAATACATTCTTTTTTGTGTACCCATTCTCTTGTGTTTTAAAGGACAAATTTTGTATAACAGACAGTTTACTTAGTGCTTCACTGTACCTCTTCTCTTGCATTTTCCCAGAGTTTTACGTTACAGGTAATCAATGTGCTGAAACATTTTTTTAGCTGTGATGTCTTGGACTTGGCTTGAGGAATAAAAGAATGAATATTTATGATACTAAAAAACTAATTCTGAACAGCGCATTCAGAAATTTAATTTGGCCCAGTACATTTACTAGGGGATGGTCTGGGGCTAAAGAGTTATGATCCAGAAATTCAATTCGGATACACTGCTAAGGGTATGTTTAATCTCTGTCTAACTGAAAAGCTTTCTCACATAAAAATTGCTTTGATTTTATTAAGCAGATCATGACAACAGCTGAGGTCAGCAGAGGTAGCAACTGCATGTCTACAGCAAGAGAGTGTGATATAATTCCTTCCCCAAGGAGCAGTGGAAATACAGTCTGCAGACCAATCATCTTGATTGGTGCAGGCATTCTTCCAAGCATGAGAGAAATTTCAAAATACTTTGCATCAGCTACAGGCAAAGGAGGGAGATGATTAGCAGGCAAACAGTCTTTGCATGAGATCAGGAAATTTCTGTGGGTCTTGTGATCAAATGTTCCTCTGGACATGTAAAATTAATTTCATCCTGAAACAGTACCAAGGCCAGGTAAGTAGAATGAAATGTGTTATGCAAACCCTTCCATTTACTTTGGTCTTATTCTCCCTCTTTTTAAAGACATTTTGTCTAGGGATGAAATAGCATAATATAGATCCAATAGGTCCTCTACTTGCCAAGTTCTCTCACTTATATATAGAAATGGCTTAAGGCAAAAGAACCCTATCCATGGCTCAAAACTGCTCTAATTGCTTTCATTAGAAGGCAAGATTACAAAAACAACAGGGCTACTCAAAGGAAAGCTCTACAGAGCTGTTCTAGACGTGCACAGAATCACTTGTCCTGCCAGTAAAAGAGGGTATCACAGTGTAACAGAGCTGGTTTCCACTCATACTTAGTCAGACACAGACTTGCACTGGTGGGGGAAGTTTGGCCAGTCTGGACATGAGGAGTGCTGAGTGCTGCCCAGGGTTAGGTTTATCAGCGTGTCAGAGAAATGGCTGGTCTGAACCCACAGCCCTGGAAAAAATGCAGAGAAGCCACCCATGGGCATGTGTGAGAGCACATTTTGACTGCTGACAGTCCAGTGCTGGATGGGTATGCCCAGCCCTGTTTGGAAGCTGGGTAACTCAGCTGGCTTGCTGAGAGACAAGTGTTAGTCACCATGAGCCTTCAGTCACTAATGTAGCTACACAGCCTCTGCACAAGAGATGGCTTCAATGTGGCCAGGCTGAATAGATGTAATAATTAACTTCTGCCCATCAGGAGCCAGAAGAATCACTGAGTAAAGAAATTTTCTTGAGCCTTGGAGATGTATGTGATCCTCAGAGAGGGTCTAACCCATCACTCACAGTACTATCAAACTCAGACTTGGTAATACTGGCAAAAAGAATTTTTGTACAGTGAAATTTGTGCTATCACAAAGTAGTTGAAAAGCAACCACATTTAAATCATTTTGTTAAAGTTCTTTATTTATTCCCTTTCTTTCCACTGCCTCTCTGTAGCTGAACTTGCCGATAGCAGACCTGTATGGCTTTACTATATCACTTCTTAGTCTTAGACTTGATTTCCATATGTCACAGAACAATACTGCAACTCCTAGTTGTATTACTTGCTAACACACACATATTGTAAATAGAAATACCTTCAAGTACAGTTTATACTATGTTGTTAACAACAATCTACATTTTCATTTGGGGATTTCAGAAGTAATTTTCTTAATTCACTATCTTCTTTGTAACAGCATTTTTCCTGTACTCAGACTTACACCTCTGTCATGAGGGCTTTCTCTTTGAAGAAATTCTTAAAATTATACAGTTGTAGAGACCATTAGAGTAGGCCTCGTCATTTAAAGCTAAGTGGATATCTTTCAAAGTGTTTTGATTTTTCTACTATATACATCATGATAGATCTCTTACCAGTGTGAGCTGGATTTATGAAGCAGCGGTAGCCACTTGTGTTAAATACTATTTTCTGCTTCTAGTGGAGTACTGAAAGAGTCTATAATCTCAGAAATCGAGCAGATGTATCCTCACTTGTTGCTCCTTTGGTGTCACCTATTCCTTTTCTCTGTTTTGCTTCTTGCTATGAGACAGAAAATCCCTGTTAAGCAAGTAGAAGCACTTCCTGAAGTTTTTCCTCCTCTCTTTGTCTCCAGCAGAGAGGAAGTGCTGCTATCAGGGGGCCTCTCTACTTATCACCTACTGTGGAATAGGAAATAACCAGATGGACCTTCATATGATAAGCACATGAAACAGCAGGGAAGACTTCTGAACAGTAGATTGGCATGTGAGTACTGAATAAGGATATTATTAATGTTTTTACAAGTAATGTTCTTTTTTACTCCTTCTGTCTCATTTCTGTCTTGAGGTTGTCTGTACAGAAATCAATGATTTCAAGTTCTGAGGCTGCACATAATAAAACTGTAATCTGACAGCCATCACTGCTGTCAGTTACCTGCCGGGCATCACACAATGTGACAGGTAGACCAAATGAATGCTGAAATCTTCCTGAAAACCATGGAATATTCTGAGTTGGGAGAGTCCCATAAGGATCATTGAGCCTAACTTTTAAGTTATTAGCCCATGCAGGGATTGAACATGCAACTACAGCATTCTTAGCACCATGCTCTCATCTACTCAGCTAAACTCACAGCATTGTACAGTGTATTAACATGGAAGACATTGAGTTGTCCCTAAGAAGAAGAAATTTCTGTATTGAGGTTGTTAGATTCAAAGTACTTCGAGGCACTTCCCTCAATTTTAGAGCTCTGCTTTCCATTTAACACTTTTAACAGATTAGAAAAATTGTGGCTGCCACAGGGAAGTGGTGAAGTCATCATCCCTGGGGGTAGTTAAAAGACCCGTGTTTAGGGACATGATTTAGCGGTGAACTTTACAGTTTTAGGTGCGTGGTTGCATGCAGTGAAATTAAGTGTTCTTTCCAACTTAAAGGATTCTACAATTTTTGTGATTCTATATTTTTGTCTATTTCCGAGGTTAATCTGAAAAACTGAATAGGTATACGTCTTCCTTTCATTATAATCTATTACTAAGCTGTGTTTCCTGTCATCTGGATAAACTGTCAAGTTAAGAACTATTACACTGCCGTTGTTTTATACAGAATTGCTAAGGAATTCACTACAAGCACTAACAGTTCCATGGTATTCTATTTCTTAATATTAAGAAAAGTATGCCAGTGGCAACCAAAGTTTTGGTTTTTTTAACTCAATGATCCAATTGAGTTTTGTTGAATTTTCTTTTGAAAATGTTGGTCTGTGCAATCTACTGAAAAGCAATGAGAAAACTGATTCAATATGGAACTTGAATATCTCCTTGGCAGTAAGCATTCAGCAGCTCCACCAACTACAATTAAAAGGTCTACATGTTTAAAGTTTAACACATTTTAAGTGCTTTTCTGAGCGATACACATGTTTTAATCTGATGTCACTCAAATACCATGAACATAACAATAGCTCTAGAGATCCTTATAATTAGACTTTTTGAAACAAAGTACTTAAGTCTACAAATGCCTAAGCTATGCAATTCCCAGACTGTGTTTCCAGTCTTCTTTCCTTCAGTGCAGTAAAATCAGTTATGACACTTGGAATAGGATTTCCCCAGATTTCTCATCTTTGTAGTGTTTTTGCTTTATTATATCTACTTTCTGACTTTACAGTATTCAGGTGCCATCTCCTTATCTTTCTATAAAAAGCTCCAAGGAATTTAATTAACTTATTTAAATGTGCTTCTTACCTAGACTGAGAAAGGTCTCCTCATTGCCAAAATCAGGCAGTCATTTACACTTTACCCTCTAAGTTTTCATGCAGGGCATCCTGCAGCTGCAGAGACTTCAGTTAGAATAATTTATTAATTCCATATGCTGCCTTTGTTCAGAATTGCAAATTTTGGCATGGTGTGTTTTGTTTTTGTTTTTTAATATCAGCTTCCCCCCACCCACAACCCCCAAATTCCAGGGTATCTGAATGCATCCACACCTGTGTGGTATTTAAAGAAGAAGAGAGGGAAGAAATATGACATACAACTGATTCATGAAAGATTGTAATATTTTAGAGTGTATATACTTGTCTTAGTTCAAAGGGGAGAACTAAGTTATCTATGTTGGCCAATAAAATAATCCCTCTCTGTTAAATTTAGAAAACAGAACTTTTAATTAGAAAAAAGGAAATATATATGAAAGGATAAGTTGTTAATCACAATACACAGATATATGTGTATATATATATATATATCAAGAAAAGAACCAAACAACAACGATTTGTAATAAACCCCTCCACCCCCAAACAACAAGGCAAACAGTAAAAAAAAAAAGGGTCCTTTTGACTACCCCCCAAAAGGGGAGATGCAGTTATATCCACAGACAGGAGGTGGCGCTGTTGCACCTAAACTGCTGGCCGCTCTCTCTCAGGGGTTGCAGTTATATTTATGGACAGCGGGTGGCGCTGTCGCGCCCGGCCGGCTGGGCTCTCTCTCACGGGAAACGGCAGGCGCAGAGGTCAGGTCAGGTCCCATGGAATAGGTGACAAAAGCAACAGAAATCCAACCTCTGCAGTGTAGAGAAACAGGTATGTTTTCTTCCTCCAAACAGAGTGGGGTGTCCACGGGTGATGGGCAAAGCCAGGGAGCAAACGACACAATCCAGGTCCCAGAGCGATGCTGGACCCGGTGTGTGTGTGTCCTCTGTCCTCCGCCGAGCAAGTGAATTACTGACCCTGCGCAGAAAGCACAGGAACCCCTGCCCCTGCACTCTTCCCCCACCCAGAGCCTGTCTTCCTCCCCCTCCCAGCCTGGGGAGAGATCAGAATAAAAGCTCTGGCTAGAGTCATTATCAGCACATATATATTCATTACATCTTTTGTTAACTGTCTTTATCAGCACTAGGCATTGTCTCCAAGCTTTGGAAGGAATTCCAACTGAGTTTTGAAACTATAACAATACTTATTCCAGGTATGTCACAGTTACGTACACTTCTTGAGCTGAATAAAATGTTCAGTTGAATAAAATTCTCAGTATTTATTTTTTAAATTTATAGTGTTATTCAGATTATAACCACATAGGTATGCAACAGCCCTGCAACAACTCCTGTAGAAATGCTATTTATGAATATTAATTAATTTTTAGTAACCAAATAAACAATTTTTTAGTTTCAGACCATTGCTTATTACAGCAGCTCTTTTAATTTCCATGCAGTGGTTATAGAATAATCTCACAGAATCTAGATCTAGTTACAAAAACATGCTACCTTTCCCGGCTACCTCCAAAATTCATTTACTGCCATTTGCTTCCTGCAGAGAGTGTTGGGGATAGCCGGAAACTGCAGAAATGAGCTCCTGTTTATTTTCACTCTCTCCATCTACTCGAAAAATGTCAGCATCTAGTCTCCTCTCACGAAACCCTGCTCACTGGAGGCCTCTGCAAAGCTATGCAGGTGTGAAATGTATGCAAATGGAGAGGCAGGCTGAGATTTCCCAACCCATGAGAGTCACTGTAGCAAATGGTCCCTATTTGTGATCTCTCCATCTCAACTACAAGGCTAACGTCTTGCTCCTGGGTGCTGTCTTCTGTTTGGAAGACTGCAAGTGTTACAAACCTGATGGGTGTCCTGATAAAATTTGATGAGTACATCTCAGTAAATAAGTTCAGGTGTCAGGCTTGATCATAAAATGTGATTATTGGTGTCAGGTTCATATATTTTTTAATTACCTTCACCATATAAACCTCAAATTTTGCTCTTTTTCTTAAGTCCTCCTCACTGAAAAGAGAATCAGAGGGTAAATCATCTGCAGAGAGAAAGAAGGGATTTTTTTTTTCCTACTGCAAATAAAACCTAAAAGGTTACAATTATATGAAATTATGAAAATTAAGGTGTACGTATTATATGTAAAAGTAATTAATTAAAGGACTTTATGTTACTGTACCAAGAAAAGACCACAGGAATCAATTAAATGACAAGCTGCCTTTCCACGAGGAGTGTCTGATACACAATCTCCTGTTTTCCTCTATTGTCCCATATCATATTTTCTGAGGGAAGCACACGCAGAGTGGACAGTTTTGTTTTGCACTGAATGATGATTTTAAGGTAATTTGCACACTGTAGAGTTGATTAACATACTTAAACCCAAACAACAAACACTAACCAAGAGAAGTTGATTATGACATAGAGATAGGAGCCATATTTTGGAAATTAAGAATATAGCTTCATCAGGAAATTAGTCATAGTCAAGAGTCAGAAATGTAATAAAGAAATTAAACATAAAAAGGGTTCTAAAATGCAGATTCTTTTTGGTGTAACTTAGAGCACCTCCTGCAAACTCTCAACAAACAAAGTATCATAATGTATGTAATTATTTGGTTTAAAATGAAACTGTCATTGAGTTATTTTAAATCACCTGAAGAGAACAGTCTTGAGATAATCTGATCCTTACTGGAAAACTCTTCTGATATCTCCAAACTCACCTGAGTCTGATGAGTAGAAGCCACAAATATTAGAGACAAAATTCTCCAGGCTTAAAAAAAAATTTCTTTTCAGAGTGTACACAGCCAGCAAATAATTTGTGCAGTTTGATTCAAATTGCAGTAATTTGCACAGTTCAGAAGTTCAGTAAATTAGAGCATGGTGCTAATAATGCCAAGGCCTTGGGTTCAATCCCCATACAGGCCATTCACTTAAGAGTTGGACTCAATGATCCTTTGAGTTGAGTCCCTTCAACTCAGACTCTGTGACTCTGTGATTTAATACATAACCAAGGAGCCTGGTCAAAATGGAATTTCTTTCCTGTCATTACTTGGCGATGTCTTGACTTTCTGCTCATTGTTTGCTTTGGCTGCTCTTGGTCTTCATTTGTCTCCAGGACACTGTCTTTTTGCTGCTGAGAAACATCATCACATTTTTTCTGGCTTCTTCTTGTACCTTCTGCTCTGATTTAGCTTGCTGCAGAAGTTGAAGCTGTACCTGCAATTCTTTGGTACATCACTCCTCATGAATCATGAATTACTTGGTTCAGGTGATTCTTCTTTATGTCCAATTCCTCATACTGACTCTGCAAATCTTACAGGATGATCTGCAGTTCCTCATCTTTCACTCTCACTTTCATTCTCAGAAGAATATTTCTCAGTTTCACTTCAGCCATATAGCTAGTGACTTTGTATTTCTGCTGTTTCTTTTCAAAGGTGATCTATTTCTTCCTTATCTGAGGCAATCTGCGTCTGCAGAAACTGCTTCATAGCCGGCACTTCTTCTTGTTCTGTTAAAATGTCATTCTCCTGTGTAAGCAGAATATTTATAACTTCCTCATTCTCACTGATTTCTTCTTTGGAGATGTCTTCATTTGAAAGACTAGCAATTTATTGTGCACTCTTTGTTTAATGCTCCTGTCTCTTAGCTTCTTTTAGTTTCCTTTTAAACACTGTAAAGATTCTTTTTGTCTCCCAGAGTGTCTCCTCTTTGTTTAAGTCTGTTATCCCTGCCTGCAAGTCTCTCTGTAAACAGTTCAGCAGGAACTCCTGTCACCTGGTTTGTTCTTAGATGCTTTCTTGTGTTTCTGAAAGTGCTGGCATTGTCATCGTATTTGACCAATGAAGAGTTTTAGTTACATGCTTTTGAACATGTATAAAAAGTACATACAGGGCATGATTGCTCTTCTGGACAGTAGGCCTGAGCACTATAAAAATATTCTGGATGCTCATTTTTGCTTCCAGTTCCATTGCAACAGCATGGTCCAAATGTACAATCAGTCACGACATAAGGAGATAGATACACACTGGCAACTCTTTCAGCTGCCTCTGGCACCCCTGAACTTTCTCATCTTCCGTGCTCTGTCCACAGGCATCTTCAAAGTTGGGCATTAGCTTTTTGGTAAGCAAATTTTTAGGCAGTTTCACAGATACTGTTTTTAGCAATCTGGCTACAGTAGTGGGCTTCTGTTCTTCCAGGTTAGGAGATTCTTCTCAGTCATAGACTGCTTTTAGCTCAGCAACTTTTGATTTTATTCCTGAAACTCTGTAGATGCCTTCACATTTCACTTCATACTTCTCTATATAATCTAGGCAGGAGGATGCCATCATACACCATGGTTCTGTTTACTGCATCAGGCAAAGGAATGCTTAACACAGATCTATGACTTGGAACATTCAATTGAGATATTTTTGTCTTTTGAATTCGCTTTTTCTTTTTTGTCTTCTCTGTCCAGAGTTTTACAACAATTGCTGCAGTTAAGTCTTTTGACTTCTTTTTATGTTTGTCTTCCTTGTGTTTTTCACCTCTGGGTTTCTCTTTATTTCAAAATACCTTTTTTTTTTTTTTTTTTTTTTTTTTAACAGCTGGTTTTCTGGAAGACATTTATTCCCTTGGACTGCTTCAGCTTTGAAGGACTCTCAGCATCATCACCAGAACTGTCCTCTTGAAATGCAGCATAGCCTTCTGTTCTTTTTATTTTCTTCTTACATTTTCCTTTTGTCTTTTCATGCTCTTTTTCATCATTAATTACTATATCTGGAGGCTTATGTAAGCTTTCAAGAGGTGGTGAGGGCTCACTGGTGCAGTACCATCCAAGGAATTTTGTAGGACCAATTTCTTCAGAGCTGGGAGTACGAGTAAACCCCTACTGTGTTCTACCTGATGGTGTTCACTGGGCCTACTAGTGGGAAGCAGAAAGCACTTGGTCATTCTGGTTCCCTGATATCAAACTGAAGTCTTCTACCTGTCAGTGACTCCACTGGAGGCCTGCTCGCTGGGACAGCAGCTCCCACTCAGCCTCACTAAGTCTCACCTTGCTCCCCATTCCAGTTCTGCCACCCAGCTACAGAGATGGTGAAGGGCCTTGAGAGGAATTCGTATATCCATATGGTGATTGGCTGAGGTTGCTTGGTTTGTTCAGGCTGGAGAAGAGGAGGCTGAGGGGAGACCTCATTGCAGTCTCTAACATCCTCAGGAGGAGAAGTGAAGGGTCAGGCACTGATCTCTCCCCTCTGGTCGTCAGTGACAGGACACAGAGGAATGGTCTGAAGCTGTGTCAAGGAAAGTTTAGATATCAGAAAAAGATTCTTCACCCAGAGGGTGGCTGAGCAGTGGAACAGAATCTCCAGGTCACAGCACCCAATCTGTCCGAGTTCAAGAAATGTTTGGATGATACTCTCAGGCACATGGTGTGATTATTGGGGATGGTCTTGTGCCAGGACAGGAGTTGGACTTTGATGATTCTAGTGTGTCCTTTTCAACTCAGAATATTCTGTGTTTCTGCAATTCTCTGATAATTTCTACCAATCTCACCTCTTTATTTTCTCTTTGCTTGCAAGGCACCTATTCATACTGAGTGTCATAATTCCACTGAAAGTGTGGGTCATGCTTTCTAAATGTTTTATAATAGCTTGAAGCCACCATCAGCTGAAAAGCAATTTACAATAATTGCATGTAGCATAAGGGAGGAAACCTTCTGTGTGTGCAGCCAGTGGAGACAGGTTCTGGACAGGTCTGACTTCTTTCATTTAAGGCAGTATACATCCTGCAGAGAAAATTCTGAACACATTAATCATTGTTTCTGACAACATTTTTTTCACCTGCATAAAATGTTAGAAATTAACATTTTTCCATCAGCCCTCTAAATTCCCTGCTTGTTTACAAAATATGGATTATGGTTTTACAAAACAATCTCTAAAACCACAGTTTTGTTTACAGAAATTGTTTTGTTGAGTTGGAAACTCAGTACTCTGCACTCCCAAGAAAGATTCAGGTTCACTTCTTTTACCCAGCCCTCATTGTCCTCCCATTGAAACAGGAGCCTACACACAAAATAATCACTGAATTTTTACATTCTGAACACTGTAGCATTCTTCATCCTTCTGCTCCCCCACCCCCACTCTTTTCCCCTGTATTATCATTATTTTGCATGGTTAGATAATAAGTCAAATAATGTCCATTTTTGAATCTTAGCATTAACCATCATCTTTAAGGGGAATATTGTCATGAATGACAAATAAGAAAGACCTATTTTACTTTGAAAATCCCCTTAAGTGTTCATTTATATTTTGTATTTGAAATTACATGTAAATAAAGAGTAAATAAAGACTAATGTCTAGGGAAAATGAACAGAAAAAGAAATTGTAAAAAGTGACAAAAACATTCAAAGCACATTTAAACCATAAAGTAGACCAAGACCACCTCACAATTTTTGTCTAAATCAGAAAAAGAATAGTATTCTGAGATATTTTATATGTCTGTTGAAGCACAGAAGATCTGTATTGTGGAATCCTTTTCTCTTGCAAGCTTTCTTGAAAAATTATGTGCTTCTCATATTTCATAATCCATTTTGTATTAATCATAAAAATTCTTGCATACCTGGGACCCAAGACATATATTTTTCATTTTAATGCATGAATGGGTTCTATTTCCATTTGAAAGAACAAATACCTGATTTCCATCACAAAGAACATACTATGTATTCTTCAGCAGTCTGACTGAACTTAAATCCTCTCTACCTAAAGGCGTTGTTTTGGAGAAATAGGGGCACATTTGATTTTGGTTATACAAGTATTTCAATAGCAGTAAAAGTGCCTACAATTTATAGAGCCAAAGTGAAGATACAATTTCTGAGATAGGCTTTAAAAAAGACACAACAGGAGTTATACCATAGTCACAGATGTTAGTACTAAATATTTAATTAGGGAAAGAACATGTTCTGTTCTTTGCCTTGTATTAAATGACCTTATTCTAACAAGAGTACCAAACTAAGTCTGAATGAACACCAGTACAGAAAAAAATCAAAGAATTAAGGAAGGTATTAGTAGATTGATATGATTGTTTTCCTCTTGTATACTGGTACCACTACTTTGCAAGAGCAGCAGCCTAGATGAGCAAACTGTAGCAATATGACTGTGCCCAGAGACTGAAATTGGCCCCCTGTAAAGCTCAAAATGGTACATAGTCCTGGGGCATCTCCAGACAGCACTCTCACTACTAAGCAACTAAGCTTAGTCAGCCAGCAGTTAAATATAATATCTGGTATATCAGACTGTCTTTGATATTTTCTTGAGAATTCAGTAAAACATGTAGAAATAGTTTAAACCTAAAACTGTATCACAATGCCTCACAAATGTGCAATTTAAAACAAAACTTTCACTGGGAGCTATAGGCATGTTGGCCTCTACCAAGTTGTTTCACCAGTTCGAATGTTATGTGAACAGCTGCAAATCTTGTGGAGGCTGAAAGGTAACAGCAAGCATTTCACAAGACAGAATGTCCTTTTTATTAGGACATGATGTCAATGACATCCATAAGAATAGACCTAGACTGGACTAAAGTGCAGATATGACATAAACATTGCTGTCCTCATGTCTACCTGTTTTTGACATCATCTCCAAGCTGTAAAATATGACCAGTTCTTTGGACCAAAAAATAGGATAAAGTCTTGCTAAAGATCCCTTTATTAAAAAAAAACCCACAAAACTAACCAAAACCAAAAACCCAAAAACACACCAAACCAAAGTCTGGCAGCTAGACATTGCTAATATTTAGGTTGTTCAATGCCAGATTTTTGGCTTAGCTCATTTTTATTTTTAACGCAATCTAGTGACTTCATGCTTACTGTAGCTCCATTTCTTGTATAATAAGTATTACATCTGCTAATACTAATAAATATTGCACTTAGTTACAACAATAAATGCATATTAGTGCACTAATTTACTTTCTATTGGACTATTTCCAAATTGATGATTATCCCTAATGTTAATGAAATGTCTAGATGGCATCCAGTGACAGGAAAAGCCTTGGCAAAAATGACAGCCGGAAGTAGAGTACCCTTTCATCATATGAGTATGTTGTTAAATTTGAAAACGAAGCTCAAAGACCTAAATAAGTTCATTATGGCATTTGCAAAGTTCCAAAGTTTTATGAGCTTTTTGGCTTCTTTGCTGCATGGTAAAGACACAAAACTCAGCTTTGTTGTTTTTCTTTGTTCATCATGTTTTTACATAATAAATTGTATGACATCAATCTGCCTCTAATTGCTAAAAACAAATTTTAGCAATTGCAAAAAGCGCAGAATAGTCACCTGTATGAAGAGAATGTATAACAAGTATATATGTAGGCATTAAGGCGTGAGATCTCTTAGAGAATTACATGTAAGTTAGCAATAAATTTTTTTGTTGTACATCATTGTGTTGTTAGGGTTTTGTCTTGTTTTGTTTTAAAATTTCTCAGCCTTCTGTCATCCAAATCTGGCACATAAACTCCATAAATGCACTCAGACTGGCAGAAACTGTGGTCTATACAAGGTAGGTGTTTTGGGGATCTAAATATATCCTTGAAAAATGTTTTGCTTCTGTATCTCCATCTGTAATTTACAGAAGTTCTGGCTTTTTACAGACCTGTCTGGGAAAAGCAGTCCCTTACTTTTTACTGAATGCCTTCAGTTGCAGAAAAAGAACAGTTTATGAACGTAGTTCTGTCTGTTGTATGAAATGCCTATGGAAATACTTTAAGAGTAATGACAAAGACAATATATAAAATACTACTGACCTAACAGTTATATCACTATTTTTCCAATAGTAAACAGGGACAGTCTTTAATTTCTAAATACTTTTCATAGCTAAACAGAAGTACTTGCTGAAAGGTTTTGACCTGCGAATCCTGTTCTGTGAGAACTGCTATCTGTACTTCTGAAATCTACAAGAAAAGATCATGCCCTGACATTTGAGTAGAGTCTCTGAGCTTCAAGTTATGACTCTTAAATCCTTAGTTTTCTTTAAGCAACAGATTAATTGTGTGACTTACCACTACACACAGTTTAGAGCTGGTATATATTCTGTATGTGGTTGTTCAGTTGTAAGGTGTATAAACACAGTTTCTCTACAATATTGACATCTTGCTTTGGAAAGAGATCCTAGAAGTCTCACAGTCTGTCTGTGTGTAAAAGTAGGGCTTTGAATTTATAGGCTAATGTGCACTGCCTATTTTTTGTTAATTGAAATGTATTACAGTATATAAAACCCAAAAAAATCAGAGAGTTTAGACCTAGAAATTACCCAAGATATTAGAGAATACATTTTGCATCTTGTTTTTAAATTCCTTGGGGCAGAGATTTTTTTGCATCCATGGTTTTCAGTGGCAAGCATGATGGAATCTAAACCACACCTGAGGTCCTATATAATGATGCAGTACAAAAAAAAAAATTACTTAATAAAAGTAGCAGCAGGTAAGAACAACTTTCAACCTGAATAGGTGTTACATAAGATAGGAATTTTCCACCAAAATGCTTTTTCCACTTCTCTGAGGAAGTTTGATCACAGAGTCACAGAATATGTTGAGTTGGAGGGGACCAACAAGATTCATTGAGTCCAACTCTTAACCCTGCACAGGACCATTCCCAAGAGTCACATCATGTGTCTGACAGCATTATCCAAATGCTCCTGGAACTCTGTCAGCTTTGGTGCTGTGACCACTTCCCTGGGGAGTCTGTTCCAGTGCCCAACCACCCTCTGGGTGAAGAACCTCTTACTAATACCCAACCTAAACCTCCCCTGACACAACTTCAGGCCATTCCCTCAGGTCCTGTCACTGGTCACCACAGAGAAGAGATCA
>JAWWEE010000085.1:16948643-17027605 GCA_035221455.1 Xenops minutus | reverse complement strand
GCTTTGCCTGATGCCTCCCAGGACAGGGTTGGCCCTCCTGGCTGCCAGGGCACTGCTGACTCAGATTCAACTTGCCATTGATCAGGACCCACAGGTCCCTTTTGTGCTTTTGTAGCACTACTCTCCAGCATCTCATTCCCCAGTCTGTACAAACATCCAGGGTTGCCCCATCCCAGGCACAGAATCTGGCACTTCCCTTTGTTGAACTTCATGTGGTTGGTCCAGTTCTCTGATTTGTTGAGGTCTCTCTGCAGGGCCTCCGTTCCTTGGAGTTGGCAGCTTCTCCCAGTTTTGTATTGTATGCAAACTTTTTTAGTATCTCTTCAAGTCCTGTCATCCAAGTAATTTATGAAGATGTTGAAGGGCACAGGGCCCAAGGTGGAGCCCTGTGGAACCCCACTACTGACAGGTCACTAGTCGGATGTCACCCCATTCACTGTTACCCTCTGTGCTTGACCCATGAGCCAATTTCTCACCCCCCATATGATGTGTTTATCCAGCCATGTGTGCTGGACATTTTGTCCAGAAGGATCCTGGGAGAGACAGTATGGAAAGCTTTACTGAAATCCAAAAAGATCACATCAACAACTTCCCCTGATCAACTAAGTGGGTTATGTTGTCATATAAGGAAATCAGTGAGCGGTGCTCAGCCTACAGTATGCTTACCAGAATTATAGCAGAGGCTTTGTATGTCTTAGTATTATTATCCTGTGTATTCAGCTGCAGTGCACAGGAACCTACTCAGTGATGTTTGATTGGCAAAGCACAGATATAGGCATGGAAAATCACCAAAGTTCTTAATTCTGACATGTAACTCAGAATTAACAGTTATACTTTGACTCAGCAGTGACTCAGCTGAATGATTACTTCAAAACAATAATGAAAACATTTATTAAGCATTTATGATACACTTATATTAAAAAACAAACAAACAAACAAACAAAAAACAAAACCACAATCATATCCTGTGGATAAATTTATTGCATTCTATCATTTCTGGATAAGATGAAATATGATTACTATTTGATCTCTGAGAAAAAATGTAGACCATCATTCTTTTTTTAATTATTGTTGCTATTCACATCCAGAAAAGCATATATTTATGTAGTACCAGCTAACTATTCATATTGCAAAATAGATTTACTACAAATTTCTCCAGTGGTTGAACAGAATCAAATGATAAATTATAAGATAAAACATATGCATTATCTGTCTTTCTATGTTTCTTCTTAGAAGCTTATACCATGAGGATTAAAATGATACCTAAGCACATAGAAGAAAGTACAATATATCAAAACAGCAATGGAAATACACCAGAGGTATCCAGAATGAGGAGGACACAGGGTAATTTCAGGTATGATTTCCTAATCATATACAGAAGATCCACTTCCTGTCAAATCTGCCATGCTTATGCAAATCATAACATGCTTGAGACCAAAATGAGTCAGGCACCAGAAGCCCTTTCCACAATACTTGCCTAAGAAAAAGGCTAGCCGGTGCAAGACACATAAAGCTCAAATCTTCTGACAGTGCTGACTAACACTGTTCTGTAGGCAACAAGTCTAATGCTCACTCATGCCACCTGGCAACCTGAAGTATTAGGCATGTGTATAACTTGTAGCAGCTATAGGCAAAGGGAATTCCTTTCTTTCAAGAGCAGTAAAGTGATATGTGTCTTTTCCAAGTTTTGCACTTTGTTTAGTAGGATTGGAGATGTGGTTTTGGTACTCTGCACAATGCAAAGCAGATGTTACACTTCCTTTTCAGCCGAGGTCTGGCTTTCTGCAGCTACTGCTGCTCTGGCCCATCTTGGCAGCAAGCACAGCTTCCATCAGCAGGCTGGGAATCCAACTGATGCCAACAGCGGGTATTCAGTGTCCCCTAGAAAGGAAGGCTTAACTTTTGGTATTATGCCTGAAGGGCCTGAGGAGTGGAACATTGACTTGTGACAGAAAAAAGTTATTAGGGTCTCTAAGAGGAGAAAGAGAGAGAGAAAGAAAGAAATGGAAAAAGATGAAAGTCAGATGTCTTACAGTCATTACGTGTAGAATAATTTGCTGTCCTTGAGGTGAAAAATACTAGGGTATATACTTAAGGTATATAAAATCTAAGCGAAACATCAATGAACAAGTGAAACTGCGAACCTTATCTCCCTCAAAGAAGCTGTCCACGTTTGAAAGCTCTGTCTTTTTAACTTCCCTCAACTGAGTTTTTTAAAGCAAATGACCAGTGATTCTATGAAGAACAGTAGGATATGTCCCTATGAAAGAAGTATAACCTTTTAAATATGATTCATTCATGAAATATCTTGAAGTCTTTCTCTTTTGGGAACAATTAGAGCAAAACCAGAGCAAAATGTCCTGCAGACATTGGCTGTCTAATGGAAACCATTCAACAACATCATCAAGGATGGTATTGCACAGACTGCAGGCTCTTTCTCACTTCTCATTCAGACAAGGAGAATGCTACATGCTCACACTGCAGTGTATCTCTGGCAAGGCAGAGTGGAGCACTGTAACTCTCTGCCCAGCTATGACTTGGCAGGATATAGGAATACATTAAAGCACTTCCTCTCATCAAGTGCATAGCTAAGGTGAAATTACATTTTTTAATAATAAAAGAAAGTCTTTGAAAAGGAAGACTTTGTGAATATCTGGCTCATCCTTTATATCTTCTCCCCTCTCAATGATAAATGAAGGATGGCAGGGCTTTTTCTGCACTAAATATTTTTTAATGTTCAGGTGCTATTTAAAGAAAGCTTTTATTATGAAGATAGCACTTTTGGACAATCATGCACGTTCTTTAAAGCTGAATCTGACTACCATCCACAATATTATTTTTTAAATTTGCTGAACCTACAATAATAGGATCAATCTGGAGACTTTTTGTTTTTTTTAAAAAGTACAATGAATTAATGGTTAAAGTGTTCAAAAAGTTATTTTAGAAATTAATTCTGAATACAAAATGTACAGTCACATTTCAGTTTCTGCATGTACAATACAATCTTTGAATTTATTTGCAGTATCAGATCAGTGATGTTTTTTCAGTGAATTTAGATATAACATTCTCATCAGCTTCTACATGGATACTTTTACACTTTGAACACCTATAATATTACCAGAACTACATGTATCCCCTCATGTCATTTGCTCTGATAAATAGGATGCCAAGAAATTATTTCAATTTATCTTATCTTATGTCCATCCCTATATTTATCTACCTATATTTATCCCTATATTTATCTACCTCTCACCCTGTCTATATTCCTCGGTAAGAGGGATATACTCAAGTACCTATGTATTCTAGTAACTGCTTGCAACCAGAGGAGGCTGAAAGGACCTGGATAAAGCTACATTTGAGAGAAAACAATGCTGAATATGCTCTAACTAATCATAGACACTAGATTTTACTTTGTTCCTTATCCCATATCTATGTGGCAGAATTAAGGTAAATGCAAGGATTAGTCCATGGTAGCAATTTTCAGCAATGTATGAATATCTAGAATCCTATCAAAGAACATACACACTTCTCTTCAACTGAATGGCTGGAAATTGTAATTAATGACCTTTATTTTACCACTATAAGTGAAAAGCACATTTTTACAGCTAGAGGTACAGAATGGTTCAGTACAGGAATATCACACTAAAGTCTTCTGGATGAGGAGCTGATCTCATACACTTCTGTTACTTTACTTCTAGTCTCTACTGTAATGCTGAGGGAAAAAAAAAAAATAAACCAAACCAAACCATTTTTCCTTCCTTATGGAAATGATGCGAATTCGAGCTGCAGAAGTTTACCTGTTTTATGTTAATTTAAAATAATTCTGAACTTCTAGAAGCTGTGGTTCATGGGTCTACTCAGTAGTACAAGGACCTTGTTAAATATGATTAACCACCACAGCTCTCAGGTTGTCAGTGTCTGATTTAGATACTTCTGAAACATTCAGGAAATTTTGGGGTTTTTTTCTGAGGTGGGTAAAAGAAACTTATTCTGAGTCTAAAATAGCTTTATAATGCTGCTCTCTTGATGTATTAAATTATTGTTTGCATCCTAAGTAGCAAAAATCTGACAGATGAGAACTTGATTTACAGTCATAACTTCTGGAAACAAAGTAGTAGACAAAAAGATGCCTCTTATTTTCCCATTATTTAGGATTTAGGAGATTTAAAATACCTAATTGACTAATTACGATTGAGTAGGAGGTTATGATTTACTGTATAAATAAAAGTATAAATGAAAGCTTTTTGAAAAATATATTCATCTGACCTAATAAAGAAAAGACTTTTAGCTTTGTCCTAGCTACTAACCCTAGTAGGGTAAATAGGATAATAGAGGTTGTAAGGACAGGAGAGACTTAATGTCTAAATTCTTTTAAGAGGATGTTTGATAATTGAGATGTCTTGAGATTCCCATATCTGTCCTTGAACCTGTTATAAGAAGACTATATGACTTCTTAAACAGAGAAACTTTGGGTTTACGGTGACTGTGTTTCCTTTCAGTAAGAACTCTTAAAAAAAATTCATTTCACTTGCATTTCTATAATTCTAGACATTTCCAAAACTTATGTTTAAATTGCCTATTTACTTGTTTTACTCCTGATTTGTAATATGAAAATTAAGTATTAGTAAATGCAAGATGTTATAAAAATGAAAATATTCCTTCACTTTTGTTCAGAAATCATGGAAGAAAAATGATCATTTTGAAGACAAAATTTGATCATAATGTGCTTGATTTGGTTCTTCAACTGTTTAGTTTATTTAATATTTGTCCAGATTATTATAGATATGTGAGCATTAAGATCTTCAAGTATTTCTAAACAGTATCTAGAATTCTTGTAAAAATCTTGGGACAAAAGTCCCAAGTAATTAATTTTCATTCTAATTCTGTGCAGAGGCCTGAAATGCAAGTTGGTTAGGAGTCAGAAAATAGCTGAGGTTATCAGGGACCTTTGGAAGTCACCTGGTACAAACCTCTGCTTAAACAGGACCACCTAGACCCAAATGCCCAGGAGCATGTCCAGGTGGCTTTTAAGCGTCTCCAAGGAGAGAGACTTCTCAACCTCCCTGAGCAACCTGTGCCAGTGCTCAGTGACTTTCACAGCGAAAAGGTTTTTCCCCTTATGCTCAAAGTGAACCTCCTGATTAGCCTCATTGCCTCTGGTCCTTTATTGGGCACCATTGGAAAGAGCCTGTCTCTGTCCTCTTTCTACCTTCCTTTCAGATATGTTGATGAGATTCCCTGAGCCTTCCCTTCTCCGGGCTGAACATTCACAGCACTTTCCACCTTTCTTCCTAGGAGATACGCTTCTCTCCCCTCACCCTCTTGGTGGCTCTTCACTGGAGCGTCTCCAGTATGTCCATGTTTGTCTAGTGTTGATGATCCTAGCAGTTGCCATAGTACTCCAGATGTGGCCTCACCAGGGCTTAGCAGAGGGGCAGGATCATCTTGCTTGACTTGCTGGCAGTGCTCCCCCTAATGCTGCCCAGGATACCATTCATGTGCTTTGCAGCAAAGCCACATTTCTCACTCATGTTCAAATTGATGTTCACCAGGACCTCCAGGTCTTTTTCTGGGATTAGTTCTCCTCAAATGCAGGACTTTGCACTTTTCCTTGTTGAATTACATGAGATTCTATGAGCTCATTCATCCAGCTTGTTGAGATCTCTCTTAAATCTTGTTGTGCTAAAGGTTCAGGTCTTGCTTATTAAGGTCTGTTTGAATCCTATTTAGAGTACGTATATCCTGGGAATTTACATACTTTTAAAATCATTCATGTATGCTACATTTTAGTGGATCTTCAAGGGAGAATTAAAAATACAAATGAACTGGGAGGCCAGCTTAAATACAGTAAGTTAGCATGAAGAGTGTTGAACTTGATTCAAAAGGAGGAATACAAATAGTCAGTGAAGTGCATGATTGACCAGTGTTTTAAATAAAAATTCAAAAGCTTGCTCTTCCTTCTCTATTCTTTCCTCTGTTCAGCACATATTTAAACTATTTTTTTTTTATGTGGGTGTCCACTTGACATCTTACTGAATTACATCAAACTGGTATCATTTAACTACAAAAAGCTTGTGATATTCCTTCTAGCATTTAGAAGTTATACCACTCATTCTTTACAACAATTTTCTTGTGTAATCTGTAAAGTTGGAAGTCTGTGGGTTTCTCATTTGAATGCAGAGAATACTGGGTCGGGAGTAAACAATCTCCATAGCGAGTCATCTGAACATCTTGAGGGATTGTGATGACAGGTACAGACCCTTGGTCCAAGTGCCACGTATTGTTGTGCAGTACCAGCCTGTGCCCCTCTATCTGCTGAAATAGGCTCACCACAGTAGACAGAGCACAGCTGGCAGGCAGTAGAGTTCAGGCTTTCCTTTAATAATAAGTAACTATGACTGCGTACTAGAAGTTTTTCTTAAATGCAGTAAACGCAACATTTTGGGGTCTCCTTTCCAAAAATAGTCATAGATGGGATATAATTTTGAAGAAAGAGTAAGTAAGAAGCTTTGCTGTGGATGCCTATTAAGTACAAAGATAAGCATTAATGGCAGATTGCTAAAATTTTCCTGACACAGAGGTTGTCAGTGTGGAAGTGGCATATTTATTTTCTCAGTAGAAAATGCCTTAGAAACATAATTCTGAAAGAGTCCTAGTGGCAGCTAGTCTGCTGTGGAAAATGTATGTGGAACACATATTTTAGTCCAGGCTTGCAAGATAGCTTGTTGGCTAACCAGGGGGGTCTTGCTCACACATTGACTCCTAGGATAACAATCTCCCTCTCACTCATTTCTTTAAAAATGTTGAGGGCACTACTCTCAGCTTTAACTGGGATTTAATTGATCATACACTATTTATTCTGTTTCCATCACACAAAGCTAAAACTTCAAATTCATTTATTTGCTTCAGAATATTAGACTTTTTTAAAAAATATTGGTCGTCTGGATGTTTTGTCATGTAACTTAGAATGAAAAACATTACTGTCACATTTTCCACTAATGACTTCCTCTTGTAATAAAGATTTCTTTGAATTCTCTGGTGACATGAAGCACATCAAACCAGCAACAGGACACTGGTTATATAGCAATAGGTTTTTGCTCAACCTTTGCCTGTTGAGCACACCAAGGACTAGGTCCTTGAAATAATGATTAAAAGAACTCAGCAACTTCAGGAGAAAGACTTTAGAAGTAATTTATTTTATTACACTGGTAGTACAAAGTTCCTTTCTATAGTGTACAAATAGTGCTCTTTGCAATCTAATTTTAAATCCCCAAGCACAGGATCCCACATTCCTGTTTTATTGCTGTATAGCCGGTCATATGCACACCATCACTTTGCATTCTTGAGGTCCAGTGCTTCACTGTACAAAGAAAAATAACAAACAAGGGAAACTTCCCCCAGTTAATGATACATAGAAACATGCTAATTTTTACGTAGATCACCTTGTGCTAGAAGTCATCTACAGTCTTACCCATTTCTCAAAATTAATAATAGGAACAAGGTGTGTCCTGAGGTAGAGGCACAGTAGTGAATGATGTGGGCTGTGGTTTGGGCCACCCTTCCAGAGGTGCTGGAGTCTTGGAGCAGCAAAGGACTCTGCTCCATCCTGAATCTAGGTTTCTGTGCAGTTTTCAGACCTCCCTTGGGGTTTCTGTATGTACCTTTCCACAGGTTCTCCACTCCAAACAGACGGATGCTTATCTTGCTGCTCAGCTCTGCCCCAGTTCATCCCAGTCCTGAGCTCTGCCTGGCTGCTGCCACTGGAGAGGCCCAGTCAGTTTGCTGTGCTCATATTGCACACAACTGGCATGAACGTACAGGGAGAGCAAGCTATTTTGTGGACAGTTTCACCAATTCTAGCAAACAAGGGGAGCAAGAGAAGGAAATGAAAGGTGTATGCATTTGTATGTATGCATGTATGTATGTATCCTTGTATGTGTGGGTATTTGATACGTAGGACTACCTGCAATGTGAGAAGTAGGATGAAAGGTGAAATGCTGAGGAAGATGCTGACATTAGCTAGATTTATGAGAAGGAGGAGTCTGCATGAATAAGAGAGGATATGGAGGAGGAGAGAGCAGAAGAACAGATGACTCAGGCCTGAACGTGTAACTTAATCCTTGAGAAAAGAGGGACAAAGCTTCCATGTTTCCTCCGTTCTGCTTCTCTGTCTCAGCACCCACTTCTGAACTCCTCACTGTAGCAGCTGCCAAGGAAATGACAGCACAGAACTAAAACCTGGATGCCTCTTAGTATTCCTTAAAAAAGGATGGAAGGAAAGTGGGGGAGAAATGTACTTTTCTTAGCAGTGTGGCTCCTGTACCGTGTCTCAATATCTATATTATTAGACATACATATTTCTGGACCAGGAGTTCTTTCTCATTTTCTGTTAGCTCAACGTCATCCAAAGTTCTTTTTAAACCTATGTTTTTAGTTTTCTTTCTTAATTTCTCCAGTTCACCTCTACTTTCCTGTAAAGGAATATCCTAAAAATAAATGCTTTATTTTGCGTCTGATGACAGTAAAGCTGCTTAGACAGAATTTGTGACTCTATGTAGAAACTGAAACTGTGTTACTCATTTTATAGTACCCTATAGTCTTGCATGTGCATGCATTTGCAATTTACCTTTGCTGCCGTAATAAATCTTTTAGCTGATTCACAACCCAGGTTCTAATGACTTTTCAACTTCCTCTTCCTGAACCTTATCAAGAAAAGGATTCTTATTGTGAGAAGGAAGAAAAACAATGTCATGACTGTACTCTTTAGTTTACAGTGTGTCTTCTTCTTCCCTTCTTTCTTTGGTGTCAGCTTGTTCAATCTTTCAGAAATAGTCAGAAATAGCATTACTATTTTAAAATTCATAATTTTCTGCCTTTCCAGCTCTTACTGATATGTGATCTGACTAAATACATTTTATATAAAATCAGACGAATAACTGAATATTTTCTTCATTGAGCAAGTGTCTGTAGAACTTCCAGTAGTCTTTATGTGAAAATGAAATCCCTATTGTTTAAAAAAAGTAAATAAAATGCCTTAATGTCCCATCCTCCTTTGTACTTGTTTTTATGTGGTGAAGACCTCCTACTTTAGTAATTTTTGTACCTTCTCCCTTTCTTAGGTGTTTGTATGCTCTCAGTTTAATCTTTTTATGGAGTGAAAGGTAAGTATCTTGAAGATCTTCAAGGATATTTATGAACATTTCCTATTGCTCATGAATTTAAGCAAACTTTAAAAGAAATCTCTTCCTACAGTAATACCAACAATTTGAATATTTTTTTTGTGTACCAGGGATCTGTTTCTCTACAGTGTTGTCCTGCACAGTGCTTAAGAAAAGACACAGTCTTTATGAATCCAAATCCAGAGTTTCAGGTAGGAACAAAACAACACAAGTTTTTTATAGCAAAGCTATGAGATATGATTAGGAATAAGATCAGTATTCAAGCTCGTGCCTTAAGGGACAAGGTAAGTGCTACTTTTTAATGGAGCCTTGTGGTGGTTTGTGTGCCAGAGTCAAGCAGAGGAAATACAGGCCCACTACGTCCTCAAAGTGATACATCTAATCATCACACTAAGAAAAGGTTGAAGTCTTTAAACATGAGGAAAAGGGCTGTAATTGCAGAGAAAGAATTCTCTTAGATTCTATGTGAGAACTTTGAATTGCAAGACAACTTTTTCCTGGGGGTTGTGAAATCCATGACACAAAGTTGTGGCATGAATAGGGTGGAAAAAATCACACATGAATAGAAGTATGGCCTTACAGTAATCAGTTCAAATAACATACCAGAGAAGAGAAGAATACTTTTCATTACATATGAAACATCACACTCTTGAAACAGTAAATTTAAAATTAAGTAAAATTTAATTTAGCCTGTTATTCAGAGAGACAATATCAGGAATAGGAGTTGATTGATGTATGGGGCAGAAGAGAAGCTGAGCAAAGAGGAAAGTGACTTGGAATCAGCTGCTGCTTGAGGAGCTCTCATCTCCAGCTGGCTGCAGCTTATGACCAATATGAGTCCTCTCAGGCAAGTACCCAATGCAAATGGATGGCCAAGGCCCTGCAGGAACACTGCAGCTTGTGCAAGTGTAGATATGAATGAGAGTTGAAGACCCAGTAGGTTACAAGAGTAGGTGTTGAGAAGGCACCAGCATATTTGTCAAATAAGCAGCATAGTCTGTGGGACCATCTATCTCCTTCTGTACTTCCCTTGTACTTTTGAAAATGTGAATAGGAAAAGGAATATGTTTCATTTTGAGTACTAGCCTATTTCTGATATGTTCATTTTATTGTTATGGGCAAATGTCAAGATTACATTTCGCAGATCTTCCTACAATCTCTATATAACTGTTGAGTCATGAGGATGAACTATGTAATTTCAGCACTTAAGTGCTGTGTCCTAAATTTCAGTGGTGTTGTTTCTTGTTCTGTGTCTTTACGATGAGCTTAAAAAAAGTTCAGCTTCCATGTGGACAAAAATAATATTTTGATACAAGAGAAAAAAAAGAAAAAAGAAGAATGTCTCTTGCTGTGGAGAGCTCTGTGTCACCCATGTAGCTCCTGCCTTCCCAAAGGGAGAGATAAAAAAGATAATTCACGTTGCTTCATGTTCATTGTAGTATCAAAATGCTACTGTATAATAGCCATTTCTCCCAAAATAATGTTCAATATTTTAAAAACTTACTGGATAAACAAAAATAAAAACTGGTTCATAGAACTATTCAAGAGAAGAATTTACATAATTGAGTTGCTCACTGTGATAAAAAGCAGACTAGAAATCAGAGAGCTGTAATCAATTCTGTACTGAATTCTTTTGGAAAAGCTGGTTAATATCTCTTTCTGCAGCCTTTTTCTCTTTCTTCAAGCACTAACTAGTCTTGAGGCTACTGAATAGTCCACTATGCTAAGTGTCATAACATCCAAAGGCAAATTGACATCAGAGAGTCAAAAACTGTCATAAATCACTCAGTGTGGTGCAAGAGAAATTCAGGAATATAGTGTCCACTATGAACAAAATTAGCTGGGAAGTATGTAGTTTTTCTTGTCTCTAGATGACAGTCAGTGTCCAACTATAGGGGGAAAAGTTTTCATGGAAACATAGTCTGTTACCTTACCTCCCTAAATACAGAAAACTAGCTTCACAAAGTCTGCTAATACTGTCGTAAGTAGTGCAAAATGCTAATCTGCTGAGAAGTTCTAATATAAAAAGACAACCTCCCCTAAGGCTCCTGGAACATAAATTTAAAAAAGCAACAGAAGGACACAAGCTAAAAGCTGAAAATAGCTAAAATAAAACCAGAGGCACTGGTTAACTCTGGGGCAGAAGATGAGATTAACAAGTTGTGGGATGATGGATACAGTTAAACCTAGAGGGGATTCAACATTGTAAGGTAAAA
This sequence comes from Xenops minutus, assembly GCA_035221455.1. NCBI lineage: Eukaryota > Metazoa > Chordata > Aves > Passeriformes > Furnariidae > Xenops > Xenops minutus. The sequence goes on along the minus strand of JAWWEE010000085.1, from coordinate 17,016,210 downwards.
AGCAGCTGCAACTCCTTCAATGAACTGAGGTTGCCTTGCTCCCCAGTACAACGATAATCATCTGCTCAGAGGAACAGAACAGAGTCTGGAATGAAGTGAAGACTGTGACCTCTCCATTCAAATCCCAGCAGAATGAGGGAACGTTGTGGTACCAAGACCATACAGTATCTGAATGCCAAGGGAAAATCAAGATATTCGGCTGCTGAAGCCAACAACCATGCCGAACACCCTCCTTCAATGCCAAGCCATGACCACCACCCTCCTCCCATTAGGTACACTAATCAGAAATAAAAGGTATTTATAACTAAAGCCACTCAAACTTCACCCGGACATAAAGAAAATAAAGCAAGCTGAAGATAGGGAGAAACGGGGAGAAGACCTCCACCAAAACTGCTGTTGTCAGTTGACAGGCTAAGTCCATTTTCTCCCTTCCCACAGGGACGCCTTGGGTGAGAAATATATTCTAACGTATTAAATGCTGCTTTTAGGACTAGAGCCTGTGCTTGCACTTAGCGTATAGCATACTACTAGATTGCTTTGTATCAGAAGTTGTGTTTGCTTAATATATGTATCAGTAGATTGCTTTACAATATATTTTTGCAGTAGACACTATCACCAACAACCTTCAAACCTTATTAACCTGTCACAATTTGTATTAATAGTGTTATTCCAGGAACTGTTAAAGTGAGAAAAGTGAGTCCTTGCAGTAGCTGGCAGGGATAACACCTTGGCAGAACCCACTGAGGGATCTTCACTCTGTTGAGCCCTCCCTAACAGGGGTGGTCAAGGTGTCTTCCGACCTTGTGAATCTGTTGGTGAAGGGTCTCCTGACGAGATGCTGACAGACTGTCAGACACCAAGGTCTTGACTTTCACTGGGCTACTGACAGGCAAAAATCTAAACTCTCACCTTTCATGTGACACAAGTCTAGTCTATTGGGCTGGTAAGGAGTTTGGCAGGACTGCGCCCACATCAGCCAATATACAGACCACCCCATAACTCAACAAACAGAGCAGAGTAGGGCTGGGACAGTGATCAAGGGTGGCCAAGGGAATGTGGCCACTACAGCAGCCCCATTGATGAGGAAGGTCCAGGGGCAGCCAGGACGACAAGTCAATAGGCCAGAGATGACAAGAGGCTGCCTGAGCTGACATGCAGCTCCCAAGCTGGTGAGGGAGAGGTGGTCAGCCAGTCATCACACAGCTCACTCTTCCTTCTTTCTGGGAAAACACAGCAGTTTTATAAGCAGTTCCATCCCAGGTTGCACCTTGGCAGAGCTAACCTTGAATACAGGCAGCTAAACACTTGTGGCAGAGGGGCATAGCATTCGAGGCACTGACTTTTAAAATGTCAGGACATGGAACTGTTGTCAGTTTTCCCTAAGTACAAACAAAGCAGTATTGTGTTAACTAACATTAATGCAGAAGACCCCCCCATAAAAACCTGACACCATTACAAAAACAAAGCCTATGGAGAGATATTTGATGAAGATGATGGAATTGTTTGCATCCCAATAGCTTTGCATGTGCTGCACATTGAACAGAATTTACTCAGAAGTGTAAGGTTCATTGTCTTTTCTGTTTTCAGCTCCTACATCCACAACCGTGAAACATGATCAGCACAGTATCAAGTCACTCACTGATGAAAATCTGACCTAAATCAGGCATGGCATGTGATCACGCTTCTGGAGAACTTGCCAAATGATGTGGCAAAGAGAATAGAAAAGTCAAAAATTTCTCTTTCTTCTATTAGCCAGCACAAAACTGGCCTGAAGCTTGCTTAAGAAAAATTGATCTTTTCAAGAAAATATGATCTTCCTAAGATGGTTTATACCACAGCAGTCCTACATACTACATGGTGGCAACATCTTTGGGTTCAGGACTGTGAGTTCAAGAGCTAAAGGCACTGTTTTCTTAGCATTGCAGTGCTAACCCCTTTGTTATCCATTGATTCAGTGTCACTAGAATCACATTTAGGTCTTCTCACTCAAACCTGATGTTTACACATGAACTTTTCCCTGCCTTAGAAGAGAAAATATTGTTATTCTTGTGTTAATGTAAAATGTATTTAGAAAAGAGGTAGAATCTTGTTCTTTCATGGAGTTAGTAAGTGGTCTGCCTCTAGTTCACTAGTGTGTTTGTTCATTCTTTACTATTATTTTAAAATACTCTCTGACTTGTGTAAGATTTCAAAACTCTTTGAAACCCTTAATCTAAAATGATAATGCAGGATGACACATGCTCTAATCCATGAACCTAACACAACATATATGGTCTCTGCAATGATGACTGCATTTCTGTGTAAGAAATACCTTGTATTTGAGCTGTTCTTACATTTTATGTAGGCTGCAAGCAGTGTAGCATGCAATACTAAAGACATTTTTCAGACCTGAGCTGTGTTCATAATCTATGTGGCTTTCAAACACTTCAGAAGACCAGGACCAGAAAAGACTTGTTCATGTTCATACCTCTGGAGGCATGGAGCAGGAAATATCCTGAAATGCTGAGTTCTATCCAGACATTTATCTTTCAAAGCCTAATTCTCGATGTATGCAGTCTAGTATGGGAAAACATAAGGGTTTCAATATCAAGTCACCTCAGTTTTAACTTCTGGGAGTTTTAACATCATGAACAATGCTAAACAATTTTTCAGCACAACTGAACTGGGACAACATCAGTGCTGATTTCTGCAAAGCATGAATCCGAACCAGACAGTATATACCAAGAAGCTGTTTATAGAGACGTGTATGATAAGGACCCAAGACTTTGGGTTGTTTCCTACTAAGTTGTTGAAACTCAGCATAGGGTTCACTTTTACCAAGCATTGAGAACAAATGACCTCTTTGAGGCATAACTGTGCATTTCTGTAAAAAGATCAAAAAAACCTGAAGGGAACTCTATGTGCACACACAGGTCTTTGTGCTCCTCCACTGGCTTTCTGTCACTGATTTGCTGTTGCATCAAATTCAGTGTTTATATGCTACTTCTATAGTTTACTGGTGTCAGGTGTTAAAGTGCAGAGGCAGATTTACTGTTACACAGCCAGGTAATTTGAGGTAAACAGAAGCAGAAATTAAGTCATCCTCACGTGCTAGTGAGTAGGAAGAAAGTAAGGAGATCCTAACTAAACAAGTTTTGAAGGAAATTGCCTTGATTGAAGTATCTCACAGGTAGAGTAATTTCCTCAAACAATAACAGAATTTTGCATGCTTCTTATATGATGTGATAACAGGTGTTAACTGTACCTTCCCATTCATCTCTATGCCTTGTTTATATCCTAGGTGGAGGACTGCAGAGAGTCTAAGCACGAAAATTTCAAGTGAAAATCATCAGCTAACCATTACTTTGCCTCCCTTATTGACTGAGTTTCTCCCAGCCTTCCTTCTTGAAAGTCTCTCTTATCATTTTGGTAATGCTGACAGAAGGTGAAACACCCTTGTAGCATAACCAGAAAAGAAAATTAATGTAGAATCGTACTGATGCACCTCAGCCTTCTGGTGCATTCAGAACTGCATTATCTCTATTCATTCCACCCCACAGCTTTAATAATCTAATATTCAATTTTCCACCAGTAAATGTTACCAGCATGAAAAATGTATTTAGTAACTTTTGAATTAGATAGTAGAGACAAGTAGTGCCTGAATAACTTGCTGTTACAGGTTTTTTCATGTTCTGGAAAATAAAAAGTCTTCTGCTCTCAATAGTAAAGTTTGTCACCATATCAGACAATTGTTCTTCCCTTTTCCCCATTCTCTGTCTCCTTGGGAATTTTGTTCTTAAAAGGCAATAGTATTTTCTGATAGAAATTACTGGTAATACATTATAATTACAAAAGAAAAGAGTGGTGAGCATCTCAAACAACAACCAGAAACTAAATATATATATAGCTGTGAAGAAAAGTGCTTCTATGTTGTTGAGTTTTGGTTTTCAGTTTGTTTTTGTTTGTTTGTTTGTTTTTTTGTTGTTTTGTGTGTGGTTGGTTGGTTTGTTTTGATTTTTTTTTTTTTCTTCTGGGGATGATGCATGATGGTGGCAGATTTCCAAGTTAAAGGCTGTATCTTCAAGGAACAAGATACATATCTACCTTATTTGCAGGCAGAAATCCATTCCCAACAAACTTACAGATACCTGACTTCTTTTGACAGGTGTTCCACAGAGAGTCTGACAAGAAAAGTAGATGTTCAGTGGTTCTGAGGGTCAACATAAACAAGGGAAATGGCAGAAAGTTCTGGAAAAAGTGCCCCACTGTTACCCCAAGCAGTAGTTTGTACTCTGCAATCATATTCTACATGCAGCATATGAGTAAAAAAAAAAAAAAAAAGAAATCCCTATCTCTGATTTGTCTCCTATTTTGTAATTTTTAAAGCATAGGTTGACGAAGGGTAGAGACAAACCTTCCTTGAATGCCTTTTTTCTTCAGATCTTTCTTGCCATATTCCACTATGCTTTATTTGCATGTTGAATAAACTTTGTGTCAGTAGTTTTAATTCTATCTGTAATTTCTTATGCCTTACTAAGAATTTTCCAGGGCTAATTTAAGTGAGAAAAGTCAATACTTTAATGTAATAGAGGGTTGACATTTGGTTTAATTCTGCAGCCACTCATTTGACCTTAGATTGCAACAAAGATTTTCAAAAGGGGTTTGAGAACACTATGTAATAACTGTGCTCAGCAATATTAACAAACATGAGAATTTTTTGGCCCTGCTGTCTTGGACTTTTGAGGAAATATTGGTGGATCTGATCTTGTGTTTCTGAATTTCCATGAAGCTGAAATGTGCAGTCTTGCAAAATCCTTATGACTTCATTCAAGGAGTTAATGTTTCAGTTGTCAAGGTCTGGGACAGGAGCAATGCCAAAGTCGCTTGCTCTGTATTCACTATGATGACTTAAAAACACCTGGAGAGTAACCCTTGCTTATCCTGCTAGGTAATCCAGTGAAATAAAATTAATAACTAATAGGCAGTCCATGTTCAATACAGCATGTGTCAAACTTGGTGGCAGTTGTGAGGAAAGACACTTTTGGTCAAGATTTGTAGCAGTGTGGTGAGTGCTCTCTAGAGTAATTTGCTGAGAAAGTGGGTAAGTATGAGAGCAGATGAGATGATTTTGTTAAATGGAAATAAATAGGATGGGGTGACAAAGAATAAAGAGATATCAAACTAAGAACTTTTAATAACACTGACTTCTGGATAAGGAGCAGTAGTGGCAGGCCTTAGAGTCCACTGCTGCTGTCAAATGGACTCCTGTCTGCATACATCAGTCTTTGAAAACAGAATCTTGCCCAGAATGTGAAAAAATTGATATATATGACAGGACAGGATTGCAATGTGTGTGCTATTAAACTAGTGTAATTTTACCAATTACACTGCAAAAGATCTTAAACATTTTTTTTTTTTTTGAATATCAGTGCGAGTGGTATGAAACCAATCAATACTTAAATGCAATACATAAATAATATCATACATAAAGAGTTCCATTGTTCGAAAATCTAGTATTGCATGGTAAAAAATTCTATTCATGAAGAAAATCAAAGTAAAAAAGATTTAATTTGAAAGATAAGACAGCTCAGAGGAGCTGCATTCATATGCCAGCAACTTGCAGAAATCTGTGTGGTTATGGAATAGGGTGCCACATTTTTAAAAAGCAAAAAAGTACACGCTTGCTATGGGAATCTTTTTGTTGCATAGTTCACAAGCTAAAAAGATACAGGACAGCTAGCTCAAGAAACTTACACAGAACTGGCAATGTGATATGTATTTGTAAAGATTTTGTGGGATTGTTTAAAGAAACAATTCCCAGCAACCAAATACAGCTGTTAGGTGAGAGACAAGGAATGAGTGTTTGCTATTCCTCCTGTTCTGCCAAAAATTATTTCTTAGGATCACGAAAACAAGCAAAGATTCTGTGACCCAGAAAACATACGATTTTTCTCTAGTGCTATATGAAGGGGAACAGCAAAGTAGCAAGTGCCTGATCAAAATCAACAGTACTTTCAAAGTGCTCTATGTTAGCTTAACTCTCCTTCATAGACAATCCTCACAAGCTGAAGAAATGAAAATCCCCAGATGGGCACTTAATTTACTGAAATGACTGCAACCATTTCTCAGTGAGTATTTTCAGAGATTTATGACATGTTCTGAAAACAGAACTGAAATTAACATAATTTGATGCCTAGGGGCTGCAGTGCAGCAGAGCTAAACAAATATGTAAGAAGGAATATCCCTTCCCAGAAGCAGATATAATTTGAGAATTATACATTCTCCAATACATCCTGATTTCTGTTTTTGAGTAGCTCTAGAGTCCCACACGGACCACACAGGCATGCAGTTTTATAGGATGGGTGAGACAAAAGATCTGCTCTTCATGGATTTCCCCACCTGCCACCCACACTTGAACATAAATAAATTCTGAAGGAATCCACCAGGCTGTCCTGCTTTCTGCCCCTGGCACGATGCCTTCTGTTAGTCTTGTGAAAGAAAGTAGCAAGGGAGGGCAGGAGAGCAGCTGCTCAGAACACTTCAGTGAGTGCATCGCTGAAAGAAGGTGCAAAATCAACTGCAGAAGCAGTAGCCTGTTGCGTCCTCCATATATGTTTGTGATGCTGATTCTTGATATGTATCTGATTCAAGAGTTTTTTTGATTCTAAGCCAATCTTGTCAGGGACCAGCTGCTCCACAAGTACTGGGGCCAAGGGTGATGGAGACGCACTCAGAGAGAAGTGTGTGTCTGCAAGATGGCTCAAGCAAAGACCAAGGAGTGAGAGCCTGAGCTTTAATGCATCTCCGGAGCTAAGGGGATAGAGATGCTCCATGATCATCACACAGCACTTTCTCATAACATAGCTATTTACACAGGAGTTTCATCCAAGGTTTTGTGGCTGCATTGTGGCAGAGCCAACCTTGAACACAGACAGCTAAACCTTGAGAAGCAGGGTGGAAGATTGCAGTGCCCCCTCCCTACATAGGGCCCTGATATCCTAGAGCATTTTTTAAAAAAACCCCAAACTTCCTCTCACTTAATTTTTAAATTTAAACAGCTCCAGGCTCATGGTAATATGATATTTCATGGGTTCACTTTTATACTCACCTATCAACACATTGCACTATATATAGATTATGGACCTGGGAAACATATTGCAAATGGCAACTTATCAGGCAGGCTATAAAAGTTGATTTCTTTCAAATGCTCAGTTAGAAGTAAGCAGAATAAGCATGTGTTATGAAATTATATTCTCAAAGGGGCATTGTAACTCAAAATGTACTAGAAATCAAAAACTCTTAACCTTGTCTTGGCTGACTGCCTTGATTCCCATACAACGTGCCATCAAATGAAGTTCTATGATTGCTGTTCCCATTCCTGCTGAGTCTGCTCTCCAGTTCCAAAAATGAAAGTGGCAGTCACAGAGCCTTCCCCTGAACCCTTCCCTTTCATACTTCATTCTGGCACTACTTCTTCTAGCAAACCAAACAGAAAGGGATGGAAGAGAGCAGCTGCAGTAATGGGGGAGGAGGTTTTATGTGGGTATGTGAAAGAGGCAATGCTTTCCCTCGATCATAATGCTGTGCTATCATGTTAACTGTTTGGTATTGTGTGAGTTTGAGATGCATATATTGGCAGATATATGCAATGTTAGAACTGAGTGTGAAAGGTGGTGAATTGTTCAGATGTAACCTCTTATAAATGGGGAAAACAGCTCTTATATTATATTCAAATTATCTTGACAGTTCTCAAGGATGAACTCCCATCTTTCAGTTTCCTCTCTCCTCCCCTGCCTTTTTGATCTGGTGTAGTACCAAAATCACCAAGAAAGTAGGAAGATCAGGGTTTAGGAGCATACTACACTGACAGCTCTGTGTTTGCAAAGGCTTGTAAGATTTGATTTGAATTGGTCAAGAGAAAACATCTTCTTTTTTGCTTTGTCAGTGTGTTGCCTCTTATTAATTGAAGGTGAATTTTTTAACTTTGGGTGCTGTGATGAACCAAGGCTGGTTACTGACAGATCTGTCTAAGCATCTTCCTATAAATCCACGCAGGAGGAGATGCAGCCCTCACGCTGGTGAATTTTTACTTGTCATGTCTTGTGGCAAATAACAGGTGTAGAGTGGAAACAGCGCTGCAGACAGCAGGCCAGAGTCTTCTCTGAGGGGTGCTGAGGAACTCAGCAGGTTCAGTTAAGTGCTTTCTTTCTGGCTGGTCGGACAAGAGCATGGGGAGTCTTACCACAGATGCAGGGAGAGAGCTGAGCATCCTCTCTGTGTTTCTTTGCTCCCTCATTCCAAACATTAGCTTCTGTTTTGAGTTGAGAGCTGGAAAAGGGTAGAGAAAGGACTAATGCTAGAGTCTTAGAGGCTGTGTAGACCTGTACAGTTTGTTCATATCTCTTTTAAGTGCTATACTTCTTGAATACACAAAGTTAGGGTTGGGCTAACACCACCGATTTGCCTTCCCCAAGCATAGCTAACCCCGTTTGTTTAAATATTGCAAAATTTGTGCAGACCTTGTATGCACCCATCATCTTTTTTTTTGCTGCACAAAAATTTGTTGTTTGAGCTTTAAAGAGCTTTATATATATGCTTTTTAAAAATTGGTTATGAATCTTCATTTACCCTGTATGTGTCAGCAGTTACAGAAGACAGAATCTGTGTCAGATGAGCTATCTAGTGTTCAGAGTGCAACAGCTGCTCTTTGGTAGCTCTTCCTGGTATCTGGGTGCATTTTGTCACTGCAGATGTCTCATTAAGAAGTTCAGATCTCCTTCAACAAATCTCTGCTTTAGATTTTGGACATTTTTTATAGAAATGAATTTCTTGCCCATACTACAAAGAAAATAATATGGTCTATGAGTTAAGAAGCTTCGTATTTGTATTAATTGCTTATCTAGAAACTTCAGTAAAATAATGCATGCAGTGATTCTGTGTGAATATGTAGTGGCAGCACACATTAAAAAAAAAATAGCTCAGAATTTGGCAATCCTTTACAATGTTTATAGTCATCTATTTTTCACGTCATTAGGGAAAAGCAACATTTAGGGGACTTCTTGGTTCTGTCCTCTGTAGCAGAGAGGATGGTATATAAGGTGGTTTAACTTGCATTGTAAGCAATCCTAGATTTTTAAAAATAGATCAAGTGTTGTCTCCCTGATAGTGAGTTGGCTGCTTCAGTTATTTACCAGTGAGAGGATGACTTTCTGTGCTTGAAAGTTTGGTGGGTTAGCAAGAAATCAAAACAGATAAATGAGCTCTCTGACCCAGGGAAGCTTTAAAAATTCCTCTGACCCTGGTATAAAGAGACTTTTTTTCCTGAGGCTGGAAAAAGCTCTCTGTGAAGAGTTTGCAGTTTAAAAGCACTGAAGCTGAACTCCTCAGACGCAGCTGCTCATTACAGGCTATTTTGTTTCACAGTCTTCCCTCCAATACAGTTCGAATTTCATGGTGATTTCAACAAGCCCTTACAAACAGCTGCTGCATTTTACCAGAAAAGGCTCCTGTTTTTTGACACTGCTGAGCTTCCCCTCCAAGCTAGTGACAGAATGGCTAATTTAGAAAAAAAAAAAAAAAAAGTTTCATCATTATCTCATTTTCAGAATATGATTTTGGGACTAGTCTCAGCTAATTGAACTTCCCCTTATGACACTGGTATTAACTGTATTTATAGCAACCTAATGTAAGTTTTCCCTTCCCCAAATGGAAACACTGTTAATACTAAGTTTAAAGGTGTACTTGAATCTCCAACCATGCTCAGTTTTCTGATCTAGAAGATTGTTGCGTTAGTCAGGCAGCTGCTGGAAGACAGCCCTGTGCTCTTAATAATAAGTTTTCCCATGATAAACTGCTCTGAAATTTCAATCTATTGGCAGAAATGAATGTGTGCTACAAGGGCTATGGATTTGTGAAGTTAAAAAGATTTTTAGGTATATTTAAATTGCAGGCTTCTTCTCATGGGTATGCTGGAAATAGAAAGTTTTTGCACCTCATGATTATGAACATCCCCTTACTGCCCATCTTCACCCATCCCTCCCCAAATCTAATTTAAACTGATTTAGGCTTCCTTGGGGTAGGTGTTGATTTCAGATACCATGTTTATGTTCTCATGTGTTTCATTGTACTCAACACTTGCCTGTAGGTAAAAGAAAAGATAAAACCATACTTGGTCAAAGAATTCCCTGTCATAGATTGGAGACAGTTCAGAAGCTGTTCACAGTATCATCATCTGCATTTTGTTAATGAACATTTTCATCTTCCTTATGTCACAACTTGGTCTTTTCAACAATCTTTTACCTTCCAGCTGTGACCATAGTTTCAGAAAAGTAAGTCCTGTTGACACTTGATGATCTCAATCATAAACCAGGAGATTTTTACAGACTCTTCCCAAACTCATAGAACTTTCAGGTGGTGAAACAAAGCAATTCAGATTGTTCAGTATTTTGGGTGCAAAAAGACAAATTTTAAAAAAAAAATAAATTTTTAACTCTTCAATGTTATCTGTCCTAAAGCAGCAGTCATTCTATTTTATTCAATTTTCTTGAGTGCTTTCACATTCACAAAGCAGAGTGAAATGGCCATTATCAGTGGTTTAATAGTAGCCAACAAAATCATGATACTTTTTAGAAATTTTATACTAATTGTTCAGCCTACTGGTCCTTAATTCTAGTTCAGCATCTTTGGAGAGGAATGATGCTGAGGGCTGTATCCAAAACAAAACATAGGGGTTTTGTCTAAGATTCATACCATAGCCAGAGGTAAAGGGTAAAAATACATTACTCACTCATGAGGTCTGTTATTTAGCTGATTTCCTTGTTTATGTGAAGACTACAGTTTTCATCAGTACAAACCAGTTAACCCATGTAGGACTTGTGTTCAGTGTGTAAACTCAGCACTGGAAGCTGTATTGTTCAGCAGGGATATCCACTGAGGTCCCACATCTGTGGAGAACAGCTGTGTCTTCCTGTGAGGATGCAGATCATGCCAGAAACACTGCTATCATCCAGGACAACAAAATCCAGCCATATACTTCATTCATTCTTGCCCTACATCCAGTTATTGTTGGGCACATGTGTCTGTATGTAGTGCACACAGTATTCCTAAATAGTCCTGAACCTCATCTTATTTTTGTAACTGCATTAAGCATAAACCAAAGCCTTTAGTTGCATCAGCCTCTGATCAGGACTGTAAAGCAGCAAGACAGAATTGCATAAGGCTGAGACTATATTTCTGCTTTGTATTAAGGACAAATAGTCCCAGCGTGTGTTTCTTCCTCTAGCTGCCTGCTCTGAAGCTGTGGAAGGATTAACCCTTCACAGGCACTCTCCACTGTTCAGTGGTACTGGGGGGGGGGTGGGGGGGGGAAGAGGGGAGGGGAGAAAAGACTAGTTTCTGCTAGGAGACAAGGAGACAGCCTCCAAAGGAACTCAGTGCCAGTGTAGCCAGAAATGAATTACTATTCCAGTGTAAACATGGTGAGAAATAACAATGCCTAAACAAGTTTAGACTAAGGCAGTTATTCGTTTAGGAAGATAGAACAGCATTCAGTAATGAGTATATCTTTTAAAACTATGATTTTTGCACCTCTGTAAGAAATATAGTATTCCCAACCTACACTTCTTGATGTGCAATTATGGAAGTGCAGTGCTAAAATGAACCTGCTTTTGTTTAGCCATCTTTCTTTCCCCTTCCTCCCCCTTTGCAAAGATTCTATGTCTGAAAGCCCCCAATTACATTTTATTTCATTATGTCATATAGGAAAAGGAAGACATGGATTAAGATTTTGTTCCATATCTCTTCTGAAGCACTCTATTTAAGAACTAAAAATACATTGATTTTCATCCCAGATGGGATTTCTTTAAATTTAAAGGAAGTTTTTGGTTGAATTCATAAAACTTTGAAAGAATTCTGTCTGGGATACCATATTCTATAATGGTGTCAGACACTAAAGGGCAGAAGCCGAATGTCTTTCGATATACCTGATACTGTCTGAGGTTGTCTTTGACACTGATGTACAAGGGGATGAGAAGCAACAAGAGAAACAAGCTCAGTTGTTCCATGTTGTGTTTGCCATCACTGGCATTCACACTAAATTTGCTCACATTAAATTTGCTCATAGCCAGCCTTGTATCCTGCTTCCACCTACCAAGGTAATGCTTCACATGAAAAGGAGAGTTGCTCTCTACAAGGGAGCCTGTAGTTAAGAGTTATTTTCGAGTATGATATTTAAATTTGCTTTTCAATAGTACACTTAAAATTCTTAACATGAACAACATATTTTCCTTTTAGCATTTACTTATTCAAGAAAACCAATTCTGCATGAATTCAAGCGGATCTGATTATACCATCTTGTTTTTCAAACACATTTGAGAGAGACTCCATTTCACTGTCAAATAATACAATTATTAAGGCAGAACTATTTATTCTCATATCTAATTTCACCTTATCACCAAGGCCTTATTTTTTTCCTTTTGTTTCCTGTTACTCTCCACTCAGTCATTTCTCTCCAGGATTCTTTGAAGTGACTGAAAGGATAGCTGATCTTTCCTCTTTCTCAAACTAATTTTGTTAGCAAACAGAAACCCTCCATTTCAAGAGATCATGCAAGAGGATGTCTGTCTTCTTCATGTGTGGTTGTGCTAAACAACCCTACCTCTTGCATTGCAAGTTGTCCTGGATTTGCTTTGGAGGAAAAAAATAACAATTCACCATTCGTAGCCACTCCTATTTTCTTTACGAAATCTCTCCAGAATTAGATGGATACAGGGTTCCAAATAATATGCCATGTATTTAAGAGTTGGGGGACTTAGTATTTGCAACAACAGCAGGTGATTAAAATGCTGTTCAATTTTCTTTGTTTGGAGAGGGCAGCCAAATATGTTGTAGTTCGCTGATCAAACTAGACAATGGTATTTTTTTTTACAGCAGAGGCAGTGGTTTCACTTTTTCACAGAACCCACAAAACAAGTAGTTTTAACAGACGGGATGTTCAAAATTCAGAGTGTATGCTGTTGTTTAGGGATGCACAGTACTATCCAAATATTACAATATGTTAAGTATCAGGAAATTTGCTAGAAGCTAATGCATTCTCCAAGCTCTGAAATTAAGCTGGCTATTTATGTATTGGCACATGGATTTAGGAGCTATATGTAGACTCTTTTTTAAGGCCAACATGAAGAAGTCAATATTTCTCCACAAACTTAGACCCAGAAACGTCTGACCACACAACTGTGTACAAAGGCTAATATTAACTCCTGCTAACAGCATCGAAACTTTCAAATTACTTTACTGTGTTTAGGAAAATCAGGGTGTACCTTGTATTCACCAAGAACTTGGTTTATTTATTCGTATTTGTTTTCTCTACAATTATTTTTCACATAGCATCGTCCTGTCAATTATTTTTTTCTTTCAATCCATGGCAAATAAAAGACAGACAGATATTCATATTGATAGAACTGGGCTCTTTAATAAAAGTTCTTAAGGAAAAAGAATCTTGAAAAGGAAACTTTTAAACTGATGTGCAAAAGTAATATTTGCAAGGTATTTATTTCCAATGAAGAGCTAATGTTAAATTTTTTGGGAGAAGAATTTTGGTCTGGTTTAATTCTTGCATGTATGAATATAACGTACAATCTCTGCATTGGAATAACACATGATTAGTGTAGACTAACTCATGTCATGGAGATGACTGCCAGGATATGCACAAAAGATTGAGAATTAGAAGTAATACCTGTAAATTTTTGCCAGTTGTGTGTGGGCAAAGAAACACATCACAAAGGTGAAGACATGGTTATTGAAGACATGTTTATTGAATAAAAGTGTCTAGGAGAGGACTGCTACAGGGATAGGCTCTCTTATCCTGTGAAAGTACTATGTTTGAGGTATCTGGTAGAGTTGAGATGAGGGAGGAAGGAATGAAAATCTTTGGTTTTGTTGTCAGGCTAAAGACAACTGCATAACTTACATTCCTTTCACTACCTATTGTTCATGTCTTTCTGTGATTCTGTGATGTTTAGCAGGCATGGGTTGACATGTCCTACCATAACTGAACATACAAACCTTAAAAAACAGAATTGATAGCTAATATCACATTATATTGAGAAGAAATCAAAACATAAGTGGTAAATGCAGTCTGAGAGCAGAAAGTAGATTTTTTTTTTAATGTGTACATGAGCAAATGTTGGGGTGTTTTAGTATTTATGTGGTTAGATAACTCTGGTCTGAAATGTTGTGTTATAAGCTAGGGAGAGTCTGATTTATTCCAGATACTCAGGATGCCAGCTCCCAAGGAACTGACAGGATTTTCTGAGTAGTTCTACAGTTCATGTATCAAGCATATGTTGAAAGTCTAGAGGCAAAAGTTCTTTTTTTTTACTTCTACCTGTCCTTTTATGTGTACCCCCTAGCTGTATCTGAAAGGTAGTATGTACATCATTTCCACAGGTCAGCCAGCAGATTTAATTAACAAATGCCTGTCTATGAAAAGAACCTGGTGGAGATACTAATTTTAAGATTCTTTGCATTTATAGGGGAACCAGATTCTGTTACTCCAGCAGTGATTCACAGTCAGTCCTGTGCTACCAACTGTGCAATAGCTAACTATCTAGCTAGTTTTGGCAAAGTTTAGTATCTCTGTGGACAGCATATGAAATGCTCTGACCTGGCTTCCTAAAGCAGTGACACATGCAGGATTACACAATTAATCAGTCCCTTCTTTCCTCTTAAAAGTGTTGGTTAATTTTAGAAAAAAAAAGATTAATCTTGTAGTACAAAACTACCAATGTTAGCAAAACTTCTAGGAGCCTAGCAGCAGGAGAAAGAAAGGTTCTACTACTATATCACTCGTGGAAGGGCTGTGGCATGGAGAAACTCTTGCAAGAGCTAGACATTCAGATTGCTGTTGGGCAACCAGTTTGGTGGTGCCTCCACTCATGGAAATGTTTTTCCGTTGGTCTTTGTGAATTGTGTAGTGGGTGCTGAGTGATGTGTTTGGAGAAAGGTGGACAGTTTGGGCTGCTGTTTTGGTTTTGGGGTTTGTTGTTGTTTAGGTTTGTTTGTTTTAGTGTTTTTTTCTTTTTTGTGTGTGTGTGTGTGTGTGTGTGTGTGTGTGTGTGTGTGTTTGGGTGGGGTTTGGTTTTTTGGTTTGTTTTTGGGTTTTTTTTGTTAGGGTTTTCCTTTTGTCATGACAAAAGATTCTGTTATGTGAAAGTTCTGCATTTCCTTGTTGATCCTGTGTGAAGCTGACTGCCAAAGTTAGGTGTCAAGGATTTGCGGGTGATGTATTTGAAAGGTTATGTCTTTTGAAATATGATATGCAGATTCCATGTGCTTAGCAGAGAACTGCCAAGAGATTGCTGCTAGAAATACTGGTAGAGCAGCAGGTGGCCTATGACCTTAGGGGTTAGTTTTGATTGAGACCTCGAAATTCTGTCATAGCTTCATGTGGCAAAGTTGGTGAATGATTTTTTCCCAGCCTTTTAAACCTGTTTAGACTGAAATGCATTCAGGAGACAGTAGGGATTGTCTCACTGTGTTCAATGATACCCTAAACACAAGACAAACACAATACCTGCTAACCAGAGTAATCATATTTTCCTTATTGTCAATACAGATGATCCAGAATACTACTAATAAGGAAAACAGAGAAAGTGAAGATGGATTGCATCTGATGGCCACATTTATTGATTTCAGGAGACTGTTGCTTTATTATGCTGCTTTCTCTTTAGTGCTCTGGTAGATGTCAAATAGTTTGAAGCAGAGTGAATAGAGTAACTGCAAAGATGAACAGATTTGCGTAAACAAATGTGATTTTGTACACCTCAAACAACAAACAGAGAAGTAGTCTGCTGTTACTGAAAAAGAAAAAAACCAAATATATTATGTAGAAATACCTCCGTTAAGTGCAAAAACAAAACAAACCAAAAACACAGCTTAAGGGGGAAAGGTAATCTAAGCTGTATTTAACTGTAAAAAGGCTCTGGGCTTTTAAACATTGAGAACTGATGGAGTAAGGTGGCAACTGTTCTAGAGATGAGAAAATAATGCTAAGCTTCTTTGCACTCTTGTGAGCTGTGTTCCTGACTCCTCACTAACAAAATCTGCTGATGTAATACTGCCATTTTTTTCTCTTCTCAAAAAAGTGTAACATGTCATGTCATAACATATATATAGCTAGAGCAAATGAGTTGTAAGTTTGTATTATGGCTCTGACTTTGTCTATAGTGCTCTGCCTTTCTAACTTAGTCTATCTATAAATAAATACTGCTCCTCACTGGGTCAATTAAATTTGTTGTAGGAAGAGATACATGCTTTTTAGGGGGAAGTTGACCCAATGTTTTCAGAGAAATTATTTTATTCATTGAGGACAGAGTATTTAATTAAGAACTCTTCTCCTCCTTCATGACTTATAAAAAGTGAGAGAAGCTTCTGCTGAATTGTACATGTTTATGTGGCTGAAATGTGTCCATGATTTGTAGGAAAATGCAAGTTTTATTTGCACTGATTGAGGGAGCAGGGACTGACCCATGTTATCCATTGTTAGACTTAAAATGCCTTACATTGGTGAAGAACTGATGAGTATGGCTGAGAAACAGATGAGCTGGTCTCCTCACTTGTCCTGCACTGGGCTTTGGGAAGACATTACAACTGAATGACATCTGGAGTGACGTGGAGGCCTCACAGCCTGATGTTTCAGGGAGGCACAGAAGAGCACTGTGCCTCTGTACCAGCCAACAGCCATACTCCTCCTTAACCATGCAAAAAACCATGTTATAAATCTGTTCCACTGAGGAGATCAGAGCGTGTGCAAAGACCTTTAGAGCCTCTGTTGAAGCAGCAGCAGCTAGAGAAGTGCCAGAGTGTTTATTTTACCTTTGTGACTCTGTGATGGTGCAAGTTCTTATTGAACTTGACGAGGCTGATAATGCCAAATTGATTATAATCAGAAACGAAGCCCAGTTGGCCCAACCCCTCTGATCTCTGAGGACCAGCTGAAACACAAGGAAGACTATTTTCTGCCAAATTTCTATACCCTTAATGCAACAAGGCAGCATCTCCAGGAAAAAACAAATCCTGTGCCCTTAACAGCATACTATTGAACCACTGTAGTTACTACGAATACATTTGAAAAGGTCCACTTCTTTTTCCATTTGCCTTTCTACCCTTATAGAATGAAATTTAGTGTTAAAATGTGATATTGTGCTCAACTGTTTTTCTCTGTCCTCTAAACCTCTGCAGTTAGATGGCTTTGTAGCTTCTGGGAACTCTGCACCACAAAACAGACATGGATTTGATTTGCTTTTCCTATTATTTACCAGGAGATGCAATAGTGGTGTACTTCCCTTTGGTCCCCCTTGGGAACAAACATGGAGTAAAGTAACTTTGTTCCTTTTGAAGGTGTAAGACATCATGAAGATCTAGGGTGAAAATATGTAACATTTTTATGAGACTTAAGAAACTGTTAATGCAAGATGAGATGATGAATTTATATAGTAACAGAGGTGTGTTAATCTTTCAACAATGACAGGTGCTTGAGAAAGTTAAATATTAAATTTAAATTATTTATTCCTTTAAGTAATAATTCTCTATTGATTTATATATGGGAGCATGTGTGTGTGTATATATATATTCAAACTGAAGTTTGGATGCACCATTTTCTGTTAATTTTTATTCATTTTCTCTCCACTATTGTTAGGGAATGGCTACATTGTCTTTGCTTATAATACTATAAGGCCCACAGTTGATCCCACTTATATAGGGTGTTATTTGAGATTCTAGTGTTCTCCTCCAGGCATTATCTGACTTTTTTAGAAGTTTGTAACAACCAGTTGAAAATCCACTGGAAGTATTTCTAGTCAGCAAGTGAGCAGCTGCTGCTAAATTTAACCCTTTCCAACATGAGGAAATAAGAGAGTCCCTCGAGAGAGGAGTGAAGGAGGAGTTCAGCTGTAAAGTGCTGACAGTAGTTGTGTTAACTAGACTCTCAGCAGAGCTGAGAGTGGATCCTCTTGTTCATTAAAAACTGGATGGATTATTACAAAGAAACCAATAAATATATTCAGAGTTGAAAAGCTGTAGCTGCTACAGGTAAAACAGCAGTGGGTCTCAGCAGCTGACCACAAGGTGAGGCACAGTATTTTCTCTTTCTGTACCTGTTAAATCATTAAAAGTTTTGCCTAAAGATCGTTGAAATCTTTTAAAAATAGTATAATTAAGGTAGGCAGATTTTGATTCCAAAACATTTCTGTTGTATTTTTTTGTGGTTTTGTTTTTAATTAACAACTTTTAAAATCTTTCTGTAATTCTATCCCCTATCCACTCTGTTATCGGAATATTAGATATTTTTCCTCTGGTTGTCTTTGTTATAGAACCAATAAGGAACTGGCTGAAATTAGATGAATGTAGATTTTCAACAGTCCAATGATTTTTGAACTTCCTTGTCTGTGAGGAAGAGTGAGGTGTTAAGTAACAAAATCATGACTCCAGATCAGCTGATGTGCCACTGGTACCAGTGGTAGACTTTTGTGCATTTGTTACAACTTAAAGAAAATACAATTGACAAGTGTGTGGAAGTCCAAAACAAAGCAGGTCATCAACAATGAAGCAATAGGTTTAAAAGGGCAATCCATATTTTAAGCATGGACTTTTTTTTCTTCAAACCTCAATGCTCATCTTTGACCAGCAATTCACGGAATATTGAAATAAGCCAAGTCTGAAAGAAGGGAGAAGCATAACACATTTTCTTGTTCCACATACTTCTTTAAGAGTTTAGTATCATAGTTGAAAACAATAATGCTGCATAAATATTTTGGCAGAAAATCCCCATGTAATAATTTTTAAGTGACCGGTTAAATCCAAAAGGTTGCCCATTACAAATTACCTCTGAAACAGTAGAATGTCTTGTAAAAGAAATCACTTACAGCATTTTACATATCATTAAATTCTTGCAATGCTTTAAGGGAGATGTAAACAATAACAGTGCTGGTTTATCATTTCCCCCTTGTTTTAGTGTATAATCAAGTATTCTTATAGCATTTTTGTTTGCGTGCCTACTACAAAAAGTCCTATATTATACTTCTATAGTATGCTTTGGGAATTTAGAGAGACCCCATTTAACTGAGGAAAAATGAGGTTGAAAAATAATTTTAACGATATTATAGACTCAGGCCTCTCACACACATTTGGGTGCCACTCAACTTCTAATTTTTATACCTTATCCTAAGATAGTCAAAACATCTACTGGAATACTCAGACCTTGATTTGGCATCCAAAGCAAGTAATAACAAGAAATAATTGTAAAAAGATGGTGCTTTGGGGGACCAAGTTGGAAGGATGGTTAGAAGAAAAATGTTTAGATATTCATAGATGAGGAGGTAAATTGGGATGACAGGAAAGGATTTAGGCATTTAACAAGCAAAACTTTTCTGGGTGCACTGGGTCCATCACTTCACTCCTCTTGGAGTGAAGCTTTTTCTTGTTATGTTACTGCCTCTTAAGTCACAGCTCTTTGTATCTTAGTTCATCACTAATAGGACAACAGGCACTCAAATCCTTCTGTCAGAAATCAGCACTGAAATGGGAGCTAATGTCTTTAATATTTTAAAAACTCAGTTGTTTCAACTGTTCTGTCTAAGCAATTTTAACTTTGATCAGGCTAAGCTTTCCTGTAACCATTACCCAAATAGCTTATGATCTAACTTTAACCAGTTTGCTAGGTTTTGCTCATGTGGCATCAATAGTATAGTGAAAAATAACTTTAACATTGCCTTCCTGTTTGGTAGGTGGAACATAATGTTCAAACAAAATATAAACACATCCTTTATTGTTAAAGTCGGTGCCCTGTAGTAGAATTTAAGCAGTCATCTCTGTGACCCTTTAAGCCAATTTCCTTTCATAGAGCAACAAAATTTTAGTATGGCACACTGTCTTTGCTGATTAATGTAAATACTTCTATTTCCTTACTGTAGGAGAGTTTCATAAAGAAGTTTCTTATTACAGCACTTACATCTGGAATTTAGGCATTGGCTTGTGTTAACATAATCTTCACTCAGTATCTAATACTGTAGTGGAAAAGTAGCTAAAAGAGATGGGCCTGATTCTAATATGGAACATGTCTGGTGCCTCTCAGGGCTGCAGCATTGCTATAAGCAAGGGTCGGCAGGTGAGCAGACTGGCCACGTACTGCCAGCTACAGTCAAGGAGCAGCATCATGTGTCCAGTCACCATACAAACACCTGCCAGCAGAAGTCTCTCCTCTGATGATCTGCAGGCTGATGGGATACATTTTGGTAGTGTGAATTTGTGGGATATTACTGTGCTCAAGTATAGTGCTTGGACAGGTAAACAGCAATCTAACTGTGTTGACACAGATCAGTGTTTATTTTCCTCATAAAGACACAAATACTGGCAACTTCTTGTACTTGAGACACTATAAGTCCTTCCAAACGGCATCAGGACAATGCAGTTATCAGAAAGCAAAAGCACCAAACTTGGTAGGGCAGCTGCTGAAACTGTCCATCTTTAGTGCTGGCTCCCAAATGAATTAGTCTCCAAAAATTCCAGAATCATTGTACTACTTCTGGAAGAAATGCATTTTTTTGTTCATTATTTCTGTTATAGAAGAACTTTTAAAAGACCTATCTTATTGCTTCCTCTTTTAAAAGTGACACAGTCTTTTTTTTTCAATCTCCCTTTCTTTCCTACAAAATAAAGTTGGCAGTAGAAAAAGCCTAGGACTAACTTAACATGAAGCATTTAACAATGGTTAGTTCTCAAACTGTTCCTGGCACTTGCATCATTGAACAGCTCTCTGTTTGGTTTGCTTTCAAACCCCACCAGACACAGCTTCATTTTTCTAAATAATGTTAAACTTGCATAGCATTGCCTGATGCAAAATTTCAAACTGTCTCTGACTCACAGAGGAAGTAGTAAAGCAACAATTTGCCAGGGCTTCTTCCCAGCCAATAAGACATGATGAAACTGTAGGGAAATACAGAGATTTTTCCCTAAGAGATCTAAGCCCAGCTTTCCTGCTTTCTAGGGGAGAGCATCCTGTCACTGGAAGAATGAAGCTGCTGAATGGGTAGCCATTACAGCATGCTCCCAGAAAGGAGCAGGAGAAGAAATCTGCTTGTAAGTGCTTGCTCCAAGTATCTTTATATTTGAATCATCTGAGCACATAGAGAAAAATAGGCAGTTGAACCTTGCAGAAGTGAAAAATCTTTTTTTTTCCTATGACCATCATTGCTACCCTGCTTTGGGTTTAATTTAAATGCTCCCCCTGACTCAAGAAAGAAAAAGGCTATGTCTCTTTACAGGTGTGGGTGATGTACTTCCATCCCCAAGGGGTTAGAAATCAAATCTCAGTTAAAAAGGTGGTATTTTCTATGGATTACTTTTAATAAATAACTTCATTGTTGTCAGAGACTTCTCTTCCATGGGATTTATGTAGCAGAAATTCCAGGGCTTGCAACATAAATGAATTTATTGCCCTCAAGATTTTCTGGCAGTCATCTTGCAAAATACTTGGAGCAATAATACACATGTATCTTCAGGGAGGCTTTTGGCTCTGTTTAAGTGCATTAAACAGGGTAGTGGAAAAATGTTTCTTTGTTCACAAGATCAAATCACCGCATTCTTTGCTGGGCATCTTTGTGCAGCTGCCTTGTACCTAGCCTTGCCGCTCAGTCTATTTATTTTGCACTCAAAATATTTATCATGCACTCAGTTGAACTGAGCCAGAACTGTTCAAAAAACTGTGAAATAACTTGTGAAGTGTGCTATTCTGTAGCTCCTTGGAGGGCAAATAGCATGAGCCACGTCAGGAAGAACTTCATATCCTGAATCACGCCTTCAAATGTCACCAGCTAGTATCTGGCCATTTCATACAGACGTAAGAGGTGTTTTTCTCCACCAACTTACAAGGTTACAGGAGGCCTCTGTGTCTAACAATATCTTCTTTACATCCACTAAGCAAAGATCAAAGGGGGAGGGTGTAACAGCTTGAAAAAAAGAGACTTTTCCAATCTGCTTGTCATTTAGGAAAAGCTTAATGTATAAATGCAATGGAAACAAGCTCGTTCTGCTGAATAAAACCAATGCTGTTCTTTGTGTTTCTTCCTTTTTAAGCTTTTCAATGCAGAGGAAAAAGAAGGTAAATTTTAAACAGTTAAAAGCAAATATTTTCTATGGTAGCAGTCTAGCTATCTGGGTTTTTTTGTTTGGTTGGTTGTTTTTGTTGTTTTTTTATTTTTCTTTTGTCTAGTGCTCTTTGATACAGGATGCTATACCTGCAGATCTTTGAGCAGAAAGCTGACAGGGAAAGTAGATGTTCACACGGCTGAAGTGTTGGCAACAAAGAGATGCCCTTGTGCTGCTACCAGACTCCATACACTGTTGCATTGTCTATACATATGGCCCATTTCTTCTCCATGGCAGATGTGAACATGGCCTCCAAAGGACAACTCAGATATATC
The DNA here is from genome assembly GCA_035221455.1 of Xenops minutus. Classification (NCBI taxonomy): domain Eukaryota; kingdom Metazoa; phylum Chordata; class Aves; order Passeriformes; family Furnariidae; genus Xenops; species Xenops minutus. Next base: position 16,993,756 of record JAWWEE010000085.1, on the reverse strand, counting down.
TGTGGGCCACTAATAGAGAGGCTGCAGGCTATGCTAGCTGAGGACTATGCATTCTCTGTCCTATTTTTATGTTTCTGAAATTCATTGCAAAAATTACTTGAAAAGCCTGCCTGCTTCTTGTCCATCTCTCTTCTGTTTCCCTTCAACTGAAAAGTGTATCTGAAATTCTGGAAATGCACATACTTCATGGTGCTGTATTACAGCAACTGCTTCAAACTGAAAATAAGTATAGCTGAATTACTAAATACATTTTATAGGGTGGAGAAAACAGGATAGCAAAGCACAAAATATAGCCCTGAATATAGAATGTCTGGAAAAGCAGCCTATTTCTTATCTACAATTTTAGTGTTCCTTCCTATGCACCTGACAACTGAAAAAAATATGACCTAGATTTCCACCATTCAGTTTTAATAACTGAATAGATTCCTCTGTGTGTAGGTTGTAACTTAAAAGCCTGAAGGAGCAGAAACTCTTCCAGCTAATCTTCCATTATCTTCCTAAGTAGCTTGGGAAATCATGGGAAAGCTTCTTCTCTCCAGACCTGATTGGGGTTCATGTACCGAGCTGCCAGCAAAAGGTGTTACAGCATCTGCTGACCAGGTGAATTCAAATGGGTATAGATGTTTTCTGGCATGTCTGTGGAACTGGCATGGTAGTGGTCCCAGCTGAGCACCCTGAAGTCAATGCATTCCTCCAAGGGTACTGAGCCCTACAGCAGGAGGTGGCTTCAAACAGGTTGAAACCACCAAAATAATTTTTTGACCCACCATTACTAGCCACACAGACTGAAAGCTCTGTTTCAAAGGAAGACACTGGTTTGCATATTGTTTGCTAGCACATTTTAGCCTCAGGACTGTCTTGTGAACTTGTGTAGTAAGGAGAGAATCTGCATCTTTTGTCTCATCATCATGCAGCACAAGTGATACTCTGAACTCCAGTCAACACAGATTGAGCTAATTGAACTCTCTCCTTGCACCACTTACTGCCTCTACTCCCTTTTTTTTTTTTTTTAATAGATTTAATGTTTAACCACTTAGAAGACAAGCTCTTAAATATCATTGCCAAGCCACCTTTCTTAGGTGTATTACCCCTGAATCCTGATAATTAGTGCTGGTGGTGTGCTGTTGGTTTTGATCTTGAAAGTGCTTTGCTATGTGAGAGGGTCCTGCTAAGTGGCACAATATTGTCCTGTGCTCACAGTGGAGCAGCACACCTTGTGCCTTCTTCACAGTGGTGGCACAGCCTGTCACAAGTGAGGTCTTATCATGCTTGAGATATGATAGGAAAAGCTTTTTTCATTCTGTAGTCCCATTTAAGAAACAGAAGAATGTAGTGATACAGTGATGCAGAAGGAAGAACAGAGGTTATGTGCTGCTGCCCTGCTGAGGGGCCATGACCACCTTCAGGTTGAGTCTCACTATCTGACCTCTCCAGTTACATGCACTGGGCCAGTGGCCTCTCAAGCACCCCAGGACCCACCTCACCTTTCAGATCAGTATCAGGGATGCTGACAGAGGCAACCATGATTGCCATTGCTTAGCAGCTGCTGGAGGAAAATGCACAGAGCAAAAGGTTGAGGGTAGGTTGGAGCAACAGAGGGAGTAGTATGCACAGTCCAGAGGCCTCTTAACTGAAGCACATGCATGTGTGATGTTTGCAAAAATTAAGTCTTGGAGCTCTGATTCTTAGTACAATGTTACCTAACATATCACACTATCAAAACTGCAGGTTAAGAGTGATTCTAAGATAGATTTCTTGTTCTCCTACACATATCAGGCTCATGTGCGTATCATTGGACAGTTCTAACTTCTCCATCAGGAATCTGGACTCAGTCACTTTGGAGAGGCAGAGCACTGCCACACTTCATTTTGTGCAGATTTGCACCCAGCACACCGTATAATGATGTTTTTTTTAAGTACCAAACTGCTCCTGAGGTATAGTTTTTGTTTGATTTTTGCTTGAGACCACTTGAAATGTCATCTCTCACAAGTTATCCGGAGGCTAGATGCCTGTTTTTTGAGACAATAATCTAGCACAGTATCTTCCAGGTCTTCTCCACATTTCTGTAAGCACTTGGGAGTTTTTTGTTAATAAAAATCTTGCTTTGTATCTGTGTGATGAGCAGTCCTCATATTTATCTAATAATTTGAGAACTTCTCCATATAAAATGATAGATACTATTAAACACATACAGTGTGTCCCTATTATTCATTTGCAGGAAATATAATTGCAGAGTCTTACATTTCATTGATTCCCATGAACTTCAGAGATGGAGTGAGACTTCACTTAAACATCTTCTAAGCTCTGAAGCCTCTAGCTGGTCAATTCACCTACTTAAATGTTTAAACTTCATTGTTGTTCCTGCTGCTATATGATGTTTAGTCATTTATCTGGACCAGAGATGCTCTTTTGTTCAGAGATCTGCTTTGTTGTAATCCACATAGGAGAATATGCATCTTCTCTTAAGACTCAAGTGAGTTTGAAATTGAGGTTAGAAAGAGAGCAATAGGTCAGAATAGGCATAAAGTAGAACCTTTTAATCTATCTAAAAGCTTGTACCTTGCTTCATGCATAATTGAAAACAGTATAGGTTCTCCTAAATATTTGAAGATACTAATGGGTTTAAGTGAATCTAAATAAAAAGGAAGTCACCTAAAGCATTTTATGCTTCACTTCTCCATCTGATTTTGTTACTTGCCATGCTGGATGGCAACAGGTTCGAGATTGGGGCTTATATTCTTTCTTTCACTGAAGCTGTGTTGCATATCCTCCAATATGCAGACAGGATTTGCAGTCCTCTGTAGGAGAACCTTCTTCATTTAAAGGCCTGAAAATTATTAACCCAATAAAGGCCCAACTATATCACTGTAATAAAGTGATACAGTATGCAGCAGTATGGTGATGTTAATTCTGGCAACTGCCTCCATTTTAGCATGTCTACATATCCTAGTCCAGACTATGCTGCACCTGCTTCATCAATGTGCTATACCTTCCAGCTGCAAGCAATTTTTGGCAGGGAGTCAAGTGTGTGCATTGGGCTTGGTGCTATGCTAAGCCATGGGTCTTGAGCAGAATTATGTAAATTAACACAACTTTCCTATCCTATTTATTGTGATCACCTTGCACACCAGACTGTTCCTGAGAGATGGGACTTAGTTGCTCATTGCTATGCTAACTCACTTTATAGAGAAACCTGTTCTTTCTGGACTGAGTAAAACTCTGTGGTTTCTGGACCAGAGCTGATGTGGAGTGAGGCTCTCAGGCAGGCCGGACCCACACTATCCACACCTGGCTGCAAAGCATCTCTTAAGCATCTCTTTTTCTTTATTCTCTCAGTCATGGAGAGAGAAAAGATCCTTACAGATACCCCTTAAAAGGCATAGTGTAAAAAGGCTAATACAGTTACAGCTCAGTTTTCTCTGCATTTGTGCTGCAAATATACGATCAGATTCCTAAGCGCTAATTGGTGGATGTAGGTTAATTTTATTATGCCTGTATAAAGTTCAGTGTTCATAAACTTCTACATGCATAAATGGTTGGCTCTGAGTGTGTATAAGACCCACTTCAGGATAGTAGACATGATACTGTTCTTCCCCAGCTACAACTGGCTTATATCTAGGCAGCCAGGAGGGCTGGCTAAAATTGTGTCTGTTTCTACCTGAGCAGTTAGATATGCTGATGCAGTGGTGGGTTTCTGAAAATGAGATGCAGCAGTGTTAGCTCTTTCCTACCTTCCCCATTTTATTTTATTGCTTTTGACCACATAATAATTATTTTGAATGTGGATTAAAAGGGTAGAAAGACTTCAAGGACTTGAAAAAAAAAAGAGAAAAAAGGGTATGAACAAAAAGTTTGGCAGATGGACAGAATGCACATCATAATTAGAAAAATCTTCCTTCTGTTGATAAATTTGGAATTTTTTACAACTTTTAGTTAGAGAAAAAAAGCTTTCAGACAATTTTTTTTAAAGTATTGATATGGGTAATAGGCTTTATTCTGCATTTGAAACACTCACATTTAAATAATTTATTCTATATGCTTCAATATGCTTTTAGTTGTGTGGCATATAAGTTTGAATGTTCACACATGATCTGACATGGAAAGAGTTTTACAATCTGTAAAACAGTATGCCCGTCACTTATCTTTGACCTCCAATGATGAAAGTGATTCAGATCCAGTCTGAGGAGCCATGGTTTTTAAATAGCTCACAAGGAAAGATATGAAACTCCAAAAGGCATTTAAAGCTCCTAACCAGGATGCTTAACTTTTAGATAGTGAATCTCTCTTCATATCAGATCCATTCTTATGGAGCAGTGAGAAGAAAAGAAAGGTTGCGTTGCACAAGTCTGTCTGGAAAGATCTGCAGGCTTACAGTAGGTAATGATTTGCAGAATTAAGAACTGCAGAGCAACTGCAAGCATAATATATATGAATGCCTTATTTTGATCCTGCAAAAAAATCTAAATGCAACAAAAAATTGTTATTTAAATCAAAGCATTTAGTTTTAAGTATGCTGAATAGGCCTATTTGTGATTTTACATTTCAGTCCTTACAAGCAAGGTATCTTTGCTCAGTCTCTATCAGACTCCAAAGAAACTTATAAATGGAATCAGTGTCTGGAATGTAGTGAAAAGGAGGAGTTTAATAGCAATCGAAAGCTGAATTTTTTACTGGTGAAACTAAGAAAAGAGGCGCATGAAGCTTTACAACTGTAACATGGTAAATATTCCATAAGCTTTGAAAAAGATTTCTTGTCATTTATAAACAATCTTTCAGAGAAAAATCTACCTTTAACTACAGAGTAAGTTTCCCAAATCTGTCATAATGCTATGTTTTTCTTTTGTTGAGTTCACCTGCTGACAACAGTAAAGGAGTTTAGGTTTTGGAAACAAAAATCAGTAATGGAACTCAAACAAGGAAAGATTAAAAAGAGTCAATAGGAGTAAGAAAATCAAACCCAGACTGCTTTGTGCTCTCCTGAATAGAAGTTTATATCTTTCTTTTCATGTACTGGATTCACATGTACCACTGAAGCATTTTCTAAAACCAAGTGTTACCAGAAAAGGACCATCTGTACCAAAAATGCAGATAAAATATTCATAGTGAGTTTTAAGGTAAATTAAGACATGGAACTGGGATATTCCATGGTGTTGTCATTTGTTGTTTGCTTTAAAAATAAAGAAAGAAATCCAAAATAATTTGGCAAGTTGTTACAGAACACTACTGTGGGGATAGTCCTGATGCATCTCATGGTTCCATAAAGCTGTTGCAAGAATTTAATAAGTTCAGGCTCCTGAGTACTAATGCGTAAAAGAAATTGAGAGGTCAGAAATGACAGCTGGTCTTTCACAACAGAAAAAGTCAGCTCAATACTTACAGCTAGATCTTAATTCATATTGACAGATTGATAAGATTTTTCAAAGTGGAGCTGCAGATCTTAAAAAACCCTGATGTGAAATTCAGAGGACGAAAAAAAGGGGTCTTACATATATTAAAAAGATGCTGTAAACAATGAAAGAGCTAGTTCAAGCTGGCAGGACAAAAGGGAATGTATTCAAGCTACAGCAAGTGTAATTCACATTCAATGCCAGGAAAAGTATTCTAAATTAACACACACCAAAAAAAAAGGAGAAAAAGGAATACTAAAACTTGACTACTAAATTCCAATATTATTAATCACTACTTCTAATCCTGCCAAAAGCATAAAGCTGACCACTCACAGTCTCATCTAGTTAAGGACTGGATGAAAAAACTATTAGTGCTATATAATATCCATTTTTTCTTTTGGAAATGAACTTCATAAAAACAAAATCAGAACTGCAAATACTATGCACACAGTTTGTTATTTCCAGTCATAAAATACCACAGTCTGCAAATAAGGCACACCAAAGACATGCAACTGTCCTGCTTTAGGTGGGAAAATACTGCAAAGTCATAATTTTTCTCAAGGACATGGAAAGTGCTTGAGAAATTCTTGACCATTTCATAAACATGCAATGCCTCTGAATGTCACTTACATTCATCAGTTATATATTTGTAGCACCAGAAAAGGGAGATCCTTTAATATAAATGGGCATAAAGTGTCTGCTGTTTTTCAGGTTATGCATTTGGTTTGGGGAACTTCAGTTGCTGGAGAAAAAAAAACTCTTCTGTTTGGTCCAGCACGATTTCCTCTATTACTCTTCCCTGCCTGTTCTTACTGACCAGAACTCACAGTGTCCCATGGAGCAATCAGCATTTCCTTCTAGTGCAAGTTAGATACTTCTAGGCAGACATAATATTCGTTGGAAACAGCCAAGTCTACTTGTTTAGCTACAGTGTCACCCTTTTCTATAAACCAGGGGAATAGTATATTTCATAAATAGCAAGTACTGAAAAATAATTCATGAAGTCAAATAATTTCCTGTTTATAACTAGGAGTTGTGAATGCAAATTGCATATGGCAAGCATTTAAGCTTACTTAGTTTTGCTACTCTGGAGTATAAACCAGGAGAAAGGTCAGTCAGAGTCTTTTCACAGGTGCCTACACTATGCTTTGTGTTTACTTTGTGTTTTGTTTCCTGTTTGGTTTTGTTTGGTTGTTTTTTTTTTATTTTTTTTATTTTTTTAATTAAAAGTAGGAGACCTTATTTTTTGGGCATGAAAATAAAGTACTATAGATACCAAAGTGCCATAACTCCTGCCTACAACTGGCTTTTTACAAGAGTTTTTGGAAATATTGCTAAAAATGTTTTGCTAAGCTTGACTGCTTAGCAGGAACCATGGGAATCACCCGAACATAATGCATACAGAACACTGTGCTGCCATCACACAACTGTGTACACTACAAGTCTGTGTGTCAGTCATTCACTCCAGAAACATTGAACACAAAGATGGGAGTGGAGAAAGTAGCAACCCAACACTTTGAAACGTAAATAGCATTATTAGGAGACTTCAGGTTTGAAAGTGATGCTTTTGAACTGGACATACTTACCTGGCATAGTTGTGAGACTCTGATTAAATAAACAGGAATTTTGCCTGTGCTTTTTGCATGCCAGTAGCTTTACAAATAGTCCATTTAAAAGATCATTGCCACAGGCATTGCTTAAATAATTTTATATACATAAGTATATATGTATATATGTATTATCTATGTGTGTGTGTGCGTACCAAGGCATGTTAAACAAAAGCCCTAACAAGATTTTAAAATCCCCATAGATTACTTCATTATTTATTTTCTAGGATAAATTATAATTAATCACTTCAGAAATAGAAGCTGTCAGTGACCTTTTAAAATGACTATACATATACAGCACACTGTTAGATTAATATTGATTTTTTCCCCCTCCACTGCAAGCAAAGTTGAGACAATTAGCTTTCATACTGAGAAATAATTATTAAGCCTCACTTTTGTTTCTTAAAAGTTCATAGTTAGGCCTTTTGATTGTGAGCTTTTTTTCAGTTGTTAAGTCCAAGTAACCAAGCAACTATGTGCAGAAATTAACCTTTTTATTATATTACGTACTGTAGTAGTAAAGCTTGTTTGAACTGCATGAATAAAAAGTTTGTGAAATTACAGGAAGAACAATCTAATATAGCAATAATAGGTGCATTCACTGTGCATCTGAGAGGAGGAGGGGGAAAAAAGAAGAGTTTTCACTCATTTTGGCCTAAAATGTATTCAGGTTTCCAGGATTCTGACATCAGAACCCAGATAACACTGGCTAGAACCATAGGGCTTTACAATAAAAGCTAAAATATTGACCATATGATGGCAAAAAGTCTTTATTTTGCGGTTAACTTATTCTCTTCTAGCTACTCTCTGATGAAGTTGGTGGTGCTGTGGAGGATGATCTCCTTCTTCTTGACAAAGATCGTGATCGTTCAGCACTGTAGGCAACATGCTTATCATAATTTTGTATCTGAGCCTCGAGGAATTCCCTCTGTTGCTGGCTGATTGTCTGGCTAATCAGTCCAGGGAGAGCTTGAATGCTACCAATTAAAGTTTCCAGTTTAGTTTCCAGAGTAACAATTCTCTTCTCAAAATCTTCGCTTCTTTCATTTAAGTCAGAAATCATGTCATACATGATGTTTTGAGTCTGAAAGTAGAAGGATGTAAATAAAGGTTTAGAGAGACCTTAAAAGTATTGTAACAAGTAGCACAACTCTACAAGGGTTCATTTGTAAATGTTTTGCACCTTGTAAAAAAAAAAAAAAAGGAAATGAGTATTATAATAATATTTAGTCTTAGAAAAAAATTTTCCTTGTAGATTAAACTACAGTAGAATACACTTTCTACTAAATATGTTGAGCAGAAATGTAATATATTCTGAGTAGCTTTTTAGGTGTCAAAGTCTAAATGAATTAGAGAAAAGACCAGACCTTTTTTTTGAAATTCAGGTGCTTAGCAGTGCACCAGTCTAAGCTTTCTGAGCAGTCAGTTGTGTAAGCCACCAGGAGACTGAAGGCTTCAAAGCTGTGCTCCATCCTTGACTGTTCTCGATTCTTGTTTTAAACACCTTCATTCTTCTAAGCAGAACACAAATGTTGTTCATTTGATCTCTCCTTAAACTCAGCAGATTTTCTTGAATTGGCAGCAAGAGTAGTTGGGTGGATTGTTTATGAAAGGTAGTGCAAGGAGTAAAAACTCAATTTTATGTTTCTCTATTTCTGCAATGCACGATCTATCTGCCCTCTACAAAACACTGTTTTGTTATAGCAAGTATATAGAATGCACTTTAAATACCACAGTGGTCAGTAAAAACATAATCTGAAATGTGTTACTTCACAGAGAGTTTCAACTGATTAAAAATAATGACTGAATTTCTGCCTCTTATAGACTGAGACTTCAGCTTACTTAAAGTCAAAACTGAACGTAATCCAGTAGACAAACTAGTCAAAGTTTAGACCATCCAAAGGGAAGAAAAATTAATTGAATGACTGACTGACTGCCTGAATTGTAAAGCACTTCAGTACAAGATGAGTATTGATAACCCATTTCTCTGCCTCCTATTTCAGGATGCTAGCATAACTCTTGAAAGAGAAATAGTCTACAATAAACAGTATCTTAAAAGTCCTTATTAGTTGCCAGAAACATTAGTCTTAATTGTATTTTCACAAACTGAAGTTGTCAGGTGGTTCTGCATAGCAGGAGAGGAATGAACACTGAAGAGTTTAATCTCTGCTCTGGTGTACTTTAAATTCAGGAGGATTTTGAGGTAAATGAAAAGGTATACAAGAAATCCTTACAAAGAGTCCATTAATACTTCTAATTAAGGTCACAGTAACTATTAAATAATGAGGTCTAATGAGAAATATGAAAACCTATCAGCTCAGACCTCTACCTATTATTTTGTATTAATGACAAATCACAGCAACAATAAACAAGCAGTTTGCAATTGAATAGCCTTTTACCTCAACTCAAATGGTTGAAAATAGATTAATAAAGTCTTATGATATACTGACAAAGAAGGGAACTATTATTCATTATAAAAACTTAAATAAATGCAGGTTTAAATTTACTTGTCTGAAGCCACTGCTGCATAAGACAATCGAAAAACTCTAATTCCAGTCTAGGTGGAGGCTGTGTATTATGGTCTTTCACAGCACAGTCACTATCACCAGCTGGCAAATCTCTTAACTACACAGCACTACAGCACTATGACCCACTCATAGATCAGCATTTACCAGGACCAATGCAGTCACTTCAGGAGCTCTCAGGATCAGCCTCTGAATTCTGAAGTATTTCTCAAGAGTACAAATAATTACTAAATACAGTGCATTCAAACTTTGGTCAGAGCCACAGATAAACTATTTCATTCAGTTGGTGCTACCACAAAACACATACATATTTCCATTTGCTACATACATAACTTTGTTAACAATATTTGCATGCATTATGCATAACATTTTCACTTACAAACTCTTAATTTTGAAAGAATGAATGTTAAAATAACTGTAACTGCCTACTAACCTTTGCCAGGTCCACCAAAGTGTTGGCTTGATCATTCAGTTTCCTTTGTTCCATTTTTACACTTCTTAATCTAAAAAGTGGAATTTTAAGTCAGATATTTTTTTGTATGTTGTCATAATAGAATTTCTAAAGAGCATGCACAAAACTTACAAGAGCAAATAATTGCATGGACAATGCCTTGGCTACTTTGTGTAGAGTCAGAATCAGTCATGTGCCTGCTACAATGAGAAGCATGCTTCTTCAACACCACAAAAAAAGGAAAGAGCAAGGAAATGTGATGTCCTTGAGAACACCATTTGCCATGGTCATAGTTGAATTCAAAAAGGGAGATAACAGTTTATCCAGACTACATGAAAGAAAGCCAAAACATTCCTCAAAGCCTCAGTATCATGACAAGTAGATATAGGAAGAAACATAGAACAACTGGGGTTTTTTTTGTCATTATTGTTGCAGCAATCAAGAATCTTCCCATGCCTACATGACTAGATACAGGTATTAGCCCTGTTCTGTCGGAAATGGATTGGGTTAGCAGGTGTTTCAACCTGATGGAAATACAGTGATAAGTGAGTTTCTCCTTACTTTAAACAGAACTTTCATCTGACCAGCAGCTAAATAATCAGCATACTTGCCAATACATTTAGTTTTCTTAGATTTGTAAATCTAAATATGATTACATTTTAAATTTACATCAGACATTCCTTTTCAACACATTACTTAAACTGAAAAACAGTGAAAGAAGCAGCAAGGGTATATTTTTTTCTTTGATGTGTACCCATCTGCATTGTTATTAGTTTATGCACATTCTTTGAAAGATATAAACATATAAACATAAACACATGACCTTTCTCATGTGTTCCCTGATACAAAACCCATGTCCTCCAAATTAACTACTAGAGGAGTGATTTCTAGATGTGATTTTCACAAATAAGCAATTTCTCCCTTAAGTAAGTCATTTGTTCAACATTTCAAAAACAGATAAATACTTGGACTTTCAATGACTTTCCTCATGGCTGTTCTAAGCAGGAAAGAGCATTTTTGCAAAAACAACATATCAATTTATAAACAATGAGTGGTAAGATACAAATTCAGTCTACTAGTATGGCAAGAGCCAACCAAGAGAACAATTTGATTAGCTGTCAAATGGAAGTAAGTTTAGCAGCATTTTGTGGCAGGCGGGTTGCTAATGCATTCTCTGCCCATTTCTCAGTTGATGGTATTATTTAGAATGCTAGTTTAAAGAAAGCCTTCTTGCAGATATTCCAAAATCAGAAAGTTTCTATTCATATCTTTAGTTTACAAGCATTTCCTTTCATATCTAGGCTAACCGCCAGGAGAGAGTAAGTTGTGGAGAGTGAAGTATCATTTAAAAATATCTTTTAAAAATAAATGGAGATAACTTTGTTAAGGTAGAAATTAATTGTTCACAAAAAAATTGGCATTCCAACAGCTTGTTACTTGAATAGCATATGCTCTTCTTCACCAGAAGCTTCTTTCAGAGCACAGCAAAAATGGAGACTGTAGTAATTGTGCTTTCAGAGGCCATAAACTGGAGTGTTTTAAAGCAAAAAATATGGAGGAGTCTCCAAGTCATGGAATTTTACCATTACAATCTCAGAACAGAATGATTACTCAAAGATGAGCATGTAATGATTTGACTGGAGAATGACAATCCCAGCATTTTGGTGAGCATCTCTGAAATTATTTAGAGAACACATGTTTTTCTGCTTTTCTTAAGATTCACTGACTCATCTGTCTGGCAATTAGTATTATATTTTTCAAATTCCAGGAAATCCATTGTTGCTGTAGTAATACATGCACCAGTTGACATCAACGTGATAACTCTTCATGGTAACGAACCCAACATCTATGACAAGCTGTAAGAATGTATAAGTAGTGGCAAGTCTTTAGCTGCAGCATCTGGATTTAAAGAAAACCAGACTTTCATTGTTAAAATCATTAAGAGAAAATTTTGATTTTATGAACATCACTTATCACAGAAAAAGATCATGATTCTGGATCGCGTTTCCATGGTAGCAATCAGACCACTGAAGTTGACAAATAAAAACTCTATTTTTTGCATGCAGACAGTGGTAAATTCTGCAAATTTAGAAAGGAACAGCTTATACAACTTACTTCCGAGCTCTATTTTCATTTTGTTGAAAAAAAAAAGACAAAACAAAAGAAAACAAAGTGTAAAATATACTAAAACAACCAAATGAGCACAGTGGGCTCGATTCAGCAGGTGGAAAATCCTAGGGGGTGCTACTTCTTTCAATCAATAGCTGCCTGGGGAGGAGTCTAACTCCCTTGTATTCATGATGAAGGAACTCACAATATCTTCAAACCTTCCCATTAATCTGCAGACTTTCTTATTCATACAATACGCAACATGCCTTTTAATATTATCATTCAGATGATTTCACCTTCATCTTATCTAGCGTGCATGAGAAGCAAAAAAGACCCAGATCAGCTGAAGGCATTTTAGAGCTGTGACCATGACTTTGACACTGTTAACATGATCTGCTCTAGTTTCTTTTATAGAACTAGCGCTGCAGTGTCACTCCTTTTATTTCTGTCACCAATAAAGTGGTTAGGAAGGTGAAGGAGGGGGACGAAACAAAAATTAAGAATCCAGAAGGATGGAAAACTGTAAGTCACTTGAGAAAAGTTTGAAGATGCAAAGGGATAAAATATTAATTTGCATCCGTCTACTAAGCTACAGCAGGAAGAAAGCAAATTGCTAGAGCAATGTTTTCATCCACGATGCATCCTTCAGTACACTGAGAAAATTATCTCTTGTTCATTTGTTTGTTTTCTTAAATACAAAAGTTTTGGGGCTACAGTCCAAAGCATTAAAGGAAAGAGGGAAATGATTAACATAGTTGTTCAAAGTCCAGCTGTCACAGACTGAAAAAAATTATTGCTGCCACCTTCTTCCCTCCACATAATTAATTTTTAAGGGAGGTGCGGAACAACACTACACATCCTGCAGAGCTCTTGAATGATACATAAAGCTGGAGATCGAGCCTGCTGTGCTTTTTATATTCTTCTCCAAAAATATGTGTGCATACACACACAGACACACACGCAGACACACACACACAGACAAAATAGACAGTGAGGTTAGAATGTTAAGGAATAACCTTTGCAATCGAGGATTCAATACCAGCAACGGATGCTATCCTCTATCCCAAAACCCCTGCTACTCCTCTCCACCTCCCAATCCTTTAAGCTAAACGGAATGACCAAATTGCAAAAATATACTTTTTATATCCACATAAAAATGTGGATATAAACTTTTGTTTACTTTTTATTTCTTGAAGTATTTCTACAATAGCACAGTAGCATTCAATCCTGCAAGTTTGCTGAATATAACAGAACAATCAAGGTTTATAGAATACTTCATATCTTAAGTTTAGCTACCCATTGCTTTAAAACATTACTGTGAAACAGAGAAAGAATGACTGTTAGCCTAAATTTACTAATATGAAATGTATTAACCTGGCCTTTCCTTCCTGTCTTTCCTGCCAGATGACACATAGATGTTCTTTTCATGATGGATCCTTTGTTCCATCTCTTCACTGGTTGGTTTAGACACTGATCTACACTTGAAAGTCATCAAACCATCAATTTGAAATTAAACTTACTTAATTTATTACATCTCCCCTGTATTTCATGGAAACTAATTTCATAGGCTGTACAAATGGCTGCCGCAGGCTGGATAGGGACAACAAATAGAACAGAGAAATAGGTTCTGACCACTCCACAAGAAGAATTCTGGTTCCTGGGGAAAAAGGTATCTTTTCTCCTATGTAGTTCAAGGGAGAGTAACTGAATCATTGTGAAATTTTGCTGGTTTTGATGTGCTTTATGACAAATATATACTACAAATGTTCGATATATACTTACAGTCTGGCAATAGCATGGTATAGCTTAATCCTATTACTGGCTTTAGGTCTCAGGCTTATTATTGCTTCCTCAAGTAGAGAGGACAAACTCATTTGAATAATGTCAGGGTGCTCAAAGGTCACATGATTGTTGGCATATACTCCCATTTTCTATGTCAGGGGTCATAGCTGACATACCAACATTTGATCTTATGCAGTGAGAATACATATTGGAGAGACACAACTAAATTTTGTTGTATTATGCAACGATTGTTGACGAATATTCTTTTAATTAAACACTACATACATACTCATAGGCTCCCTTTTATCATATCATTATGATTTTAAAATATTAAAACATCTACCGCAAAGAAAATGTTTTTTTATTTGCCTCTGTCTATTGTAGATTGCTTTTTACTACCAGAAACAAAATGAGTAGCAATGTAGGATAGTCTTAGTTGCAAAGAACAAAAAAAGTCTTAGATAATTCAAGAAGAATAAGAAATTTCTAAGAGAACATTATCAAGTTTATATGGACATAAACAGCCAGCATACCTTTTTTTATTGTAAGTAGGTAATATGGTAAAACCTTATTTTTGCCTTATTCTTAAGAGAAAAATCAATCTCAAGAACAACCTTCTATGAAGGGAAAGGAATGGTGGGGGGAGTGGAGAGAGGAGGCAGGAAGGGACATGGGGACTAAGAGTAACTAGGAAAGAGAAGGAAACTAGCAGAGAAAACATCCTGAGAGGAAAATCAAAGCAAAATAGTACTTACTGATGAATAGCTTGCAAGAATTTGCGCTGATGTTTCCTTACTTTTGCATGGTCTATCTTTTTAACCAGCTTTGTGTTTTTATAAATTAACCATGTTTCCCTGAGTACATTGGCCGCTGCATTTTTCACCTGTTTAATAAAAGAAAAACACCAAGCTGACAAAAGTAGTATTGTGTTTTAGCTTTTCTGGTATAACCTCTTTCTAGAGCTCTTAACATGCTGCCTTATAACTGTGGGAAGTAGCTACATCAAAATGCTGCAGTAGTGAAGGGAGCAAGCAGTGACCAGATTAAAGGGACAGCTGAGCAATTTCCTTACTTATAGATGTGATATTGGGATCTAATAATTTTTCATCCAGGAATAATTATTCTCCCTTCAAAGACTTTGCACAGTTTGGCATTTATGGCGATAAAAATTACAGTGAGGAAATACTAATGCACTATCTGTATGGTAATGAAATGTATTTAATAGGATCACAACATTTCTCTCTTTCTTGTTTTGTGGTTAGTACCTTTTAATTCTTTTAGCAATTTAACAGTCTTTTGAACTTCCAGAGTTGTTTGAACAGGTTAGGGTTTTTTTGTGTGCGTGGTTTGGGTTTTCTTTGTAGTTTTTTTTTAGTTAATTTTTTTTGCCTTTTCTTTTTAAATGTTTATTCTTGGTTTTGGTTTTTTTTAATCATTCTCTGAGTAGATGAAAAAATACCTTGTCAACTAATGCAGGAAGAGGTCTATTTTATGAGTGCTTTAATTTTTTATTTTTTTTTTTTAAGAGCCTTTCCATAAAATGTCAAAGATAAGAGTACCTACATTTCTTTTTTAGGCCCTCCAAAATTTTCAAGAGTGCTTGAAAACAACAGAGAGATAATTTCAGTGCAATGTTGTTTAATGCCAGAATGACTAGATTACTTGCAAATGAAAACTGTCTTTATTACTCATCTTTATTTTCTCTCCTTCCAGCTTTACATCATTCCAGTCACTGCAGTGTCAGAGTTAAGGCAGTGTCTAAGTAAAGGTATTGCAAGGATGTCATGCAATAGCATTTCCCAGCAAGAGGTCCACAACCTTGAACGACCCTGGTACTCTCTTCAGTGGAAGCATATTCACATTTTAGAGAACTCCTCTCACAATCTCTAACTAGCCCTTGCATTTCCACAAGGTATGGCTATCTTCGGGCTGTGAGGAAAGCCCTCTAGCTCCCGCACAATGATTTATGACCTCATGTGCATCTTAGATTGGTTTACCTGATTTACTGTCCATATGCTTTCAGTTTCATGAGTTTGAAGCTACCAAAGAAACACTTGAACAAAGTATTAGACTTATATTTAGATTTATATGAAGAATAGATGAACTAAAATAAACTTTAAAAAAATGAACAATAGACTCAAAATCTGGTCAATCTCTCATCCAGGCTGTTAGTGGTGACCAGCACAGGATTGAGAGAGTTATCACAACCAGAGCAGTGTGCTGAGAAACACAGCATGTGGAAACATGACATGGCTCTCCCAGTGAAGGACCTGTGACAGCAAAGCACTGAGGGAGCTGTGCCAAGGCAGCTACTTTCCTCCTCACCTGGAGCAGAACTGATGTTTTCATCTCAGGCACTGACATTCCTCTGCACCCATCAGAAAGGAGAAACTCTGCTGAGTTTCTTTTGTGAGTATATAGACCTCTGCCTCCACATTGAAGATTAAATAGGTTGGGTGGACTGTGCAGTTACCACTCATTTTCTTGCTCTCCCAACACTGACCTGTCTTATTTCAGTAAATAAGGATTTCTATTTTGTTTGCTGCATTTCCTTTAATTTAAAATACTTTTATAAATACTCATGATTTCTATTTTTTTAATAATCTCCTCTAAAAATATTATATACAAATGTCTTTCAGGGCTTTTCAGTCCTGTGTGCTGCTAAATAAATCCTGTGCTGAGTACAAAAAGCAACTAGAAAGACTGTCTTCCTCATAAACACTGAATATATTGTTTTCTTAGAACATCTCTCATAGCTTGAAATTCTTGTATGTATCTGATATCTCGTCTATTTTAGATACAAAAACCGAAAAACATTCTTCTCATATGCCACACAAAAGGTTTTAGTTTAATATAGTATAGCTTCACTGCAATTCGCTGCTGGTTGCATCAATTATCTTCCCGTGACAAGAAACCTCTATATAATATTCAAATCCTCAGAATTTGCTGAGAACTTGCAGTTGCACTCAATTCAGAGAAAAACTCAAGGCATTCAATTTCTACTTTCAAAATCAAACCCATGAAAAGTTCAGCAGGAGAACCAAGGAGGAGACTACTTAGAACAAATGCAGAAATAAATTAATACACATTTCCTTTTCAGTCATGAATATAAAGTGTGACTTACTCTTTTAGTTAGCTGGGTGTCCATCATGAAATTATGCACATGTTTTTCAGCTTTGGTAAGTTCTAACTTCCTTGCCACCACAGCTACCACCAGTGCAGTGCACCCAGCACCCTGAAAACAATAAAACAAACCCCCAAGATGTTACTGCTGCATTTTGCAGAGTTTTGAGAGCAAGTTTCTCTGCTGCAGAAGTATGGCAGGCATCAGGTGATTTATCCCTGGTAAACACAGTGAACACGCTACAGCTATTAATTTCAGAGTAATATGGTATTACAGGCTGGTAAACTGTCAAAGCATCAAAATCATCAATGACTGACATAATTTAAAAGCTCTACTTTTTTTTTTTTCTCTGCAGGGGTTGAAAATTTGAACACATCCCATTTCTAGTACATAAACAAAGGGGGTGATCAAAACAACTTTTAAACCCCAGAATACTAGTAAATAAATGAAAAATACCCTGATATTAAAAATTTTCTCAAGGTTACAGCAATTGCTAAGGAGGAAATAAGATTAGATTAGTATTTAGCACACACGCACAAAAAGAAAAGTTTTCTTAGGATTTTAGGGCCTAAAAATAATAACGAAATTAGTATTCAATTCTTGTTGTTCTATGAATCTTTCAGCGATCTTGTCCTATATTATTTCTGCTTATCTTATAGCCATTTAAAATAGCACACATAAAATTTCTTCAAAACTTGGGTGGAGAAAATACCACTTTTCCAATATGTACTGTGTATATGTATGTGCATGCATGTATATACATGGACATGCATGTTCCCAACAGCCCAATGACAGTAGGTGCCTGTCCCTTTGAAATGACAGTGTCTTTATTAGCATTGCAGGTTCATTCCAATCTACTGCACTTGTGTCACTCTCCAATATAAAGCAATCTCACACTGCACATTGAAGTCTACTACATTAGCACCCACAGGGCTTTCTTCTACTCATTCTGTATTTCTCCCATAAATTTATTTATCCCCCACATCTATAAGAGCTTTACTCTCTCCAGAAAATCCATAAGAAAACTCTTAATCTAGCTTCCAAAATACAAAATACCTTAACAAGCACACAGAGACTGGAAAATAATTAACTCATTGTACGCCCTCATTCACATACTGTCCTCAAAAAATTAATCTTGTCTCTCTGTGCACTTACAGAGGCACACAATGACTTTTGTGAAAGACTCCAATTAACTATTTCTCCATTCCCTTGGTAGGTTCCAAGAAACTCATCTGCTCATTTACAAGCACCTAATTCTCTGCAAATAGTTGTCACTTACCAAAGCTTCTACCTGCAACAGCTCTCAGCATTCCCTCAAATGAGGCCTTGTAATTTTGCTGTATTTCCTGCTTCTCTCCTGTCCTCACTACTAAGCCTTTAGGCTTTGCTATTCTCTCTCCCTCTGTTCTCCAATCCTGTGTAAACAGAAATTCACAGCAAGTTACTTGAAGTCTTGGTCTCTCCATGAGATAAGTCAAAATGGGACTAGAAGTTCCTTTGCTTCTCCTGATACTATTAAACAGCCCATGTGGCTAAAGGCTAAGCACTTCAGAAATCCACTGAGCCTTCTGAGAAAACGACTAGGCAGGAGATGATCTAACCTATGTGCTACTTTCCCAGAAAACAGACAACACTTTTTAGGTCTTCTTCCTGTCAAGGGAAATACTAATATGCAGAAGACTTCTCTGTGGGCAAATAAATTAACAAATTACCCCATACAGTACCAAGAAAATGAAGAAAAAAGCAGGTATCTTTTGGTCCATTATGTCAGGAAAACCAGGGCCAGATGTTAATTTAATGACATAACTGGAGTTCTGCTTGCTTACAGCAAGAATGCTAAAATGGAACAAGCTTATTAATACAGACCCACTGGTACAAAGCAGCTGTTTATGCAAATTTACAGGAGGAGAGAAATACCAGACCATCCGTTCCCAGCTCCTTTCAAAAAGCTAGAGGAATGGTGACAGGCAAAAGGAATTTGGTTGGAGGTGAAACTGTTCCAGCCTGTGTTATGCTTTTTCATCATGCTTTTTCAGAGTGGCATAGCATTATAAGGTCAAACACTTTTAAAACAGTAGTTTTATGTCTCACATGAAAAATACTGCCTGCAGCAGCAGAACACTATCACTGGAAAGAGATGGCAACCACCTCTACGGTGTATATGCACAGCTATCTTACTCATCTCCAGAACAGCTTATTGAGATGGCAAGGTATTCCAGATTTAAGTTTTGCGGTATATGACGGGATCTCAGGATATGAAAATGAGCACTCTTTGTATTTCTGCAAAAGTAGAAAGTATTATACTAGCTGCATGTTTACATTTTGCAGTACCTTGAAGGAAAAAAATTACTCTTATAACAGCATATAAAAATTATGGAAATTCCACTTAAACTATATGATGCTAATTAATACGTTATGTTACAACGTTCTGCCATGTTATATGGCTCTTCCCAAAGAGCTCAGCATTGTTAAAAATACTAATAAAGTGAGAATGATTCAAAATTGTAGACGTTAAATAGAAGTGATAAGGTTACTTTAAAATGGTAGCATTTTAAGCATGAGACTTGCCATGTTCTTTGAATATCCTCATACACATGAAGATCATATGCTCAGGTTTTTTTCTTACATCAATACTATGTAATGCACCAGCTACTTATTTATTAAAATTACTAAGTGTAAGTAAAAGCACCATAATAATTGTTTCAACTGCAAGGACAGTTTTTTAGAGAATAAAATTCTACAGTCTTATATCTGATTACGAACTTTTATAATTTACAACATCATTCCTTTCATGCAGTTTTGAAGTAAATAATAAATCACTGCTTCAAGCTCTTGCTTAACTTTCAGGGGAATTATGTATAATATGAAGAAAATTCAAAAGGCAGGAATGCCTATATTTTCAAGCATCACCCAGTAATTATTTCTATTTGGAATTTGCACTCATTAGTCAGACCCCTGTCCACTTCTTGCATTACAGGGTTCTTGTAGTGTATTTTTGATTTGTTAAGCTGCCTGATTTTAAGGGCACTTAGGACAGAAATTATTACAACATATGAAGTGTAAGCAAATTGGTCAAGCCAAAGTTAAGATTTGACTGTACTGCTCATTTGTTCCATTAATGAAAACTGGCAATAACAGAATTAACCATCCATTAATATGATGACCTTCAAGTACTCTGTGATCAAACATTTGCCAGCAACCACCAGTATTAAAAGCTGATGTATCTGAATTTTTCTGTTTTTCAGAAATCATGCACAAGCTGAACCAACTTGTCTACTAAAGCAGGAGCAGCCCTTAAAGATCACAGATTTAAAAAAAGGCCTTGTTAAAACAGCAAGATCAGGACTTCATTGATGAGCTGAGCAATGTTCATTTTCTATTTGCATGAATCTTATCCTGAATGCACAATATTTCTTGCATGATGTGAAATGTTGCATATTAGTCTGCACTGAAACCAAGAAGTCTGAAAATAAACATATGACACATCCTCAGTCTTTCAGCTGAGCAAAGCAACAAACTCTGAACTGCACAATGGCACCAGATCTCCAATGGTGACGTAAAACTTGCATTTGTGAGTAGTACAATCTTGTAAGGTAAGGTTTACAACCATTTACACAGGACAGAACTCTCCTTGATTGTCAATCTGTTTAATGGTTGTCTGGTATGAAAACACTGCTGTGTCTGCAAACAACTTGAGAACATTCTTTGCATCTTTAATTCTAAACACACCACTCATGTACAGGACAAAGAATGATGCCTAAAGTTCAAATGCTTATGCATGTAAGCAAGAGTCTGTGAATGCCATCCTTCAGGACCCTCCTTAAATCCTAGAATTCAAAATGAGTTTCCCTGATAGAAAAGTACATAGAAGTGTACGTGGACATTTGACTCACATATATATTTAGGTACTTGTTAAACAGTAGTAGGCTAATCATTTTGTCAGTCACACAAGCCTAAATTATGATTGATATTGCTTAAAAAAATGAATGGAATAATGGACTAAATTGAAGAGAAAAAATTATGTCATCAGGCATTGGTTTCTTAATAAGAATTCCATATTACCAAAGAAGAAAGGTGAAATTAATTGTATTTTAAGTAATACTTTAAATTTAGTAACTGAACAAATAGCTTAAATATGCCTCTCAGAAAAAAAAAAAAAAAAAGGCACAACCTATTACTTGGTCTTATCTTTCACTTTACCCTCAGGCATTATAAACTGCAACTTTCTCTATCTGTCTGCAGCCTCTTCTCTTGGCACTTAGTACTGAATTACTGCTTTAACAAAGTAAATTAATTCTCTGTTAGACTCATCAGAATAGCTGCAATGGCTATATCGTTTGCCTGCCACTTTTACTGTTAGTCTGCACTGTGTTCATCTATTCCCTTCTCCATGGCATCACATACAGAACATTTACCCTCAGCTGCAATAGTTTATGGCTCCTCATGGATTGGAGCTCTAATAAGCTATTTCAGACAAAATCCTTTTCATCATCTAGGTACTCAGGAAAAGCTCCCTAGAAATGTATATAAATCTAATGTATAGTTTTCTTTCAAATTCCTCCCCTTCTTTTCTAGGATATTACTGACTACAAAGCCTCATGCAATCAGTGAAGATACATCAGATTCCAGTATGCCAAGATCACTTGTTCTTATTTTCCATAATGCCTCCTTGTTCCCCATTCCATTTGCTCTGTGTGGATGGTAAACAGGAAATTTGGACTACGTATTTATGCTGCCTTTGCACAGTACTCATATCAATAGGATCAAGTGTTAAGAGTCCTAAGTGCTATATAAATATAAATAATAATAAATAAAGATGGTAGGTCTGCATTATTCTATTATAGTGTACACATCATATTACATGGGACATTGCCTTTTTTTCTCTTTCAGATCCTGCTGTGGATTGCCAAAATTGTATATCAATATACTTACTATACACCAGCTGAGATGCCTTTTGCAGTCCAATCACAGTCCTCTGTTCTCTTTGCTTATGAAGCGCATTCTGAACTTTCTGCTGCTATCAGCAGACCCATACATCAAACCTGACTAATGTAAAGTTTCTACAGAGAATTTTATATTATGGTAAACCACAGCAGACACAACCATGGCAGCCAGTGAGAAAAAGCTTGTGTTTCCCAAAGTGCATGTTGAAAGTGAGGCTATGAAAACTGGATCAAGATCATGCTTTTACTACCAATCACAAGTGCTAAGACTAAGGGTTCACACTGGTGCAATACAGTGATTGCAAAACTGCAGGGTTCAGACTTCAAGTGAAGTCTACCATTTACAACTAACATTCTGGTAAAGAACCAGTTTTAGGGATAACCAGAGAGGTGCTTCTAACTCTCAAAGTAAAGGCTTACCTAAAGCAAATTAGGATTAGCATTGGCTGCATCTTCAGGCAGTACTGAAAGCAGCATTTGGTCAGTAGAGAAACCCTGTAGTCCTCTAAGCAAATGCCTCTGGCATTTTCACCTGGTTCCTTCTTTGATGAGATTCTAAAATCCTTCTACCAGATGACAGTGCATTGAGCCATTTCTGCAACCACCTGAAGTTTATATATATGCCTGGAGGGTGCTACTGGTGAGAAGGGAAGCAACACTGTGTATCTGTGCCTCAGCTGAAAAGTCTGCTGGCAGCTCTGATTTAATGGACTGGAAGTGAAGCGCAGTCTTTAGTGGTGTCGGTGTCACAAAAATGTCCTGCTATACTTGCCTGTAGCTGAAAGAAGGCAGTTGCCACATTTCTTGCTCACTTCCCTTGGGATCCACTGAGGGAGAGAGAAGGTCCGCTTTGCAGACATATGGTTCTGGTGGGAAATTTAGCTCTGCACCAGAAAAGGCACAACATTCCTTCTGCTGCTCTGCATAAGATGAAAATCCTGTAAGAATTTAAACAGGTATTTTGTTCATTTGGCTCTCTAAAAGGTGGACATACAGGACCACCAGGGGAGGGGAAAAATATAATAAAAAAATGTTGCTTGAAGTAAAAAGAAACTTCTCCAAAACAAGCAATGCATAAGTTGAGGGAGGAATCCATCCACAAGACAGACAGAGGCTAAGGAATGGTGCAGTATAAATGTAGTTTTTGCATTTGTCATTGTTTATAGGGAGAAATGTGTAACCTTGCAAGACTGAAACAAAGTAAGATGAGTAATAGGACAACAACTATGCCATCTCAGCCAAAAGGGTGACCTAAAATAGTTTTGCATTATTTTTATTTTCATATATTCAATAGTTGCCTGGCTACTATTGTCCTCAGTGAAGTTTATTTGCACCACATCTAGACTTTTATTGCAACATTTAAACTTCCGATCTACACAACTGTAGATGAGCAGATTCCTTTACTTCTAATTAGTCCATAAGGCTTTTAGCAATGTTGCAAAAATAAAAATTATGAAGAGCATTAAATGTTGTGTATAAAAGTGAACTTGATTAAATAGCATCACACACAGTAATGGGTAGTCATAGGTGGGGGAAAATTAAACTTCCTGAGTAATGCAAGCTAGGTACTAGGAAAGACATCTGGTTCAGCACAGGACATGATGGTTTATAACATGATGACAATATCTCTACTACAGGGGAGCCTATAAATGATAGTAGTGTTATCTCAGAGAAGCCTGACAACTGTTTCCTGGTGGCTGTTCTTCTGATAAACCTTCAGTGGTCATAGCAGGTAAAAATCTCTGGAGATCAGAACCATTTATGCCAGTGTGCAAAAAACCTTTTTGCTGAGCAAGGAGATGAAGTCCAATTTCCCTAAATGAGCAGGCTCAACAGCCTACAAGGCTGATGGGAAATATTACTTTAGTAATTCAGGATGATGGCTACCAGTGATGTTCTTGTCCAACACCTAGGTTGTTGAGACTACATGTAAAAGTATCTGAAAATTACTGTATTAAAACTGAAGTTGCTGCAGATTAAATTAGATTTTTTCAAAACAAAACAGAAATTCTGCAGTAACAGTCATCAGCTCCATTCGTATCTACATAAACAAGGTATCATGGGACAACTGCTACTCATTCCACCCAGGAACTAACTGCCTTTGAACTTGCTGAAATGTATTCATAACTAGACGTGAAACAGTTCCCTTGTCCTCTGACACTTCTAAAACTTCCCTGCTCTACTGGTACAAACTATAGACCTTCTGGGGAAGTTTATTTCCCTTAATCTTTCTAATTCTAAAAGGGAGTTAAAACTTTCAGGAGATTTTGTTTGCTCAAATGGAGGTAGAGCCTCTGTCATTCTCTCACATTTCAGGTTACTACCCTAATGACCAGTACTTTAGGGATCACTTTTTGGAGCTTCTCAACTCAATCTAGATAATTTGTTTTTCTTTACTTCAGTTAGAAATTTCATTCAACAAGCCACAGACATAAAATAATCTCAAACAATGTTCCTTACAAAAGTTCCCAATTTCTTAATTTGTTTGCTGAACAACAGTAGAGGAGCTGAAAAATTTCTGAGCAGCCCAAGTATTAAGAGCTTCATCCCTAAGAATTAAAGCATCATTAACTGTCTTCTCCATAATAAATTTCTGCTCAATGCACTGTCTACTTAGGTTGTTGTATGGTAGAAGGAATAAACACAGTCTGTTCTAACGCTTCCTGTCACCTATATTGATTACTGAATTATCCGCACCACCTGAAATTAATTCTAACATATATCTGAGACATGGAACTGAGATGCTACCAATTTGTATGAAAAGCTTTTCGCACTTTTTGTATTTTCATGAAAGTAAAAACTGAGCAGCATTCAGATTTCTGAAATTCCTCTCATCCACAAAACTATGCACCACATTGCTCTGACTAGAACTGATCAGCTCTTAGAGCATAATTCAAAATATATTTCTTTGTTTCATAAACAACTATGTTTCTCCAATAAATTACACAATTAAACAATATAAACAAAAGTTTTCATAAAATCACACAATGTTTTAGGGATTATTATGCAAAATAACTTATGAACTTTTTGTATATTATCCACAGACAGCTGTATAAAATAATTTTCATATTTGACTGTTCAAATCTGCTATTAAGCTTCTTGTTCTCTTTTTCAGTACTTATCCCAGAAGACATGTCGACAATGCTAATTACGCAATTAGAATCTACATTTTTCCTTTTTTTACAATCTAGTAACTAGTAAATTGCAAAGATGATACCGTTCAGATTTTGCTACCAACAAAAATCGTACAGTTAAAAGCTATGCTACTCTAGGTGCCATGATCCTCCTCTATATAGTTCTCTGTATTTGCTGGTAAGACCAGGCTGAGTCTGCACAAAACTGTATGCACAAATACCACTATTGTACATATTGTGCATAGGGGACCTTAGATGAAGAATCCCCTATTCTCATATTCCCTCATCCTTATTGCTTTTTCATGATTCATAGCAATGAAACTGTGTGTAGATCTAAATGCAGACTTCCAATGGACATTAAAACCCAGAGCATAAGAATATTTTAAATCAGATCTGATTAATTTTTGATTCAAAACCTAGAACTAATAAAAACTAGTATCTCTAAAGCCAGATTGTGCATATTGACTGCACTGCAACTACTTTAATAAGAATTCTTCACCTACATGAGTTGTGTTCAAATCCTGTAAGTAAAAGATGACACTTAAAATTTTTGCAAGAAAAAACTCTAATCTTGAAAATTTTTGCAAGAAAAAACTCTCATCTTGTCCATCTGAATTGCATAAATTTAAGGAAATTTCCTTATTTATTTGCTTCTTTCACAGGCCTAATAATCTCTTTGAAGTTCATTTCCATAACAGAAGCAATTAAATTCAGCATTAGCAAGGCAGACACTTTGAAATAACAGCTATTTAATTTAAAGCAATCTTCATCAAGCTATACCCAACCAACTTGCCACAGGACAATGGCAACTCATCCATTTTATCTGTAGGGCTGCTTCTAACTGTTGGTGGGTGGCTCTGCATAGATTCTGCATCCTAAGCTTTGCATCACACAATAAATGCACCAGCTCACCACATGATGCTGTAATTATAAAAGGAAAAATGTCCTACTCAAACCCTGCAACAGATCCTTTCACTTGGAATTGGAAGAATGGATTGCCATTATTTCACCTTGCATAACCACAAAACTCACAAAATTCTGTAAAAACTGTCCATCTCACAGTTCATATTTATGCATTTTCCTACATCCTCTCACACTTTCCCCACCTCCTTACCAATTTCTACTGATCATCTTTAAATTTTTGCTGACTTCATTATACTCCTCATAAAGCAAGGAAAATTTTGCAAAGCACTCCAAGGCCCTAACTGCAAAAAGCCATTAAGAAGGTGAAAGTACTGCCCATACAAGCAATTTTGCCTTGCAACTGCACAAGCAAAGTGCTCCACCTGTAGCTGAGATCCCCCTGCTGATGAGGATCTGAGAGATACGCCCGCGTATGCACTGACTATGAGGCATGGTATCTTCAGTAGCAGACATAACCCCAACGAGCTGCACGACATGGTGAAGATGTCATGGGTCTCCACATTTTCTCTCTCTCCTGGTTTAGTAACAGTGACAGCAGTTCTATTTCGATCCATCCAGCACACTGTTGCAGACCTACCTAATGCATACAGAGGGCAGAAGACACCTGTGCTATCTGATTTGTAGTGCACCTGGCCCACAGTCCACTACTGCTGCCTAGTGAAGTCTCATTGGAAAAATACTGACTAATAATTGAGGTGAGGCATCCAGTTCACTCTCGCTTGTCTGTAAGTGTCTCTGCTTTAACCCAACTTGGTATTGCACTGTACCAGTATTTTCATGAAAGTTTCTCATATTTAAGTGTCTTGCAAGATCAAAAAGTAAGCTCTTCAATATGACAGGGCATATTTTTTCAGTATTTGCCTTCTTTGTTCACAGGCGCTTTTTCCCCAATTTTTCTAGTACATTAATCAGACTTCTTTGCTCTCTTATTCTTAACAATTCTCAAGGCATTTTTCCATTTTGTATAACCTGAATATGTGTAAATGTTTTTCTAATTATCAGCAGTGCACATTTGCAGAATTTAAATGATGCCACTTGAATCAGTACCTCAAGAGAGTAGTAGTTACAGTTCCAATAGCCACCAGTAGACTGTACAAAGTCCTCTTCCCAGGCTGGAGTACAAGGCAGGGTCCAGACTGAGCACTCCATTTCCACTGCACAAAAAGTAATTCCTGAGGCAGAAGTGGAAGGACAGGCAGGGCACCTGGGCTCTTCCTTCAAACGAGACCTCCACAGGCCACCAATTCCACAAAGCCAATATTACCTCTTCAGTGGTCTGTGCAACTACTCCTGTATTCACAAGTATTTCTATTTATTCTCTCTTCCATCCTTTTTAACAAGGATCTTACCCAAAAGCAAACATTCAGTGGTATTAGTTATTGATCACACTAATCCAACAGTGGCTAGGGAACTACACTTTCCTTCTTAAAAATCACATATACAGTTTCATTTTGCTACATTCATTCAACAATTACCCTTGTGTATCTTTTAATTAGACCACTAATCACTCCTATTGAAATAAAAATCACCAGGTCTGTTCTTTTAGGATCTTATATTTTTCACAAAAAACATTAATTAGTTACTGTACAAGTTTCAAAGAGCAGCTGCTTTTAAAGAATGATGTTGATGACCTATAAGCTTTTTGGTGTTGCAGGGTAGGCTGGAAGAAAGTTCATTATTATGGTCATTGTTTCATACTCTGTATCTCTCAGATGCTTTATAAAAACAAAACAAACAAAAAAAAACAAACCCACAGAGTAATTTTATCATCTGACATTTTCCCTATTGCTCCATAATTTTTTTGTCAAATATGACACTAATGAAATTAGAGGTGAGACTTTACTTATTATCACATACTAGCTACTGCACTCATTTTTCTGTTAAGAATGCTATCTGTCTCTGGAGGTATTTATCCCAAACTCATTATCGTGAGATGCTGACTGGAGCCTTTGGGCTTCCAAAGCAGCTGCAGAATTTATGATCACTGGGAAAAAATGATCATAGATACAAAGGTGAATATCATCCATACGTCTTACAAGGCTATCTGTTGTGAAAAAGCGATGCCATGTGTGAAAACAGTATGTATAAATCCATACTTTAGTTGTTCATGGAAGCAACTGCCAGAAATAATCTGAACCCAAATGATGCTATCATAAATTAAACAAATCCATCTTATTTTAGCTTCTGTGTGCTTCATTCACAGACATATAGAATAACATTTGCAATAATATGTACTATGCTTTTCTGGTTTTATTATTACCTTTTTTTATCATAATAAAATCATAAGCTGACCACAGATATTCAAAATAACAGTCCAGCTGCTGCTATAATTTGCAGTAACAGAAATTCATTAGTGTGTAACTGATAGATGAGTATTACCAATACTACTATTCTCACTGCACTTCTGCAGGGTTTTGAAGGCCCTAAATTTCTGTGTAGTACTTTTTCATAATGACATTCTGCAAAGTCTTGAATAATTTCAGTGAAAAAAAAAATTATACCTGCACCTTCAAGTACTAGCTTCTTAATTAACAGTGCTGGGGAAGAAGGAGAGGTTTGTAACAGGGTTCTGTCCCCATTCTACACATTCCCATAGCAATATACACTGCTTCTCCATCTCTTTTCCTAATGAATTTATGAGCACATTTTACTCTCTCTGGCATCAAAATCGAACAAAGAAAGAGGAGTAAAGCCAAATACCCCAGAAGATGGCAGATTTGAGCTCAGAAAACAGCCTTTAAAAAAGCTTTTTGAGTCATTCTTCTGATTTCAGACTGTACTTTCTAACTGCATTACAAGCTGTGTATTTAAGGGGATATACATCTGCCATCACTGACAAAATTTACTGTAAGTCTTTCGCAGTAAAGGTCAAAGACCTGAAGCCTAACAGATTTATTTTTTTAAAAAAAGCATGTGCAAAAAAACTTTATAAACATTACAAAAATGCATTTGTCTAATTTAGACATAGACAAGAATGTTACCAAAACACCTGTTCAAAAGCAGCAATGATTTGATACCATTATGGCTGCATTCAGCCATAATCCTAATAAAGTTGTTTTAACAGAGGTATATATTGGGACTGCATTAGTTATAATCAATGACCAGAATTCAGAAGCAAGTATGGATCTTGTTGTTATATACAGAATATATGACAATCATCTGCCTTTCTCCTTGACAGGAACATTTACACAGAAGTTGATACAAACAAAAGTGGCAGTCTTGAATTTGTTTACTTCTAATTTACTGTAGATATGCAAAAATTTCCCAGATGTTATAATACATTGCCTTACTCCCTGTCCAACTTTGACCAAATGGTGCAATACCAAAAAATTAAGCCCAGACATGAAATACACTTAATAAATATATATTGAGTATGCATGGCCTAACAATTGCGGCATGGTATCAATGGTACAAAACCTCTTATGGTGCAAACTGCACAACATAAATCCACTTAAAGCAATGGAATGTTATGGACAGTATGTTATAAGACTTATAAGAAATAGAGTAGGAAACTATGCTCAAGCAAAAGGCTTTAGGAATTTAGCCACCATCATGTTTCTTTGTTTGTGAATAATTTAAGAAACAAAAGTCAGAACTGAAGATTCATTATTAGAATTGGTCCAATTACACATGTCCGAAGATGATCAAGATGATATGATACCATAATATTTAATGAAAGACTCTACAGCAATTTCTGAAGCTATGAATTATGTCAGGGTGAACTTTGTTTCTCTGTATTTCATTACACAGTTGCTAAATTTTGCCTAAAGAAGAAGAAAGGTCCTTTTCATTACCAGGAATGAAAGACTATGGGAATGGTCTGAGTAAGTATATACTCTACAAGCCAGCAAATATATATTTCTTTATGACTACCAAAAGTCTTGGGATTAATTGCAGCAAAAATGTAATCTTATATCCAATTAATAAATTCACTCACCATGATTCCAGTAAGTAAACAGACTCCTTTCCCACAGTATGTATTAGGTACCATATCCCCATATCCAATGGATAAAAAAGTTATTGAAATCAACCACATTGCCCCAAGAAAGTTGCTAGTAACATCCTGTTGATCATGGTATCTGAAAAGAAGAAAAAAACAA
The DNA here is from genome assembly GCA_035221455.1 of Xenops minutus. NCBI lineage: Eukaryota > Metazoa > Chordata > Aves > Passeriformes > Furnariidae > Xenops > Xenops minutus. The sequence goes on along the minus strand of JAWWEE010000085.1, from coordinate 16,963,670 downwards.
TTTTTTTATCATGAAAACATTTGTTCAACTTTTGTGCTGTCAGAAACAAATTGTATTAACTGGTCATATGAGCATTCTTGTATTCTATGTCTTTTTTAAAAGTAGCTATAAAGAATTAAAAAAATCCTCAAATGCAATTACATCAGCATTGAAGAAGCAGAAGTTATAAAAATAGAACCAGTAATAGAGATACTTATGATGGTTTATAATTCGATGTTTGGTTATTATCATTAAAAAAGCTGAATTTTTTTTTTTTAATAGAATGTTCCCATCAGGAGTACAGGTCCTGCTAATACTCGGCAGTACCATAAGACACCAGTCTACTATAGTTGCTGCAGTCTGAGGCAAACATGAAAGGGAGAAAATGTTGAGTGCACAAGCAGACAGCAGAGCACATCTTCATCTTCTTGGCCTAAATGCAAGTCTATAATCAGAAATCTAATCATAAGATATCCTGCAAATGCTGACTTGGACAACCTATGGTCTACCTTCTCCACCTACATGTTCAAGATAAATAGAAAAGTATGCTATTGTATTTCTCATCATCAAAAGATCTTTACCTGAAACATAGCAAAACCAAACCCTTTGTTTAGAGTCCGCTGTTAAGTGAAATTTCATTATGTGCCATTTGTTGTCTTAGTTTCAGTATTATAGCGGAATATGTTCATTTTTCCCTTCAAAGAAAACAAGTTCAGATAATAATCCTCTCTTCACATGACATACATACCTAATAGACTGTGAAGATATAAAGACACATTTAAGGTCTAAAAACCTGTTGGCACCACTCTCTCCATGAGGAAAAAATGCCTAATAGCCTAAGATAGGTGGAATTTTGCTCCCTGGACAGAGCAGCTCTGCCACAGAGACTCATTGTGGCAGTCACCACAAACTCAAGGTTGCAATCACCCCTGCAGCTGCTGTGAAGCCTGAGGGTTAACTACATGTTGCTAGATTCCCCAAGGGTATTACTTTAGTCAGTCCCTAAATCTGTGTCTTACAGTGGGTCACAGAGGGCCATTAACGAATTAGTTCACAAATCCGTAAACAACCTGGTTTCTGTAACTGAAATAATTGCTTGTTTTCCTCCTTTCTGGACCGCAGTCTCAGTGACAGAGCAAGAATGCAGAATGAGCACACAGCCACTCTCAAGAAATTCCCTATTCTCTTACTTGTAAGATATTCACTATAAATATCTGTAAAACGCCACCTTCAAAATCCCACCTATGCCCTGATAATTACAATGATGTAAAAATTCCTTGACTAGAAATGGACCACAGCAATCACTTCAAACAAACCTGTTCCACATTTCACCTGTATTTTTATCTCTCCTGGTGTCAGTGTTGTCTCTCACATACTTTATACAAGTTTTTGAAGTTCTTTTTTGTTCTGCCTAGAACAAAACTTAGAACAATGTAGTAGAAGTCACATTTAGAGCCCAAAGGATGACACTGACACAAGTAATGATAACCACAATAGCAAGACTAGTAAAAAAAATACAGCAACCTTCATTTAACTCATGACCACATAGCTCTGCACAATAAAAAACAATCTGATATTGGTTTTTTTTTTCCAGAGTGCACTAAACATTATGGATTTTATGGATCTTAGTCTTCACTTAACAAACCTAGCAAATAACAGCTGTGAAATATATGATACAATATATCATGCATGGAGAGAAATGCAGCCATCCCACTCAGGAGGAAAGAAGAAAGCCTATGTATCTATCATGGTAGTCCCTACAAAGTATTGTGCAAGTGGTATGACCCATAGTGTCTAGATGAACCTCACAGAAGGGCATTAAAACCACAACACATTTTAAGGCTAGCAACTCAGTTAAATACCAATACGTGCTCACTTAAGTATTTATAATACATTTCTTTAATACCTCTCTTTGGATTTTGAACTCAGACAATTTCCATATTTCAGATAAAAAGCAGGTTTTCCTGTGAGGATGAAAATGCAATGCAATGCAATGCTTTTGATTTTTTTTCTACATTTTGTCCAAATACTTACATCCATACAAAATTTCAGCCCTGCATGGTGGTAACTATAGACATCTTAATATGACTGAAAACAGAACATTCAAAGACAGCTCACTGAGTTCCAGAAATAAATACCAGTTTCACAAAAAGAATGACAAAATGTCTCTCTTAAGCCTTGAACAATACAGGGAAAAGATAATGCAGTCTTTATCCATACATCCTCCTTTACCCATTTCAGATAACACACAAGCCACACAAAGATTCTTTAACAAAGGTGACATAGGGTTAAATTTTAAAATTTTAAAAACGACATCAGAAGTTTTTCAAGTTTCATTGGAGACATGGAGATGATTAAGGTTCCCTAGGTAAACTATTAAGCCATCTGCCTCCATATTTGGTAGCACACTTCAAGGACCTGGTCAAATGTTTTCATCTTGTTCGTTCAGGACTGCTGGATTTCCTTCTCTGAATATTCCACCAGGTTGTGATTTTAGGGTTCTAGTTCAGCAATCGAATTAAAATTTTAATTTAAAAATCATCACCAATATTTAAGAATTACTTTACTGTGACTAAGAAACAAAGGATACTTTGTGCCCTCCCTATTGGCTCAACTACTCAAGCATGCTAAAAGCATGCAAATTACCTAATTTGCCTATTTTAATCTTTCAACAAAACCTAAGAACTGCCTCTTGCAACCATACAGGAAAAGTTGAAGGGGTGACTTCTCAAGTTAAAAATCTGTAAGTAAAATAGAGACAATCTAAGATGGTGTCTGCTCTGATAATCCCATCATTTCTTTGCCAGATTTACAGAAGGGTGGTTTGCTTTTTTCTTGTATTTTTTGCAACCTCATTCATGATTTTCCAATCTCTGTGGTTAGCAATTCTGATATGTTTACACTGTTCTGAATTTCCTAAGATTATAACTGTGCCAGCATACACTTCCAAGTGTTCTGCTACTCAAGGCACCACTGTCACTGGGGACTTCAGCCTGAATGAGCAAAGTCAGGGGAGACTATTGCTACCCTGAGTTCAATCATGTAGAAAATCATTACATCTATATCAAAGCAGGAAAAGCAATTTCTTAAAAAAGTAGTAATTACAGGATCTTATTTATGGCTAAAAATTAACACTGGAGGCATTTCAATTGCTTTGGTTCAAGAAGGGGGAAAGAAACCAACCCATTGCCTTTCATTACTTGCTTTCCAAGTTATCCCAGCATTAAAGGCTGAACTTCTCCACTTAGACAAGAAATAGTAAAATGGATACAGCAGAAGTTAAACTTTCCCATGTTTTTCTATAAGTGCAGCTTTAATGTGTGGCACTGAAGTCACCAGGACACCTGAGAAGAGTAATTTTTGCCACTGTATCTTTCACTTCACTATTGAGACTACTCCCAGAAGAGCGAACTGCAATGGACATTATAGCGAGGAGAAAAGCCATCCACATGAACAGCTGGAGCAGAGCTGTCTCACTCACTGTCAGCGAGTCCAGCTGGACTGTGAAAGGCAGCTTGAATGACTTCCTTTCAGTAACAAGTTTTACACAAAGCAAATCAACCAAAGTCCAAAACAGCAGCTTTGTTGTCATTAATTTTTATTTTGATAAAAGTTCTAATTTTTATAAATATTTTGGGTTTTAAAATTAGAATCACTACAATTATGTTGATTTAAATATTTAAAGTTCACTATTCTTAGTCAATAGAAACTTGGACTAGATATACAGTGAGTTACTTGAGATTAAGAGCTAGTATTTAACTCTTAAAACTGAAGCTATAAACACCCAGCCTTACATGACAACAGAATAAAAGGTCACTTACAAAAATTATGTATTCCCCCAAAGTAAAACAAACCATTGGCTGAAGTCACACAGGCATAAGAATTATTTCTCACACTCATCTTCTAATAAGGAATATGCTAGCAGGCAGGTGGTGCTGCAGCTGGAACATACCACTCACCAGGCAGTCATCATCCTGTGAAATACCACCATCCAATTCTCACCAACTGGCACATAAATCCTGACACACTCTAATTATAACCAAAAATAGCTGAATGATTATATTTGTACAAAAATAGCATGGTTTGATTCCTTCTCATGCCAAACTGAGTAGGAATTTTACAACTCATATCAGAAAAACACAAATATAGTCCTCAGATGACAATACTGCAGTGGCTTTGGTTGTCAGAGAAGTATTTCAGCAGTTCTTTTCTTCTGGTTTCACTATTGGTACCATGATTTTCAGTACTGTTTCTCTTCAGAACCAGGTTCATATGTGTTTCATTTAATTAGGTAGAACATCCACTTTTGACCTGCACATGATTACCACACAGTCATATCTTGACATCTTAAAAATTCATCTTAAAAAGTGATGAATAAGGAGAAATAAAGTACAACATTAAGCTTGACCACTCGTGCATCAACTTACACCTAGCAGCTTCATTTCAGTTTATCCTGCCTCCACAGACAGCCTCTGATAACTTTGCTGTCTTTGGTTTTGCTTGCTTGAAGAAGCCAAGGAAAGAACTAAAAATGGTTGAAAAGATTACTGTTTTGGTAGAGAAGAAAATGTCCTGCTTTTACCATAATCATGAAAAAATTCCTGGCCTGTACTACAATGGCAATCCAGGCTGACTTTTGTTTTGTCAAACCTTAAAAACTTCTAGACTAATAACAGCTGGAAACAGGCCGAGCGCATTAAACCAGAAACCTGTCAAGACTGTTGAGACACTGATTGATCTAACCAGCTATTAGAGCTCCCCCACAGTATCAGGCCATTCTGTTACTAAGTGCCTTTTTAGTCTTAGATGGTATGTACTGGCAGATTTTTATCTGTTAATACAGTGATGATAACAGACAGGTCTTTTCATTCTTTTACACTTCCCCCTGCCTAAAAGAAAGAAAAAAAAAAAAGAAAACCTCAACAGCACTTGGAAGGAAGAGTGGAGCTGACTCCTAGCATGATGAAGTCAATGGCAGAAATTTTGCCTGTGTTGACAGGCTTAGGATCAGCTTGAAAAAATGCCTGCCTCTCCTTGTCTTTTTTGTAACACATCTGTTGATGCCCCCCAAATATTCATGAACATCAGAAGAAATGTTCTTGCCACAAAAACTGCTTCATAAAAGTACAGAAACCCACAACAAATTACTGAATTTCAAATAGGTTGACTCACAGCAGTAGCAGTTGTGAACTCAAACGGTACTGGATTGCTTCTACCACTGTCAAAAATGCTCATGATTTTTCTGCTAAGAGTATTTACAGGCTATTTATAGAAAGGTAATAAAACCAAGAAGTGTGAAGTGTCATTATATAATTAGTATAAGTTATTATATTAGCCAAGAGGGATGAAAAAATAATCTAAAAGAAAACAAGAGGGCAGAGGAGAGAAAAATCACATGAAATTGGAAGGGTGAGATACCACTTTTTAAGAAATTTCATTATTATGTTTGAATATAAGTTGCAGTTTAAACATGAGGGTGAAGACAAAATTACTAAACCCCTTATCTGCTCTCAGATGCCCACCTGTCAGTGCTCTGGGCAATGGGCAACCTAACAGTAGAGAAATAAGAAATAAACGCCATATTTTTAAAGGGTGTCAAGTTTTTATTTGTCCTCTACCGGTAGAGTTTTTTCTTCCTGGTGCTGTAGAGAGCTGATATTCTGCTAAATCATTGTATCTGTCTGCAGCCATAGTAGGTGGAAAGATTTTTCATCTTTCCAAAAGTCATTCAGCTACAAGCACAAAGTTGCTGAAGCTCCTTAAAAGTATCTGAGTTTTTCAGGGTTTTTTTAACCTGCATTCAATAGTAGTGTAAGAGTGTTAAGGAGAATCTGTTGAATCAATTCTACAAGTATTGGGAAACTGGAAAAGCTTTACATTTGTTACAGACAGCAATCCACTAAAGAGAATAGAAGCAAAGATAGGAGAACTCAGTATCCATGTACAGCAAAGTAATAAAGTGCTAACTACTGCTTCAGAAGGTCTTAGACTATAAGAAAACACTAATACGTCTTATCAAAGTTTTGAGAGAGCTTGTTTAAGGAGAATTTTTTCTTGCCTGGATTAAGAAACACACCCACCCTCCCACGACCCCTCCCGTTGTACTTATCCCCTAACGCTGGCAATATTCTTCCATTGTGTTCTTTTCATCAGTTGCATGCTATTTCGTTCCCACAGTGGAATAACTGAAGCAAAATTGGCATCAGTGGGACTAGAATTTCTGGTGTCCTGTGTTTTGGGTTTTTGTTTGGTTGGTTTTTTTGGGGGGGTTGTTTTTTTTGTTGTTGTTGTTTTTGTTTTTTTTTTTTTTCCCAGTTTCCACCCATCATCCTTCAAAATGTTCCCATTTAGTGTTTGCATGATTATCCATTTCAGAATTCTTACTTTGCCTTTGCCTTCATCTCACATTTTGGGTGTCAATAAAGCTTTGCTGTAATGAATATGGTTACGTATCTCAAGAAGCAGCCTAATAAAATTGCTAAGCTAACAAAACTGTAAAAAATATAAAAAGTTATGCTTCTGGTCTTCAACACTTAGAAGCATAATAATGAAAGGTTTGTTTGGGAATTTAAACTCAATTTTAACATATATTCGAACATTCTTGTTTGACTCAGTAGAATAATGAACAATGAAAAAGATCTTTGCAAATGTGAATATAAAGCTGTAGAAAAAGTCCTAAACAAATCCTTAACTCCAACCTGAATGAGCTTTGTCTGCAGCAGGGTTTTTTAAACACATAATCTGACTGTTTTGGAAAACAATCAGGTTCCTTCTGCCTAAAAAGGGCTTATTTGAATAAAAGGTACACAAGAGAAACAGAACAGAAAGTTAAGGCCAGTAGGAAAACCTTTGTGTCTGTCAGAGTTGAAAGCTATGACTAACAGTTGCAGACATCATGTAGATTACAAAACTGATTCTTCCCATTTCAAATAGCTCATATTAATTAGTATTTGTGCAAAATTTTGCTTAATCTTAAGTATTTGGACTAACACATTTTATTACCTTCAAACCAAGTTCTTTCAGATAGATCTATCTTCTTCACGCTGTAGAGCAGGCTCAGGAATTCACTTCTATTTGTTTACATTTGATGATATTCTGTCACCAATAAAAAGAGTTTTCATGTTTCAAAAGATTACCTTTAGATACTAAAAACTCAACTCTCTAGCCTTTTCCAGTTCCTATATATATAACATATATCATGGCTAGGCTTCACGAATGAAGATTTACAAGGGCTCTACCCATGCTTGCTACAAGCACGCTGGTGGCTAAAACGGCCAATGCGAGATAGGCAAGTCCGGTCGCAAAAGGTAGAGTGGAAAGTCTCTGTCGGCACTACTGGCAAGGCACGGTTCTTCCTGTGTTGCCTTTTTTCCTCCAGGCTGATTCTGCGTGTGTACTCAAAGGAAGCAGCAGCGTTATGGATGGTGTGTCTCCATTTCTCCCAATTGGAGGCGAGGGTGGACCACTGATGGTGGTCAATACGGCCAAGGCTGAGGTGTTGATTCAGGGAGTCCTTGTATCTCCTCTTTGGGGCTCCTCTTTTACGGCAGCCGGTGGCGAGTTCCCCAAATATCAGATAGGATCTCAAGAAAACAATGTGTGTTTCAAGCTATTCACACTCAGGTGGTATTCAGAGGACAACAAGATCTGTAATTATTAGTTTTAAGCATGGAGGGCAGCCAGAAGAGTTGAAATGGGAACCCTTCCTTGTGTGTATCCTGAAGAAGCAAAAGGGGCAATAATAAAACTAAATTTCCTGCTGTAAGGAGTAAAATTTTTGGAAGGATGGACTCATTAGCTAGGTACTGGGGGCCAAGTCATTATGTATTTCCTTCTCATTACTTCCAGGCCATGACCATGGTATAACTGTATTCCAGATCAGAACACTACTTGGGAACATTAGTGAGCTGAAAAAGAAGCCAGTAAAACAGTTACGGTCCCAATGTTAGTATGAAAGTCAGGACCATGATCTTTTAACTGCTCCAGTAAAAGTTATGTCAGTTATAATTTCTGCTTCCTGGAGATGCCCAGCATTCAAAGAGCTCTCCACAAGTTTACATTCAGTTCTTTTGGATTAAAAAAATCAGGAAAAAGTTCTGATGAGCTCTGTTTCCATAGGTTGCTTGGGGAGAGGTAGTCAAGAAGCCAGCTCTCTGTATCTGCAAAGTCCTGATCTGGGTGCAGGTTTATTCACATAATTTGGCACCAGTCCTTAAACTGTTTGCCAGATGTGTGTATTCAGTGTATTGGGTATCATTGCTGTCTCCTCGTTTTCCAACTCTCCAAAAAGGACTCTGCTGGTGACTAGACCCCAGAGAGATTCTCTAGCCTCTGTCCTCAGGAGAGGGGCAACAGAGCAAGGGAAAGCTGTAGCAGATTGTTGCTCTTACTCTTCCCAGTGTCGCAAATTAGAACAAGAATATGAAACACCAATATGACTTCATCCTTCAGACCACAAGTGAAGCTGAGTCAGCAAGTGGTGAAGAAAACTACATATATTTATACTGAATGAGCAATTATTTTTTTTCATGAAATGTTTGTAGCTAATCAACTCAAATAACTACCTATCTAATAAATACAAGCTGCTTACAATCCTGCCAAAAAAGTGCACTTGGATGGTATATTTGGCAGTGCCGAATAACTCGCAAAGCATATTAGATGTTCCCTGTTTAAGTCAATAGGCTAAGACCTGAGTAAGATTTAAAAGAAATTGTTTGGATGTTTTTTTTTCATACCATATCCTGCTTTTATTCATAACCAAGTTTAGTTTCACTGATTTCTGTAGAGGTGACAGGAACCAAAGTCAAAGCTAAGCACATAACTATTTCTTTTCATATATCCTATTTTTTCTTATGTCCTGATTATGTCCCTAAGCATTTCTTTGTTTTTTTGTTTGTTTGTTTGTTTTTGTTTTGTTGGGTTTTTTTTTCCCTTTCCTCACACTATTTAGGCATACCAAATGAGAGTCCATTTGATATACCTCGCTGCTGTCAGACTTCAATATAAATGTATACATTTTTACACAATTAAAAAAATGAATTATTTATCATGTGCAGAACATTATGATTAAGGAAATTATGCTTTCACAGGAGATTTCTAAGACTATAATTTCAAAACTACATCTGCTCCCATTTGATATTGATTACTTGTTTCTTACCTTTGAACACATACCATAGACCTCTTAAACTCTGAATGCCTTTGGTTTAATCACTGCATACTGCTCCATCCTCTCCTTCCTGCCAAGGTCTTTACAGAGGTGCAGGTAGCTGGGCATAAAGGTTCAGACAGCAAAATTGGGAACAGTAAATTCTATTGACATTAACTTCTCATGACTTGCAGCACACAGATTTATCCATGTAACTCCCATTAAAATTAATGGGAATCATGTGACTCAAACCTCTGCATACTGAGCAGTTTCCTTAGTCTACTGAGGAGTCTACATCTATTTTCTGAATGCCTAAAAAAATGATGAAGGTGCAGTGACAATATATCACTAAATATCACATACATCTACTATATTGTAGAGCTTTGAAGAAACATCTGTAAAAGCAGCTTTTGAATCAGAAGTCAAAAGTACCAGGGACATTTTCATTCATATTACAAATTTTGGTATGGTTTTCATCATAATGATAAAACAGACTGCTGTATTTGCAACTTCTAATTGTATTATTCCTGACTTAAATAGCCACAAGGAATGCAGTAAATTTTTCAAAACAATGGTTTAAACTTGGTCTTACTTTTTAATCATTCAAACTTATTTTAAATGATTGCCTATTACTAAACCATTAATATAAACATTATTTTAAAATGAGATTTCAAGGAAAAGTTGACTGAGCTACAGTAAGACTAGGCAGAAGCTGATGGGATCACGTTCAAAGAAATAATGCTATAAACAATATTTATGATGTTTTGCCCAATCAATTTGAAAACAAAGGCTATCATTTACCTTTGAATTATATATATATATATATATATATATGTATTTCTCCGTCAATATTTAGAAGTTCACTGAGTTAATAGGAAGCTGTAAAAGCATGAGCACACGTACAGATAATATAGTGGAATAAATGGATGTTCTTTTGAATGTCTAAGTAGCACCCAGATACTCTCAAGATTTTTCAAATACTCTGTGAATTTGTAGATCACCTCAATTCCTTCCTTCCTTCATCTGCCTTCTCTTTTCTCCTTCATCTCATGCCAGGTTGCCTTCTTCCTTTGCACACCACTCACAGCTAACTCTTGTGAAGTTTTGAATTTCCTTATGTGTCACTGATCTCTAGGAACGCCCTCCAGATGAATACTCTTCAGGAAAGTTGTCTTTTTGTTAGAAGAAATAAGGATTTTACGTTTCTTAAATTCATGTTACAAGATAAGATGAAAAAGGTAATACATTTTTTTTTTCCCCAGTAAGGAATAAGTGTTGCAGTATTGACATTTGAGAAATTTAAATTTAGTGGCTTCAATTTTGCTCATACAACATATCACTGAATGCAAAGTAGTTCATAAGGATTAAGGTCCACAGGTGTCAACCCATGTGCTGTCCTTGCCCTCCTTTGGACACTCTCTAATATTGTATGTTTCCTATATTATGGTGCCCAAAACTGCACACAATATTCCAAGTGATGCTGCCCCAGTGCAGACCAGAGCAGGACAATGCCCTCCTTTGACCAGCTGGTGATGCTTTGCCTGATGCCCCCCAGGACATGGTTGGCCCTCCTGACTGCCAGGGCACTGCTGACTCATATTCAACTTGCCATTGAGCAGGATCCCCAGGTCCCTTTCCTTGGCACTGCTTTCCCCAGTCTGTCTGTACATCAGGGGTTGCTCCATCCCAGGTGCAGAATCCGGCACTTCCCCTTGTTGAATTTCCTATGGTTGGTGATTGCCCAGCCCTCTAATTTGTTTAGGTCTCTCTGCAGGGCCTCCCTGCTTTGGAGGGAGTCAACAGCTCCTCCCAGTTTTGTGCCATCTTTAAACTTGTTTAGTATCCCTTCCAATCCTGTATCCAAGTAATTTATGAAGATGTTGTAGAGCACAGGACCCAAGAGGGAGCCCTGTGGAACCCCACTAGTGACAGGTCACCAGTCTGATGTCACCCCATTCACTGTTACCCTCTGTCATTGACCTGTGAGCCAGTTGCTCATGCACTGCATGATGTGTTTATTCAGCTGTTTGCTGGACATTTTGTCCAGAAGGATCCTGTGAGAGACAACATCAAAAGCTTTACTGAGATCCAAAAAGATTATATCAACTGGCTTCTCTTGACCAACTGGTTGGGTTACCTTGTCATAAAAGGAAATCAGGTTTGATAAGCAAGACACTCCTCTCATGAAGCCATGCTGGATGTGACCAGTGACTGTGTTGTCATTCAGGTGTTTTTTAATACCCTCCAGAATAATCTTCTCCATAACTTTACCAGGCACTGAAGTGAGACTGACTGGCTTGTAGTTTCTGGGATCCCCCTTCTTGCCCTTCTTGAAAACTGGGACAATGCTCACCCGCTTCCAGTCAGCTGGGAACTCTCTGGATTCCCAAGATCACTCAAAAATCAGTGAGAGGTTTTGTGATGACATCTACAACTTCCTCATCAGGGGAAGAGGAGGGACAGACACTGATCTGTCCTCTGTGGTGACCAGTGACAGGACCTGAGGGAATAGCCTGAAGTTGTGTCAGGGGAGGTTTGGGTTGGGTATTAGAAAAGGGTTCCTCACCCAGAGGGTGATTGGGCACTGGAACAGGATCTCCAGAGAAGTGGTCACAGCACCAAGTCTGAGAGAGTTCTAGAAGCCTTTGAATGATACTCTCAGGAATGTGGTGTGGCTCTTGGGGATGATCCTGTGCAGGACTAAGAGCTGAACTCAGTGGTCCTTGTGGGTCCCTTCAGCATGTTCTGTGATTCTGTGATTCTGTGAAATGGTGCATATAGGCTATAATGGCCTGATGAAAATAAGAATTTTTACTCACAGACTGTTTTTCTAGTTACTTAAAAGACCTTAGAGGTATTAACTACACAAATTCAGTCCTCATGCATGGCAAAAATAGACAAGTAGGGAGGTAAAGAGGGACCAGTTGACTTCCATTGTAATCATTTGTTCTGGATTTGATGCAAGTGGAATAGCAGAAAGAACAGCAGTGTCACAGCTCTCTTAGTAGTGCATAAGAACAATATTCTGTGTTTTATTGCAGGAAGTGAAAGCTATGGTATTCAACAGAATCTTTGGAGGAGATTTCTGCACAATTAGATTCAATATACTTTAAATCAGAGTTGAGATATGTCCTGGCCATAACACCCCTTTCATAAAAGAGTAATTCTTTCTTAGTAGTCCATTTTTGGACTCTTTCATAGTTTAATGGTTTGAATATGGGATCAACTGCTATGAACTTCCACTGTCTTCATCATACCTGTGAAATATAACCTTGCTATTTCAACTTCTCTTTCATCATTACTGTAAGCAGCATGTACATGTTGGTTTATCGGTGGTGCCAAGAAGACATTTTTGTAGTACTTTGACTAGGAAGCACAACAGAAATATATTCTTTTATTGCTATTATTTATTTCAATTCTATCTTTATTGAGTAGGTTCTCTGCTTAAGAATCAACAGTAAACTTTGTTCTGCTATCCTTGAAATTATCTGGAAATATGAACGAGACAGCTGGCATGCTTGATTTGTTAGAAACCCTTTCTCATGATAATTTTTTTTTTTTACTAATTCCCAGATACTGTGCTATAGATTGGAGTTTGCAATGATAAAAAGGACACTGACATACAGTATTATTGTTGGAAGCAGAAAGAGAGAATTTACTCATCAGCTTGAAAAACTCTACAATGAAATTCACTATCATCATAACAATAAAGTCAAACACAATTTAATTTGTGTGCCATAGAGAACAGTTTTGTTTTGTACTAGCATGCCTTGAATTTTTATTGCTAAAACATAAGATTTTTTTAATCATCATATTTCTGAAAAAGTCAAGATTTAAATGTCTCTTACAGTCTTCATGATCATGAAAGCAAAATTAAAGCTTATATAAAAATGAAAATATAATCATGGTTTTGAATCTCTAGTATTTGGGCATTAGCCCCAAATGTTTACTAATTATGCCCTTAAGTAACACCTCGGGATCGGAGAAGTTAAATGGGGTAAAGAATGTGAAGAAAAACAACTATTCTTCTTAAAAGAATTAAAATTGTTCATTCAATTAAAAAGCCCTTAATAAAAATCTATACTTGAGTTCAAGTTGCCCACGGGAAGGTCTAATTCATGCTGTCCATTAATGAAAGCTTTATATGACCATTAAGGAAAAACTGACAAGTTATCACAGCAACCTCAGTAATGCTTGTTAACATATGTAAGAAATAAAAACTGGATAGTTAAAATGCACCCTAAATTCTATTTTTATAAGGTAAAACTTAGTAAAATGTTAATAGGTTTAAAAGATCTTTAATTTCAACTACTGATGCATGTTTTAAGTGTGGTACTGAAATTTCTTCTTTTCAGATGACAAGTGTACTGTTTGATTCAATGTGAACCAATGTCTGGCAGTAAGTTAGTCATTGTAATACTTTATTGAATTCTCTTAGTATAGAGATGATATTTTCTAAACTGGAACTTATAACAAGCATTTGTACAATATAAAGCAAGTTAATGTCTAGAACTGGTTCTTGAAGAAATGGAAAGAAGTAAACTCTGTTTTTTAAAAACATTTGTGAAAATAATTTTGAAAACTTGCATATTGCTCTCTTCATTTGTAACAGTTCATAGCTACAGTCATAAAGACAAAGTAAACATCATAATTCCTATTTGGATATTAAAACAATTCTAAGACACTAAGACACTAATCTTTTTTTTTTTTTTTTTAAAGATATGTCCATTTCAGATGCCTCTTTTTTTTTTTTTCTTGCTTAAAATTTGTCAGTGGGCATTCTGAGTTGTATCCCACATCACTTAAAAAAAGCAGATTTACATGTCTTAGTCAAATTCATAAAACAGAATAGTGTCAGAATAAAGGAAAAACTAATATTTTTTAAATTTAGAACTCTATTCTAACCAGTGAATCACAGCCATCTTCATATAAACCAAATCAAATGGCTTCATATAAAAACATTTTTTACTTTTGCTAGAAGACATTTATAAATGTTATGTAGGATTGACTGGTCGTGGATGTTTTTCTAGGCTATCATATAAAACTGTAGAAAAGAGTTTGTTATGAAATGCCAATAAATTATTGTAGTAGTTTAAAGCAATCACTGTAAACCACTGAAAAGTAACGCAGAGGTAATTTTTTTTTTTCAGTTGGTGACTTAACTTAAATAAAGCTATTTGTAAAAGAATTATTAATGTTGACTTTTTTACAGTATTGGTTACATGTCCATTGATTTCACATGGACATGTCAAATCTTGATGAATATTATAAACTACTCAAAGTAATTATTACAAAAAAATCAAAATTTTAAACTGCATCACTGTCATCTTTAACTTATATCTTGGAAAACTGAAGTCAGAGTGAGATTAGAGCTTCTGGTCACAGTCGCTAATACTTCTACTGCTTTTAAAAAATGATGTTATGCCTGTTAACACCCAGGATGTGAACATACTGAATATCTGTCAACTTAGAACACAGACATCTCTGTCCACAGAATTAGGTGGTACTGAGTTACATATACATATGTGTGTGTGCATGTATATATATTTTTTCATATTCTGCTCCCATCTATTTGGTGAATTCTGGAATGTATTAAAATCTCCCTTTTTTTAAAAAAAAATTCTTTTGCATGCTATCCTGTCTTCTGAGTGCTCTCTTAGTCTTATGCTGTCTTTGCCAACTCACACTATGGAAAAAAATCTCTGAACATCCTGTTTTACACTTCAGAAGGTTTCTTCAATTTTTTTCTTTCCTGATGTTTTTTTCCCTAGCCTTCTTTTCACCAGCAGTTTATATCTGATTGCTGTCCATTTTTTTATTTATTTACTTTTTTAAAAGCCTTCCCTTCCCTTCCCTTCCCTTCCCTTCCCTTCCCTTCCCTTCCCTTCCCGTCCCTTCCCTTC
>JAWWEE010000085.1:16937880-16948543 GCA_035221455.1 Xenops minutus | reverse complement strand
ACACACTTTGTCTGACCCTTCAGTTGAGACCTGACTAACATGGGAGACCCTACCGGAGGCATGAACCACCGCCAGCAAAGCTCACAACCTCATGAGGGCATGCAAGCTTCTCCCCCACGACAAGGGGGTGTCCGTGGAAAAGATAACATATATATATGCTACAGAAAAACTAAGCATGCTTCATACAGATCAAGCACCAAGAGGCAAACTCAAGCTCTAATGGTTGTTGGTAGTTGCTGGATCAGAAGCCTCAATCAGCACCAAAACAGTGATCTGCAACAATCCTTACTGATGAACTTTGGTGCATATATTACAATGTGCTCTGCAATTCAGTGATCATAAGGTGACATTTTACTCTTCACAAAAACCACATCAGTACCTTTTCCAATGCAAAGTACAACTCTGCGTCATGTTTACAGTGCTCACACCACAAAATACTTTATTGTCATACCTTTTCTGGCCTCATATGTTTGAAAATGAAATATCACATTTTAATTTTTTATAGCTCTCTGACGGAATCCCCGCAGGAAGTTAAGATCTTTGTGGCAGCCTATCACTATTTTGGTGGGCTTTACCCTCTGAGCTCTCAGCTCCATACTTCACAGTTTGAATAGCCTACATGTTCAAAGCTCCAACTCAAAACTAATGAACTCAAAGTCCTCTATAATGACATGCAGTTTAAAAATACATCTCTTAAATTAGACATCCAAAAATTGCATAACACCAAAACATTTCGCCAAAAATAGCAGCATGTCCTGAAGCAGCAAAATAGCCTCTTAAATGCCTCAGTATATCCATACATGAAGCAACATGGAAAAATTCTTAGTAAGCAAGCAATCGATCAGCCTTTCCACAAGGCCCAGGAGAAAGAGCTGTTGATACCCTCTTGTTACTGCAGCAATTTAATGACGAGAGCACTGACCATGGGGAGTGAATGTGCTTTAAGGCTCTTCTCAAGCACAAAGCCAAATCACATCAACATCTTCATCTCACTGCTCTACCTGCTAGGATACAGGCTGTTGAAGTATCACAGAAACATTTTTGAAGCTATTTGAACTTTAAATTAAAATTCAAAATGGAGACAGAAAAGATTCTTTAATCCAGTAGAGAGAGATACTGTCTGAAAGGTGCTCAAAAAGTGAACTTGTCCTTGACAAACACTCTTTTGAATAGACATTACTTCTGCCTTAAAAACAAAATTCAACAAGTAATCCACAAAGGGCTGAGACTGCAAACATTAGAACTATTATATTATATTTATTATATATATATATAAAACTACTAGAAATAAAATTAAATATCCAAGAGCTGCTCTTTCTTTAGTTCTGTATATCATCTTTATCAAAAGTAGTTCTATAAAAGAAGCTACTATAAATACACCATTAATATAATATTAAAATAGATTAATATAAAAGGACACTGAAGTAACATAAGCAAGCTTGAGGGAAAATTTCTATTTTTTCAGCACTTTTTAGTCTTATTTTAAAGATATATTGATGTGTGTATGTTTCCTTTCTGCAGCCATTATTTTCTGCGCAGTCTAATCTTTGAAATTTGTCAATACACTAAGAAGGAACTTTATTTTTAAGGTTTGTATTAATTTTTTGAAGTATGCAACAACAGTGGTTAAAGCTGTGTTATGATAGAAATATGAATAATTCAAAATCAAAGTGTTTCTTAATGAGCTCCACTGTGAATCATCCATTATATTCACTAGCAACTAATTCTAACCCTTCTAAAATTTTTCAGTATCTTGCATTTTGCATTTTCTCTGGAGATATCCTCTTACTATTTTATACATAAGACCCACTTGGAAAGAGGGGTTTGTTTTTGTTTTTTTTTTTTTTTTTTTTTTTTTTGATTGAGATCATCACAATCAAATGATATCTAAAGAATCTGAAGTAATTTGCTGAAAAAAATCTTCAGAAGTCTCATAAATTAGAAACAGAATTAATCATTATACACTTTAAATGAAGCCCTTTTTTTTTTTTTCTCCTGAAATAAACCATCAGAATGAGGGAAAAGTCTTTTAGTAGGGGGAGAAAAAAGGAGGAGGGGAAATTATACAGCAAAGATTATGCTGAATTCTTTGAGAAGACTTTCTGACAAACTGAGCACTCTGAAGGTATTTTTCCCTTATGGAACTAAATCCATTTATCAGCATGCAAATCCCTATTTTTAAATATGTTGGTTTCCTACAGCAGAAGCTGATGTATTGCTTTCTATAAAAAGGAATGAAGTACAAGTTCATGGACATAAAGCCTCCTCTTTTTTCCTTTTCGTCCAAATTTCATGAGGATATCAACAATTTTACCATCATATGGATGTTCTCTAATGTAATGGACATTGGAAACAGATGACAACAATAAAATCCATTAAAAAATAAAATAATAAAAAAGAAGTCCCAGCCAATTTCCTTTCCCTTGGAAATAATAAAAAAAATACCAGATTCATCAAACTATGTTCTGGATAAATTGGAGAATAAAGCTGGTTTATGTAAAACTGTACCTTATAAGTAAACACTTGAAAAAAAACCTAGATAGAATTTACTAAGTTTGGATTAGAGCAGAAGCCTGCAGTCAGCACAGAAGATTTCATTGACTGCCTCATATTTGGAGTAGGCTCACACACTGTATCATGAACATTGCTGGAGTCACATGCTTAACTTAAATCAGCTAAAGCAAACTAGTCCCTTGAATATATTTTAATTTCCTTTATAAAAAGGAAAGTCTGTATTTAGACTGCATCTTCTTTAAGTCACATTGCTTGAAACCAAACAGATTTTACTGAATATTTATAAAGACAATTCCAAACCCAAAGTCTGTGTACTTTTGAGAGTCAGTTGAAAGTTGTAGCAAATACCAGTAAGAGTTCATTAATGAAGTACTGGGGACAGTCAGTACATTTAATGCTATAAAACATAAAGTATAAAAACAAAGCTATATATTGCCATATGGCAAATTAAACAAGGAAAACACTGGTAACATAAATATTTTCCACTTTTTTTTTTTTTAATGTATGAAACTTTAGCATGAGATTGTACATATTTAAGGGGAAAAATGGTTCTCCCTTTTTAAATTTTAGTCTTTTCATCAAACCAATAGGCAGGCTAGAAAAATACTTTGAGGTATATTTTTGTGATTAATCTAGACATGTCCATTTATAGGAATTGAAAAAGGTTATCTACATGGAAGACATTTTTCTGACTCTCTGTTGCCATATGTCTTACAGTGGAGTGCGTGTATACATGAATCAGCTATGGGATGGATCTGGGCCACAAGTTTCTCAAGACAAATGCAAATTGAGAGAATACCACTGTTTCAGACAGACTTTCAAAAAGTAAGTACGCATGTCATGCTTAACTCTGGTGATGATAATAAAGGAATTTTCAGTAGTTTCTCTAAAGACTTTGAACATGAGAGAATAGTTTCTACTGATAAATTCATTTTTACCACACCATTTTTTTTGCTAATATCTTCACCTTCAGTCAAAACTTTCAGACTGCATTTCTATTGATTTCAATGAAGCACTGAAGAAAGAATGAAGTTCTGTGTTCTGAAGGAACTTGAACAGATGACATTTTCAGCAAGAAAGAGCAGTCTATTTTGCAATGCTGGGGAGAAGACTGGATAGTGTGGCAACTGAACCTACCTTTGGCACCATCTACACTTGAAACATATCTTGGAATCTATAAGTTGAACAAGTTGGAAAAATCCTTTCATAAACCAGAAATTATCTACTGCCTATTGTTTACTGGCAAATTCTATGTGAATCTTAAAGTAGGTATGTGAGTTATTCATGTGACTTTCATACTTAAACTCAGTTTTTGGTCAAGATTTAGACAGGTTAGCACATAATCAGAGATCATGCTTAACTAAGGATGTGCAGAACGGTAACATTTGAATTTAGGCCTGCTGTCTGCAACTATACTGGCTTGTTATGAAAAGTAAATTTAATTTTAACTGTTACTAATTACTCTTTTTTCAGACTGGAATGGTTCATAAAGCATGTCAACATAATTAGTACTAAATTGCAACAAGGAGTACAAGCAGGAAGATGAAATGTTAAACAAACTTGAAATCTCATTTACAGTGCTCTCTTGACCTTAGAACTGAAATGAATTCATGGATGGGACAAATGCAGAGAAGTAAAATGTGCATGAGCAGGTCTAGTGCTCACAAGAAGAATGCTGCCCTTAGGGAGTTATTAATCCTCCTCCTTTCATGTCCTTGGCACAACAGGCTTTCTGCGAGACTTTACATATACAATATGTATCCATGTTTTCAATTCAACTGAAAAAATATCATAGGCATTTTTTAAGAACTCCAAATGTGACTGGAGAGCTACTACTTTTCTGGTAGTTTGAAAGCATCACAAAAGACACCAAAAGGGGACTATTTGTTTAGGGTATTTTCCCTTTTTCATTTTAAATGAGTAAGGAAACCCAGCTTACAGGTCAAAGATATTAGCAAAAGACCATGATATTAAAGAATACTTGGTTATCCTCCTGAGATCTCAGCAGAAAATGTTTGGTTTGGAAAAGAAAGAATAAAACTAGATACTGAACTGAAGATGTTCATCTCATTCTAGTAGAGTACAGGTCACTTTATACTGCAATTTTATCTCTGCAGATACAAAAGTTTCATTAAAAAAATTATGAACAAGTATATGCTGCATATATGTATACACTGAAAAATTTTCCTGTAAGGTTCTACTACATTTGAGTGCTCCTCTAAGAGAACTCAAGAAATTATGTGACTAAAAGCAAAATTATCTTTCATCTTTAAAAGAAAAAAAAAATTCTTGGCTTTTTTTAGACACATCCTTTGAGTTCCAGAAATTCAATTGTGAGTCTCCCAAGAGGGAAGAGAAGAAAGAATTCCAAGATATGCAATAAAAATCCCTGGAAAATACATGAGATGTACATGAGTCTTCCTTATCCATGACATCCAGCTTTAGTCAATTTCTCCTTTAGGTTCTGGAGTCCTGACTGGAGAAGTAGTGTGGAAATGTGGTACAGCCACACAGACTTATGCAAGGAATGGCCCATGTTTCCTGACTATCTTTGCCAGAAGCATGTGAAAGAAAAATGTAAGCATGTAGAATTAAGAACATCCTCTATTTTCACACATCTCACCTTGTTCCTCAGAATGAGCATAGCTAGACTGCATCTCTACCTGTGCAGTAATTTGAAATAATATAAAAGCATCAGCACTGTGATCATAGTTTAATAAAACTTTCTGATCCCTAAGTTCAAACCATTTCATTATTCAGTATAAGGACACCACAACAAACAATAGCAGTAAACAATTCTCTTCATGAAATAGACACAAAGAACTTAAATGACTTTGGCCAAGCTCACAAGTCTCTATCATGCTCTCTATTTCACACAAACAGAACATCTTCTATATCATCGAATAATATGAATTGCCACTAAAAATTGCACTGTCTAATGCTTTTGTGACTTCATAAATTATTTGTATACATTTAGCATACTTTTGTTGGTACACTAAAACCTTCACTTTAGTGTTCTATACTACCAAGAATGCTAGTGCTGCTTCCCTCAATAACAGCAAAGTGTTAGGGTTGATACCACTAAAACCATGCTAACATTATTCTAAACTAATTTTTACCTTCCTTTGAACAAAACCAAAAATGAACTGATAGAAGGTGTAGTTCCTGGTGGAGATTACTGTGGGTCCTGCAGGCACTAGAATACCAGAACGCAGCATCTCGTTTCTTGGCCTATTATCTGTGCTAGATCTCATTTTCTAAAAATCTAGCAGTATCATATGCCTTGACATCAGAAATGCAATCACTGAAGGACAACAGTGTCCTGCTGTGGTACACTGATTGCGTCAGCATGTCTTCTGCCTCCCAGCACATAAAGAACAAGGAAGGCAACCAATATGATCTGCTTGCAAGGAGCAAATACCACTCTAAAAGCAGTATTATCAAGACTTATCATGCACAACCTTTGTTAAACGCTTGTAGGCTTGGAAAAGGCAGAAAATTAATGCTGCAGGTATTACTGAGAGCTGACAAGTATCTTTGCTGTTCAATTAACTAAATGTAACATATAATTTGTTTTTGAAAACCTTGGAAAAAATCGACTGTGAAAGACTGCAATTTAACATCAAAGTTTAAACAGTCGGGGTTACAATTTTAGAAGCTTATTAGTCAGAAGGTGTATGATGATTTTCTGAAAAGATGAATGACTAAAAGCAGAGTTAAATGGGAAAGACAATTGGGCATGAATACTTGATCTGAAATCTCTGTTCAGTGTCAGGCAATGTTGTATCTCTGATTTTAGATTGTGAAAAGCTTTGCCAGTTACATCCATTGCATTCTTTAAAGTATAAAATAATAAGAGGTCACTTTAACTTAAGGCATTAGAACATCCAGTGTCTTCTTTCCAAAATGCAATGAAAAGATAAATTGTTTGTATAAAAGGGCTATTATTTAATACAAGTAATTTGCAAAGTTGTTTCCCACATATGCCCTTGCATGCCCCAAAAAAACATGTAGTCCAGACCCTGGACTGACACTAAGGTCAGAAAGAAAAACATTCTGATAATTCTCAGGTCAGGCCAATAAACTAGTGTCTACGAACTGGTAAATTTAGGTTATTCAATACCAACAAAGGATTCAGTGACGGAAGGACATGGAAAAAAGATTAATTTCATCCCTCTGTAACGACCGAAATCAAGCCTGAAGCTTACTGGTGCACTTTCCAAGCAGCACCTACACCAGAGTGAACTCAACATTCTCATACCCCACTACAAGCCCAGCAGTTGGAGTGCCATGTGTTACAAACCTGTGTAAGTTTCTGTCTCAGATGTATTAGTGCAAACTACTGAATTCAAAACAAAGTGACGGACCCTTCTGACACGACTGATTATTAACTGAAATATCTTCCATGCTCTGCCATGCTGACTAAGGGAGCAGCTTTCCCCCTTTAGAATTCATGACCTAGATCCATTCTATACCTACCTAGAGAGGTGACAGCAGTAGAAAACAAACCAACGAAGGAAAAGAAGCTCAGCCAAAATCCTCTTCTTCCCTCAATCAGCATTAAGTTGCAATGAGACTAAAGTATTGTTTCTTCCTTCTACAAAAAAAAATTCCCGTTTAACATTTTTACAGCAGCTAAGGGAATAATGTATTTTGACTATTTGATGTTTCATTTCATTTAAAAAACATCCAGACCACATGGATCAGCTAAAACAAAGAAAATACAGGGAGCAAATCATTACTAGCTTGTAGTTCTTTGTGCTAGCAAAGACAAGGTACACCTGCTAGGTCTCTCTTCTGTGTTTATTAAAAGGATCAGAGAGTTTAAAGATAATATTAGGCACTGGTTAAAGTCTTATGAAAAATGATACTTCCATAACACAGAACTATTAAGTCCTAGATAATAAAGCCAGTTATTCAATCAGTATCCATTCCTGAACATAGATTTTCATGGCACTAAGCTAACTTAGTTTATGAGACTGTGAGATCACAAAGTTTCACATTGAACCATATAGCTTTTGACAGCTGAATCTCAAACTTTTAAAGATTTTTAGTCACATCTCTGCTTAACTGTTTGCTCTACTGTGCAATGACCAGAAGCATATTACTTTGAAACTGTATCTTTTATATCTTTCATAGTCTGCCTGTGATCCTCTGAAAGAAACATCCAGACAAAGATAGGATGAAATAAAATCAAAGTTCAGCTACTCTGCTCAAACAGCAAGATGCAAATGTTTAACTGTGTTTCAGAATGGATGTGGATAAGCTACCACTGCCCTGGGTAATACTAAACTTTGCTTTAACTAAAATGAACTACACCACCCCCCTTCTTGGGAGGTATGGTCTCTAGGTCAAGGATTTGAGGTAATTCCCAATGTCGAGAGGTATAAAGCACTCCCCCCAAAAAACAAAACCAAAACCAAAACCCCCAAACAACAACAAACCAACCAAAGAAACCAAACAAACAAAATGTAAACAAAAAACCCAAATGGAAGGCCAGTCGGACTGGTTGGTCTGACTGGGGCCAGGGGGGATCTTGCATGCCTCAACAACACAGCAGCATAGCGAGAGGTGGCAATGCAGCAGCACAAAGGGAACTGTGGAGGCCAGTGCTTTGGTGCCCAGCTCACTCCTGTATGGCCAACAAAGCCTCTTTTGGTGTCTTATTGGAGTGTTGAGTGCCCTAATGTTTTGCCTCGTAGTTCACTAAATTTCAGCTTAGCTTTTGGTTGTTTTACTTAATAGTAAGCAATTGTTTTGCACTTTTAAGCTGCATATACTCTGCTGGTAGAGTCCCTTTATACCTGCTGAAGATGCCCGAATTGTTTGCCCTCAATGAGTGATTACAGCATTACATACAAGGAAATTGGTGTAGTAAGGTGTAGTAAGTGAAAACTTTTGGACTGCAGAGATAGCTCTGGAAAAGCTAGATTTTAATATCCCAGTCTTATACACAATCCTTATCTATGAAAAATTAATTTATTCAGTCTTACACACAACTCTCAAATCCTATGTTTTTAAAAATTTTCTGCTTTGTAGTCCAAAGTTGCCTACAACTCAAAATTATTAATGCAGCCAGTGTAATGAGACAAAACAAATGCAATGGAACTACATTTGTATCTACTCAAGTTTATAATTGTTAAAAATATTTTTTAACATGATCATGCCCTGCTTTATTATTGTAACAAAATAAGCATGGGTGAACAATACATCATTACACTCTTAAGACAGGGACAGACAGTCTTGAAGTTCTGTCATACACACAATATGAATTCCATTCATTTAATATAAAGTGAATAATATGCTTACACTTCCAGGTAACCACGTTTATTATGGAACACTACATTAATACTCATATTTATAAAAATCTGCTCTACAGCTACAGGTTTAATAATTCTGTCCTTTCTTGTTTATGTATTACAATATGGTTTATTATTTCAAAGACAGTATACAGTAGTTTTTACTGCTACTTTCACATTTTAAGTAGTCTTTTGTAAATCAAAGTTATTAGCAAATATTTAGAGAATTAATGGAATGAACAAAACTTTTAAAAACAAATAACCCTCGCCCCCAAAATCCAGCTGTGTTATTCACAGCTATTGACAGATATCCTTCTTCCATTTTGCTTTTCTCTCACACAAAAGTACAATCAGATAGACATTCCAAGGTGAAGAAAACATTGATTTTCCTTTACACTGATGTCAGTAAGAGTGGCTGCATTTGTACTATGAACTCCTATTTTCCAGTATTGCAAACGCTATTTTCAGAGATGTATACAATTACTGATATTTTAGTTTGCTCCCAAAGCTCATCCCAACAACTTGGCATAATTTGCATGACTACACAGGCAGGATGCAATCATTTTAGCCCCATCATCAAAGGCCTTTAAGCTAATGCAAACCCACTGGTTTCCAGAAGGTTTCAAACTAGGCTGTAGTCCCGTGCCAGGGACACACTCTGTTACTGTGTGTGGTGGTATGCTATTCAGGTAGCTGCTACTCTGGAACATTTGGACTATTTACCTTCATTACACCTTCCCAGTGATTAGGGAACGGTCTCTTTTGTTGTCAAGCTTGGCAGCAGAAGATGCACTCAAGTCCTGCGTCAGAAACACCCCATATGAAAGTACAGTACAGAGACCTCTGTTCAATGCCAGGCCATTCCAGCTCAGCCTGATGTAAGATTGCAGTGTAGTGTTGTGCACAGTGCCTGCACACACCTATCAGGAGCGTAAGTTCACTGACCCTACCAGATAGTGGACCTTAGGGTCCCACCCCCAAACTGACATGAACATTTCTTCACCTCTGCAAGTGAGAGTACAGAGGCTCTTGCCTCAGGCTTCTCCACTTGGGCAGTGAGTACACAGGGAAAACAAGCCTGCTAGCAGGGTGCAATTCCTGCCTGGGCTGTGTTTTCAGCACAAGCTGTCAGCACAGTCAGCATTGATCAAAACTGAACAGTTCCTCTTAAACTGCTCTATCAACATATGAAGGCATTTATCTTCATCTGAACACCACCAGTTTTCAGACATGTTTAGCTCCCTTTTTTCCCTCACTTGAAATTATTACATTTATTAGTACTGCAATAGCATATATGTAAGTGCTATTCTTGGATACCACTGTACTATGCAGTGTGCAAACACAGTTTAAAGACAACCTCCAACACAGAAGCTTGCAACTTAAACAATCCAAGATACTTGTCCAATTCATATTGCACTGATAGCCTCAGTTTTCCATTGACATACTTCAACTCAGTGAATCACTCTTGCAGAAACCAACTGGAATTTTGCCCATGGATTTCATTTGTAACAGAAAAAGGCTTAAAAAGGAATGCTGGATATCAATTTATTTTAGAGAAAAACAACTGCAAATAGATTCATGTTCTATTTTCTAATTCAGGAATGGTCCTCATTGATCAGCCTATAAGCCCTAAACTAGTATAACATCACTGTTTTGGGAAACACAAATGTAGTGATAACTATGGTGGTTCGACCTTGAATAAATGCCTGATGTCCAGCAAAACTCCTTCAAGGCCTTTCCCCCCAACCCCTTTTCGCCTTCCAGAGGGAAGGGAAAAACCAGCTCGAAATTTACGGCTAGAGATAACCGAAAGAGGAGCTTTGATTAATACCACGGGCAAAGCAGAACTT
>JAWWEE010000085.1:16908075-16937780 GCA_035221455.1 Xenops minutus | reverse complement strand
CGTAACTTAATGGTTCAAAAGCAGGAAGTTTTCCTCGGAGCTGGCCCTCATTGGCTCTGCTCTATAGGATGGAGGGAGACTTCCAGAGACTTCCATCAGAAGCTGATCTTCCTCTTATAAAAAAAAACCTAATCAGAGAAACCCATTACAATAACACAAACCAATATTTGCATAGTTAAAAGATTTAGAAAATCATGTATCATGGCCCTAACTCCAAAACCATTCTTAGTGAGCACTGCACAACTGGAAACATTGAGATCCCAGGTACACAGACACACCCCACTGACAGTGATAGAGCATAAAGGAGAACAAAAATCTTAATATAACAAATGCATTCCTTCTGCTTCAGTTGCCCAAACACAAATGTCCAAAACACACTACAAATGTTAGAATGTAGGGTCTGACTCTTCAGAGAGAGCTACACGTGACAAGTATGCCTCTCTCACAGACTGATGCAAGGGGGTATCATGTCAAAGTAAGCCTCCCTAATCCGTGCCATGCACATCACTTCAGCTTGGTAGTACTTATTTCCTGCAGCATTAATTTCTTAGTCAGCAAGACAGATCAAGTCATGCAGAGAGAACTGTGCTCTTTTCCACTCCCACTAAGAAGGAAGATGCCATTTCTAAACTCAACATATCCTCAGTAATACCAAGGAAGGGCTATTGATGGGACATTCTTCCTCAGCGGTCATTGGCCTGCAGCATGACACAGTTAGGGCTCTCTGTAATTACTGCTAAACTTTGTCACAGGTTTAAATATCAAATGTTTCCATAGGGAACTATTCTGAACTATACTGAAGGTGACACTGTTTGCAATCGCGTGAATAAGTAGTTTCAATAAAAGGCTTTTCCATATCTACATTAAAAAAAAAAATAATTACCTGATAAAAATTAAAGTAACTTGTAAATATGTAAAGCCCTATCTGACCTACCAGTAGTAAAGATTTGCTGTACTCCCCATAAATATGTTAATTATATGCAGGAGTTGTAAGCATAGGTTGGCCACCAGTGTGACGTATCTGCAATACTTATTACCGATTTGCTGCAAATCATTTACTATTTCAAGAACAGATGTAGTACAGCTGATTTTGAACTTTTCAAGGAAAAAAACCTACCCAAATAAAAGGAAATCTGAATGTATTGAGACAACAATTTAAGAGGGGAAACATCACAGAAAAGGAAAATAAAGAACATATAAAATATTGAAAAAGCACCTCCTCATATTTCCCTCCATAAAACCTTAAATTGTGCCATTCCCCAAGATTATCTACATACTGTTATTGACCTTATAGGTTTGACTTTTAGTACAGAATTGTAAATTGCCAATAAAAACAATTCTTCAGTATCTAAGGTCAGAGTTCAGTCAGCATATTGGCTGTTTACTAGCACTGAAGTGACAACCATGGACAAACTCCTCACTGTGCTCTTATAATCAGATCAAGAAGCAAAAGAAAAATTTTCAAACACATTAAACTATTAGAGAAACATTATATTTTGAAATGACAAGAACTTGTTTTTTGCATCAGTATGACTATTTTCTAAGGACTGTTTTTGATGTATTATGGCAAATAGTTTTGACTCATTTTGGAGCAAAATATTCTGAATAAAGCATTGGTTAAAATGGGGGAATAAAATAAACTACCACATTTAAAAATATAAGGATCAGAGAATGTAACTTTGGATCAGGTAATGAAATAATGATAAAAATTTACACAAATTACTCTCTTATCTGAAAGAATCTGGAGTATGTAAAACCATACTTACTGACCAGAACAAAGATTGCTCCCTGATTTGTGTTTTATAGATTGAAGATGAATGAAAAAAAAAAAAATCTTTTTATCTTTGAAAGCAGGTAAGTACTCCTCTTTAAGTGTTTTCATTCTCTTCAGACTTTTCCATTTAGAGAAATAGTTTTCACCTTGCTCACCATTCTTGGAACTATATAGGAGCTTTTCCACTTTGTTTGGTTCTACAGCTGTTGTACTTATAAATCCTTTGTAAATAAGAGGGAATTTAAACTAAAAGTTTTCCTGGTCTAGTTAGATGACCCTGAAAAACATATATAAAATCTTTTCTTTCAGCAAGCGAGGAGATTTTTTTTTTTTGCTTACTTTTTAACTTTTTCTCCTTTATACTACCTTTGTCAAAGTTAGGTCTGCTATTTTGGGACCAGAGAAGCACCAATCTACCTTGGCTTTATACATATCCACTGACACTGCAACAGTTATTGCTACTTTCCATATTTATAAGGCTTATTCTAATAGCCCAAACAGACTGAAGAGTACATTCTTACTTATACTACCAAAATTATTTTGCTGAGAATACACAAACAGCATTATTCCAAAGGGAAGGAAAACATGAATTTAAAAAAATAGAAATCAAACTCTACATGCATTAGAATAGGTGCTTGTCCTTCCTCCCTTAAATGTACATAAACTATTCTGTCTTCAAGCAGCAGAAGAACATGTGATTTAGCTATTAATCTTTCCAGATACACCTTGAAAATTAATTTTTTATTTAGATCAATTGTTCTTTTTTGGATCTGGTTATGCATGCCAGATATTTACCAATGTACTTCTGTGATAGGCTCCATTATAGTCTTCACTGTTTGATAAAAAAAATAAGAATTATTTGATGTCTATTGATAATTGCAATGAAAATGCAACCAGTTACATCTGCTTTTAGTTATGAATTGCTTTGAAATGTAAGTATTATAAAACAGTAACCTAACATTTACAGTTAATCTACACTCAGTTTGCAAAACCAGGAATGAAGACTAGTAGGCAGGGAACCATTCATTCACAGCACAGGTGCAAGTCAAGGTGATGATGGGTCACCATTGCTTATTGCTCTCTTGAATATTTAACAGTTAACTTTTGCCACCACTGGAGAAACCTGACGGCAAGTAGCACATTTAGTTTCAGTGAGCTGAGAGCCAAGAGAAGGTAAAGAACCATGATAAACAGGCAGCACTGTCCATACACAAACACTATTTGATCTGTTGACAGTCATGAGACTGAAAAAAAAAAAAAAAAGATATGTCATTGTTTCTGACCTTCTGAGGCTAAAAATAGGTTTAAAATTCAATGTCCAGGCTTGAATTGCTTTTATTTGGGTGGGGTTTTTTGGTGGGTTTTGTTTTTTCTTCGGGTTTTTGATTTGTGGGGTTTATTTATTTATTTATTTATTTTTACTAAGAACAAGAATTTTCACATTAGAACTGCAGAGAATGATAAAAGCTATTTCCACTGGAGTGTGGCCTTGGGACTATGCGTGGAGTATAAAATGTCAAATAAGGTCCTCAAGACAAGCAAAGAGCTGAAATACATACTGAGAGGAAATCAGATAGCTAACAAACATTTTTTCCTGCATGAATTACAACTGAAAGTGTCAGTGTACCCGCTTGCTTGTATCAAATGAATTATTAACATTTGCGTCCCAGTTGTCACATGTAACCTGCTTATTGGAAACTTTGTGATGGCATCATATTTCCAAGAAATAAACCAGATATTTATTTGTTGAAAACAAAAAGCAAAAAGGATTTAACCTTCACACAGATGGAATTTTTTTTCTGTGTTTTTTTTTTGTGTTTGGTTTTGTTAAAACCAGGAAAGAATACTGATCAGAAGCTAAGGGGAGGAAGAAATGCTGACTAAACAAACCACTCAATCTGAAATGACTTCTTTGCCAGAAGTTAGAGAGCGGTACAAATAGAACCAAAAATGCTGCCAAAAACATGCTCTCTGCGGAAGAAGAAAACCCAGTTCTGTTTTCAGTTCTGCTGCTGCAAATCCAAAGTAACTCTGGGCATGTGATATGAGCTGTTTTGGACAGACAACAGTGCAATGTGGGAACATGTCGTTCATATTGCCCTGATACATGGTCACATTATTGCCATGTATTCAGAAAACAAAGTTCTTTCTTCTTTTGCACAAAAAAAATAATAGTCAACAAGAGCAACTACCTTCTACATAACCTAGAAAAGCAGCACACTTCTCACAGCAGACAGTTCTGTAAAAGACTGAAGCAAATTTGTCAGATTTTCCAGTGACATAATGCTATACATATTAACTTTCTTTTTACTAAGAAACCAAACTTTTCTATTTTAACTGCTGAAAACAACTGATAACCATGCACAGAGCTATTTTCAGTAATGAGATCTGCATGGGAGACTGCAAAAGGTAATCTGCTTGTAGGGCTCATAACTCATACATGAAAGTAACATATTCATAAGCTTTCTAGATCATGTGCCTCAGAGATGTTATAAACATAAACATCTATTGAGTTGGACCTAACAAAAACCTTAGATTTTCATTATGAAGTGCATATATGACAGACAGCAATATACTGATGCTGGCAATGAGAAGACATATTAAAACCTATGCTATATAATCTTCCCCTTAAAACAGACATAAAAATTTGAGCAATGAACCAGCAAGAGTTTCTGGCATTGTGCATACAGCAACACTTCACGCTTTCCCTACCTTTTCCTCACAGATCCCCTCAGCTAGATTACTCTGCAGCCCCAGCAACTCACTTATATTCACTTGGCTGTCCACCACCATTATCTGTACCACATTCTGCCCTCATGGATGACCTTAAACTGCAATCCTGGAAAATACCTTGCTCACCAACCCAAAGTGTCACTTGCTATAATTAGCATTCTGGGAGCTAACTATACAGACATGAAGGCACTGAGAAAGGCACATGCCCTGTCTTAGTTCAGCGTATATCAAGTGATCAGTCAGATGACCATTAAAGCAGTAAAGTCCTTATTCAGACAGTTGACTTGCCTGGCTCAACCCATGACCTGTCTCTACAGAGTAGTCTTCAGAGAGATAGAGAATGATGCTCTTTCATGTGACCTTCCTCACTATGAACTGCAGTGCTTCAAAATCTCCCTTTCTATTCCCAGGATAGCCTGCAATAAGAAAAACCTGACTTTGAATAGAAGAACAATCTCAAAATCAGGCTGTCATTCAGCAGCAACAGCTTTTGCTGAGCAGACACAACTTCATAGTAAAGGGTACTGCCTACTTCGACTCCCTCTCTCACTGAGAACATGGAATGGAATGAGAATCTTTCCCATCCATTCCAAAATTTTAATATTTTAATCTATTAAGTCTTAGCACCATGATCTTGTTCCAATTTGGATGGTCAGCTAAACCATTTAATACACCAATGAAATACGAAAACCACTAGGGTAAACCTTTATGTAAAGCTACTATGTAACAGAAACGTGACAAGCTTGGTGCTAGAGTGATGTAGAGAAACATTTAACACCATCAGATTTCATTAATGTAAATCATCCCTCATCAAACCAAATTCCTCATTTGAATGTGTCAAAATTCATTACGTTTTCATATATAGTGTCAAGTGGAATAGCAAATATTCCTTCCAATGACAATGTTTATTTTCAGAATCATTTTGTGTTCATAAGATAGTCTATTGCAAAAAAAATAAATTAAAAAAAATCCCTCTAGATAAAGCTAAGGAGGAAGTTAACTTCAGAGCAGTTGGGGATAAAAAGAACTTTATTTTTGTAAACTAAATTTTCAACTATTGAGCAATTAAAAGCCATAAAGATGTTGGGAGACATCTTCTAAGGACAGCACAGAAAGTATTCAGTGGCCATCTTTGTCCTTCTCATGAAAAAAGGCTATTGTATCTGTCTCCAACTATGCAAAAAAAGCATATTTAGTTTCAGATGGCAGAATGTTCAGAGCATTCCAATGTGTGGAGTTTTGGGGGTTTCTTCTGAAAGTTTTTTTTAAAAATGTACTTCTCTATGGGCCATGGATTTACATGTTTTTGCGTGACTAATTAGTAACTGGAACTCAGACCCAGTGCCACTCATTTGGCAAAATACTTACATATTCCCTCAAGGAAAATCTGAGGCAAAACTGGCTGTGCAGCTAGCATGAATGACTTAAGTACCTAATTCCCAAAGCCAAAATATATCCCATTTAGTGTTTTTGAAACATAAAATGAAGATTTTTTTTTTTTTAATTTGAAGAAAAATAATCTTGGACTGGACTCCACTAACAGAAAGTAATTATAATAGGGATATATTAATCTTAATGCTCACTTCTATATTTAACTTGTTTTAAATTGTGTTTTATTTCAGTTTTAGAGGAGTCTGTGGCTATCCAGCCTACTGTCCAAGTCATTACAGTCACTTCAAGAACAGCAACTGCAAATTAAAATGTGAAAAATCCATTACTAGTTTAGAAGAGAGTGGAAGAAAATTCAGCTTTTTACAACCCTGAACTCAGTTTACTCGATGAAATAAATAACCTTCTTCCTAGGATCACAGTAATGCAGAATTGCATCACTTTCTAAATATAAATAAACAAACTCACAAAATCAAAACTTTTTGAAAGTGTTTTGTTTACTCTCCCTGACTGGAAAATGGGTAAGGTGGTCTCTGTTTCTTTTATTTGTAGTATTACTTATATACTACACTTTGTTGTCCTGCCATGTTTATATAAAAGAAATTAATATTTTTTACAGTTGATAGTATTTTTCAGTAATTTTCCCTGTAAGAGGCACAAATTTTATAAGCTTATTTTGAATGCACATGCATTAAAAAGTTAATAACACAATAATTATTTAATGCTGAATAACAACAACAACAACCACCGCCACCACCAGTTATATGTAAAACTGTGATAGCAATGAATGCTGAAGCTATTCAAAGCAACTTTATAAGGGACAGTTTGGGAAATGCTTAAGTACACACTCAGAAATTCCTGAGCAGTAATTCAAAAGTGGTAGGAACGGAAGTGAAGAATACGAGACAAAGAGGAGGTGCTTTACAGAAAACAATTACATATGAAATAAGCACATGTTTATTAAAACACAGCTGCTACAGATTGAGTCAAAATCTAGGGTGCTCCTCTGCTGCCACTATGGGGAATGTTTTGAAAGTATAGTAAGTCATTCTTAACATGTTTTCAGGACATTAAATTATTAGTCTTGCTGTAATAGGAAGAAACAACATAGACATATCTACTGTAACAAACTACATTACATAATTCTAGCAATTTTAACAATAAAACTACAAAAGAATGATTTCTATACTCAATTTACAAGATCAGACCCTTTTTAATAAGTTGAGAAGTAATGCAAGAAGTTACAAAAGTAACACAAGCACAACAGTTAGTTTGCAATTTAACTGCTGGTTTAAATCAGCTAGCTATCACAAGCAATCCCCCTGAACTGCCTCAAAAATGGGCAGACACAGAAAGGAATGGGAAAAACAAAATGGTCAACAACCAGAAGCAGAAATGCCTTAAGTATGTTGATGATCTTCCAGCTTAAGTAAGGAGAAATCCATTCCAGGATCCAAGAGCTGTGCCAGGCGTTAAATCTTCCATAGAGAATCATCCTAATTGTCTTCTTGGAGTTAACCTATCTCATATTCCTAAACAATCCTATCCAATCAGAAGATCATTTCTTTTTTGTTAAAGCTATGTTTGAGAAATTCAATTGCAAGCTGTCAACAGTGATGGCCATTTTTATTGCACCTAGGCTGAAGTGTGTGGTAAGAGATGGTTGGAAAACTAGCTGAAATGAATGGAAATCTGACTCTCAAATGCAAATTTTCTGATTTTCAGGGAAGAAAGAGTTGTATTACTGCAAGTGTTCTGCCTATTCTCCTTTACTGATTTTACCAACTTATCAATAGTATTTTGCACTTTTTTACAGCACGATAAAACTCAAATTACACACACCCCTGACCCATTTTCCATTGGCTATTTTTTCTACTTATCCTTACTATATTTACATTACAAAAAAAATATGAAAATTGGTATCAATGCAAAATATCAACAACTACTCTTAAAGACATTTTATGGTATCTCTCCACTGTGTTAAGTTATATCAAAACACTGAAATCAAATCAGAATTCTACAGTAAAAAGTGGGGTACAAACCTCTCTGCAGAAGTCCTTCAGATTAAAAGGCAAACCATTCCTGACAATGTCTGTCACAGAATACAACCCAACCAACACTCAAAATGTGAAGGATTAGGGAATCCTATTCTAATAAATGTTTAGGTCCCATGAATTCAAAACTTAAGAGACAAAACAAGAGTGAAAAATAGAAAGATAGACAGAAAGAACTAAACAAACAAAACAAGCTTACCTTTCACAGGCTCGGACAGTCCACGCAGCAATTATCCATAATGAGATACTAAAAACCAACAGTACAGTTCCTGGACATATTGTCATTAGAGTCTTCATAACAAAACGGGTATTGAAGTTTATCTTATTTAATGCTCCAATGCTTCTAGATGAGGCATCAGTGAAAAGTTTGCTATGCAAAAGCATAACTCTGGCAATAAGATATAGTCTTAAGAACATTGGTATAGATAAAATAATATCCACATCAGCTGTTGTTGTGGATGGAGCATAAGAAAAGGCGAGCCGGGCTGTCCATGTGAACGTATAATTCCCAGGTATGGGATGTATAGCACACACCAGTATTTCCAAGCAGATAAAGAAAATACGCTCATAAGTCATGGCTATTCTCCAGTCATCTGCTCCATTGTCCACCATGAACAACTGAAATAATAAAATATAAGGTTAACTTCAGTACATCATTAACAAAACATGTTATAATTCCATTTTAAAATACCGTACTTTTCAGAGCTATGAATGACCACTAAAAAAGGAAAAAATATGCCACTTCTGAAAATGACATTACTGTATCACTATGAAAGGAAACATAACTCTGGTTAAGACAAAATGAAATTTTTCATGTGCTATTTTTAAAATTGCACATGAAACTGAGTTTTCATATATTATTTGCTAAGAGTTCCTCATATTTTTTTAATTGTAATTTTTTATTTAAAAAAATACTCTGGAGCAATTAAGGCTTGTCCACTCAAAATCAATTGTTTAAGTTCATAAAACTGAAGTTTTAAAGTGTTTTCAGAATGGATATCTAAAACACAAACTAAAAATACTTTCTAGCATGCAATGTTAAGCCTGCACAACAGCATATTCATGCGTTAGCCAAGGTGGTATTATAGCTTTGGTAGGACTATCCAAGCTGTCTTCAAGGCACCAATACTGACGAATGTAAAATGCAAAACTACATAAGAAAGTGCACAAAGGCTCAAAATGAGATTTCTCAGGGTGAAAATATGAAAAGTAATGGCCAGCAAATATCAGAGTAGCCTAGGCAGCCAAGTGATGTCCACTAGTACCTGAAAATTAAATACACATTAGTTGTTGCACAATCAAGGCCTTCAGCTTGCCACCCAGGAATAAAGGTACTGAAACATTTCACACTGGTTAGTAAACTATGTTTCTGAAGATTTACTAACAAATAGTTAATCAAACAGCACTTGTCACCAGTAGAGAGTAGAGGTATGCAAGAACTTGCAAATAGGCAACTTTTTAGAGAGGAACATAACCTGTATGTAGAAAGAAGATACAATCTCACT
Organism: Xenops minutus; assembly: GCA_035221455.1. Taxonomy (NCBI): domain Eukaryota; kingdom Metazoa; phylum Chordata; class Aves; order Passeriformes; family Furnariidae; genus Xenops; species Xenops minutus. Next base: position 16,928,325 of record JAWWEE010000085.1, on the reverse strand, counting down.
GACAGGAGACCTTGCCGTCACTTAGTCTGAATCTAAACAAGGTTGTTCAGTAAATAGGTAATAGGAAATAAAAGTACTTTTGCAGGATTTTTAAAATTAGATTACTCAAAAAAAAAAAAAAAAAAAAAAAAAAAAAGGGTAAGAAGAGATAGACAATGTGCTCCCTAATGTAAGAAAAGCACTTTCAGCATGCTAAATACTATATACATGGCTGAAAAAACACTCATCTGCACTGCTCTTTGACCCTTTCCATCTTTCAGGAGTTTCAAAACACAAGCCTGATTTCTCTCTATGTGTTTTTTAGCAATCAAAACCAACCGCATGCTCCTCACAATACATTAGGTTTGTCTTCCATAAAATTGCTCCATTGAAATGGTATAGAGAAGCGATAACCACAAATGAACTTTATCCTAATTGAACTGATACTAAAAGAAATAAAGAAATTAACCATAATAAGGAACACAACAAACCAAAAAAAAAAAATTATGTCTTTGCAGATCTGGTTTTATTCCTTTATGTTTTTTCCCTCCATCTTACTAGAGTTTGTGATGGTGACAAGGTTTTAGTACTGGGAGTGGCTGCTGGAGTGGTGCCAGAAAGAAGAGGTCAGGGGTTGCTCTACAATGTACCACCAGTGAAGCTGGTGGTGCTTCACTGAATACATATTTAGGAAAGGGAAAAATGCTGCCCAGGCAGTGAGGAGTGAGAGAAAAAAATGTGAGAAGCAACCTTGAAAATGCTAAGGTCAGAGAAGAAATGGAGGAGGTGCTCCAGGCACTGGAACAGAGATTTTCCTGCAGGCCATGGAGAGGACCATGATGAAGGAGGTATTTCTCTGAAGCCCGTGGAGAGGACCACTCCAGAGCAAGGTGTATTTCCTGAAGGAACTGTCACCTCACCTGCAAAGAATCCACACTGCTGAAGATTCTCCAAGAACTAATGCCTAGGGAGGGCCCATACTGGAGCAGATTTACCCTGAAGAGCTGCAAACCATGCAGAGGACCCCCACTGGAGCACAGCAAAAGCATGAGGAAAAAGAAGGGGCAAGGAGGACCTGTTGTGGACAGACTCACATTTTCCATACCTCCTGCACTCAGACAGCAGAAGACAGAGGAGTTGAGAATGAAGGTGTTGAGCTTAGAGAGAGAGGGGCAGCAAAGGGTATTTTAGATTTTGCCATTATTTGTCACCATCCTACTCTACTTTTAAATGTCAATAAATTAAATTAATTTTCCCCAAAATGCAGCTGTTTTGCCAGTGTCACTAATTGGTAATGGATCTCCTCCTTTTTATTTCACCTCACAAACTTTTTCATCTTATTTTCTTTTCTTATCCTGCTGAGGAGGGAGAGTAAAAGAGTGACTGAGTGGGGGTCTGACAGCTGGCCAAGGTCAAGCCACCACACTTACATATAGTTCTTACCTCCACTGTGATATTACTGAAGACAAAGACACTCAGTGTTGAATTAAGCTAACGAAACACATTCAGTGTACATAACATAAGCACACACACTTTCTTTTACTTGTGGTCACTCTGCAAACTTTGCATACTGCATATGTGAATTCATACTGGAAGGCCAATTTATGCATGTATGTATCTATGTACGTATGTTTCACCAAAACAGTGCTGGTTTGCACTTAGCAAATGTACTATTTGGTATGAAGGGCCAAACTTTTACAGTACTGCAAGGCTCCAGTGCATTTGATTCTTGTAATTAACCTGTAAATGCTGTCAGTCACATCACATCAGTTATGAAGAGACCCAGGTATTTTAGAACACCCAGAATACAGATTGACTGAAACCAGCTGGACTGAAAAAAAGAGGTAATATAAAATTTCTCAAATGCTCTGTGGGTTTCCAAAGAAAAGAATAAATTAACCACACATCTAAATATTTCAATTCTAAGATACACATCAAATATATGTCAAACTGGAAGTGTTAAAAAGTTTCAAAATCTGCTGAAAAAAGCAATCATCTTTTCTCCTCCCTTTTTACATACCATCTTCACAGATTTCAAAAAGAATCCTATATGCAGAAAGGCAATTCAAGAAAAATGATGCCTCAGTACTAGTTCAATTGAAAGGATGAGAATAGAGAAATGTTGAGTTAAACACAGGCATTAAAATTTGATCTTATAATTTTCACAAAAGATAATGTTATTTTATGGAGTTTTTTTAAAACTTTGAGATGTCATTATGGAATATATACTTGATAACATATTCACCTGTCAGGAGAAGAAAACCTAACATGCTACATAAAAAGAAATTTCTCTGTAGTGCTCAGTGGAATGGGCTACGCTTACGACACAAATCTTTATCAACCTGCATTGACCTTAGTTGTACCAATTTCTTCTAAAGAAAATAATATTTTAAAGTGACAAGATCTTCAGCTGTAATATAATGAGATTTAGGATGTGAAAATATGAAAGGCAGAAAACACCGGAAGTCACAAAGGACCATAAATCTGTACAAATATTTCTGTTCCATAAAAATATGAATGTTTCAAAATCATATTCATGAGGAGGACTTCCTTACAATTCTTTGTGTCTATGATGGATATTCAACACCTTAGAACATGTATGGGCCTCTAACACACTGAATAACAATTAAGTTTGGACATAGAAAAATTTCACAGAAATTAGTACAGGATTTAATGTACATTTTATATACTTGCAATTATGCAATCTACTAAATACAAATTTCCCTTTGAATTTGGAAGAAAGAGATATTTGTTCATGCCTGGCTAGGAACATTTCCAGTTCAGAAAGTGAGGACTACAAATAAATGAAGAGAAAGGACAGTTGAGCAGCATAGCTTAAAGGGTATGTACACACAGTCTTGGATGCTTTCAGTTAACCCTGTTACATTAACCATCCATTAGTTTCAAGATACTACTCCCCATTTGAATGGTGAATGATGCTAGCAATAAAAAGAGATCATATTAAAAGACTGAAGAAATTCTTCCTATAGATTTGAGTTCTGCACTTCACAAGGACAAACTCCAGTCAAGGTTACAGATGTTATGCCCATTCACAGCATTTAAATTTATTGTAATTATTCAGCATTAAAATCTAATGCACGTACTTCATCAGTGTATAGCCAGGTTCTTCAAATACAGAACTCTCATATACCTTTACTAAATATCTGCTCTGAATGAAAAATTCTAAAATTATTTTCATTGGAATTATGTACATATGTATGTAATGTATGCATGTTTTATGCATGTTAGGTATGTATGTAATCCATTTATGCATGTAATGTGTGTATGTTTATGCAAATATAAGACATAGAATCAATTTTTAACTTTAAATAAACTTGATATTTGTAATGCCAAACATTAAAAACATAAAATAAATAAAATTGCATAGATATCTATATAGGTATGTGTACCTTTACAAAACACGTTGTTACATTCATGTAACATCATGTAATATGATATGAAAAATGAGAGAAACACATTCAAAGTAGACAGATTGCATACAGTGACAAATTGGACCAGAGACTCCATAAAAGACAAAAACGAAAGGAGAGAAGTTTATTTTCTAAAACTTTAGTAAATCAAAACATTCATAGCAGGCTATCAAAGGCTGTTGGTGAATGCAAACAACAAGGAAACTAGCCATGTTTTAAAAATGCCTTTACAGATAAATCAACAAATCTGAAAACTGTATTGCTACTCTGCTGTAATACTGTAGGAATGCATTAATACAGGAGTAAAAAGGAAGATATAAATAGTGATAAAGCAGCATCAGCTGTAGTCCTGTAGCATTTCTTTGAGAAACAGAATCAACTTTGCTAACAAGCAAATTCTTGCAATTGTTTCATTTAAGAATCAAAATGTTAAATGGTTATATAGAGGAACCACTTAAACCTTATAAAAGAACTGATGGGACTATGATTTAGAGTAGCAAAATATAGCCTCTGGGGCTGCTGATTTACCAAATGTAAGATGTCTTTAGACCAGCCATTTTTGTATACTTTGGAGTACCCAAAATATCATTTACACAACCAATGACAATAATTCATTATGATGCTCAGGGAGGATGAAGACATTGCTTTTGTCTCACTACTCCAAATGGCCAAGTAATTATCCCACAACATTCCTTTAAGTAAAAATGATTTTAAACCATATGGTGATGGGAGACTGATATCTCAGGCCTTTAGCACAGTCGCCTCTAACTAGGGCATGAAAATTACCTTATTACATCATCAGAAGGCATGTAATCTAGTGGTCTATAAGTTACCCAAAGGCCTGTGCTTGACCCGGTAGCGCCTGCAGGAGTTTATAGGAGCTGCTATACTCCTCATCCTAAATACAATGTCACAGATCAGAGATGTTAGCCGGTTTAACATATATGTAAAGTAATAAGGCATCAATCACCTTCTACATACAAAGCACACATGGTTAATAGGATCTTTTTTCACAAAGTTACATGAGGGATTAGCTATCTTATATTTGTCAGTATGTTTCTCACACCCAGAGTTGAAGTCAAACTTTCTAGTAGGTCATTAGAAATTGATCCACAAGGACTTATGGATACAGCTATCTACCAAATGAAACATGCTTACTTCATTCAAAAGAGAAAGCTAGACTGCTCTATTACTTCCAGGTACATGTGCACACATACATATACCCCTCCTGATTATAAACATGCCAACTTAAACAGCAGATTGTAAAAATTGTGTACTTACTTTCAGCAGAAAAAATATTATTTGAATAGTATATTTATTTAGATTTGCCATCTCTGTGCAAAATTAGTTTTCAAAATTACTAATATTTTACTATAAACACTGTGTGTATCAATGCATGTAAAGCAAATTTCATGTTAATATGTCCTCTTGGCTAAACAGGCTCAGTACACTTCTATCAAATACCGCATTTAAACATTACCATCTCAGGAAAGGATGCATAAAAGAGGCACAGAGCATTTAATAGTCTTTTTGAACCTTATTTTCAGAAGTGCAGTACCAAAAACTCCACAATAAAATACATCTGAACAATACATGTTGGTTACTCTGACAGGTCACTCATACCCATAACCATTTCAAAAAACAGAATATGTGTTAAACAATGCTCTTAACAGGTTTATCTATCTTTGTCACTCAGTTCATTACTAAAAAAAAAAAAAAAAAGAAAAAAGAAAAATAGAATTTTTTTTAGAAAGAAATGAATTAATGATCAAATAAACGAACATTGGGTTAAAATCTACAAGAGCATGCAAAATTAAATGCTGCCTACCCATATTTCCCTTCTAATTTAAACCAAATACTGACAAGTATTCTTTCTATAGCTTTCTCTCTCTAAAGATATTCCGAAGCATTCCTCAATATTCTTAAATGGTGTTGGCCATATCTGCAGCTCTACTCTTTATCTCAAACAACTATGAGCTTTGACCTTAACCCCCTGACAGCATGCAATGTCAAAAGACCTTTACAGCACTCAGTAATTGCTGGGATGTATGTAATTTCATTTCATATGGATCTGTTTATATACATATATGTGCTCCAGGAACCTAAAGAAGGTGAGATACTCCTGAAAATGCATTAATTTTGTATGCCAGTAATAGTACTAAGAACTGAAAACCAAGGACTATAGAGGAGGAAAAAGAAAGAAAAGACAAGACATTCCAAAATATCAAGATTTCTTTGCAATAATTCAGTTTGGACTCTTGCTCGAATAATCATATCTGAGCTTCCTCAGATCTGTAATCAATAGAGAGATATTTAGTTATAGAAATTTTTATGAACCTTTAAACAAGTCCACCACTTGGGGTTACTCTATTCGTTTGAGATATTCAGCACAATAACAAGTGACTCAGTTAAACTGGCTGAAATCAGAAGTTTCTATTCAATGTCTATGAAACATATTTCTTAATTTCTTAATTTAACAGCTCTTTTATTATACCAGATCCTACCTTCTCCAGTTGCTTAAAACACAACAAGAATAAGCTCCTGAAGTTACAATATGTAGAAGGCTTCTATTAAGCATAAGCAGTTCTCAAAAGTTTGGTGGCTGGGGTTGACAGTCAATAATGTTCTCCAGGCAGATGTGGAAGAAGCATGACTTAATAAAGCTCTGAATATAACTTAAGTGCAAGAAGAATAACAAAGAAACAAAAGGGGGGGGGGAGGGGAGGAGAGGGGAGGGAGCGGCTAATATATCTGAAGGCTGTGCTGCCATTCAGTGGGACCTTGATAGGCTGGAGAGCTGGGCAGAGAGAAACCTAACGAAGTTCAATAAAGACAAGTGTAGGGTCCTGTACCTGAAGAGAAATAGCCACAAGTCCAGTACAGGTTTGGGGCTGACCTACTGAAGAACAGCTCTGCAGAGAAGGACCTGGGAGTTTGGGTGGATGACAAGTTGACCATGAGCCAATAGCGTGCCTTGGGGGCCAGGAGGGCCAACAGTATCCTGGGGTGCATTAGGAAGAGTGGCCAGCAGGTCGAGGGAGGGGATCCTCCTGTTCTGCTTGGCCCTGGAGAAGCCACATTTGAAGTACTGTGTTCAGTTCTTGTCTCCACAGTAAGAAAGACAAAGAGCTACTGGAAATCGTCCAGTGGAGGCCACAAAGGGTCTGGAGCATCTCTCTTATGAGCAGAGACTCAGAGAGCTGGGCCTGTTTAGTGTGGAGAAGAGAAGACTGAGAGGGGATCTCATCAATACATACAAATATCCCAAACCCAGGTGCGCAGAGGAGCATGCCAGACTCTTTTCAGTGGTGCTCAGTGACAGGACAAGGAGCAGTGGCCATAAACTAAAACACAAGAAGTTCCACCTCAATACAAGGAAGAACTTCCTTACACTGGGAGTGGCAGAGCATGGGAACAGCCTGCCCAGGGAGGTCATGGAGTCTCCCTCTGTGGAGACATTCCACACCCACCTGGATGTGTTCCTGCTCTAGGTGACCCTGCCTTGGCAGGGAGATTGGACTGGATGATCTCCAGAGGTCCCTTCCAACCCTAATTGTATGATTTGAGATAGTTCTCCTGCCTAAACATATAAACCGGGAAAATGTGACCAGTTCACTAAAACAGCATTAATCTTTTTCATACTATTAACTATTCTGTCATTTAAAAAGAAGGGTAGAAATAACAAAGAAAAAGAATAGGTATGTTACTACATAATAGAGATATTTACTAAAGAATACACTGAATGATTCAGAGCAATCCACAACAGCACTTCATACAATTGACAAGAGATGATGGGATGAAAAAGATACACAGTTTTCAATATCAGCTTTCCCACCCTTCCGCCCCCCCAAGAAAGTAAGGACTGAGCAAGGTTATTGGGATGTAGCCGGCATCAGGAAACATTTCGGCATGTAACCTAACCTAGCCACACCACAACTTGCTCAGAGAGTTCAGCTTCCACCAGCTGCCATCCCTGCTTGTTCTGGCCTGCTCCGGCTCACTCTCACTGCTAAAAGAATGCACCAGAACATTAACTATGCCAGCTTTATGACATCTAAAAGGGAAAGTCGAAAAGAAACAGTAGATGGATTGCTCAGGTCCACTTTCACAAAGATAAACAAATGACCACACTGAACAAACAAATATGCTAATAAAATAACTGCTACCAAAGACAACAAAAAACGCCTTAAAAAATTTCTGCCGGTCTTTTTGGTCTGCTTCAGCTACAACAATGAACTTGGTAGTATGAGGATGGAAACAGTGATTTCAAAGTAAGGGAAGATTTTAGTTTTGCACTGAAGCAGCAGTTCCAAAACTTCATACCTGAAGAATAGAACACATCTTTCTACAAAATACCTGCTATTTTTCAGAACTAAGCTTTAGATTGTATTTACGAAGAAACATAGTGGTCTGTGTGATGTTTTTCTCCATTTCAAGTACCTCAGAAATAAAGTAACTGATACTGTATTCTTCTGGCAGAAACAAAATTCATCGGGGAAAACTATCTACATTTCAATATACTTAGGTTGTTAGTTTTAAATAATTATTTTACAATTCTTCATTTAGAATTTGTTTTTCTTCATTCAGTACTAAAATAGTTTGCTCTATAGATCACTGCACAAAGAAACGCCATCTCCCAAAACGGCTGCCATCTGCCACTGCGAGAGAAGTCTCACTCTTCAGGGATGCTCAGTTTCAATACTCCCAGGAAAACTGGAACCCATAAAAAAGAAGGATGCATTTTCTGAAGAAATTGGCAACATTTTTGCAAGGGAAGAGAAGTTAAATGAAGAAACATTGAATCTGAGGCTAGATAAGATGAACTAACTCATTCATTCTGTCAAGGTGAATTCTGCCACAGTGATTCTAAACTAAGGAACTTGTTTTTAAGGAATGACTGGTACCAAAACATGTACACAAGAATTTGTCTTTTCAGTTCCTCCTTTAGTGTTTACTGATGGCATAAATACTTCAGGCATTTGAGTAAGTTTGAATGTTTCTGTTTTTTTTTTTTTTTTTTTTTTTTAAACTGATTACATTTTTGTTTGAATGATAATGAGTGAGTAAACATCATCACCACAGGAATTATAAAATCCCTGTAAGTGTTTTTACTGTCTCAGGAACAGTTTAATTAGGAACTTCATTTAAGTGTACGTTAAAAACAACTCCAAATACAGAAATACAAAATCTAAGTATTTGTTGTCCTCGAGCATGACACTTAAATAAGGAGGAGTATATTGTGCAGAAGGAAAAGTGGAATAGAGACACAAGTACTTGTGTATTTACAAAACCTAATAGTCACACACTAATGCCAAGTGTTTAGAAGCATTCAGTCTTATTCAACCTAAATGATTCTATGAATCCTGCAAGAAATGCCTCTGTAATTCATACTGGCAAGTAAAATTTTGAGGGGGCAGCAATAAAGCAGCCATGGACATAATACCTTTTATTCATGAAGGCTTAAAGTGAGCTTCTGGCTAAATTACATAGCAGCCAAAGTCTTCGAACTGCTACAAAGATTTAGATTAAAATACCTTTAGGAAAGGCAATTTTTAACATTACATTAAATAAACATAGGCAAGAGTTTATTCACACGTATAACCTGTGTTCTGTTATAGGTAAAATACTGTTTTACTTGGTCATTACGAATTATGAGTGCAGCTGCTTCCTCAGGAAAAAAAAAATCATCTTAGCAAACAAAGTTCTTTCTGCTGTTCATTAATTATTTGACTACTACAGCTTCATTAAATCTGTCTAGTTTACAATAGGTAAGAGATGCTCCATTTTCAAAGCTACTGGGTTTTTTAAGATGTCTGCAAACCAAATAAATGAAACAAGTTTGCACTGATTGCTGCCAACTCCCTTACGATCCACTATTTAAATGTAAAATTGCTATTCAAAATGTTTTAGAAAGACTTATTTTCACAACCCATATGCTCAGTGGGACAGACCATAGGAATAAAACTTATGATGTCCAGCAGTTAACAAAGGATATTACCAGCCACAACACACATAGAAAAGTCACTGATAAAATGCAAGAATTATTAATTTTGGATGAGCTGTCATCTCTGATCACAGTCTGGATATAAAAAAAAAAGCCTGTCTGTCTTCTTTATGTTCCTTCCAACTGTCAAATGACAGGGGAAAAGAATGGTCTGCCAGCTGACAGCCACACTGCTAAATTTCTCATCTGGCTCCATTGCATCCCATTCTGTTGTGGGAGGCAGACAAATGTTTATTCATATATGGCTGCACATAAAGATTGAGAACCAAACATTTTCCTATCTGACAATGAAATGTGAAAGCCAGACTAGCCATGAGCAGTCTTATATCAACATCTTTTTTACACATTTTGACATTAAACTGTCCTGGAATTATACTGAAACTAAACTGGCAATACATCAGGTAGACACTTTTCTACCCTACCACACAAAGATTTAGTTATTCTCAACTATAATACTGTGAAAATCACATCAGAAAATGCAAATTAGTGGCTTCCACCACGAAGCCTAAACCTCAATGAGGACATAAGAAGGAGGTGAGCTTCGCGTGAAGCCACTGTACCCTTGACACCATTCAGTTAAGGATCATACTGTGTAGAAGCTGCCACGGGGTACCTATATACTTGAATTCTATGTATGTGGATTTTATGTTTGCAATGATGCAGACTGAATCAAATGTACGATGCCATTTTTATTTTTAAAGACATACTTCATTTTCTAGCTGCAACAGATCATATTCTTAAAAGCGTAACAACCTTCACAAAACAAGAAATACTATTCTCCAGCTAGAATAAGTCTTGGTTTTGTTAAGTGACTGAAGATAAAGAATTGCTACAAAATTTCTAGTGAAAGACACTTCCACAGAGGTCAGAGGTAGAGCAGATGTGAACAACCGTATACACCTGCAGCAATGCTATAGAAGTTGCACAACTATGAAAGCTGGAATGAACAATTTTAATAGGAATAAAATGCTTCATAAAGATTTCCAGTAGTATCTCATTAGAACACATTGTGGAACACTGCATTCATTTTACATTGCAGTTTTTGGGACATCCACTAAAGCAGGAGTAAAATTCTTGAAAATTATAGGCTTAGCTGAATGGCAACTACAGCGTCTTATTTACATGACAAATGACTGGTCTGAGCATAAGACAGCCAAGCCTAAACTTCCAATTTAGTTATCCCTCGATTACTTTCACATCACTTGAACTCTTGGTCTCAGTGTTCTCCTTTATAAAAATATCATGTAATATTTAAGCAACAGAAAAAATTTGAGAACTAGTCCAGATAATTCTGTTTGACAATGAAAACTAGAATATAAATACTTGTTATAGAAGCATTTCCTTATTTCTGGCTATCTTACACCTACCCATCAAACCACAGAACTGATGTATAACTGTTTATGGAAGATACACAGCCACACTCTGAAATAATAAAAGGAAAAATATTGATTGCAGAATACAGATCAGAAAGCTCAAGAAGCTCTTTATTCACAGGTGATGATAAAATCTATGCATATGAGCCCACATATATTTACTTCTTAAATATGTTTTAATTCAAATACGCTCTTTTAGAAACAGTGGTTTTGCAAGACATTTTATAATTGAGTCACACCTGTACAGCCTTTTAACTCTCTCTTTCTGACCCTGACGGCTCATGCAGCCTTCAGTAACTTTGTGATTGTACTCAATTAGAATTCAATAAACAGTTCTGTTGTCAGTTATATAACACAGAAACCAGCACTCCCCTATTCATCAGCAAAGCTGCACAGCATTAGTATGCACCAAAGTTTAGAAGCTGCCATTTGGACACAACATGTTTTTGTATTAATCTGTTTCCTTCCAGGAAAAAAAAAAAACAAACACCAAAAAACAACCAACCAACCAAGCAACCAACAAAAAAAAAAAGCACACAAAAAACCCCAGAGCCCATTACTCTTGAAAAGACTAAGAGGAGCAACTTTAAATGATAGTTACTTGAGGCTTACACTTTGGCTTTACTTTAGAGGGGTGCAATTTAAAGGAGTGTTTCCATCAGTCATGAATAGGTTTAGTATTTCCTCAGAATGAATCTACTTTCAAAAGATCCATCAGTCTCCATCAAAATGAAAGATAAAGAAGCATCTTAGAAGATGCACACATTGCTCTTCAGAACTCACTCCTCTTCACTCCTTCATGGAGTTTTAATATTCACACCCTTTTGTGTTTAAAATGTCAAAATAAAACTATGTTCATTAAGGACTATTTTCACACAAATGAAGTAGGAGCACAGTTGCAGGTAGTGTTCAAGAAGGAAAGGTGAGTGGATCAGTAAATTACAGGTGTGTGATGTCCTGCAACTATGAAAATGTTTATATATGATATTAACTGAACAATTTAATTTGCAAAAGCCTGGGTTCAGAGAACCCATTTAAAGTATTAAATGTTCCTGTTTCACCAATCCCTTTACAAAAAAATTATTTCTAAGCTGTAAAGCATGTTCTCCTGACAGTCTCTTCTGACCTTTTGACATACAAAAGAAGAAATTTCTTCATGTGGCTTTCATTAAAACAATGGGACAAAGTCACTTTATACATACTAATCTTTACATAGGTATTTGTCGTATCACATTTTTTGAATGGAAGCTTTTCCACCCATGTTTTCTTTGTAGCGCAGTTTCTGTTATTAATGTTATTAAACAAACAAAAAAAATAGCAAGCATGAAAAAGGGACAATAAATTCTATTCTTCTGTGTATGTTATCATGATGTGTAACTTCTCCCTTTTCTTCTCTTTTCCCTACAGCAGAACTGTGGAAACTTTCTCACAAAATTATTCAGTTTCCTGCATACTTTACAGTTTATTTTCAGTTAATAAAGGAAACTTTTTATAGTGACCAATACACCCAGCTTAGCTGAAAGCTAATTGCAAGATCAACTATAGGCTCTTCTTTTACAGACAATTGACATCTTAAAAGATATTCATATGCTCAGAGCTGTATTTCATCCTGTAGTAAGGGACTGTGACAACAACAGTCATCATCAAGGGGGAGAAGACTTGATTGAAGTTGCGTAGAAGCTTCCACACAGCTTTTTAATTCTCCCATGTCTTAAACAGCAGCTATTCCTGTCCTGATCTTTGCTCAGAACAGATGACAAACATGCCTCAAATCAAACTCAAAGCCCAAGATACTACATTTTAGTAAATCACATACAAACCAGAGCTAGATTCATGAAAGCATTAATGTACACTTGTCAGTTTTGGAACACTTTCAACTCAGGCAAAACAGAACTGCAGTCTGAAGGTCCCACAGTTGAAAGACCTGGCATGTACAACACTTTCACATTAAGATGGGCATGCAGAATGCCTCTAAGATTGCATGCAACAGTATCTTTTGATTTCAGTTAAGCTATAGAATTTATACAAATCCAGGATCATATTTCTGGTTACAAATGTTCTCTCTCCTTCAAGAGGGGCAACAACGTACCTTCTCACACTTAATAATGCACCCAGCGTACTGACCATTAGATAACATCTTCGTTGTTCTAATGAAGCCTGCTGGAAATGGAGGCATAATACACCTGTAACTTTAATGCCCCTTCTGAGGTTGATCACAATTAAAGGATTTTCTAGCCTGTCTTCCATGACATGTCTATTACTATCCAGTGCTCCATCTCAGAGACACTGGGCAGCTGTAACTTCTCCTGTATCAACAGGATCTACACAAGGATCTACACATACAAACTATCAAAAATGTACTGAACACAATTAAAACAACTTATTTCCACAAAAATACTCTGAAGTGTTGACAGATGTGTTATTTTGACATAGTGACCTTGAGTCCCTACACGATTTTCTGCTGTTCATTATACATATGAAATGTGTATTAAGATTGATAGCTAGAAGAGAATTTTTGAGTCTGCAGATGAAATTACTCTATCCTGGATCAACTGCTACACACTGAATTTCGTTGTTGCCTGATCCAAGACCTATTAAAATAATTAAAAAAAAAATAAATCACTAATTCTCAAGAGACTTCAGATCAAGATAAGTATTACTTAAAGTTTATTTCTTGATTTTCACCAGTTTTTCAGCAGACTTGCTCTCTGTGCTCTTAGTCTAGCTCATTCAATTCTGCAGCAGAGTATCTACAGCCTGTATGAGCAACCCCTGATGTTTCAATGTACCTAAGCAAAGGCAAGCTGGAATCAGGGCAAAGTCAAGAGATTGCCAGCAAGACAGCTAATGAGAGGCACATATACCCGCGAAGTGAAGGCAAAACAATATAATAGTTAAAAACAAATAATTTAGCCTGCATAATACCCATTACTTCTTATGACAAATAACCATAAGGGAGCTCAACTTTGGTTTGTGAGTGCAAAATTTTTACTGCAAAACTTTCCACTGATGCCAATAAGATAATGAAGCTCCCATAAACAGTTTATTCTCATCATGCATTATGGGATTTGCACAATAAACAGATCAAGATATGTTTTTATTACTATTCTGTACTGTTACCTGATACTGCATGTTCCATTTCTCCAAGTTTTCAGGCATAGAGAAAAGAACGCTCTTGATTCTTCAGCAAGACATTTGGGCTCTCAGCTGTGGTAACTTTTTACATAGGTAATGAAGACTGAAAATGTTTCGCCCCAAACCTATTAGTAGCACATTTTCCAACAACTTCAGAATCATCAAGGGACTGAAAGTTCTTCCTCCATGCAGCCCTGGGAGGTTCTACTGTGAAAGCAATAGCTTAACCTTAATCTTGGAGTTTTCAAGATTTTCCACATGCATTCTACCTAAGTATAAACTAGAAATACATTTTAGAAGTGGTTAGAAATCTAAACAGGCACCCAAAAAAAAAAAAATCTATTTCTATTCACTTCTAACAAATACCAACAACTTTCATGGTTCTACATGAGTGACAGCACCTGCCTCAGGTAGAAAGAAAAGAAGCTCAGATGCTGTCCAGGAAAGTACAGGTTAGCTTTACTCCGGTTACTATTATTCAGGACAGGCAGCATGTTTATTTACACAAGGGATACACTAAGCAATCCAGCATTAAAGGAGAAGTATTTCAGTGGGTATCTTCCACTCAAGAAATACTAGGCTATGGTGAAATGTCCAGCAAAAGGCATTAAAGACCTCATAGAATTTTGATTTTAATCCTTTGCTCTGAGTAATATAAGAAAGTGCCAGTAGAACTTCGGGGGTGCAAAGTTAAAAAGCATTACTACATCCAGCAGTACTAAATTTCAATTTCAATAAAAAGTAGAAAAACTGCAGCTTTACCATATAAACTGCCACCCAAAACTCTCTTAAGTTCCATTTTATTTATGGATCCAACAGCAAATCGGACTAGAGAAATGTAGAACAGAACAGCAAGTACTAAGGACCTACAATTTTAATTACATTACATGCTGCTTCTGCTTTAATTATGTAAAAGAGCATTAAGTAACAAACTGTTTATGCATGAATTGGATAATTTATACATCAAAAATTATTATGATATTTGGATCACACTGTCTTTTTAGCTCTTTCCTTCACCTCTTCAAACTCTCAACTGGAGTAATAGTAAGAGAAATACCTGTTCTAGGCTGGGATAATGATGAATTACATTTTCCCCACTGATCTTTCAAACACAAAGCACTTACTCTGAAGAACTGAATCAACAACAACACAAGCCTGGAGAGAGAGCACATTTCATTATATCCCAAGTATGTTTTTAACAGCATTACAGGCATGACAACAATGGAACAAAAAAAGAACACACACTTTGGGGCTGTCATCTGTTGCTGTTGTTCATTAGAATTTGTTTTCTAGAAGGGGGAAGGATGTGAAGTGAACTTCTGGAAACGGTAATGTAAACTATGAATTAGCATTTGAACCCAAATGGTTTCACCTGACTTCCACTGTATTATTAACACTAACTCACATTTATTAAAATTAAGAGCATTTCACATTTTAATTCTTAAGAGTTATACAGAATAACTTAATACAGTGTAGTGACTGAAAACGTATTTCATGAAAATATTTTAATATTTCCAGTGTTTCACAAGACTACTGAGCATTGCTGCAGTTAGTCCTATCTAAATACTGCAGCTACCATCCTTCTGGAGACTTTGGTCTGTCAGATGCAGAGCTCTGTGTAGGTCCCAGGGACCCACAGACAACGCGGTGTAGCTCAGAGGCGGCGAACGCGATGCTGAAGGGGCTTGTGCCGCCCGGCCCGGGCGCTCCGCGCGGAGCTGTCCGCGGTGCTGAACGGGCGGCGCGGAAATCGCCGGGCGCTGGGAGCGCTCCAGCTCCCACACCACACATCAACCCGGGCAAACGACCGATAAAACTGATCTGCCTCACGTCGCTATAACGCTGTCGCTTTGGGAAGAATCTTAGCAAGCCTTTATAAACTTCCCTTCCAATGTCTTTAAAAAGTGCAGGAGGTCTGGGACAGGCAGACTCTAGAGTCTGGTTTAGCTGAACAGCTGACTGTTTTCAAAGCAAAGCATACAAGCAATGTCGTATCAATAGAAAGACTAAACCTACCTGGCTATGCTACTAGTCACTGCCCCATGGTCATGCTTCCAGAATGGCTATTGGGTCTTCCCAACAATAAATCATAGTCACAGACTACCAACACAATGAAAAAGCTGATTTCTTTTTACCAGCATTTTAGGTCACCAGCAATTTCTCAGTATTCATCCAGTAACCAGTGATAATTACTAAACTGCTAGCTCTTTATTTCCAAACGGGTTTTTTGCCTCATGCCTTGTAGAAAAATTTGCTTATGCTTAGGTTGGATTGCTTCTACTGAAGTATGAAGGACACAACACCACAAGCAGAATACAGCACCCTTCTTCTGTTCTATGGAACAAATTCCCTTCTCTCAGTGAATTCCTGCTTATTTAAAACACACCAAATGTTTACGTATGTTTCAGACAATAATCAGAAAGGAATGTTTGAACCGGAACAGGAGTGACAAACAGCTGGTGCAAACAGTCCTCCTGGACACAACCAACCATCTGTGAGCTCTATTCTACAGAGCTCATTCATTCTATTGCACATAACAGGATGTTTTCTTGAATTAAAGGCACAGCTGCCTTCAGAAAACAGTCAGCTTTAAAGGTTATTTAACAAACATTACATTATCAGGGTTACACAGTATTTTCTTTTTCCTGGAGAAGAATATGTAAGTCACTAAACAAAAGTATCTTAAAGGTACTTCTTTTATTCAGATGTCAGATGTAACATAAATTTTATGACTATACAATGGACATAGATTTTGCCCTATATACTCTTCACCTTATTTTTTAAAAGTTAAGTGTATGTAGAAAAATGGACTGTGTAAATTCAAACGCAAGCAGATATCTAATAGTGTAAGTGAGGTACTATGGGTAACAAGCTCCTTGAAACAGAGAACTTCCTTTAATTTTCTACATGAATGACGACCCCTTGAAGCTGCAACTCGCTTCAGGCCCTGTCATGACTGCTGCAGTTTTTGGTGTCTCTCATTCTAAAATATGGGGTATTGCTATTTTACAGGTATACATGTGCACCGTACTGACAGGCAGCACTTAAAGCTACATTAACTATGATGAGGTCACACGACTGCATAGCTCCTTTCATGTACTTTCATATATGAGGAAGTTCTTTAAAATGGTCAGTTAAAAAAAACAAAATGGAATGACAACTTTAGTTTTTATTATTGTTCTTTTCTGATCCATAAGGGATTTATTCCTAAGACAATGAAAATTTGTAACTCTACCTGAAAAAAAAAAAAACCAAAACAAAAAAAACCACAAAAAAACCACAAAAAATAATCGAATTTCAGAGTAACTACTTAGAATAAACTGATTCTTAAAGGAACCTACAACTGTTTGGTTATTTTCCATAAAATTTTCCATTTAAGGTTTCTGGAAAATATATAGAGTAACTTAAACATTTATAGAGGGGTTGTTTTCAGCTTTGCTCTTCATGCCTGAAGCACTAGTGGGAAGATACACCAGATAAGGCTCCCACATTGCAGCAGTGCTACTTATTTATTTCTATACAGAAAGAGACCTCTTCACGAGTCCTTCTGTAGTTTATAAATATGCTCTCTTGCCAGAACACTTGTTTATTGAGTGCAATATCATTAACCAGTTTTCAATATCTTTGATATTAATGCAGCGAAACTGAGCCAGGAAAAGAAGTTTTGCATCTGCAAGGACTGCACAACAGGATCCAATTTGGCAAAAAGTCTTCATTAACATAATACTTCTCTAACACTACCCTAAATAGGGGACTATGGTACCATTTCACATTGAAATTATAGCATTCATTTGCAAAGAAGCAGAGTACTATCCAATTCTTAATTTATCTTTTTTTTTTAACTGATTGGTACCAGTGCAAAAGTCTTCTTTGCCCTTGAAATCTGACATTTCAGTTTTCAGCTCAAAGAACCTCTAATCTGAAAACGCAAAAGCACTGTGTCTATGAGTAAGATATTTTTCCTCTCAAAACTTTAAAATCTGTCTGGTTTATGTTTCAGTTGTGCTGAAATACCAAATTTTAATGTCTTGGTAAAAAAAAAAATACAACTGAAATCAGAATTAAATTACTTGGACCTGTGACAGTATATGTGAGTTTTTTCTAGAGCTTTGATCATGGTCCTCCTACCTTCATCCCTACCCTTCCTGAGAGTTTTCTTCAGTGACATTCCTAGAGGCTATGCAGCACTAAATAAGTCAAATATAAATCTTCCCCATCCTCTTAAACACTCTCCTAGAGTATGTTCATATCTGAGACTGTGCAGTGAAGATTACATACCTTGCACAGTGCAGACCATTAACCATGCTGTCAAGAGAAAACACACAGCATGAAATTTAGTCACTGGGAAATAAAAGACTGTAGCTGTACATTTGCTACCGGAGACTGCAGGCATAGCACCTAGAAAGCAACTTACAACCTCAGGGCTAAGCGATCCCATCGCATACCTGCAGGTGACAGTCCCTAGCAGGCAGAATTTCGGAGCAGGCAGAGCTTCCCTGGCTCGTATCTCACTGCATTGTGCCCTGTCTCCAGGGCTGAAGTCCATTCACCGACTTCGGCAGGCATGCAGAGACCACTTCTGCTTTCTGAACCAGCAGGACGTGCCCAGTACTTACCACCACCACTGCACCTCTGGACAACCTGCCTCGCACCCCCATCCAAGCCAGCAACACTCCTCGACCCACACGAGAAACCCTTACCTGGATTTCCCTTGCATGGTACACGATGATGAGCCCAAGCAGGATAATCGTAGACAGGCTAATAAGGCATTTCAGAGCGAGGGAATACAGCGACTCCTGCAAGAGAAAGACACGGCCGTGCCTCAGAGACCCCGGCGAGGGGACACGGCGGGGAGGGGACAGCGGCAGCGGGATGGCCGGGACACGGCGGGGAGGGGACAGCGGCAGCGGGATGGCCGGGACGCGGCCGGGAGGGGACAGCGGCAGCGGGATGGCCGGGACGCGGCCGGGAGGGGACAGCGGCACCGGGATGGCCGGGAGGCGGCGGGCCCTCCCCTGCTGGACCGGCTGGCGGCCGGGGTGCTACCTTGGTGTAGGCGCCCCAGGAGAGCTCGGTCTCGATGACCATGACGACGATGCCGAACATGCCGAAGATGAGCGCGTAGTCGCTGAGGCGCTTGCGCTTCTCGAAGAGCGCCCGGCGGTGCCCCAGCTTGTAGCCGATGTTCTGGTTCTTCTTCTTGCTGGACTTGCCGCCGCCGCCGCCGCCGCCGTTGTTGGTGCCGGCCGGGCCGGGCCCGGGGCCGGCGGAGCTGTAGAGCGCCAGGTTGTTGGAGTTGTTGTGCTCGGGCTTGGAGACCACGATCTCCGGCGCGGCGGGGCTGCCGGCGGGGGCGGCGGGGCTGGCGAGCGGCGGCTGGAGCGGCTGCGACTCGGAGTCCAGGTCGTGCAGGTTCCTGCGGGACGAGCTCAGGTTGCTGAGCGGCCGCATGACGCCGCCGTTGTACCTGCAGCTGCTCATGGCTATTTCGGTGAAGGGGTTGCTCTCCCGGCGCTGCTGCGGCTGCTGCTGCTGGTGATGGTGGTGGTGGTGGTGGTGGTGGTGGTGGTGGTGGGTGCTGCCGCTGCTGACACTGCTGCTGGGGCTTGCTGCCTGCTGCAGGCTATGGCACTGGTGGTACTGGGAATACTGGTGAGGCTGCCTGGACGCGCCGGCATGGCTGGAGGGGGTGAGCTCGCTGACGTTCAGCTGGCTGCCCTGCCGGGAGGAGGCGGCGGACGAGAGCGGCGAGGAGTGCGTCCGAAAGGCGCCCGAGAGGGGCGAGGAGGCGCGGAGCAGCAGCGGCAGGTTATCCCCGGCAGCTGCCGCAGCAGCCCCGTAGTAGACGCAGTTGTTGCACTGGAGGCATGGGCTCTGCTGCTGCTGCTGCTGCTGCTGCTGCTGCTGCTGCTGCTGCTGCTGCTGCTGGAGGAGGCTCTGCTTGTCCTGGCTGTGCTGCTGGCAGTGCGGCGGCGCCGGCGGGCGCTGCTGCGGCAGCGGCTGCGGCTGCGGGTGGTGCTGGTGCTGGTGCTGGTGCTGCTGCTCGGGGCCGAAGCCCGCCGGGAAGTGGCGCGGCGCGTCCATGCCGGGGCCGTTAAAGCCGGCGGCGGGCCGGGCGGCGGAGCGCCCTGCGCAATGCGTGACGGGCGGCGGGGGAGCGTCCTGCTGCCGCCACCGCGGGCCCATCCCGGCTCCCGTAGAATCGCGGCGCCGCCTCCCATTGGCCGGGCCGACCAAAACAACGGGCATCACGTCACCTGCGAGGGGCGGGGCGGGGCGGGGGGTGGCGCGGCCCCGCCCGCGCGGGGGTCCCGCCCGCACGTGAGGG
>JAWWEE010000085.1:16884461-16907243 GCA_035221455.1 Xenops minutus | reverse complement strand
CCCCCCCCCCCCCCCAGCTGGGCAGTATTTTCTTTGCAGCTTGGAATATCAGCTGCAAAGTGTGATAGCGTGGAAGGTTTTCTGACATCTTTGACTTCTCAGTAATGTTAAAGATGAAATCCATCAAGCCTTTCTAGACTAAAAGCCTACATCTTTATAATTTCTGCATCTCCCATGACATGCAAGTTCCTTTGAAATCCTTGAATGACTTTTAGTTTAGAAATATGAGTGAGGCACTGCCATGAGCAAAGTTTTTAAATATGGTCTATTAGAAAGCTTCGATAATTCCTAATCAAGGTGTACCTTTTAAAGCAAGCATACATAACACCCACACAATCAAGCTACCCTCACTAATGTAGTAAATATCATGGGTTTACTGTATAGATAGATTATTTAGAGACTGACCAAAATTTAAACATGACTATGTTTACACAGCATATCTTGTTCTGAAAAACCACTCTTAAGTAGGAGTATATGTGAAATACAGCATCATAATTCCTTGTGATAGTTCAAATTTTGTCTAACAACCCAGTTTCGAGTAAAAATCCACACACTTCATTGCATGAATGATAAAACACTTTCATTTTGAAATTACACTGAAGAGTATTTGGATGGTGACCATTGCACTCAGTTTTCATGAGTACCTGTGACCAAGGAAAAAAAGTGCTTTTATTTTTAAGAGTGAACAGGCTGGTGAACACAGCTTCAGATAGTACACTGTTTGTTTGAAAAAGCACAATACTATAATTCCATCTCACTGGTCCTGTTTTGTCTGTGTTTTCAAACACACATGAATCGCATGGTTCTTAGAAAATTAAAGTCTCAGGGAACCGAGGCTTCTGTCACTCTGTGAATAAAAGCCATGCTGAAGGATGCTTTCAAAATACATGTTTTATGAACAAGTCAAAGATTAGATAGGCCTAAGTTTCACCTTTCCTTTTCTGTTCACTCTGTGTGCTGAGTGTTTGATTAAAGTTGTTTTCTTTTAAGCTTTCTCTTTACCAGAAGATAAAGTCCTCATGACCTAGTTTACCATGGAAAGCTTTTTAAGAAATTTGTAAATGTCCATGTTTCATTTAAAAGTCAACAAGGCTCTGTCCTGTAACTTCATCTACTCTGATCATGCAAGCTTATATTGAAACTGTGAAGAAGAAAAAAAAAATCTTTTTAAAGTCTTGGTACACTAAAATATCAGATAGCTTTGTCCTATATGAGGAAATCACTGCATTTATTTTTCTGATTCATGTGTACAAGTCACAAGACCCAATTTCAATACCTCTACTGCTGCTATCCTGTTTATTTGTAGAAATGCAAGGACAGTGCTGTTACTACCTTTTAGATATTTAATCTAATTGCTTGGTTGTTTCATTATGTGAATAAACAAATGAATATTCCCACGTTTAACACAAGAGGTCATACTTATCACACAGCTTGTTATAAAACTGATCAGCTAGGGTTTTACTTCAGTTCCACTGTGCGACCTGGGATATCTCATCAGAATTTCAAGGTACAAGCTAAGAATTGAGAGTTTGCATTTTTGGAACTGAAGAGGTAAATCTTCCCTTCTGCAGTGCTGATTAATGAGATGGAATAGAAAGTGCTATTTATCCTAACATCTTCCTTTGTAAAATAATTTTGGAGTTGCCTTTTAAAAAAGAACGTATTTTTTTTCAGAAACAAAACCTATTCTTGTGAAGTGACTTGATACATTCTGTTGTACCACAAATTAATTGGCATGGCAGCTCAGAACTGCTAATTCATGCTAAAATGGGAACAGTGAACCCCTGTGGAAGTAACATTATCTGTTTGGGGTTGGGAATTCTGCTTTTTTCCCTACCTTTTCATTGCATACTGGATGGAGCTGCACTTACTGATTATCATAGGTCCTGCTTCTGCCTTGCCAAAAAGGTTAGTTTTACACATAAGTGAGTGTGTGTCTATATGCGTGTACACACCTTAATATAAAGTAAGAGAGAGACACTTACTGCAGATCTCACAATAATGATTATGATCATTGGAGATGTTTGAAAACCAGATTTTTTTTCTAAACTCTCTAATTGCAAGAACAGATAAATACTCTTGAACAGTAGAGTAGTGAGCAAAACTGTACCAACAACAGGATAGGAATCGGAACAGACATAAAAATTGTATTTTTGAGAGTAAAAAAAATTACTATGAAATATTTAAAGTGACAGCTATTCGTTAGTCATTTGAAAAGCTCACATAGCAACATGCAGTGGAGATACAACACCTACAGGCTACAATAAAAAGTATTTGAAAGTTACTTTTGCTGTTACCCTATTGTCTCTGCTAATGCCAGACTCCTGTTAAAATAACTGAGAATTCTGCACTTATGAAAAGGTCAGAAAAAATATAAAAAGATAGCAAAAAAAGGGAAAAAAGGAACAGGGAAAAAAACAACCTAGGAAATTCCATTATCAAAGCACATTATTCTGCACAAGACCTAGGAGTTTTTAGAAAGCATTAAAGGAGAAAACCGTGTCTGGTTCAACAAAAAGCTATTGGGTACACAGCTTATATATGTGTATAGACAGAAAGATGCCATTCAGTAAAGCAGAGTCACATTAATAAAAACAGAGGTAACTCCAGCAGCTATCTTATACATAAGATTATTCAAGGGTATCCATGCAGCAATAAAAATGCTTACTGAGACCACACCAAATGACTGCAATACAGCTGCCAAAATACTGGACTTAGAAACTGACCATATGAGCCACATGTGTAAACTACCTTTTTCATGCCATCTAACAGGACTTTTACCCACCAGGTGTCTCTTACATTCAGCCCAGCAACTTCGGATGTCACATCATTATATACCCTAAGTGAAGTCCCATCCCTTCTCGACCTGTGCTCATTTCAAAGATCTCTTGATAATGTTCTACTCTGGTGGGGAAAGGAGAATAAATATCATGACTCCATACAGATAGTACAGGTACATATCAGGAGGATGCATGCTTTACTGTTTCTTCTTTTGATT
The DNA here is from genome assembly GCA_035221455.1 of Xenops minutus. NCBI lineage: Eukaryota > Metazoa > Chordata > Aves > Passeriformes > Furnariidae > Xenops > Xenops minutus. The sequence continues at coordinate 16,904,245 of JAWWEE010000085.1, read as the reverse complement.
TTATACAGTTCAACTGATCTGCACATTCTTTCGCTTCTCTGGCAATATCACTGATGAATTTGCAGGTTCACTCCAGTTTGAAACCTTCATCTGTTATCTGAGATATATATGATACAAAATATAAGTACACTAGATTTACCACAGCTCCAAAACAGTAACCAAAGTTTTCAAAAGTGGGGGTGTCTTCATTCATAGGGATGCAGCTTAAGAAATATCTAGAATTGCCACATGCCTTTCTTCCAGTCAAGGGGCATTAAGAGATGGGGGTTTGCTATTTTTTTGCTAAAAACATATTACTATTATTATTATTATTATTATTATACATGTGGAAAATACTGAATGCAGTCCACAAAATAACTGGTAAAAGTATTTCTTCACTTAATTCACTTTCCCATCTTTTCTGGGTATTTTTATGGTACTTGGAGGTCACACAAACCTAATGACTTCCTCCTTTGACTCTTTTTATCATTATCAACGAATATTACCACCTACAAAGAATTTCTTGGCTAACTAATTGCATCAGCATTAGTACTATTTTTCCCACTGATACAGGTACTCCACAAGTGACTCTTACATTGTTTAATCAGACTATTTTTAATTACTCTCACAAATTAGTGCAGTTTTGTAACAGAACTTTAACTCAGTACAATTACTGAAATACTAACATTGTGCAGTTTTTTCTACTTCAGCCTGCACAAGAGCACAGAGTGACTTTGAGTGTGTGTGGGACTAACAAGTGTGAGAATTTACTTTTAACTTTGCAGAATACATTTGAAGTATTTGAAGAACTTTAATGTATTGAATCCAGTGAGACAAGGCTTACCTCTAAAAATAAGATCATACCTTGCCAAGTTGGTAGTGCACAAATTGAAGATGTTAGCAGTATTGTTTCAATAAAATAAGTCATTTTTGATTCATATAGTAGTTGGTTCTAAATAATTAAATTCAATTTGCCCACATTTTAAAAATAAATACATTTTGTTTTCATTGGTACTTTATCATCAATGCTTCCATTTTATTTTGAGAACAGTTACTGACATTGTTATGTTTGGAGAATTCATTTTTGATTACTTAATAGCAGGGTCCCTTATTAAGCAAAATGTGAAAGATAGACTTTGCTTTTATCAGTTGACAAGTATTTGGTGTGTATTACTGCTTTCAAATCTTAAATGCCTTCTACATGCTTCCAGTCACCAGCCCTTCCAACTGGAATCATGTATAAAATGTAAGGTTGCTTTGGTTTGTTTATGTGAGCTTCTTTATTTGTTTCTGAGTCCTGATACCCTGAAAGACTCTACAATTTCCACAGCACATTCAAATCTCTTGTCATGGAAGTCTGTTTGTTCGTTTGTTGCTGTCATCATCATACCTAAAGCTTTCTCGATGTGTTCATAATGCACATAAATGTCAATATATGTTGTGGTCCTGACTGCAGAAATCATCTCTTTAATATGTCTGGAAGGTTTATGCACTTGCAGAACAAATGGAAGCAGGGAAAATACAGAAGCCGATGTTCAGTTTTATGTTACCTGCAGTCCCACTACTAAATATACACTTAATAGTATTTGTGCAGCTGTTTTTCTAGCTTATGAGATGGCCAATTCAAGAAACAAGTTTGGGAAGAGGAGTGGAGTAGTCACTGACAGAAGACCATCTCAATCCTTCCTTTCTAACTAAGCCTGTCTTCAGTATCTTCTTTTCTCCCCTTCCTATTACGCTCACTCTTCCCCACTGCAGAGGAAACAGGACACTTAACGTTACCTGACACCACCAATGGGTCGCCTGCTAGAAGATAGGGAAGAGTTTTTCAAAGTAGGGAGTTATTCAAGCAACCTGTACTTCAAGTTGGCTCTGGCTTGATAAGCTCAGAAACTGAAAAACTCTTTGAAGTGATATTCCAGAAAGGGCTGGGATGTTATAAAATTTTTGTTCTCTGAAGTATAATTCTCACTTTCTACTTTATCCCTTATTTTTCCATACTACTCAACCAAAAGCTATCTGTGTTTTTGAGCAAAATACTAGGCAGTTTTAATTGCAAAAACTAAGTATAAGGAGAAAGAGTTTAAGACTTTTCACATAACCCATAAAATCATACATCATTAAGAAACCATTCTATATAATTAAGCTTCATTCCTTCCTGGTGAGTAAAAGACATCTCTGCAACCCAGTATATGAGATTAGTAGTTCTTGAATTAGAAAAGTGACATTTAAAAATATGTATAAAACTGTAGACTGTCTAAAAAAATTAGGATAACCAGATCATTTCTCAACAGAAAAACTACTTTAAAAAAAAATATTATTCTCCACATCTTCACTCATTCAAAATATGTTCTACAATAGAATAATCTGATGAAAAAATAGGAAATATATGGACTTTGGTTTCTTTACCCTGACCAGCCATTTAGATTCTTTATATTTTCAGAAGATCAAAACTGAGTTTGAAATGGAAAAGATCTTCTCACTTTAAATATGAAATGTGTGCTGTAACTGTTAAAAAGTATGTCTTGAAAATTCTGTCTCAGAATTATTATACTAATACTGAAAATTTGTCAGTGTTCAAGCTGATCTGCATAAAACTAATTCTTCTGTCCCACAGAAGCCTATCCTCTGGAGAAGAAAGCCACTCACAGGGCATAGTAGGAATCCATTTTCCCCTTTTACTGCAGAATGATCAAGGCACATAGGTAAGAGATCTTCTTGTACTGTCTCAGGAAACAGGTGACAGTGTTGAGAGAAACAAGTCATCAAACGACCATATACTACTTGGCAATGAAAACTCTTTTCAAGGACAGAATTCCAGTATTCAGCAAGTCACATTCTCTGAAGGCTGGAGAGGCAACATCTGCCTGCACCTCCCCATGCCTCATTTCTAGGCACTTGATGCCCCCTGCAAAGTTCAAGCATGTGGATTACAGGGGTTAGCAACCCAGTGTGCAGAGCTTGAGCTAGTCGGGAGTATGAACTGAGGAAGCCTGATTTTTAACCAATGACTCTTGTATTCAGAATGTTCTCCTAATGGAGTAGGAGAATAAGCATTTTCTTTTAAATGCCATCAGCCATTGTGTTCTCCTCTTAAATGTAAGCTAGATGTGTTTGGGTGTTTAGTCTTCACATAAATACAGCAGGGAAGAAAAAGTGATTTTGCTTTCTGCCATCCTGCATGAACTCACACATGCACTCCATCTCAGAGAGCAGGTCCTAAAAACCAAGCTGTATTGTAGCTGAGGACAGGCACCTTACCATTGCTTGTCCATAAAATTTGAGATGATTCATTGGGTCATTCAGAATAAGAGTACACAAGACACATAGATCTTGCCAAAAAGTCAGACTAGGAGTAGAATACCCTCGTAGGAGGTACAGTGAGGCCCCTTAACCTCTCCAAGGGTGGTGTACAAATATTCACCAAACCCCCAAAGTTCTAGTGCTGTCCCCTTTGGAGGAGCCACAGGAGCCAGCTGGCAATTTCCAGACTCATGATCAGAATTCTGCATCTGCTTCAGTGCAGTAAAAGCATTTGAATGCTCGGGGGAGCACACAGCAGTTTGAACCACAGACCCTGATGTTACTTTCAGAAAAGCCCTGACGTCTTAAGGCTCATACAGCGTTTGCTAGAAATGTCTCACAATCTCTAAATTTATTCTGACATTCAAGGATTCCTTACACTTTACAATACCCCAATCTGCAGTCACTGTTAGTCTGGTATATTAAAATCAGCATTTCATCTCTCCTGTTAGATATGTAGGAAAAGGAGGATTCACTACAAGCCAGTGTCATCATACTCACTTGTCATTCAGCTTACATGTATTTGTCAGATTGGTTAAGTTTTTGTTCTGCTGCCCTTCCCATGCAAATGCTACATAACTCATTCCAAGAGGTAAAGCTCCTACATGGCTGCTAGTTTAAAATTATTTTAGGTTTCTGCATGCTCTTTACTAACTCTGGAAAGTAACTTCAGCTTTGGCAATTCCTGTTTCAACTTCACTAAGATTTTTATTATTTGTACTTTGTTTTATGTATGTTTTGCATAATAGGAAAAGGAGAAAAGACTCTATTTTTTATGCAAATACTCACAACTTTGTTTATAATATGTGAAGTGTGTCATTAGTGAAAAAAACAAGCCACATTTTAAAAAGTTTGGCTATATTTATTCACAAAAACAAATCAATAAAGTCCATTTCTGATTTCTCAAAAACCAACTATTAATTAGTGCTCCCATTTCACACTCCTTTCATGTTCCCTTCTGTACATGAGAGGATCAGAACAGAAGGTTTTGCTTATCTCCTTCTCAGGTTGTTAAATTTCATGTGTAAAAAAAAATAAAAAATCACAGAATGCATTCATACCCTTGAAGTCTGGCAGCCAAGCCTTGAAGGTGAACACTATCCCTTCGGTTCCTGCACTGATGAATAGCTAGCTATCCAATGCAGAAAAATACCAAAAAAGTGGCAAAAGAATGTCTGTGGTCAAAACACTGTGCTCTCCTGTGGGACTGGATCTCCCAGAGAAATCCAGAAGACTGAAAGTTTGCAATGTATTGGGTGACAGTCTAGCAATAGGATTACTGAATAAGGGAGAGAATAATAGTACTTACTGTGAAATTATGTGTTTATTTTCCCTTTATTGCAAAACTAAACCACATTTTTTTTTTCTTTTTTTTTTTTTTTTCCTAATGTAATGACATGATACTACATGTTGCCAGTTTCTGGTTTCATCAGAGATAAAAAATAATTCATAAATCTGTTTTGATGTGAACGTAAGTTACCTAATTGCTCTGTTGAAGAATAAATTATTCACAGTTTTACTCCTTGTAACCTTGTTCAACTCTTTTGAGTGTAATGCTGTCATTTCTACAGGCACAGACCAAGACCAAATGTGTATGCCAGCAAATGTTTGTTCATGTCTTTCTGCAAAAGTATCTCTTTGTAAGTGTGAACATGTATTTTGTAGACATAGTCCAAATGTTTACTCTTGAAAACTGTTCTAGAAGACAGTGGCAGATGTAACTGCAGATTCTAGGAGAGGATAATAAATTCATCAAGTATAGGAAGCATTAACAAAAAGATACGCAATTACAAGTGTAATTTTCTAATGAAATGTAGTGATTTTTATTTGCAGAAACGTGGCTGCTGTATCATAGGCACAAACTCTGCCAGTATATTTACGTCTACATGTGTGCTTGTGTAACATCAGAGCCACAAGCAGACAGGGAAGTTGGGTGCTAAAGCGCTGGAAGTTATTGCACAGTTCCCACACTTGAGTGAAGACTGTCACTTCTGTTTATTAAGAGGCAAAATGCGAACTTACATGAAAATGCACACTAGTATGCTCATAAGCAATTTCTCTGTAAGCAGATAAAAGCCATTCAAGTGGATCAGTATTGCCTATTGGTCCCTGATCTGTAATATAAAAGTAACTCATAGCAGCAGAGCTTGAAATGAAAACAAGACAGCAGTCACTATGAAGGAGTACTGGAACTATGGTAGAAAAGTGGAAAGAATCATAATGAGGGATAAAAAAAAGCTGCAATTCCAAAGTAGATGTGACAGGAGATGTTAAAAAAAAAAAAAAAAAAGTCTGAGACATGGGGATTGAAAAGTGTAATTACAAAAAAAGTGATGTTTTGGCCAGAAATAGGAAATTCATACAAAAGAAATTGTCTAAATTTCATGTGTTACCATCACTGAATCTCTTAAAATGCAAAAATGTCAGAAATTAAATGCCAGTGATAAATTCTGGGAACAGATTTTATCCATGTAGAATACAAATACCATTTTGGCCTAAGTCCTGAACAACAAAAGGTGGCTTGCTGATGTAAGGTACTTGCTCTTTTAAGAGAAGTCCTACTAGTGAGAAGATCTTGTCATTTTTACAGACTTGGTCTAGGTTCTCAGCAGATGGAGGGGAGGCTGACATTTCCTTCCTCTCATGCTCAGCTACAGAGGGCAGATAAGGCCTGTAAGCACCAGGACTTTCCCTCTTTGTAATCTGTGGGGAGCAGGCAGTGCCCAGGCTCCAATTTTAGGCCAGTATCTTACCCCTGATGGGAGCTAATCAGAGAGTTTGGTGTATGGAGAGTTCTCAGAACTTGGCAATAGGTACAGAGATGATCCATTCCCCTTGCAAGATCTTACAAGGGCAGGAAAATAGGGAATGCGTTCACTGTTACTTTTAATGATAGGTGAGAGAAGGCTGATGACTGTGGCTGGATCAGTCCACATGCAACCAGTGACAAGCATACCTCTGCTGCTGGTAGAATCCCCTTTCCTGTCCATCTCCACTATGCAGGAGCCTGACAGGGTAGGCAGAATTTCTGTGGTCTCAGCCTGTGCTCTGTAGTAATTTTGGCAGTGATGACTATGATATAATAGGTTGGATCTCTCTTCCAAAGCCTCTTTTTGAAACACTAGTTATAAATCTAAATTGATCCCCCATCTGTCTTCTAATCTCTCTGATTTAGATCTCAGACTTACCAAGACAGCAATTTGCAAAGGTTCACATTTCAGGAAAAAAAAAGTATCTCATTATAAATTTTGAATAATCCCATTTCTAGAATTTCATTTACTTGCTGCTAACATTTCTGGTGAGAGAGGTGCTGTTCCTTTTGTTCCTGTTGCATTTTATTTTTAGTCCCTTTTATTTAAAAAAGACTATTCTCATAACATGTTTTACTAGAGAAGGCCTCTCAAAAATCCAAAGAAACGAGAAGTGAATGTCAGTTTTTTTCTTTCACAAATGCTTTCTATGCGTGGCCAGTGGAAATTATCCATTTCTTAGCTGCCATTAGAATAGAAGCACCTTTCTTGAAAGGGAATGTCCAGCACAGCATTTGAGAGAAGAAGGCTACTGCAGTGTCTTCAAAGTACTAAGCTATTCTTGTTATTCTTCATCCTATTACTTTTGTATGCATTTTGTCTGTGACAGTATACTGAAGCTGTTCTCTGAGCTACCTGCAGTGATGTGTAATATTCCTACCTCAGGTGACTTTGTAAAAGAAGATTAAAAATTGTTCATTTATTGCTATATTAAAGCAGTAGTTTCCTAAGGTTCCTAGTTTTATGTCATTTGCTGAAGCACAGTTTATCTATAACGTCCAAGCAAAGAACTCATAATTAGTAATGATGAGCTCACTCTAACATCCTTTATCGTGTTAAGGCATGAGAAAAGATTAACCCAGTTTACTCTTCAGGAGGCTTATGAATGTTCAAGTTTTCTTAAATGTACTTATCACAGAAGAGTGCAGTCAAAGGAACAGATTTATTTCTTCTCTGCCTGGGAAGAATGTGACTCAGGCACCCAGCAAGTTATGTCAAACTCTTGGAGGAGGTGTGACAGATCTTTCAGAACTTTTTGGATGATACTTTTTGCCAAACTGACAATTAGATCAGATGCTTAGCAATTCTGAAAACTAAGCCAATTACTACTGATGAATTTTAAAATGTATAGGCATTTAACACTAGGCATTTAACTCTAAATAAACTGTTAATAATAGTGTATAAACGTGAATTGTCTGCTTGAATTTTTTTCCTCACAGCTCCTGCATGCAAGAATCCAGTTTTTACAATAATCTAAGTAAAATTCTATCAGCATTTTTATAATTTCTGTTTAAGATCCTTTTGCATTTTCTTAGTTTTCTCTGAATAACTGCACTCTAAACATCTCAAGAATGACATTTTTAAGGGGTGATTTTGGGCCACTAAATTGCCCATTTCCAGTCATTTTTTTTCCAGTGAACTAGCTGAGCACTCACTGTACGTCTAAATTGGGTTGAAGATGTAAAAATAATCCTGATAGTTCAGAAATGACAAAGGATCAGTGAAGCATACAAGACCATTGGCAAAACAAACAAACAAACAAACAAACAAACAAAAACATTGGAAGAGAATCCAGATTAGGATTAGTTTACAAACTTATCTTTGTAACTGTATTTTCTCAATTTTAGAAATTAATTTGAAAAGATGCTCACTTAAGGTGGGCAAGTATTAGGTATACTAGATCACCTTTCTCGTTTCAAGATTTGCCTGTTTTGAGTAGCTTCTCAGTAGCTTGCATATTGTAAAATCCTGCTTGCAGAAAATTTCCTGGTAGATGGATTTCTTGATCATGGCTTACATTGTCTCTCACCTTATTATATCCTCAAAATAATTTCATAAAATGATGAATTCTATTACACCAGACCATAAATGTTATATACTTAAAATTGTTAACCAGCGAAACTTCTCACCACTGAATACCCACCTTACTCCTCACAGCATCTCTTAACCTCTGTAATGAACTAGGATGCACCCCATCAGCAGTGGTTGTAAATATCTATTTCTCAGCACTATAATACTTCTTTCGTATCTAGACACTAATATAATCCAGAACCTCTACCTTCCAATTACAACTTGAAACTTTACCTAATACACACTGGAAGAGTTAGTCATCTTAGCTGTGAAATTGAGAAGCAACATGAACCTGATCTAGCCAGCAGGCAACTGTCATCTGAGGGGCAGTGGCACTTCAGGAAAGTAAGATGCTACCATAGAGTACCCAAGATAGATCCCAGATCAGAAATGTTTCCTGAGGCAAAGTATTCATCACCACTCCCTGCAAAAATGGAGAGGAGGTAGAAAAAGAAAAAAGAGGATGCAGTGGTACCTGGGCCATGTTTCATCTGCTCAGCCCATGCCCAAGCTGCAGAACAAATAGGATGAATATCTTCCTCTGCTTGATGAGCTTTAATGTGCATCTCTTAGCTCAATGCTTTAATCACTAACCTAGAGGGTTTTCTGAAATAAAAGTCTTAATAGAATGAACTTTAAACACTCATTAGTACAGGGTCTGGAATCCAGATTTCCAAGTCCCAAATGATTTCTTAGCCATTAGTCTGCAGTGCTTTGCAATGGCTATTTAATTATTCTGTTCAACAGTAAGAGTAATTGAAAAAACCTTACCCTATATTCTGGCAATTAGAGATCCTGCTCAGTGGAATTTAGTATTTAATCTCATAGATCTATAGCATGGTCTCTCACATGCTTGGGGGCCGTTTTAGGTCTTAAGATTATTTAATAAATGAATTTGTGGGAACAGGTAGCAACACCTCTGTTTTGAAAAGAACCATGAGGGAATGAGAGAAAATACATAACAAGTTGCAAAAATGTCCAATGGAGTTGGCCATAATGGTGAGAGAGAGGTAGAAAAAATACTTAAGATCAGTTCTGGGCAGACAGAGACATGAACTGCGTTCTTAACTGGTCATCACACTTAAGATTCTAGCCCTGGGGATCCCTAAAACCAAGAGACTTGAGAATTTGGCTAGTGAAAGAGAGAGCATCTGTATAATCAAGTAGTAGATGTGAGGGAGGCCTCAAAGCCTTGAATCCTAATCTTACATCTTTCACTGAGTCCTCCCTAAAGAAAGATCCAGATGGACAGTTTGAATACTTAGGCTATACTGACTTTGTAGTAAAAGAGGATATGGGGAAAACAAATAAAAGAGGGAATATCAACCAATATTTATATATGCATTTCAAGATGAAATAGCTGAATTACTAACTGCAGAATATATAATCTCTTGCTTAAGACTACACCAACTCCAGACAGATGGCAAATGGCCTATTATGGTACAAAATTTCCTGGGAAAATAAGTGACACTACAGACCAGTAAACATTAGAACATTAGAACTGTAAAACTGACTAAGAACTATAATAGAATTAATGCACACCTGGATTGATATGATTTTGTGAAATAATTGATTTTTTCTTCCCTTTCAGGAGGAGTTCTATCTAAAAGTCAATGGATTTCCTTGAAGAAGTTAATGCAATGTTGTAAGCAAGGGACAACCATTTAATGCAGTTGGATTTTCTAAATGTAGAAGAGCACAAGACCCTGAAATAAAGTAGTTATTTTGCAGTAAATAATCATTACACGGTTTTTTCCAATGAGGCAAGTTTTCTTAAGCATTAAAATAGACCTTTATGTTGCAAGACCATAGAATTAAAATTTACTAAATCATTTACTGAGGCAAAATAGCAAGTCATTTCATCAAAGCATTTCAAGCGCATTCATTCTAACAGATTTTTTTTTTCTCTCTGCATATACACTTCTCTTTTGAATTCTTTGTAATTGTCTTTCACCTAACAGAGTTAGCATTAGCAATCTACATAAAAATAGTTGTGCTTATCTTGTAGACTTATACATGTAAATAAAATACAGGGGAACTGTAGGAATTGAACTTCAATATTTGCAACTACACTATATATATAATTCTGTAAATATGTAGAGCATTGTTTTATACTCCTTTTGTTTTATTGTACTCCCCAAGGTGGCTAAGCGAAAGAGAAAAAAAAGAGAATCTATTTTAGATTTAGTTACAGTTTTTGCAGCATGCAGTATTGTGAAAAAATACCTTTCTACTTCAAAACTGCTTCCCACAATATTTGTACTTTGCAGATGATTTACAAAGGCTTTGATTTTAATTTGGGGGAGAGTAATTGAAACTACTGAGGCATCAGAGAACTGAATAATTCTACTAGATCTCTTCTTCATAAATTGAAATGAGATCTAGACAACACAGGGGTTTTTATCCCATCATATGTATATGCATACCTTTTGTTCATTTGCATAATTCATCAGTATGCTTCCTCGTAAGTTCTTTGCTAAAGAACCTAATTTTTCTATATCTTTTAAAACAATTACTTTTTTTTTTCCTTTAGAAATGACTTTAAAATTTGGCTGTCTTATTTCTTGACATATATACTTGCCATTTTAAAAAGAGTCAAGCTTCAGAAGGTGCTGAGAATCCAGTCTCAAGTATCATGCCTTTAAAATGTATGAAATCACCAAAAGCAGTGGTTCCAAAGTCATTGCGGGCTTGCAAAAGTCTTGAACTTACGAACTGCCCTATGAAACTGCGGCTGATGCAAGGAGAAATATCACTCTGTGTATAACATTCCCATCAGAATTTTGTTTGATCCTATTTTTTAAGCTTTGTTTTCTGAAGTATGTTAGCCAAATTCTTAATCTGAAAATCAATATTCAGTAGGATCAAAAGCCTATGAGAGTAAGATACTAATTTCAATAGATCCTGAATCAGATCTCCATGCAGAGTGATACCAGCTACTCTACCCTCTCTGTTACATTCTGCATACTACACCATGCAGCCACTCTGGTCTCACAGTTCTGAGCATTGCAAAAGTATAACCTTCAGGTAAGGAAGCCAGACTTAGGCATTTAGGCTCCCTGTGCAGATCCTGTTTTCAAAACGAGTTCCACAAGAACTAGCTAATAGGTAAACACAAGTGTAAAAAATATACATCATATGTGTCCTGTTCCCCAGATTAGTAAGCAGACGTAAGTATCTCTCTCCAGTTCAGAGCCTGAAACCTCTCCAGAGCACATGTCAGTATAGAAGCCAGCCAGAAACAGGAACAGCATCTTACCTCCTACATCACAGTCTTGGTATTAGAAATTCATCTCCTACCTGTTGGAAACCCTCACAGACTAATATTTTTCTGTCTGTATCTCTCTCCTGCCAAAGCATTGAATAAAGTCTTTGAGAAAGAAAAAGATAAGGAGCATGACTATATATCCTATGCAGGATTCAGTGAGACAGGAATTCCTGCTGTCCAAGACTGATATTTGTCCTGTACCAGTCCAGAGCATCACCTACACCTCCTCCTCCAGCTGTGTTTTGGGGAAAGCAATGTCTGTGGTTATATTTAATAAAAACTGAAGAGCTGTAGAATTTGCATAATGCATGCTGTATGAAAGTCAACCAGACCACTGGCTTAAAGCAGATGATGGAGCAATGTCTAATTTCCGTGTTGAAGTGACCCTGGTATTAGCTCAGTTGGTTAGAGCATGGTGGAGAATTTTATCGCTGTATGGGCCGTTCCCTTAAGAGTTGGACTTGATGATCTTTGTGGGTCCCTGCCAACTCAGAATATTCTGTGGTTATGTGTTAACTGCTCAGCAAAGACAGGACAATGCATTCTGGTGTAGGAGACCTTTAGAGGCAGAAGCTAAAGTGATTGAAGGTTAGCCCTGAACAGATCCCTGGAGGCCTCCCAGGTGAAAGTTAGTGTTTGTGAGTACTTACCATATTTTGTTGATTGCAAAATATCATGGACAAGGAGAAGACAGGGTATAAAAATCCTTCTCCTCTTGTCTGTCAATGTATTATATGTATGAACACAGCAGCAAAGTATAGCAGCAATCTTGAGCTCCCTTGTGTTGCCACTCTTTGGCAGGCCCACATTGCTCTAGTGATTTAGTCTGCCTACATTCCTCATGTGCTTGGTCACTAATAAGAAAGAAAACACAAAATATCCATGATTCATTTGAGTTCTCTTATTTGTGATTCATTAACAAATCTTTAGGGTTTTGTAAAAATATGTTTATTGGAGTTAGGCAAGATGGCTAATAGCAACAATAATTCTTTCTTTGTTCCTGTAGTATCCTCAGGGCTGAATTATAGATATTTATATGTATTTGAATAAATTCATGCTTCTTAATGCTTTTTTTTTTTCTTATGAGAGTTATGAGAGTTGTAGATGTGTTAATGTGATAGATAAAAATTGGATAAGCATAATTGTTGAGAGCGCATTACTTTAACCTAGAAAGTAGAAATTGCTTGTCCAGTCAGTTCAGATATGTCCCACAGCACATTCTCAAAGTGAGCAGCAAAAGGAAGCAAGCCCAAGGCTGTCTGAACCTGTTAGTGTTATAATGCCCTGGGCCTCACTGCTCTCCAAGGCTTCTGTTTCAGTCAAACATTGTCTTCCAGTCACAATAGCTAGGCCACAATTTCTAAAGAAAACAAAATTCACTGGACCAGGGCAAGTTGACAATTTTGTGGGCTTGTTTGTTTTGTGGGGTTGTCTTTAATAGACAATTATAGCAAATGCATTTAAAATTTTGAGTATGTTAATAATACCAGCTTGAATACACATATTAACAAGTACTGAAATTTACTATAAATGTACATTATATTATCATCTGTTGGTAAAATAATTGAATCTTATTATCATTACCAAAATGATAAAGTAAGTTCCTGTTTACTTTTATGTATAGTTTTGGTGTCTTCTGCAGTTTACTCACAGGTGTGCCACTACTACAGTCAGATATATGTAAATAAATATGTGAAAGCCAAAGAAAATATTTATTTAGTGAAGCTTGATGAGTAGGGAGATGTACGTAAAAAACTGGAGTATCAGCTGGATATTTTATTTGTGTGATGCTGTGGAAGAAACAAATTGCAATACAGGTTAATAAAGAAGCATAACAAAGGCAAAAATGCCGCCATTTACAATGCATGGAAATGGTTATTGTTTGCAAATCATGGAAGCAATTTAGCTACAGAAATTTTGCTAGACATTAAGATAGACACTGGTGAGGTGAAATTTCTCTTCCTTTGTCTGTCTTTGACTGAGCAAGGATAACTGTTATCTTTCTGTTATCTTTCACACCTTCTGCGTTTTCTGACATGCCCTAGTCAAACTCAAGGTGAAGAATTGCATTTATTCAGTAATCAATTTTCCTATGCTTTTTAACCTATGGTATCTTAGGACTTGTCTGTGACAAGTCTCTTAGAGAAACTCTAGCTCCGGCACACAGACAGAACACAAGATGTGTGCTGGGTGTGCCCTGATCACAGACCATCATCTGGTATATCACACAGGACACCTTTCTTCTCAGGTGTGTTTCCCCCCGATTCACAAAAATGGAAGTATTTTTACATTGTGCTGTAAGTGTGCCTTAATTTCCATCTTCCCTTTAGCTACATTAGTACAGCCAGGCATCTTTCTGCGTGTGAGCCAGTCCTATCCCATCTTCAGTAACATTGTTTACAGTCTGTAAGTTGCAAAAACAATGCAGTTACATTGTTCACGTCCCAAGACTTGGGTGACTTGTCCCTAGTGCAACACATTGCCTTAGCACAACAGAAACAGGAGCTTGTCTACACCACTATGGGGACAGTTCACTTTTCTCCACCTGCAGCAAGCTCCCTAGAAAAACAAAGTTGTTGAAGGTCAGGAAGAGACACTTTTGAGCTGGAAAAGATCCTGTTCCTTTTCTCATCACCATTTGTGCATACTTTGCTATGTTTGCAAGAATGTTGTAGTTGAAATCCTGCCTGTCATACCTATGTGATTAATCACATTACAAACAAAACCTTGACATGGACTGAACACTTGATAGTGTGATTTATTGTATCTTGATAAAACCTTAATTTATAGTACTCATTGATTTAAGCTATAGAGTTCAATATCTTTCATGAATAAAACTGGATTTGACCCTAGATATTTGCTTGTTTGCTTCTAAAAATAAAATCAAATGTAAACAGATTAAATGAAGTATTATCCTTCTTGTAGAGCCCAACTTAGATAAATATTTAAAGATATGAATTGTAGTTGTTTTCTACCAGTCCCCTAAACCGTTGTTATGTGTTAAAAATTAAACACTTTTGCCTCTCTATTCATTTTTTTGGCATCCTTCTAATGTGAAAAGTGAACTAAAATGTTGTAGAATTTCATTTGATAACATAGTTAAGAGAATTAATATTTCTAATTAGACAAACACAGGGCTCCACAACCATCATTCCTTTGCCATTCAACATAATCAGGGTTTTTCTGATCAGAAGAAAAAAGTCAGAACTTCTTGACATAGAAATCTCCTTTCTGCAAGAAGGTGGCACCAGGCCAAACTTCTAGAACATCCCTGAGCTGCAGAATGCATATTTTGCAATTACAAATTTCATTTTTTTAAAAGTTGCATTCTGTTTTCTCAGATGGCTGTTGCTTCTGCATATACAGAGCATGGGTGTCAGATTTCACTATTTATTACTCTATTGTCATTCACCTTGTCACCTTGTAATCAGGCATATAAAGCATTAGCTGCAAGCACACATGAAGGAAGCTGAGAAAGTCTTCATATTGTCTGTTGATAAGTGAGATAAGTATTAACATGGAATATAAGTTTTAATATAATCAACAGCCTTGTTATAGGACCACGAGTTGCATTCCTTGTGGTCACAGGTCAAACTCTAAGCATAACACAGCCTGTATCTGGCAATAGTAACAAGAAAGAAATCAGACAATTTTGGGGTGTACTGCCTGATATCTTCCCGGTAGTCAAACAAGCCTGTGTGACTACAGAGTAAATCACTGCACAAGAGCAGTGAAAAGACTAATATATTCATTCAAAATTAGTAATAAGATAATGTTATTCCTTAAATCATAAAACAAACATTTTCATTTAGGAACAAGAAGAATTTGACACATGTCTTTATTTGGGAAGAGTGGACAAAAGAAGAGGGGAAAAAAAAGAAAAGGCAAAAGTATGCAACTTTAAAAAAAACCAAAAATCAGCATAAGGTAATCCACAATAAGTTTACTTATTTGCCAGTACATGTGCTGTTAATCAGAAGTATTCAAGTGCTCACATCTGTAGTCCAAGTATTTTCAGTAGTTTTCACATCTACAGAAAAAGGGATGAGAGCTAACAAATTGTTTTATGAATCCTCCACCTATTTTAGTATTCCAGACAGTCTTTCTCTTAAGACCAGTCATTGAGGAAGTTAAACAAACTTAACAGACCACTTGGGCAACAAAGAGACAGTGGAAACCACAAAAATGCCCCGTCTTCTTAAGAGAATGCCAGAATATGCACTGAGTCAAAACAAGTGGCTTACTGCATTGTTTGTTGGGTACAGCAGGAAACAGCATAACAAATTCTACAATTCACATTTACTGAAACCTAGGAATTGCCGGTTTTCCCCTAGAGGAGAGAGATAAAATATGTGTCTCACTGAAAGAAGAAACCAGGGTTGACATTTACATCGTTTAGAGAATACTCAGCTTTCAGGAGTGGCACACCCATAACTACAGTTTCTGCCTCTTCCCATTTTCTGAGCCATCCAATCTTTCTGTCAAAGCCTCATAGACTCCCATGAGGGAGTATTAAGATAACTGTCATGTAGGTTTTGTATGCACTTGTTTAATGTGTTTGTGCAGTGGAAACATGGAAATAAGGTGTCAGACATCATTACCTGTACTAAGCAAGGGCTGGATTTAAAAAAAAAAAAAAACCAAAAACAACCAAACAAACAAACACAACAACAACGACAAAAACAGAACAAAAAAAAAAAAAAACCTCAACATTTTTATGTAAGTATGACTTGATGACAAACTGAATTTTGGTAGAGACAAAAGTCCAGCTTCTAAACTGCGTGTGTTAAGTAGTACTAAGCTCTTGTACTGCCAGGATAGGAACAGCAAGAGGGTTAGGTGGATGAAAACCATTACTGAAGCTGGAACAGAAACAACTCTGACATAAACAGAAAGTTGTCATATGCCGTTAAAATGGAAAACAAAAACTGTTTATCCCCTCTATACTCCTTTAGTAGTATTTCTTTTCCCTGACAGACACAAAGAAAAACAGTTACTAATCTCCTTTCAATGCATCTTTAAGCACTTGTGTTTAAAACCTGGCTCAAAATTGTCTCATTTTTCCTTCTGTAATGGTGGTGCAGTTATGTCATAACAGCACTTTGCAAAGGGACAGGTGCTTACGTGTCTGAGCCTGAAGCAAGGACATGCAAATGGCTCCTGCAACTCCATGGAATCTACTTTAAACTGTATTGGTTTCAAAATTCAGTGCCCAAGCCCTTGAAACTTGTTGATGGCTTTCATGTAAAAAAATTATAGCAGAGCAGACAAGCACTAAGGGAGTCTGGTGCAAACTGACAAGTTATTTATATTGATAAAGAATAAAATATACAACTACCAAGAAGATATGAGAGCAGAGACTCCACTAAGATTTTATTATGGGATCAATCCTTACTTAAGGATGAGATGTATACATGAATAACCTCTTTCCATTTTCCAAAATATATTTTTCACCAACAACCCAGTATTTTTCTTTGTTCCAGCTCTTGCTTGGAGCACATATAATTGAGTTTTATGTGATAAGTCTCTGGAGGCTGCATTCATCAGGCTTATATAAAGATAGCAGAGTGCCAAAAAACAACTCTCTTTCTATCACAGAAAATTGGGATGAAATAGACCTCTACATGTCATATAGTCAATTCTCTTAGCCAATTCCTTTCTGGCATTCCTGACACCAGTTTCTCTCACCTGAAAGCTACAACTAAGGGAAAATACATTGTCCTCTTAAGACAATCTCCACAAGGGCTAAAAAAGTCTTAGAATGTTTTGTAGCATTCTGATGGAATGTTTAGGAAGGAAAGGGGAGGTTAGGGAAGGGAAAGTTTGAAAAGGGAAGGGAAGGTTTAGGAAGGGAAGATATGGAAAGGGGAAGGAAGGTTTGGAAAGGGAAGCTTTGGGAAGAGAAGGTTTGGGAAGGGAAGGCAAAATACGTTAGATGCTATATTTCTTTAGTGAGAGTGTCTCATGACCTTTCCATAAATGTATTGCAGAAATACAGTTCAGGTGGGAGCTGCCATGATATAAATATAGAATTGATTAGAAAAGTCATACTCAGTTCTCAATGTTTTGATAAAAATATATCAAATGGGGTTTCACATTAATGATTCTGAACCCTTGAGTAGACTGTGCATTTAATATGTTTGTATGTGTGTAAAGTGGAAAAGATTGCACCCACTTTAGCAGAAAGAGAGCATGTAAAATTATCTTGACAAGACAGTAATCTGTGCACAGTATTATTTTCCCATGGGATTAATCAACTGCAGAAGTTCAACTTGAAGAGCATCTATGGAGCAGCTATGTAGGAAAGGAGCTGGGAATGGAATGACTCACAGATCAAAGAGGCTTTAACAACTTATACTTTTACAACATGGCATCATCTGAGGTACTAATAAGACTATAAGTAGTCAAACTGACAAAGGAACCCGTATGAATAAAAGTCTTACTAATGGGAATACTCTGGTCTAAGATCCACATTTTAAAAACTCTATTATAGCAGTAGAAAGCTTTCAGAGGAGACTAACAACTGGAAACAAAAACTGCAGGGTGGCTGGGGGAATCAGAGATGACAGGGATGTTTATTTAATTTAGGGACTACACTTCAATAAGAAAATTAATAGATATTTTCCTGTGTCTCCCAGATGTTGGAGAAGAGCAATAATGCTGAATTGCATATGGGTTAGATGTCTTAAATGATATAAAGGGTTAACAGCAAGAATGTATTATGTAACAAAGAATGTAGCATCTTCTAGAAAAAAAAGACTTTTGCTTGGCAGCTTTCCAGAGGAGTTCCTGAGGTTGGGAATGAACTAGATAATCTCAAAGTCCCTTTTAGCTGTATTCTTTGTTGTTCTGGCTATGAGAGCTGAGCATTTATCTCCTGCTCTGAACTAGTTTTAGAGAAGCTCATGACATATTCTTGGTCCAATGTACATAATGGCTCACCAGCTTAGATCATTCATTTCCTGCTGTGGACCTCATCTACACAATGCATGCCATTCTTACCACAGTCAATACTGCTGTCCCTCACTGACCTCTCCAGTGCCACTACAAAAAACCCCTGTGTTTTCTGACCTACCTTATGTTTGTCTCCCTGACATATTACTGGAGGGAAGAGTCCTTCTCCAAATCCATAGTTGTTTGTCTTTTAATTAAGATTTATTAAAAAATAAATAAATAAATAAAAATCCAGTACTGTTCCAGCCATAGGTTTTTTTTCATCAGCTGCTCTTGTAGGAGAAACATAATTGAAAGTTTCGTTTAATGGGATATGAGACACAATTTTATGTTCCATTAACAGGCACACAAAGACAGAGTGTTCTCCGTACTCAGTGTTTCAGGACTCTGGTGTTTTGCCAATACCATGTGATGCAGATGTGAGCAACATTGTGTTCACATGTCTATTGGAACACAACATGCAGTGCAGTACAATGCCGTGTTTCAGCTTTTGTCTGCTGATGGCAATAACCCCTTGAGCCAAATGCATCTATGTCTCAGAACAATAGATTTCTTTCTTTTTGATGTTTCTAATTTAGAGTAACAAATGGGTTTTATTTATTTCAACTATAGTTAGTTCTGGTAATAGAGCTGGACTGATACCCACATAAAACAAAGCTGTGTGTTCACCCTTTCTTTTCTGCTAGTCCTGCAGAAAAGCTTTAAGATACAAACACTTTAAATATAGTGTAAGTAATCCATCTGATTAAAAAAACACTTAATTGTCTTCTTTCCTTGCCTCATCACGAAATTCATTAACAATTTATTTTTTTGTCCTCCTCCACAGGAAATTTCATAACATTTCTGAGAACAAGTTTTGGTCCCAATGTACAAGAATGATCCCTTCTTCCTGAGGGAATGATACTGCTTACTACTGGCAAACTTCTATCAAATCTCAGGCTTGTCATGCTCTCTGACACAAGTACTAGATAAAGAAATTTCTCCATTCCCTGTTGAAATCTTACTTCTTCAGAAAACCATTAAAAAAATAAAGAAAACTAAATTAAGACATCTGAAATCAGCCTTCAGCATGGAGATGCCAGACGAGTCTGAAGTGGACCATCCCACACTGTCCTAATTTACCAAATATGAAAGAAACTTAATATTCTTAAATCAAGGTGATAGGGAGATACTAATGGCACAAGTACCCCCTTATACCTCCAGCTCACCACAAACTGCTCAAAGAAGAGAACCTAGTTGCAGCAACCTGTAGGAAAATGTAGCTTCCATGCCTGGGAACTTCTTGATAGAGTTATGGGAATGAGACCTTGGCCATCGCTGCTGTGTAGCTGGGAAGATAAACTACTTTCAAGGACTGAGAGAGAGATCAGAAGAAACAGAAGATAAGACACCTGCAAGAG
>JAWWEE010000085.1:16851411-16884361 GCA_035221455.1 Xenops minutus | reverse complement strand
AATAGTATAATTGTGTGTGTGCTTTGCAATAAACTGAGCTTTGCTGTTAACTCATATTGAGTCGTCTCTCTGCTCCATGAGCCGGCCTCCGGTACAGCAACCTTGCTGCATATCTTCTCCAATCCAGGACTGTGGTGTGAACCTTACATGTGAAAAGCACACACATTTATGAATTAATAGTTTAGTTAAGTTTAGTTATCATGTGACAAGTCAAAACTTGTTTCAAGTTGTCCATGTGAGGCTCTAGTTTGTTTTCATTGCAGATTTTCAAAGACAGAGCTGCTCCAGAGGCACATCCCTCTCTAGGAGTCCTCTAAGACATTTTTCTGAAGTGAGGCAAAGCCCACAGGTAAAACACATGAGAAGCAGAGAGAAAAATACTTCTCTTTGAGGTCCTCATGGGTTGCATTTCTAGAAGAGGTCAGTTCCTGCTTCCCACATTGCAGAATTTTCCCTGTAGAAGTTTTCCTGACCATAACCGCAGAAGAGGAAAAGAAACAGGCATGTGCTATGCATTCTCTCACAGCTAGATTGTTCTGTACCAGCATGGAAGAAAAGATTCAAATTCCTCGGACCAGATAATCTTGACCTCTAAATCCAGTTTGCTAGGGCATTGCCTAGGTGACACTTGTTTTAGAAAGTTGCTAATGCAGATTAACACCCTGGACAACCATTTATTCGGTAATTCAAAACCAAATCCCAAATATACACCAGTGTTCCAGACCTCTTGTGACTCTCCTGCAAGCTGCATAATCTGTGAACCAGTTGGCACACAAAAGTGTATGATAATAAATAAATTCTTATCACAGCGTGATACCCATCATCAGATTTTTTCATTGTCTTTGATCCAACAGTCACTGGCACTATAACAATGCAAAGTAACTATCATATTATTATCCTCCTATGCACGTTAAAAATTTGCTTAGCTGCAAAGCATTTATTTTGTTTACAGTTGGGGTTTTTATATGCTGATGTCTCACTTGAGCAGTTTAAAGCAAGAATTGAAATCTCTCTGCAGAAACTTTTCTCCATTAATTTCCTACACCCTTGAGTGACATTTTTGCTGCCTTGAAAATATTTCTTCTTTGTACTGAGCAGGAGGCACTGTTGCTTTTAGAGCATAATTCCTCCCTTCCTTTTTTCTTCTTTTATTTTTTTTACCAAAGCCATCTTCCAGTACCTGAAGGAAGCCTACAAGAAAGATGGAAAGGGACTTTTTACAAGAGCATATACTGACAGGAAAAGGGGGAATGATTTCAAACTGAGAATAGGTGTAGATAGATTTTACGGAGCAATTCTTTAGTGGGGGGATGGCAAGGCACTGGATCAGGTTGCCCAAAGTAGCTACAGATGCCCTGTCCCTGGAAGTGTTTAAGGCCAGGTTGGATGAAGCTTTGAGCAGTCTGGTCTAGTGAAGGAGTCCCTGTTCATGGCAGGAGGGTCGAAACTAGATGATCTTTAAGGTCCCTTCCAAACAAAACCATTCTATGATTCTATCTTTTCAGTAAGTACAATATTTTAATTATTTTCCTGCATCAGTCTGCAACCAAAGTAGAAACTAAAATGCCAATGTATCTTCATATCTTATGAAAGGAATTCCATACTAAAACAATTAGCAGTTGCAGCTTTTCTTCATAAGAGCTAAGTGCTTCATCTTTTACTACTATTGTGGAAGAAACTCATCTAGCCACAGGCCCTCTCCACACCCAATATTAGAAGGAAAGCCCGTGAAAACTCTGGGATCATTTTGAACATCACAGAAAGTATCTGTTGTGCTCTTGCCTTAGATCTATACATTTTTTTTAGAAGATTGAGGCAGGCAGAGCTCCCTATGGCAACTGTCATGTGATACTTCCCCATAACTTTGCAATTTAATATAAAACACAAACTTCATATAATGTCATTGCCACCAAGCAATCTGAGCATGATGTATTGCAGGTACTTAAGACAGAGCCAATGCGTGTTGAAAAATGAAGCGAGTAACAACAATGAATAACTGATGCATATGATATCTTTAAGCATAATTCTCTGTATTTTAAGTAGAATTCTCTGCATCTTTAATCTCCGACTCTTTAAGTAGAATTCACTGTCCCTGTCCCTTCCTTTGATCTCTGTTGCAGATGGAACCCAATAGCATCATTCTCACCTTTAACCCCTGTCTTGAATGTAAAAAGGTGTAATCAGGTGTGTTAGAGCAGATGTTGCTCAATGTGGAAAGCTTTTGTATTTTGTGTACTTCTTGGCCTCCAAAGAGGCCCACGCAGACACAGTGACACCTATTACACGAGGTTATGCAAACTAAGCAATTATGCAATAGGTAAATGGTAACTATGTATTAGATGAGTGGGTTTATGCAGATTTCAATCTGTAAATTCTTTTGATTTTTACTCCTTGGTGCATTTAATTTGTGAAAAACTTCCACTTTGCACCTGTGCAGAGTAAACAATATCTGCTTTCTGACTCTTTGTCCATGTTTGGAGAGTTCCTAAAATCAGCAATACCCATAGAAAAATTAATTGGAGGAGGAATAAATTCCAGGGACAGGTATTTATTTCTAGGAGCTATAGAAAAAGGATTTATTTAGGGACTCTCTATTTAGGTTTTACACTTGTTTGGTTTTTAAAACAGGAAAATTCTCTTATTGCATCAAACACAAGGAGCAATATCTGAATATGGTGAGCAAGGATCTACTTACCTATCACATATATTTTTGTTCCATATCGGGCCTGACAATCAACTGCATCTAATTCAAACAAGTTTAAAGAATGGAGACAGAAACATCAGGGTAAAGATTTGGAATTAGGAAGAACTTCTTTACTGTGAGGGTGATGAGGCAATGCAACAGGTTGCACAGAGAAGCTGTGCCTGTCCCATCTCTGGAATTTTTTAAGGCCAGGTTGGATGGGGTTTTGACCAAAGTGGTCTAATGAAAGGTCTCCCTGCCATTGGTAGGGAGGTTGAAACTAGATGTTCTGTAAGGAGCCTTTCAACCCAAACCATTTTAGGATTCTATGATGAGTTCAGCAAAGCTAGCAGGAAATCACCCTCTTTTACCTACATTTTCAAATTAATGTCTGCTCCAAATCAGATCGCAAAACATTGATGTTTCCCACAAATGGGAAAGCTCCCTCAAAAATTTCAAATGGAAAATACTGAAAATATGCAAATTATTAAGGACTTCTAGGACATTCCTAGCCCAAGCAAAATAAATCTAACTTTCTTGTTTGTATGATTGCTGTTATTACATACAGAGAGAAAATCAGGTTGTAGACCTGAAAACCATCTATAAGTTTATCAAAATCAATATCCAAATAAGAGCTGGGAAAAATCTTTCAGGCTTTCCTTATACTTCCATCAAAGTAGGATGATAACCAGAGACAGATGCTTACTGTGTCAATTGCTGAAATGGTATAAAATCTTATTAGTCAAAGTGAGGATTCAATTCCTAATCCAGAGCCCATGGGAATCACGCTCTCTCTCCTCCTCAGGGAGAGTTCAGCAACTTGGTAATGTTGATACGGTCCTCATTTTCCTAAGGGTAATGATGAACACTGGAAAGATCCATTCCATCTATCTGTTGTAAGTGCTAGAAAAGAGACTGTGACAAACAATCCAAGGAAAATAGTTTTTTAATTCACTGCATTTCTGAAGTGACCATCTAAGTGAGATTTGACAAGTTTTTAACTGTTCTAACACCTAAATCATGAAAACACAACCACCTAGAGGAACTTTCAACATCATACTAGTGAAACATGTTTCACATTAATCCTTTTGTTTTTCCTTTTCCCCCACAGACTGTGTGAAGCCATGCACATGCAGACAAGGTTGTGCTTAACATGAGTGCAGAAAGATTTTGCATGAACTACAAATGAGACTTAATGGATGAAACTTTCCAGCATACAAACTCGTTTTTTTCAGGGAACATGAAACAATGGGCTTGAGGTAGCCAGAAGTCTGGACTTGAAGATTAATTGAACAAGTAGCAGGAGTCCTTGCCAGCCAAAAGCTAAAAAGCCATACAGCCTCTTTCTGTGCTTGTTACAATTCTGGTCTTGAAGAGAAAGAGGATTTTTAATGTTTTCTAGGGACACAGCAATAGCAGTGACATAGCAATGACCTGCACAGCTTGTCTCCCATTACTTTTTGTTGCTATAAGCTAGTACCAGTAGTTCCATGCAACTTTACTTTACAAAATGGGAGAACTGAGGAGGCTAAACCCGTTTCCCAGATGCTGCTCTCCAGCAGTGTAGCAAAGAATGAGGGCAACGAGACTTTATCCTCTTTAGTTATGGTGCTTAGGTGATACAGCACAACTATGTACCAACATCCACTTCCTATAGCGCCCCATGGAGCACCACAGAGAGTGCTGAAGGTTTCTGAAGAATACACTGTATACAAGGAAATGAAATCTCAAGTCCTAATTTGACACCATTGAAGTGATTTATTTATTAGTTATTACTTCTAAGTATCAGACAGAACTGAACTGATCACGAATAAAAATGGGTAAAAAGGCAGTGATACTATTAGGTACACATAGCACAGTATTAGAGTGATTGACTGTACTAACACTCTGCAGATAAAGTGTTTCTTGATGTCCTTCTAGAGCTGTGACCACCTTGTAAAACACTTTTGGACAGGTCTTTCTGACAGCTAAATATTCACTTGGAAGTGGAGGAATCTCACTGCTGTCACATCACAACTACAAACTGTGGTGAATTAAATGTAAATGGTGGCTACTGAATGACAAGTTTGTCTAATAACTGTTGTTGAAAATTGAAAATGGTAGTGTTTCATTGCTTAAAGGGCATGAAAAAGCACAGGTTATTTTAATGATGAGAGGAAGAAGTTTGAAAAGCTAGAGTAAAAATCTGGACCAACCACATTAAAAAATAAAACAAAATCCTTGAGTTTACTTTGTGTTTTATTAATATGCAGATCATCAGAAATAAGCAGAAATAAATGTACATACCAAAAAAAAACCCCAAAATCTCAAAACTGTCTGTATGTTATTGCAGCAATACTGGCAATGAAATCAACTAGCTAATCAAAACCAAACAATTCAAAGTTATGTTGTCCTTAGAGCATCTTTTTAAAGGCCCAAGAAGGGGAAAATTATCAAACCTTAGAGGGAGACTTCATGGCTCCTGAGCAGTTTTAAATATATATCCGTTTTCATATGGTAGGTTAACATGCTTTATGTTTGGCATTTAAATTTTTGATTTTCATTCCAAGATGATCCTAAAACACAGAATTCTTTAACTGTGACTGCTAAGTAAATAAGAAAAAAACCTTCTAGTAATCACTAGTCAACTAAAGAATGGCCCTATATGTATTCAGTAGCTAGCAAAAGTCTGCTGAATTTTCTTTGAATTATTTTTTCTCTGTAAACAGGAGAGAATTCAAGCTGATAGGACATCTGGTTTTTGGGGTTTTATTTTAGCAACAAGCATACAGAAGCCTAGTCTATGCAAAAGGTCTTGTAGGTTTTCTGTCTTCATTTTTTACAAGTAATTTTTGTTAACTAGAGCTTTGTTTCCAGGATGGTAAAGCTGTGGTGCAGCCCAAAGCCTACCACAGCCTACCAGGCAGCACATCAGCTACCAAGAACACAAAGATGCCTGAAAGCACCCTGTGGAAAGAAACCTCTTTCCAAGATAATTGCAAGATGAGTGTCTGGATTTTTGTTTGTCTTTTGAAAGTCATGAAGTTTCTGGAGCAAAATGGATAAGAGACAAAGACAGTCAAAATTTAGAAGTAGATCTCTTGAGCCACAGTGGAAGCTGAAAGAGCACAAGGAGTTATGACTTGACAGAGAGTTAAAAAAATCCAGTTCAGATAAATGCTCATAACATTGTGTATGTTGCTAGCTAAGAAGGCCTGCTATTGTTCATCATACTAATGTTATCTTTTCTTCAATTCAGAAAATTGTATGTTTACAAAGAACTACATATATTTTTCACATGCTCCTACACTATCAGCACAATGGAGCACCTATCTTGGTCTTAGAATAGTTTAGTGCTGAAAAAAACGTAATCATCATCATCAGCAGCAGCAGCATTACAGATCCAGTAGAATGCTAAATTTAAGGATTGTCAAGCAGTTAATGTTACTATGGGAACTGATTTCTTGGTTAGTCAAACATTTCATTTATTTGTCTCATGCTACACTAAAAAAAACCCTGTTTGATGATTTTATTCCAGGGCAAGCTGATTTGAATGGAAAGAAACATTCAGTTTATTAGGAATTAACCTACTGCAGTAAGTAAAATGGGTTGTATTTTTGGTTTTTGTTTGTGTCTTTCTTTGTTTGTGGAGATGTGTTTGCAGGTTGGGGGTTTTTTTTATTTGGTTTGCTTTTTTTCTATAGTAATATATTAAATCAGACTACAGTATTTTCTGATGAAAGTTGAATGCACTTGTAATTCCAACAGCCTTAAGGAGTGACAGAGCAATTAAATTTGCAAATCATTATAGCCCCTGCAAGGCTGCAATATCTGGAGTGCCCGGTCTGGTGCCTAAGTAGACTAGACATGGAAAATTTCCAATAGCTATTATTTCCTATAGAAAGAACAATTTTTTTCTCTTCTTACTGGCCAAGAATTCACATTTTCCTTTCCAAAGTAAGTTAAAGTCCCCTTATAAACTCCATCAGATAGCAATGAAAACTCCTGTAGATCCAGGATTAATTTTATATCAGAACATATATACATCCACCTGAAGGAGTTCTGGCATTTGTCTGCAACATGGGAAACTGTCCAGGACAGTGGTAGTTGGTAGAGACAGCACTTGAACGAGAGTTAAATTTAGTTTCTAAGAGTTTCTCATTCTCTCACTCTACCTATGCTATTGAGCTGTGCCACACAGCTGTGGTAGAAGTTGGGGAACGGGAAGAAAAGGCTTTGATTTCTTCCCAGTTCAAGTGCCCAATGTACAAAACCAGGGTTTGTTTTTTTTTTTCCAAAATGCTCAGAGAGCAAATTGTCCCACATATTTCCAGAAGGAAAAAAATGAGCCAGGACTCAGGCAGCATTTCTAATTTTTGGGTTTTTTTCCATTTCATTAAGAGATTACCATTGTTCAATACTTTTCAAGAAGTCATTCCCCTTTCTCCTTTCTTATACAAGTAGAAAAAATAAATATATATTAGATATTTATGTATATAACATAATTAAAATATAATTATTTATAGTGTCAAAATATGTATATAAAAATATATATACAACTAAGAGTTTCAGACTCCCTGTATGAAAACCAAGAACACTACTATGTTTACACTTTGCATGTGTCATAGATTTTAGGAATCCTAGAAGAAAACAATCACTGGAAATTTTATTCACCTTTTATTGCTCAAAAATTGTTATAATACCTGCAACAGCCTCCCTATAAATGACCTCTTTTAACTTCCCCTCCAAATTTCAAATCATACTCTGAGGTATGCTGCAATAAAACATGCTAGTAAAGGGTGGGAATGTGGCCCTTGTGAGATATGCATGTGTAAGAAAATATATATTTGTTTTAACTGCTAACTCTCTGAAGAATGATAAATTGTTGTTACAGAAAAGTAGGACTCTTGTGTCTCAATAGAGCACATCAGGAACAAAAAAACCCAGGGTTCTTAATGGCATAATAGCAGATCCTCCACAGACCAAACCTCTACCTACTGGGAAACTGATAAGCACATGATCCCTTGAGATTGAATTCAACAGTAAAACCTACCAACCTAACTACAAGAAAACTCACAAAAGATTACTGAATAAACAAAGTTTTGCTCATACACTGCAAAAGAGTGTGTGTGTGTTGGGGGGCAAAATTTAAACTGGTCCTTTGATGATTATCAACTGCAGTATCTCGTATAATCAGGCTTGAAGATTTAAGGCTTGATAGATATAAGTTAATAAAACAGCCTCAGGCTGAAAGCTGTTAATTCTTCAGCATTTTTGTGTACTTCTGCTTTCCCGTGTTACAATTCTGTACATGAGCTATATAGTAGCTTTCAAGTATTTTGATTGTTATAATCTTTCATTTAGAAAGAAAATAAGCAAATGAGGATTTTTTTTTTTCCACATAATTGATGAAATGCACATACAGGAGGGTATGAGAGGAGTGGTGAACATAACAGGGCCACTTAAGCTCAGAGATACCCGAACATAAAGTCAGGAGGGAAACAGCAGGAAATCATACTTTTACTTTGAGTTCTAGTTTCTACTGTTTGTAACTTAAGAGTAATACATGACAACAGCAGTTTACTAGTGATAAAAACCCGTCCTATTTTGAAAATATAAGACCAATACCATTGTCTTGTCCTTAATGACAATAATAAATTGGCAGGACTAGAGTTTTCTAATGTTCATGGTATAAAAAATCCAAGGCAGGGTGGGACATAGAAATTGTGTCTGTCACTAGGCTCGCAGTTCAGAGAGAACTGATTACATCAAACATGCAGTAGATTTTGGCATCATCTTGATAATGTGGCAGACCTCAGTAGACCCAGTGACAATTTCATTGACATATGGAATATGGAATTAGAGATTTGTATTCTGCATCCAAGTCCTGGACTATTAGTATATTTGGGGTGGAAGAAAATGCTTCATAGTACCTCTTACATTATCATATCTCTTGCTATCAAAAATTATATTCTTTCATTAGTAAAGGGTAGTACTGATTCTTTATCGAATCCATTCAGTGAAGCTGCCAGAAGAAGCAGAGGCACACTATTCTTATGGGGGTAAGTTTCCAAAGATGTACCTCTGAGTGAACACTTCTTCCATTTATATATACTACCTTTTTGAAGATAGAAAATTCTGCCTTTTTGAGAAAGCATAGCTAAGTCACAAGGCACAGCAGTTTTGAGTTTTGCTCCTTCAGAAAAGAAAGAAATCACCATTGTCTCATTGAAAGTTTTCCAATACGGATGCTTTTACTGGAACTTTGACAGCAGAGTTATGCCTCTGAATTATAAACATAGCTGCTGCTTTGACCATCAGGAATTTGGTTCAAAAACATAAACACTTTTGAATAAAATAGTCTTGAACTGTAATACCCTGTGAATTATTGAAAAAGACATAGATCCAATTGGAATCCATTCTTTCACAAATGCTAAGAAACCCAGCAACAGTAATTATTTTTACTCAAATGCTTTTAAACTCACTCCAGCCATTGTTCAGTAATTTATAGGCTCTGCAAAAAAGCAGCTGGTGTTCTTTGACCATTTTTTAGTTTGTCAGCCAATTTTATTCCATTGTTCTTCTATGTCCTTTCTCTTGCTTGTTGCATCAGATCATTTCCTCAGGTTATACTTGAATAACTCTCCTTAGCATGGGCAAATTCTGTGTTGTGCATCCAAGGTGCCCAACACAGGATGGCTGCACCCCTAGAGCAAGCAATAGCTAAACTATACAATCTTTGGGTGCCATGTGCTGTCTTCTTGAGGTGTAATTTTTGCCCAGTTAGGAGACTCAGGACATAAAAAAGCACTCTTCACTTGGTGGATTTCAGGAGAAGGTGCCTGAGACGCAGCAGCTATAGACTGAAAGACAGTCCACATAGCCTTACTCAGGGGAAAAAAGAAGGGAAAGGACAAGGCCAAAGCCAGGAAAACTATTGACAGTCCTCTCAATGGTGCAAGGGGTAAGAAGTGGTACTGAGCCTTATATTTGCATTTCAGTATTCAAGTTTTTGTAAGCCAGTAGATAATAGAGGTCCAGTAAGGCTCACGCCTATCGTTCTAGTGAAAATGCCATTCGCATCTCTATCTATTTTCATCTTTATGGTTCTAAGAAGAACTCTCTATCATTCTAGTGGACTTGTGAAAGCAGGTTTGAATGAACAGATAAACTTAGCCCAGTTACCTAACTGAAAGCAATTCAATCCCTTTATTATACAGGCTGTCTTGATTTGAATTGACAGAACGGAACTCACAGCAAACAAGTGGTGTGTACTATGTACTATGTATTAACACCACAGTTCCACTTCTAACCAGTGGAAACCATGAAATAATTTCTGAATTAAACAGCTTTTCTAAGCAAATTTTTCCTGAAAAATGAAACCATGACTTTTTGAAATACTCCTCTATTATTCAACTCTCTTTTACTGTTACTTGTCAATACCACTTGAGAATTGGTACACAAAGAGCAGAGGCTTCCTTTTGCTTAGTCTTAATAAAATTAATTTACTTAAAAACCAACAACCAAACAAAAAACTCCAATACATCAGCTTTGATCAGCATTTGCACTATACTTTCCCAGTGCACACCTCAAGCTGTAGGTCCCCATTTTCTGCTGAAGGTCCTGTGTATCAACTACATCTCACCATCATGATGAATTTCTGTTGTAGGAATCAAGTGCTCCATTTTTAAATAAAGAAAAGGACCAATTCTGAGTTGTTCTTTAAAATGTAAACTTTTCATAGATTTCTGGATCAACTAAGCTGGATGTGTAAGTGGACTTGTCCTGCCTCTGCCAAGGTGCTTGCTGGGACATTACTAGTCTGTGAATGGACTGTGAAATACTTCAGTTCTCTGGCATTGCAGCTTGGAGATTGTCCCATCCATGTTTCTGACATGACAGTGTGTTTTTACATTTACCCTTTAAGGAGCAGTAATTTCAGAGGGAAACATTTTGTAGTAGCAGCACAACAATCTGGTGGGTTAGAAATGACAGAAGCACCTAAAACAGCAACAGCTGCCCTCTGAGGAACAAAGTAAAGGGTCACTGTTGTAAGTCAGAGAACATGGGTCGCCTACCCAGTCAGAGTCAAGATTGGATGATGCCACCTGACACAAGGGCGCAGACCTGATAGGGTGAAAAACAGAGGGAGATGGCCAGATGGCAAGAGAAACCACAGCAAAAGCTACCCAAGCTGTCACCAGCGAACAAACAAACTCTGCTTGCAAGCTGTCTCTCTTTCCCCAATTTTTGGGGGATTTGCATATTTTGATTGCTTATTGTTCAAAGCCAGCATAACAAAGCCTCACTCACAGTTTCTCACAGACATGTCCAACAACAACAAGAAGAGTAACGAAGAACCTCATCGCTACATAACTCTGCTAAGTGGAAACCAGCCAGGATTATGTGGAATAAATCACTAATAAAGCTTCAGGCAGGAAAGGTTGAAACAACCACCATCTAAACAGAAGGAACATCAACCAGAGTACAAGCAGGATAATCAGTGATTAGTTAAAATTTAAACACAGCCTTTAAAAGCATCTCAGAGACCTGTCCAAGCCCAATGAGTCTGTGTTTGTGCACTCACACAGAACTGCTATCACAACAGTTACTCCAGAGATACTCTACAGCAAATGGAGCATCTGCAGTAGGGTGGGCCTTGAAAGGAACAGCTTCATAGGAGTGAACCAGAACAGTTGTACCATGGAGTGCACTGTAACTTAGGAAGCACTGCAACGTGGTAGATGTGGGAAAGACTGTTCATGCTGAGATGCTTGATGAGACAAGAAGGCCATTAGCTACTTTTCTGGTTGTTTTTGAAGAGACTGATACAAGCAGCACCCAAAGGTGTTCAAGCAAAGGAGGGATCCACACTGCTGAATGTTGTCTGCACAGCAGTTTGGTGGATGAAGAATGATAAAAACTTCAGAGCCTGCAGAATAACGTGAAACTGAACAGAGAACTGAATATGTAAATTTTGGGCCCAGACACTTCTATAGAAAGCTAAGACATGCATCCTTTTGTAAACATAACCTTCCTTGTGGAAAAAAAGGCATTACCATATGATATCACGAGGTTCTGTGGAGGTTTTAGGGTTTACTTCTGGTACATGGCACAAAATTTAAGCCAGTGAAAACTACACAAAGTAAAGCAGAATGCACTAGGGTAAAAATAAATGAGACCAAAATCTGCCCCACAAGCAGAGATGCCTGTGAAGATTGGACATTCTTTGATTCATTATGTAACACATTACAGCAAAATATTCAGCTGCTTCAAGGACTCTGAACAGCATAAAAATAAAGTTATTTTTTAAAAAGATGAAGCAATGTCTTTTAAGAATTATGTAGAGTAAATTTTTGTCCATCTAACTCCTTGTTTATGGAAGTCGTTATACAAGATAGAACAGGATGACTTCATCTTTTGTTTCCAAATAAATGTCCTTTAACTTTTTTCTGTGAAGGATAGAGGAGTGGAATAAGAAAAAGACAAATAATTAACACCAACTCTTTGAAATTAAAATTGCCTAATCCTCTGTTTTCAGTGATAACAGTGATAACAGTGGATTTATAGAATGCAATGGTGCATCATGGAAATGGTTTTTAAAATGCTGATGCATACAAGCTTCTAAAATAATTTTTTATTGCCATGGCATGTTCAACAGATCTTGTCTTCTCTTACTTCACTTTTCAAGTATACCAACACATGCTAAGATTGGCAATTATTTGATATATTCATGAAAAATTAGTGATTTTGAAAGAATATGTAGGTGATACAGCAGTTATGACTTCTGCAGTAAAGAGTAAAAAAACTAATTTTTTAATTGTCGCTTGACTTTGATTTGTAAATTTTAAAACAAAGTTTCTAAAGTAAAAATTTTTGGAGATTCCAGATTATGCTTGCACTTTAAGGTTTCAGATACATATAAATTAAAGTGGATTCAGTGGGGGAAAGAAGGAAGGAAGGGCTTGTGAGGAACTGTTTCCTTTTCAGATCACTGTCAGACTTTGCAATACTATCCCTTTTCATATAATATATTACAGTGTGACCTATTTTTGATATTAAAGTGTCTTAAAAATTAAGAGAAGAAATCCCAGTAGCAAAAAGACTATATCGGTTTCTAATTTATTGAACATTTTATGTGTTTGCCATTGTGTTTATATGCATTGTTCAGTCATGTGTGTTAGTTCTGTCTTTGGGATTATACATGTTTTTGATGTTTGCTAGACAACTTTAATTTTATTACACTAATTACACCAATGCAGTTCTCTAATTGCACTGTAACAGAAGCAGATCTGGTGAGTCTGGGCAGTAACATCAGGACTCAGTGCAGGCTGGAGGGTTGATGGGAGCAGCGGGGGATCTCTGAGGTGCTGGAAGCAGCACATTGCCACCCAGGGCCATCCCACCACCCCAGCCTACATGCTTGGGTCCTCTGCTGTATCACATACTCTCTGTGCAGCTAGTTCTCACAAACATCCTCTGGGCCTCATGATAACTCTGATGGAGAGCAACAACTCATTCACAATGATGTCAAGAAACACTCAATGTCCCTTTCTCTCATCCCCATCAGCCCTTGCAGCCTACTTCAGAAGTATTTAATCTAAGACATATGTACACAATGGGAAGAGAGGATCTTTTCAATAACGTAAGAGCAAGGGTGAACTGAGTTGTCCTCCTACCACACCTTCTGGGTTTACACCCTTTATGTACCTGCAGAGTGGATACCAAGCTGGAGGGTTTGCAATACTGGGAGCCAGCATGTGTGGGCTTTGCAGAGGCACTAAACTAGCACTAATTTTCACATTTAACACCTTCAGAAGAAGGGGGAGAAGTGTCTATACGTGATACAAAGACCCCAGCTGTGTCTAATAGGAGTAATAGCAGAGAGAGAAATAATTTAATTTGATCTCACTGTAACAGCAATTAGGTGAGAGAAGTGCTAGGACACTCAGATGCACTCCAGGCTCCCAGATCATGGTCCCTGGACCCGATACTTCAGAGTGAAGCTCCCTGAGAGCTGGATCATAGCCTTACAGGATGACACAAGTTGGGGTGATATGGGGACTGTGGAGGAGGAAAGTGGAGATAGCGGGAACTAGCCCTTTGCCTTTATAGTAGTGCAGGTTTGGTCCACATCAGACATGTGGTTCTTAGTGACAGAGAATTGAACCAGTTTGTATTGATCTGATAAAAGAACCACTGTAAAACCATGTTATTGTAAAACTCTACTACTAAGAAATCTCTCAATGAAATCCACGGTGGTCCTGATATAAGGGAGATGGTGAATGCTTACAGCCGCCACCTCCTAAAAAATCCTTAGCTTCTTGCCCAAACTACTATATTGTGTGCTCCCGGTCCTGAACTCCCCAATTTGAATCTGTAGGAAGCAGATAAAACGGATTAATTTCCTCCTAAAGTGGGGGAGTCCTTGTACACATCATATGTGCACCTTGAAATTTCTTTGATCAAAAGGAATTTGTAACCCACTGCTTAACATGTTAGAGGGACCTCTTCTGTCTCTTACCCACAGGGAGGTGCTAGATGTTAGTCACTTTGTTACAGAAATAAGATGGAAGTAGCGCAGAAATTCCCCAATCCCCTGTATGTCACCCACAGTGAGCATAAAAGGAAGAAAACAACAACAGCAAAAATAAACCCAAAAGGACAAAAAAACCCTACCAAAATTCAGATATTTTGAATAGGTACCATATATATCTGACATTTCAAATAACTCCAATAACTCAAACACTTCAAAATATTAAAAAACATTTCTAAACTAAATTGTGACTAAATGATGATTCTATACTTGAGGAAAAAAAAAAAAAAGAGTAGCAATTTGCTTTCATCCTCATTGAATTTCTAAGTCTCTGAAAGTTTCAAGTCTGCATTAATTTAAGAAATGAACTACATTTCATATCTGTATGTCACTAGGTTACTTCTTCAGTAATCTAAAACTATATTCATATTCTTAAGACTATCTTCTAATATATTTAAGTCATTTATGCACTATACCTAAATGTTTCCTTAATTAGCAAGAAAATTATGTCTGTCTGTCTGTCTGTCTATCTATCCATCCATCCATCAGGATTTCTGTTATTCCTGTTAAATGAATTGTAGAGGCTATTCTTTGACACAAAAAAAACCCTCTAAATAAACCCATTTTGGATAAAGAAAAAGCTTTACCTGATTTTTTTACATTTTCTTCTACTATTGTATGATAGATGCTTTCACGGCATTTCTGTTACAGAAATTTGTTATTTTCTCTAAGTTCATCTTGCTTTGTTCCATTCACTCAGGCATAATGATACAGTAATTGAAGGCTTTGGTCCTCTGTCTCTCACAAGGAAAATCTTGCCTCACTCTTAATATCTAGAGGGCATCCATTTTAGAGGTTTGAACTACTGATGAATAACTTCATCTTCCTGTGAAACTGCAATGGTGCTACCCAAAACAGAGAAAACCCATTCTGAAGGAGGAAAGTGAAAGGAATGTTAGAAGTTATTTCTTTGTTTATTTCTAGCTGAATGCCTAAACATTAGTACAGAAGTAAAAAAAAAAAAGAAAAAAAAAACAAACAACAAAACCCAACGCTCCCCCCCCCAAAAAAAAACCCAAACCCAAAACAAATAAAGAAACAAAAAAAAACCCCCAAACACCAAAATAAAAATCCTCAACTTCCTGATGCAAGTGAGGATTTTGGCAAACACAACATTTCATTGTCTATAATTTAGAAATTTATATTTGGACAGCTGGCAAAACTACTGCTCCAAGGTCTGCAATGTCTTTGCTCTTACCAAAATCAAATCCCATGTTCACAAAATAATCCCCTGTGCTAAATACTGCTCCCTTTTCAATTTTGTTTCAGTTACTTTTTTGGTTTTAATCACAGAAAATATTTTTCTTTTAATCTACTTCAGAAATGTATTTTCAGAGAATTATTTATAAATATATAGAAACACTATCCACCCCAAGAAGGTTCTCTTTTCTAAGATGATCCATCTTCCCCTCAAATTCTTGTACAATCTATTTCCTTATTTTCTGATAAGAAAGCGAATAACAAGGAATTATACATTTAAACTGAGAAATAATAATTCTATATAAAATCTTTTGTTTTGGCTTTATCCCATTTTTGTTAGACCAAGTGTCCTTCACCTGTGTCCAGGCAATTCTCAGTAACACTACAGTCTGGGAGACGGATGGATTGAGATCAGAGAAGGACTTGAGGTTCCTGGTGGATGAAAAACTGGACATGAGCCAACAACATGCACTCGCAGCTCAGAAATCCAACTATGTCCTGGGCTGCATCAAAAGAAGTGTGACCAGCAGGTCAAAGGAGGGAATTCTGACCCTCTACGTTCCTCCACT
Source organism: Xenops minutus (assembly GCA_035221455.1). Classification (NCBI taxonomy): domain Eukaryota; kingdom Metazoa; phylum Chordata; class Aves; order Passeriformes; family Furnariidae; genus Xenops; species Xenops minutus. The sequence continues at coordinate 16,868,334 of JAWWEE010000085.1, read as the reverse complement.
GAGATGCTGCATGCAATGCTGTCTGGTTCTGTGTTCCTCAGCACAGGAAAGACATGGACCTGTTGGGTAAGGTCCAGAGGAGGGCCACAAAAGTGATCAGAGGCCTGAAACACCCTTGCTAGGCTGAGAGTGTTGGAGTTCTTTATCCTGGAGAAGAGAAGCCTCTGGGAAGACCTTATATTACTGCCTTTCAATATATAAAGAGGACCTAAAGGAAAGATGAAAAGAGACGTTTTACCAAGGCCTGTAGAAACTGGACAAGGGGCAATGGTTTTCAACTGAAAGAGGATGGATTTAGATTGGATATATGGATATATTTTTTGTGATGAAATGGTGAAGCACTGGAACAGATTACACAGAGAAGCTGTGGATGTCCCATCCCTGGAAGTGTTTAAAGCCAGGTTTAACAGGGCATGGGAGAAACCTGGTCTAGTGAAGGGTGTCCCTGTGCATGGCAGCAATTTTGGATGAGGTGGCCTTTAAAGGTCCCTTCCAAGCTAAACCATTTTGTGATTCTGTAACTTTTTATTGACAGATTTAAGCCATACAATAATATATTGTTTTCCTACCCAGATCACTCTGCATCAGGAATCAAAGAGATAAGCACCAGGATTGTGCATATCATTCCATATTCATTCGCTCCTCAACCCATACATCCTCTCCTCTAGTACTTCCAGTCCTTCTGTGTTATCTCAAAAGACCTTCTATTCCAAGGCTGTATCAAATGTAGTTTCTCCTCTACAGTCCTGTTCTTTTCTTTAATTCCAGCCCTTATTTCACTGTCTTTTCATTGTAACCTTGACCACTTGCAATACTTCTCCCCTGCTCTGTTAAAACTCCTAATAAGAAACTCTGAGTTGTTTTTAAAGTTATTTTATTAACCATTCTTCTCACAAACTGGCAGCTAATAGCAATCCCATTAATCAACTACTTCAGGAGCCTGAATATTACAGTTTATAATCCTCACCTGAAAGCTTTTGGGTGGCTTGTAATCTGCAGACCAATAAGAAACCAAGAAGAACTCTTTCCTTTTTTGCAATTACTTGAAATACAACAGATCTTCATTAAACCTTCTCTCTTGCCAGGTGGTAATTCGTCCCTGCTTTAGCTGATTTTTTTTTCAATTATCCAAAAAAGGATGTTGAATAAAAAAACATTAAATAATTATTAGACAGTTAGTCTACAGCAGTACTAACTGTGGTATGAAGACAATTTCAGGACCTAAAAGCCCTTCATTTTTCTGTTTCTGTGGCAAATAATGGCGTCTTAGTCAAACTGCAGCAGTACTAATTGTGGTAACAAAAATAGTCAGGATTTATAAGGCCTTTGTTTTTCTGTTTCCATGGTAGATAATGGTATCTTAGTCCACTTCTAAATGACATATCAGAAAACAAATGACATCTTCATTCAGTACTTCTACAGTAAACTGATGGATTCTCAAAAAGAAATGCAGCCTTAATAGGTATGTAACTCATCATTATAGTGATCTGTACTTGTTAAGTATTTCCACCTAAAGGCATTTTCAACATCAGTTTTTCTCTATTAGCAAATGCTGACTTTTTAATGAGATCATTGCTGCACTCTCCAGTGGTGCTATTTTGGTTTGCCTCTAATTATAAACTCAGTAGGTCACAACACACCCTGAGGGGGTGAAAAAAAACCTACAGACCCCCTCCCACTCCCAACATAAAACAAAACGAAAAAGGAAAAATCCACATAGAGGCAAGGTTATCAATAATCCTATTAAAAATAACAAATACAGACCCAAGGCTGAGGGAGCAACCAGCAAGACACAATTTCAGTTTAATTCTATGCTGAAAGAAATACTAACAAGTCCCTGAATTTATTACATTTAAACCTTATATGCCTCAGTGTTTCACTTGCAGAAATACAGAGCCATGACCTCAAGCATGCAGCAGAGGAGTTCCTGTCTTGAAACATCCCTGTCAGTCTTCCAGAGTAAGAAGGAATGAGGACATAGATACAACAGCATTGTAGGCTGGATGGAGAGTGTGCCTTTGAAGAGAATTTCCCAATTACCTTCATATACATCGGTTCATGCAATAGAGCAGGCTCAGACTATAAAAGTTATATCCCTTCTGGATGACAGTGGGGAGTTAAATGCTTTCCACAAACTTGCCTAATGCACTCCAACCACTAATGGGCATTCAGGTCAGAGGATCAGACTGGCACTTTCTTTGAAACAGCTCCATCCACACCTCCAAAAGGTGCCAGAGTGCCAACACCAGTACCACAGCACTAACGTTGTCAGCTTCTAACAGGTCACACTACTCATTAGCATAGATACAGCTGAAGTGTAACATGACAGTAGACAATTGCAACTCTGATGGCATAACTATAGCACTGAGAATGTTTTCCTTGACAGTAAGCAGTTTTATATTCTTCTTGAAAGTACTCAGGAATTTTTAAAACTGACTCATTAACAGATCTTCCTTGCAGAAGGAAAAGTTGTCCTTGCACCTACACTGTTAGCTGCAACATGGAAAGGTTACAGAAAATTAACATTATCATTGAACAACTCAGAGTACTGTTTTGCTCAAACCACAAGAAGAGAGGGAGAAAGGATTGGATAAATTGACTGTGAATACATTTAAATTGAAAATAAGAAAAAGACTTGTAACTCAAAAAGGAGTCAGAAGTTGAAAGCATCCCAGAGGTTGCTGTTACCACTATTTCTAGCCAGTTCGAAGGTGGAGTTTGATCATATTTTTAAAGGGATTACAGAAATACCTATCTGCAATTACAGCAAATTAGACTATGTAACAATCTCTTTCATTCTTACTCTCTCCTAAACTCCTTAGACAGAGATGTACTGTGGGTTAGCAATACAACAGTGGATGTTTATTTAAAAAACTTCTCTGGGTCTATGGAATATTGACAACCAAAATCATCGTATTTTAGCAGCATACATATACAGAAGATATTCCCAAATCTCAGTTTGTGAAGCCTAGCCGTGATGATGACATACAGAAGATTACATGGTTATTAAAATTAATAAGGTATTAATTTTTATTTAAAAACACTTCTAGCATTGTGCATGCAGGCAGAAATACACATATCTATTGATGGAGAAGGCTTACATAAATATATGTTTGATAATTCATAATTTCCAAGTTTATTCAAAGAGCTGAAAAATGTTTCAGAAAAGGAAAGCCTACACTAGTTGTTTGTTTGAAATGCAAAACCAATGAAATGGTCATGATCCTTCATCCTTTCTGCAAAATTAATAATATCTTACTCTGGAGATGGGAGTATGGCTCTCCTGGAATGTGGCAGTGCCCAATACTGTCATGTCCAAAGTCACAAACAAACTGACGAGTCAGAAACCTCACTGTCATCCTCAAGTAGCACAACTTTCGACACACTTTTTTCTTCCCTCTAGCTGATTCCTTTTTAGTACATCTCTTATTACATGCCACCAAGCCTTTATCAAAGGTTTTTATTTTGAAAGGTCAGGTACTCAGCTTGACCAGTGTTCAATAGAAAATAGCACCCTATGTGGTTAAGCAGAACACATGGTGCAGCTGGATCATCATTAAGTAACAAAAAATAAAAGGCTGCAAGCTTATGATCACTGGGAAGAGAAGCTTTGACACAGGAGAACAAAGGCTCCTGAAAAAAAATACATTTAAGATCATCTTGTACAGTCTGCCAACTTTTTTCTGGCAAAGTCCAGCCATGATAGTGACTTTTACTTGGTATCATCATGAAGTACCAGTTTCTGTTATTTTAATTGCCTTAAGGACATTTCTCTATATATCTCTCTCTCATTCTCTCTCTCTCTTTTTTTTTTTTTCTTCAAGAAGGGAACTGTTCTTAAAAAAACAAACAAAGCAAAACCAGCAAAAAACTACAACTATCAAACCCCAAACAAAAACTCCCATAAACCCCCCAACCAAAAAAACCCGCAACCAACAAAAAAAACACCCACTACCTCAACATGACATGAAGTAAACTCATTTGTATAAATACCTATTAAAATTTTACTTAGACACCAAGCATTTTAACAGAAAATGTCTTATTGACAAACATACCTAGCCATTACAAAAGGAAAGAAAATGAGAAGTTGTTGATAATGGGGAAAAGATGTCTCTTGAGACTTCAGCAAGTCAGCTGGATTCTAATCAACGCTAGCTTCTGCTAATGACACAATCCATTTAACTGAAGCCAGTTCAAAGGCTGGGATCATATTCATCATTTACACCTGGAAGTAAACCAGGAAGATAAGCTGCAAAATCAAACTCAATGGAAACTTTATTTTATCTGTCAGTACAAATCCAGAAGAATATTAAGTGATCTCTTTTCCAGGATGCCCTCAGATTCTACTATGACAGGTTCACACTGTTAAGGGCTGCCACAGAGACAATTCCTCCTCCATCCAGAGAAGACTCCTGAATACCCACATTAACAAGAAAAGTATAGATAAACACTTTATTTCATTTTCACATCAGATGTTTAAAGAAGACATCTCTAGGGACTAGATAAACCTTCCCAGTTATATTCAGATTTATCATTATTAAGAACACCATCAAAAATAATTTCAGATTTACCTTTAACTTAACCATTTAGAAATTAATTCTTAGAGACCTGGTTCTCCAATGGCATTCTCTCAAATAAAAATTGACAAGATTAAGAACAGAGGGACAGCTGTTGTCCTTCTTCATTTTCTGCAACTGAGACTTTTATGAAAAAAGTTTAATTCTTGTGGAAAATACTGGGCATACATGCTGAGTTGTGGAAGCTGCTGCAGAAGATTTATTGAAACCAACAGCATAATTCTCAGTGGAATGTGTAAAAACTGATACTGAAAATACTCTCTATGTAGAGAGAGAGAGGTCAGCAAATTGCTAGTGATACCACTTTCTGAAAAGCACTTGTTGGCCACACTAACGATTGCTTTATACAATATCTATCAGTGTAACAATAAATATTTTTGTCTGTGTTTCTTTCAAAGATGGTTGTACAAAATAATATAAATATCGTGTCAGATCTGTTCTCTGTGGCAGTGGTGCCCCCTATGTGCCAAGGCCTAAATTCAAAAGATCTGCCAAGAGTCTCAGTGAAGTTTGTTACTTTCCCCTACATTTTCACATTTGGTCCAGATTGTTTCACTTTCAACTGGATCTCACCTACAGTTCAACATTAATTAGCATAGGCATTTTCCACTTTTCTGCCAAATCTGACACTCCATTCAGCCAACACATGAGATAAAATAACACCCTGAGCCCATGGGAAAGCATTTCACATACCCATGCCATGCCTAAGGATAATAAAAAGTTAGGGAAAATCGTGGTTACAGTAGAAGCAGAATGCTTTGTCAGAAGGAAACCTGAAAACTAATAAGTAACTGATTGAAACAGAAGAAAAAAAGCTTGTGGAAAGAGGTGTGAAATTCACCAGAGATATGTGAAAGATGGTAAACTAGAAATAAACAGAACAAGAGGATCACTCACTGGACAAGAAGCACAAGGAATAATTCCTCCAGAGAGAGATTTATAGCAAAGTCAGTAAGTTCCAACAAGGACATCTGAGATGCCTTGATGTCAGTGAAAGTTTTGACATTGAGAACAGAAAGATCTGAAATTTCATGCCTAAAGGCCTGGCATTCCTCTCAAGAGTGCCTGTTTATATAGTAATGAAATTTCCTTGCTAGAGCAAAGATCAGACTATTGCATTTTTATGAGCCAGCAGCTGCCAGAAAGTCTCTGGTGAAAGTGAAATATACTTTAGTATGTATAATGTTCAAAGTATGCTTAAGTGACAGGTGTTTACTCCACCATAATTTTAATTTTCATCAGCTGTAGCACTTAATGGTCATTTACATCCAGCAATGTGCCAACACACCATTTTGGTGCCAGTTAGCACATTTTCAAGGCAGTAAAGAACTGCCAGGAACTGCAAGAGGAGGAAGTTCATTAGTTTTCAGTGTACTTCAACTCTACTGGGAAAAGTCTTTATCTCCCCACTGTGAGAAAATCTTAAGTCATTGCATACTAGTTTACAAATTCTGGATGAATTTTAGCAATTCAGAGTAAAATAATAGTATTTGAATACTTCTATTGTCTCAGATCATTGTAGTTTTAAGTATCTATCAAGATAAAAACATGTCCTATCTATGACTCAGATTCCAGCAGCAAAATGATTTCAATGTCCCTAACACTTCCTATATGTTGCAAGATTTTAAAACTAATTATATTTTCATTAGGAATTTGCTACAGTACTCATACGTACAAGTTGGTTACAGACACTTCTGTCTAGAGAATGACCCAGCAGTGTTGCACACTTGACCATAATATTACATATGTTAATATTTTCTGCACTAACCTAGTTTTGCTGCTTCAGGCATTCAGGTTTAAATTTGCCCCCTGTTCAGTGCCCTCTATTGGAGGTGATGGCCACAGACTAGTGTTAGTCCCAGACAGAACACAGGAATCCAAGAGAGTGAGCAGGACTATGCTCACACAAAAATATCTTCCTTCACTGCCAAAGCCCAAAGACATTTCCCATGACCCCAAGCAGTTCCTTTTAAGTTGCTCACCCAGAGTGTAGCAGACCAAGGCACTGAACCCCACTTGGATGTTAGTTCATAATGAGTAGCATTTTTGGTAGTTATTAAAACTGGGGAAAAAAGGAACTAAAATACAAGTATCACTTGGTCTGGTAAAGACAATTGCATCTGCAAGTATGTGTCTGACAAATAACATTGTGCAGCACATTCAGCATTGTTTTTACAAATCACCAGGTCTGAATTATTTCTAATGGAAGGGTGGTTTATAACTCTCAACAACTTCGGTCCCAAATCAGAAGATTTCCATTTAGAAAGATGGAAGTACCTGTGTCTCTCAATAAAATTAAATAATAAAAATAGTAATATAAAAAATAAAATAATGCCCTTCAATTTCAATTGCAACAGACTTAGAATAAAACAACACTGGCCTGGGGCAGCCTGTGCTTTACATACAGTTTAGAAAAGAACAGAATCATAAATGGGTGATGAAAAATGAAGCAAAGCAAAAGCAGATACATGACTGTGTCAGGTGCAGATCTCCAATATGTGCAGTTGGGCTATTTAAGAAAGGGCAAAAACACCAGAAGAGAGAAGGGGAGAGGGAAAGAAAAAATATGTACCATAGGATCATGTACACTGAGATCAGGGATAGAGGGGCAGGAGGAGGTACCCCATGACAGGGCTGATGTCCACTCTTCATCCCATGGAGATGAGTAGGTCCCACCCTGTAGCAGTTCCTGAAGGACTGTGTTCTGTGAGAAGAACACATTCTGGAACAGGGGAGTGGTATGTGAGAAGCAGTGGCAGAGAGGAGATTTTATGTACAGACAGTAACACCCCCATCCCCATACATTGGCTTATGGGGAAAAGAGATAGAGGAGTGAAGCTAAACCTGGTAAAGGGGTTAAGAGAAGACGGTTTTAATTTTTGTCTTTGTTTCTCACCATCCTACTCTAATTTTAATTTTCTGACAGTCAAAAGTATTTGCCTTGAGGCAGTAGTTGGTAAGCAATCTCTCTGTCCTCATCTTGACTCATGAGCTTTCTCACCTTATGTTCGTCAACTGCTGTGGTGGGACAGTGAGAGAGCACCAAGGCTAACCCACCAAGGTGGCATACTGAAGGTTACTCAGCAATTCACTGCAGTAAAGACAAACTATCTCTCTGGCTTCCCAGTCCAGTGTATGTTATGTTAGCCAGCTCTCCGACCTCCCTCTGTATATAGCCGCAGGGGGACAACCCACTTCATACAGACTTTCACAGGAAATGTCAACAAGGTACAGAGAGTAGTCCACAAGAGCACTGAGCCTGTGACTCATCCCTGCTTCCAGGCAGCCCAACAAACTTCAAAGGAAGTATTGCATTGGCACACTGTAGCTGGGACCTACAAGACCTTACAGATATTTCAGGAAGTATTTTGGCATTAGCCACATCAGAAACATTTCATTCAAATAGCATCTGTAGAGCTTCAAGTCATGTCAGTATAACATCACATTATTTTTACACTTAGAATTATCATCTGCAGTTTGATCTAAAGACCTAGCTGTTGTAGGAAAAAACCTTACACAACAGAAGAAATATTTTCTTTTCTATTACAATTTTAACATGCCTTCTAAACTATTGCCTCTGACTTAAGATAGAGAAATTGTTAACTTCTATAGTGTACAGTTGAAAAGCAGTTTCAATCTGAATCAGAAGAAATAGAAAATTAAAACAATCAAAGTATATATGTATGTTTATGCTTACGGTATTTTTAAAGTAACTATAATGGAATTTCACTAATATATCTAAAGCAAGCATTTCTGCAGAGAAATCCTCATACTTATACTGTGTTTTGCAAAAAATGTCACATTTATATCTGGGGGAAAAAAAAAGAAAAAACAGCTCTTTCTCCTCTCTAACCATTACCCATGCTAATTGCTTGTATTCTGATCCAATACACTGTCAACAACCTCCACAAAATACCAAATCATCATCTGAATCTATAGATACACAAAGGGCTTCCAAAAGAACTATTGAAAAATCAAATTGGCATGGACAGGTGTTCCAGTCTAAAGGTATTTTTTGGCTTTTTTGATCTGCATGAGCTTCCCACAAGGACAGAACAACGATGAGTCTACTGTGGCACTCAGTAGAAAATGATCAATGACCATGCTGATTGTCTAACAACTTTCCACATTTCCCTTCAAGCAGAGACAAAACAGGTTATTCCAAATGTCACATAATTTCAGGATCTGTGTGTTTTAGCAACTGTGTTGTGCCCTACTATTAAGACATAAATATCTGAACATCTTTTCAAGGTGAGCAAGTGGTAGCAACTTACTTCATGGCAGACAAAAATGTAAAAAAGTATATTTGAGGATTAAATTTTACATTTATGAGACATAACCAAAGTAACTGTTTCAATACTTTTGCCTCATGTATCTCTGTATTTCAGTATTTTCAAGACTGCTTATAAAAATGGTATGTGCTACAGCAGTAGTAACACTTGAGAAGAAAAGAGGAAGTTTTCCTTTCTCCAAATAAAAATGGCCACTTAATTTTTAGAGAGGCCTTTATATAATGATGACCTGCAATGCAAGGTTATTTATTACCAACAGTATTCTTGATCAGTAGTATGCTGTGGCTTGCATCACACTGCAAGACTTTCTGTGGGTGTGTACTGGGATATGCAATCAATAATCACTCTCAAAATTTAAATATCTTAAGATGCATTCTCAGCAGACTAACAACCACAAATACAATCTTAAAGCTTTGATCTTGTTTGAATCCTCAGGGTATAGAAAATTTCTGATTTTGTATCTCTGTGTATGAGCTGTGAATTATAATAGGCCATACAAAAGTGCAACAGAATCAAAAGAAATTTGGTCATGATAAGCTTGTGCTGAGTTTACAAAAGGGTGTGCATAGCCAAGACTTAGATAAGAGAATAATGTTGGTGTATATGTTAATGTGTTGGAAAACATCTAAGACCAATAGTGATAAAGTTTTTACAGTAAAAGTGGAAGGAAAGTAATTGACACTGAAGTCTGTAAGTAATCCAATTATAACAATCTCATCTGATTTTGAATTTAGAGTGAGCAATAATCATTGGCCAAACACCACCAGCAAGAAAATGTATGTTGCTGTTTTCTATTTTATTCACAGAAATTTCTGTCAGGTGATGCTTCATCTTGCTCTTCAACAGAGAAATTGAGAGAGAGAGGGGAAACAGTTTTCAAAGTTTCTATCATTGCTTTTTTGGGTAAAACATAAGTCACATGGGGGAACACAAAATAAACAACATTTTCCATCTGCCTCTTGTGTTCCACCAAATTATACTGTGAATTTAGGTGTGAGAGTATATCCAAGTACAGCTATGATATGAATACACTCAGTTCATTATTTGAAAGTTAAGCAATATCTAAGGTTTGAGAGGTGCAGATGATCCAGTAAAGCTCCAGACCAGTGTTTTTATTTGCATTGAATAGCACTTCACAATCCCTGCTCATCTTAACGTAGAGCAGAAGAACATATTTGGAGAAGGAAAGACTTGCATTGCCAATGAAAACATGGTAGATTAAATGAACATCAGTTATCTGAGGATATGGAGGAGTTTAAAGAAAAATTGCTTGATCAATATTAAAAAAAGAGTAAAGAAAGAAATGAGTATTATATAATCTGGTTCTCTGTTGTTTGAAGCTTTTCCCTCAAAATGTTATTAACTGTTAAGTGCATCTAACTGGCAAACTCTGCTTCCCTAAGCACAAAGCACTTTCTCAGCTTACCTGTTGTGTGTCTCTGTATCAGTTCACAGGGTCCTGTTTTGGCACCTTCTCTTTCAGCTGCTGAGATAAACAAGGCTGTCCCTGAAAGGTTCTTCTTGCTCCTAGGATGTGACAACTGACTGAAGGCTGTGAACTTCTCTACCACAGTCTTCTTTCTTGCCTGTGCTTGTCACTGCAACAATTCCTCATGGGAGAGAGTGTGAGAGGAGCAAGACCTGCGAGTATATTTCACTCACTCACTCACTCACTCACTCACTCACTCACTCACTCACTCACTCACTCACTCACTCACTCTCTCTTTCCAGCTGAGTCACTATCCTACTGCTTCCAGTTTCACACAGTTAAGGTGGGTAAAGCAGCAGGTGAAGAGGAAAATAATCACTTGTACACAAGGCTTAAAGTATAAAAGAAAATACTAATAGAGTCTTCCAAGGCATAAAACAACTGCTTTTAGAGTTAGTCAACTCCAGCTACTAAGAGGTACTGGGAAAAAAACAGGGAGGAACTTCTGTGCTTACATGAGAGACATCTGACAGGAAAAGAGCTTATTAAAGAGGAGGAGACTGGCTATAGAAATGTATGAATGACTGGCAGTCTGGAGTGTCATTTTCCTTTTGATTCCTTTTCTTTCTTCTGTACACCTGGATACAAAAATAATCTGTGTGGCTAGTTCTCTTCATGTTCCTGAAAGCTGATATATTTGCATTTTAACCCAGTAGCAACAAACTAGCCCTTCTAGATATAATTTGGCTATGTTCCCTGCTTCTGTATTTGAGGATTACTCTCATATTTTACATGTCACAAAGCATAACAAGTTTTTAATTATTTCAGGTTTACAAAAGAGCAGATCATATACCTACAAAACTCTTCCTCTTGCTTTGGGATAAAACTTTAGCTTTCCTTTTGGTAATTCCTGCATTTCTGTCCCTTTCTTTGGAGGAAGGTCAACTAGAGAGGCACTGTAACATTGAATATCAATATTTAGTTAGGGACAGATTTTGTCCTTCTTTGTTATCCTTCTCATGTTAAGTGTCCTCACTGATATTAGAAGGATGCTTAATGAATAGAAATTCACTTAGTGAGCAGGCAGTATGAGCTATGAAGACCCTGGCCATAAGTAGTTATTTAAAGCTAAATGAAAATGTTGGCTTGAGACCAGTCTTCCATTTGCCCTAGATTCAACTGATCAAGCAGAAACCCAAACTTCCCCTAATCAGCTATACCTAAAAATTAAGCAGGAGGGACAAGTGAAATAGATTACCTTTTTTGTCTTAAAAATATCAATTAGCTCTTCACTTCCTCTTTAAGAAAACAGCACATATTTTTCTGGATTTCACTGACTTTTGTAGTTTTGTTCTTCACTTTAAAGTGCTTTGTAGGAAGTAAAATCCTATCAGCATAGGTGGACAACCATGACTTTTCAGATGAGACAACAGTCAAATTTCTGATGAAAAAAACTGTCAACAGAATACTGATTAAAGACTCTTTATTTCAATAAGTCACACAGTTTTTTGGGGGTTTTTTTGTTTGGGTTTTTTTTTGGGGGGGGAGCTTGGAGGGGTTGGGGTTGTGTTTTTTATTTGTTTGTTTGTTTGTTTTAAAACTTTTAATAATCATAGGTTTTATTTTCCACAGTAATTCATAAGTACCTTCCTTCTTAAATGACAGACAAGTTTCTGTAAATTTTTAGAACAATAAATAGTGTGTCATCTCTGTTGATATGGTTTTTCCAGCATGAAAAACAATTACTATTATTTTAAGATCATTCCCCTCTGACTTTTCATGTAGCTTTGTTTTTATCTTAATTGCCTCCAGTTACTATCCTTTGAAAGAGTACTGGACATTCAGAACATGCTCAATTTCAAGTCTCTGCACACATCTTTTATATCAAGTGGGATGGTGGCCTTCTACTATTATGCTTAATATAACTTTGAGTGGAGATGGACATCACAGGTGGTCACAGAATCTGCAAATGAAAATAAGGAGCAAATAATGTGGTTTATATTTTACAATGTAGCTTAAAGCATTATGTGTTACAATGCAAAGATACTTTGAAAAAGACAACAAGAATACACAGTTCTTCAGATACAAATACTGAAAAGAACAGCTTGGTATTTTAGTCCAGAACTTCTAGTTCTGACATTGCTGAAGGAAGCATAATATAAAAGCATTAGTGAAAGTTAGCGGGAGCTAAGCACCACACAGGCACAGGTGTCTTACTTAAAGAGGGAGCACTGGAAAAAAAAAAAAATAAAAACCAAACAAAACCAACCAACCAACCAAACAAAAAAACTCATGAGTTTGAGATTAAGTTTAATAGGACAGAAAAAGAAAGTAAAAATAATAATAATGATAAAAGAAAAAAATACAAAACAAGTTATGCACAATATAATTACTATCTATCTGCTGACTGATGTCCATTCCTGAGCAGTGAGTTACCAGGCCCAGCCAATTGCCCTCCCAGTTTTAATGTTCATCATTATGTCATGATGGTATGGAATATCCCTTTGGCCAGTTGGGATCAGCTGTCCTGGCTGTGATCCCTCACAGCTTCTTGTGCACTTCTGGGGTCCTTGTTGGCAGGGCAGGAGAAGCTGAAAAGTCCCTTAGTGTAACCACTGCTCAGCAACAACCAAAACATCACTGCGTTAGCAACGTTTTTCTCGTATTAGATTCCAAACACAGTGCTATGCCAGTTACTAGGAAGAAAATTAACTCTATCCCAGCTGAAACCAGGTCACCCACATAAACAATATGGTGAACAATCCACCTAAAGAAGAATCAAAAATTATTTTAGAGAGTATGCAAAATATGCAATACTTCCTTGAAATTACACTGTCAAATAGTACACTACATTTCTTGTAAATGTTTTTGACTTCACAGTTCTTTCTAAGTAAAGGAGCTTAACTTTAAAATAATTGTGAAGTACCATTCTTTTTCTTTTCATATTGTGAGTGATGCACAGAAGTTAAAGAATTGAAAATAAATTGAAAGAAGTGGTAGGCTTACAGTAATAACTACTGTATTAAAGAGAATTTGATAAAGATACTGAGATATGGGCAGAGAAAGGAACAGACAGCTTGAAGAACTACTTGTTTTTCTCTTCAAAATCCATGCTATCAGACTGCTTCAGAAAGCAGTTTGTGTAACCTACCCAATTAAATCAAGTCAACAACACCTACTGTTAGAAAGTGTTTCCTGCTATAGAATGTAATTCATTCCATGCAGAATGTATTAATTCCTTCCTCTCCTTTCCTGCAGAGGACTCAGGGAATCATCACTGTTCCCTGCACACTTTTTTTTCTTCAGGCAGCATTGCCCAAACACATTCTCACTGCTGCTCTCCTTGTGACTCCGTAGTGTTTTCAATTCTCCAAAAAGAAGAACATTCTACAGCTGAGCTTGTGTAGCGCCAAACAAAGCATCATTGTCATTTTCCCTACTTCCTTCTAACCCCACCAATGAAGTACCATAGAAAAGTGTTTGCCTTTTTTGCACACTTGACTGCCTTTTAAGGGTTTTCTGATCAGTGATTGAAATCTCTAGTGGCAGTATCCGTTTAAACAAAGTCTGGGAGAGATCACTAAAAGCAGTTCAAGCCTTTTCAGTTTGATACCGAGGCATGACAATCACTCAGAGAATAACTGTTTTCTAACTCATTATGTTCAGAAAAACTTCATTATATTACTGTAAAGAGTGCCTTGCAGAGTACTCTTGGACTCAGTATGAAGGCAGTACAAGTCACATCTTTCTTCACCTTCTTCCTCAGCAAGCCAGATGCTTTGACAAAGCAGGAAATAATATTAAGCTGGCCATCAGATCTTAAAAAATATTCCTGCTGTCCTTATTCTGTTGTTGACTTTTTAAATTGGCTGATTAAATTTATTTATCACAACGTTTACACCCCAAGTGTTAACAAATAGAATTAACTATTTTATCAGATCTTTCCAATGATCAGAGTTAGGTTGATCAGCCAGTACTTCTCTAGTCACTCTTCCATAAAAGACTAAATCTTATGTCACTGTTTTCATGAAATTGATTAAGTAACTAGTTCTTAGTTACCTAACCAGCGAAAGAAAAGATCTTCCGCAGGTAGTGACTTTCCATTGCCTTTAATGGGAAGGAAAAAAGAAATGTTGCAGGATTGCAGTTTGTGTTGGTAGTCAGTGTTTTACTGTTGATAGATAACATAGTTACAGGATTAAGTAATGGGCTCCTTGTGCACCTGAGTTACCACAGCCACTAAACATTAGAAAGCATGTTGCATCCTGAAAAAAAAGAAGAAAAATTCCTCCTTATCATCTGTGTTTAACTGCACACACACATGCTGGGCACTGAACAGAGGATACCAAGCTAATAAACCAAGATTTTCCACTTTCTACTCATCAAGTTACAATGGACAAATTCCACACTTTCCTAGTAAGTACCAGGGAAAGATCATCTCACCTAATCTCACGCTGTTCTGCTGCTTGCCTGCTGTGACTTGTCTGTGGACTCCCAGACCACCTGTCCTCCCTGGTGCTCCATGGGATCACTGCTGCGGTGTTTTCCTCTGTCTTCATCAGCTGCTGTATCTGGGTAAGGACAAGGAGAACACCAGAGCTGTCAGTGTGTTAAACAGCAGGCGTCTTGGTAAGGAACTTCTTGGAACAGTGATCTATTAACAACATAGCTCAAAACCTGATCCTTCCTCCTTCTTCGTCTCAAATTTTTGCTGACACTTTACTGCTCTAAAAGTGTAGTTTTTGAAAAGCTGCTTGTGGAACAGTTTATCAGCAGACTGTGGAAATATTTACATCTGGATTTTCTCTTCTATAGCTGTACTAAAGCTTTGCTAGGATTAACTGCTCTTAACCAAACTTTAGGCCACCTAATCTGGTTTTATGTCATTTTCAGTTACTATGTTGTGGTATTTTTCTCATCTCAGTCTACACTCTAACTTATTTCTGCATTCCACTGACTTTTCCTTGAATGCTTCCTTTGCACCTTTGTTGCCTTTCTTTTGTCTTTGGGCTAATTTGCATATTTTTTTGTTTTGCATCTAAATAAGTTGTTTTATTATTAATTCATTTTTATTATTAATTCATATTTTACATTTTTATTGTCACTCTTTTCTTACCAAATAGTTTTCTTTACTTTGCTTAAGTCAAGAATATCCTGGTGAAAATATTAGTGTACAAAGGAATTATTTTATCTATGGCTTCTATGAAACTATATGCAAAGAGAAACTGTAAGATAAATAAAACTGCAAAGACCTAAATTTTGAGTAAAAGGTAGCTAAACAAAACCATCTGAAGTGTGTCTGGTATGTAAGGGAGAAAGAAAGCTTATCAAAATATGTTTTGTATTGAAACTCATTAACAGCAAAAATAACACTTTCAAAGAACTGGTTGCTCTCAGACACTACAATTTATAATAAGTGAGATAGTAGAACTTTTCATGGACTGAATAAATAAACTGAAATGGGGAGGGGTTTCCCCACAAAGGGTCAATAAAGATAGATCCTCTTGGTAGAAGTGCCCTAGGTTTCTATTAAACTGTCAGTACATATATCACTTCATTACAGCCTATCAATTATGTTTAGCAAGGAAAGAAGTTGAAAAAGTTGCATAAATAGTAATGATAGGATTAGATGATTGACTGTTGAAGATAAAAGTAGTTTTCTCAACCCGTACATCAATAGTTAGGTTCTGTTTGCTGACAAAATAATTCTGGTGAAACCTCTCTCATATTCTGTATGGAATTGCCAACAGCCCTTATGGAGGTTAATGTTCAACCTATTGATTTGAGTTTGTGGGGGAATTCTGGTTTGTTTATTTATTTATTTACCCATAATATACTATGATAGTGATTGGATTATGGCTATAATTTCCAGGTCTTATCACACCAGCACACTCAGAAATAACTAATTTGTCCTGCTACTTGACAAAGTCTCTGTTTGTCCATGATGTTAAACTAATAGATTGCCTTTCAGTGAATTCTGACAGTCACTGGGGAATGAAACCCAAGAAGGCGCTCCATCCTCACAGTGACTTCCTATACCCTCCAAACCAGTAGTCTGCATAACTTACATTCCCAGATGCCCCCTGAAAATATGTCAAAAATTCCTACTGTGTAGACCAAATCATCACCATGTTACATTGCATTTAGTCCTTTGGAGGCCTCATTCAGAATTCTTTCCCTTCCCCACTCTCAAGTCAACATCCCATAAAAAAGAATACATTGCACCAGTGACAGATGAAAGCTGTACAAAACAAAAGGCATTGCCATGCTCATCTCTGCACGAGGTAAGAATATGCATAGAGGTACAGTTTGGCCAAAAACACCTGAAATACATATAGACAAAGATCCCTTTTGGTGTGGATAAGGTGGGGGATACATGGATAATAGGCAAATGGTGAATCAGACTGAATATGCTAAAAGGACTACCATGAAGTCAAAAAAGAGGAACATATGTCCAAAGAAGAAGTGGTAAAACATATCTTGCTTCATGAACAAAGTGTTCTTGGAAGGTCTGAGCAGAGGACCTGGGTTATTCTTGGCTGTGTGTACTGGTTTGAAGGTAGACCAGCAGAAGAAATGGACCCACTACCAGAGAGATTATGAGTCAGAGTTACAATTTAATTGA
>JAWWEE010000085.1:16839060-16851311 GCA_035221455.1 Xenops minutus | reverse complement strand
AATAGAGGGGGTAGAATACATAGCTTTTATTACTCCCACCCAGTGACAACTGGTCCCTCCTGCTGAACTAGGACACCGTGCTACAGAACTTGGCAAAATAATGCCAGTGCAGGTAGTAAAGAATGAAGTCCTAAGAGGCCTCACTAATGAGCATTTTAAGTACTTGACAGGAATAGTACTGCCTGAGTAGCCTACTTTTAATCCAAAATGCTATGCTTTAGTTGGGAAAAATAAATCAACTTTGCATTAACAAGGGAAAAGATATCTTACCTAGAAATATAGCCTAAAAGACTGTTTTCTTTTGGTAGTGGGTATTCTAATAAGCATCTGCCTCTAGCTAGCAATCCCTGTCCCGGTGAAGTGGGAGCTGGACCACATTTTCATCCTGTCCTCACAGTCATTCCTGCTGCAGGAGTCAAGACTGCACTGCCTCAGAAACAAACAGCATGTTGGCAAAGATTTTTCAGTCACCCCTGAGAGGCTAGAATTTAGCAAGTTTAGAAAATTATTAAATATCTAATGGAAAGACCAAGGCACATTTTTTTCAACTAGATAACTTCACCAACTCCCATAGTCTCTCCAGCATTAACCCAAAGAGAGGAGAGCAGAAAGGATCAGCAGTAGCTGCACCCTGGGGGCAACAGGACCTTGCTGAGGAGTATCCGGTCCTTGTCAGCTTCAAAAAGAAGGGTGGGGCAACGGAAGGGATTTCTGGCCTGGAGAAATCCCTATTGTTTCACCCACTGCCCCCTGGAATATTGTCGTTGTCTGACAACCTCAAAGTTAATCAGGAAATGCTTCCGTGTCACACCTGCTGTGAGCACTGTTGGGCAGTGAAAGTCCTAAGTAGCAGACATTATGTGAAGCCACAGGGTGCAGATGTGCCCCAGTGCCAGGGAAAGCAAAAGGAAGCAGAAGGACATGCAACAGGAATGATGGGGATACCCTTGTCCTGGCCGGATTGCTGCTGAGGTGTTCTGGAGGTGACAGAATGTTTTTTGAAAAGAGATGGTTCTCCAATTCTGCTAGCATTAATCGAACAATCTCTGGGAATGACAAATGAAGTCATAGGACATGGTCAGGGACTGTAAAAAATTTTTCATTAAAATTCTTATTTAATATGGAAAAACATTTTGAGAAAATACTTATGGGGTCTAATAAATCCAGGAAAGCAGATTACAACATTGCAGAAATAAATCTATTTTAGATAAAAATAACACAAGAAATAATAAGTTCACTATATATTTCTGTGTTCTAAATTATCCTGTGAGGGAAAACAGTGAAGGTTTATTGACAAGTAAATGAAAAGCTCTCTGCTCAGTGATGGAAAGAAAATAAATCAAGAAAAAAAATCCCATTCAACTGAACAACAACAACAAAAAAAAAGGGTAAAATCCTGAAAATACAGCCCTGTAAAGGCGGATTAGTAGCAATCTAAGGTAACTCTCCAAATCTAGCAACACTTCTCATAAAAGAAAGAAAGGAAAGCACAGTTGAGCCACAGGTCACAGAAGGCACAACTAACTTTATCAACTGAGGGCAAAGACGTGTGAGAATAGCTTGGAATAAACCGAGACTGCTTAAATTGAGAAAAGAAACAGAATGCATGCAAAAGCACTAAATGACTGGGACATGACAAAGTCAAGTATATTCCAAACCAGATAAAAATAGACTTTTTCTTACAACTCGGTAGACATTTCGGACAGTAGGACACAAGACGGAAACAAACAAAGAAACAAAGTACAAAAATCAAACTAAAATGCACTGGGTGAGACCCAGAAAGCCATTACAATGTAGCTAATGAGAACATCCATAGGGTTAATGTGCAAAAAAAAATCCATAGGGTAAGGTCCAGCAATTTCCCCTAAAACACTTTATAGTAGCTGCTATCCAAAACAATACTAGATTGGATTAATTATTCATCTAGTTCAGAATAGTAATTGCATTCCACTGTAAGAATAATCCAATTTATATCCTGCTGTTTGTTGCATGCTACTCTATGTTTTTCTGGAACTCACCACTCTCAGCTGTTTTTTCTATTGGCTCCCTTTTGGTTTTAGTTGGATTTGGTATATTGTGGTATTTAAAAAAAAAAGAAAAAAAAGGCAACAGCTGATAAATTCTGATTAAGCATATCCTCATTCTGTTTAAGAACATCCTTACAAACATACAGTGATGTAGCAAAGCCAAAGGCATTGCAGTACTTTTGTCCACTGCAAAGTTGAAATGTTACCAATTTTGGCAATTAAGAAAAAAAAGAGACAAAAAGGTAATGTGGGACCAGGGACACAAATGAAAAAAACCCTATGTACAGACTATACATTGTGACAGCAGATGAATGGGAGTGCTGCTTCCTTGTCACAGGAAACTTAAAACATTTCACATTCTACTTCAGTGCTTTTTCTGAGGAGAAAAGAAAAAAAAAAAAGAACAGAAAACTGAAAACAAACATGAAAAGAATAGCCACAGTACAAGTGATTATATGAAATCAGAGAAGTAATTGCTGGTTAGTTGCACCACTTACCCTTGATGTTTCTTCACAGTCATTCGTCTGATTGCTCATGATCCACCCAGTCCTGGAGGAGGAATATTTTCACCACTAGACTTTTCTGGGTTAGGTAACGTTTGATATTCCCTTTGAAACTTTTCTTCTCTGTCAGTATAAATTCATTTGCGAGGTGGCTCAGAATGGGAAGTCTTCAGTACCCTTGATATGTGCCTCAACTGCATTAGAGAGAACACTGTAGTAGAAGGTGTCCCTGCCCATGGCAGGACGGCTGGAAGTAGATGGTCTTTAAGGTCCCTTCCAACATTAACCATTCTGTGAATCAATGAAATTCAAGAATGCATAGAAAATGAGGCATTTCTATTCGTTTCCTGCAAATGTAAACTATGAGCATGTGGTTTCATAGCCTTTGACGAATACCAAATATAGCTATCATTTATCCAATCCGGTTCTGGCCAGTACTTTGAGAAAAAGAGCAACATTCCCAGTTTTCCTGTCTGCTACTGTCTACTGGGCCTTATCAAAAAAAGTGTGGGCCAAGAAAGAGTGATCTCCTCAGGTCCAAAGCTGTTAGTGTGTCTCTACTGGCTCTTGTTCGTATCTTCTCATAGCTTCCCAAAAACCAAAGATTCTGGACAATCTCACCAGTCTATCTAGCACTCCTTTATTTTGTCACCAGAAATGTTTTCTTATCACCTAGTATGATTGGTCCTTGCCATAGATTTCCCTAGAAGTAATCCCTTTGCAATACAGCTATGAGGGCATCAAATCAAAGAGAGAGCATTTCTAGTCAGACTGTTGTCTCTGAGCTTTATTTGAAGAAAATAAAAAGTACTAGAAAAATGCAGAGACATAAAACCTAATTAAAAAAATAAAAATAAAAATGACACGGCACAATAACCATGTGTCAAGAGGTATGAGAGAGCAGGAGCCTGAAGTTTCCTGACTTCCTCCCAAACTCTCAGCTGAATGCCACCAGCACTGGACTGGTGGAGAAAACAGGCGAGAAAACTCCTCTGTTTTAAAGCCCACACATCCTCCCTGCTGATGCACTGCTGCCACAAGGCAACTGTGCCAAGAAAGCTATAATTCAGGCAGGATTTATGCTCATTTAATATGCTAATTTTTCGTGTTCATTTAACAAACACTTGTGCTACTTGCTCCTCTGCTGCCCAGTGGTTAAGCAAGAAAAGCAGGAACACGCCTTCTCATCAACATCACTCCATCACATTCCCTTGACCACCTTCTACTTGCATCTCTCTGGGTAGCATATCCCTGTGTATTTTCTTTTCCTAAGTGAGGATATCATCCTATCATTGATAGCTGATGCAACAGAAAACCTCTGGTAACTGAACTGTAGATCCTGAATTGTTTTCTTGGAGAAACAGCATTATGGGTCAATATTTTTTCAGGAAACAAAATAACTTTAGGAGGTCATGATAATTTTTAACTTTATTCAAGACAGACAGCAGTCAATAAAAGCATTTTTGAATGTTATACAATGTTTATCACTTGATAGAAACCTTTGGTTACACCTTGGAGCCAAGAAAGGAAACTTAAACACCTTTAACCTACACTATTATCGTTATTTTCTTTTCAATAGGAGAACAGGAGACACAAATAATGATCTTTCAATGAGGGTCTAAGGCATTACATTAATACAATTTTCAATGCATGAAATACTTCTGTATGGCTGTAGTTACATGTCATGGAAATGATCACCAGTCAAGGCACTTGAACACTACAACAGCGACAACCAAGAAAAACTTTCAGATTACACCAGCTGTTTCATGTAAGAGCAGACATAATTCCTCCACCACCATTTTCCAACCTGCCTTTGCTGACTCCCAGAGTTACGACTTGAGTTTCACTGAATTCCTAGAACCTCTTAGTAGCAATTTTCATGCTTTGAGTGAGGTGTTTACTGCCGGTCCAGCACAGGTTCTAAGCATGTCATGAGTCTAAACCATTAAGTCAATGTGCTTAGATACATAGAATCATAGAAGGGTTTGGGTCAGAAAGGACCATAAAGATCACTTAATTCTAACTGTCCTACCATCAACTGAGTTTCAATTTTTCTGTGCCATTCAGAGAATTAAGGCCATTCCCATTAGGACTCCTTCATAAATTTGGCACTGCCACATACTATGTTTTTTGAGCAACCAAATATCTACCAGGAAAGTAATACCCTTCCTTATAATCCATGTTAGAGGTTTCTAGTTTATGCTAGAGGCTCAGACTAAACAGAAACAGCTCAGTCGTGACTCCTTTCCTTCTTTGCTGAAGGTTCTTGTTTATACTGCCAAATATCTCTAACATAAAGATTAAAATAATTTTTAAATTGTTTTGTGTTTAAAAAAATAATTCTGCAGTTATCCATCCTGCATTTCTCATTGTTTTACTTAGTATGCAATAACCTATATTAGCTGATCCAGCACTGGAAAACAGAATAAAGATAAGGTTCGTACTCCAAAAGAAGATGAAAAGGAAAGAATTTTTCTGAAGAGAACTATGACTGTAAAAGGAGCAGGTATTTTTACCACCTGTAAAGCATACAAAATGCATTTCTACAGCAAGTATTGTTCTTCTGCCCCTGAACAGTTACTTCCCCACAAGAAGGACACTCAAGAATATATCCCCAAGCTTATACTCCTGGACCATACATTGTTATTATGGAGCTTCTAAAAGACACAGGCAGCCTAAGCAATTTGATGCAATTTTGAATCTAATCTGAGTGTGATTTCAGCAGAAAGGAAATAGCAGAAGGCAGAAAAATAATAAACAGACTTTCAGTATGTCAAGATCACCCTGTTAAATGATTAGTGTAATCTGAAAACCCTTTTCCTTTGTGTGAATACCAACATACAGTTTAGCTAACAAAGTTCAGCTGTAAGCCAAATGGTTACAGACATAATGAATCATAGAATCATAGAATGATTTCAGTTGGAAGAGACTTTAAAGATCATCTATTTCAACCCTGCTGCTGTGGGCAGGAATAATAGTTAATGAAATTGTGCATTGGAGTTCAGGATTGACTGTGCACCTTTTTTGTTGAGCTGTGAAGAGTTCTAAATGCATAAATATCCAGATTTCTCTTTAAGGAGGTCATCAATACTCATATTTCCTCCTTGCAACCATACCTATCATAGATTGGGGCCTTCTGAATATTTCTTATAGTCTCACCATTGGCGTCAGTAATTTCAGAACAGGTCAGGGCACTTAAGAGTTTTTCTACTCAGCCTGTACATGCTGTTTACTTTGTTCTCATTTGACTTGGTAAATTGATCAGTAGAACCTTAATTGGTACATGAATGTGCTAGCTATATTTCTATTCCCATTGGGAAGGAGATGTACACTGGAGGAAATTTCCAAGTACAAAACAATTCTAAACCAGAGAAGTATAGATTCCTTATCAACTTAAAGCATGCATAATAATTACAGATTTAAAAATGGATAAAGGGCTTAGAAGTTAATTTTAAATTAGCTCTGATAACAGGACCACTTATCAAAGATTTTAAATAGCTTTGTTAGTACTGTATAACTTTCTGAAGGTCAGAAAGCAATCTGTTCTCAGAACACTTGGGAGCTGCCAAAAAATTGCTTTGTTTTTAAATTAATGATATATTCAATCAATTGTTGTCATGACTATCATTACACTCCCAATCTAAAACTGACATCAGTTTTGCTCAGAGATAGCTCTAGTACCTATCTTCATAGGCAATTTTATCCAAAAAATGTGAAAAAAACCCTTTTAGGTACATTTCCCAGTCATTAGCAGCCATCTCATGGCACAAGACACGTGGATCACAATCATGGGGTAAATCTCATCTCACACAACTCTGCTGAAGAAGGCAAGAGTCAGACATGAGAAATATGGTGGGACTATAAAACTATGCAAAGTAGTTTTAACTGAAAAGAGACTGTGTGGAAGGAAAAGGAGGATCAGTTGCTGTGTGGGTGTTAATCCTTCCTTGTTACTCAGATGAAGACTTGTGGACTGCAGACAAGCTCACTGTTTTGGCTATGGCAGACTCAGTAGCCACATATAATTCCTTTCAACAGAGTGCCAGTGCCCATCTCAGTTTCTCAATGTTACTCAAATCAAAAGTAGATACAAATTAGTCATTAAAATCCAGAGCCACTGAGAAACAAGGAAATATTCCAAGTTTAGTGGAGGTGGTGCCTGTAAGACATCCCTTATTTTTTCACATGATTCTTACCCCTCATTTTGGAGTTCAGGAGGACACAGAAGACCACCTTGCATGGTGGTTAAATGGAACTTTATCCCTGTGATCTGCTGACAAACTCAGATACAGAAGTATCTTATTTCAATTAGATGTGCAAATGAATATGCATATATGCCAGGTAAAGATGAGTACATTTTTAGAAGGCTTTAAGACCATTGGTATCTGTGCAAAGCTGACCTGGAGAACATTCTGTTATCCATTTCAGTGTTATACAGAAAGGAGCACTTCTAGTATGTATAGCCACCATGTATTTATATACGAACAAGCAGCTCTCCCCTCCATCTCCAACAGATTTTACCTGGCAAAGTGTTATACTGTAGCATATTGTAACAGGGCAACAGACTGCCTTTCCTAGTGTCTCAGCTTTCTGGTAACCTGATGCTGCATTCACTTGTTGGGCACGCAGTCTATGCCACCTCAACCAACCTTCATTAGAATCTCTGGAATACAATGAATTACTATAACCTTAGGAAAAACATGTTTCCTTTGCCCTCAAGCTTGATATCTGTAGGCACCAATTTTTATTAGCAGACTCAAAATTTAACATGGGTAGAATTCCATTTTCCTTATATTTTAAGAGCATCTGAGTTAGGTTTTTTTGACAAATCTAGTCTCACCCTTCAGTGGTGTTTATGCTATTTTCCTGTCTGTAGGCAGGTGTTGTCATCAATGGTTATATCAAAGACCTTTCTGAGTTTAATATTTGCAAGCTATTTCCTTTTTTGTATTGTTAGCAGTTTCACTTGTACATATTAATTACTACAAACCTCTGCCAACATATGCTGATATCC
This sequence comes from Xenops minutus, assembly GCA_035221455.1. Classification (NCBI taxonomy): domain Eukaryota; kingdom Metazoa; phylum Chordata; class Aves; order Passeriformes; family Furnariidae; genus Xenops; species Xenops minutus. Next base: position 16,843,767 of record JAWWEE010000085.1, on the reverse strand, counting down.
AAGCACAGTCTCTTTCATGGGAAATGTCAAAGATTAAATTCAAATGAAGGATGACATTTCAGTTTGCATATTCCATAAATAATGGTTCTTCTTTACCCTCTTGAACTTTTGGCTGAGGAAAAGCACAGTATTTAAAGAAGAATAGAAAACCAAAGAAAAATTGCACTCTTTTTTTATATAATGGCAAGGCACCAAATTATCTTTTCAGAGACAAAAACAAACCAACAAACAAACAAACAAAACCCACCAAAAATGTCACATTTTAAAAAATATAAGAAATGAAACAAAAATCTTACAAGATACTCTGGCTTGACTGTGCTAGCCAAGTGCTAACAGAGAACTGCCAGAAAGAGAATGAAAACTGTCTCACACTTCTGTTATTTGTATTATTATTATTATTTTTTGATTTGCATGCTTGGGTAAAATGTATTAATAAGCATTTGTGCTTCTCCTAGAAAGTGTTAGACAATGCTCACTGCTTTAGACCAAACTGCTCTCATCAGCAGTTTTCTATACAAGTGCCAGGAAGCAGTGAGGGCAGGTTGTTCTTCAAGGGAAAGTGAACCAGAATCAGCATCACGAGGGTGGCAGAGGCAGCAACCCCCTGAGAAAGGCACAGGTCCACAACACCTGAATGAGGAGACCAGTGTGGGGCTGGGATAGTGACAGGCACGCCTGGGGGACCTGTGTCTGCCACACCAGCCCTGACAATGAAACAGGTCCAAGATAAATACAGGTATCCAAGTCAGCCAGGCACAGTCAAAGCAGTATAGGACTAGACACAGGATACCTGTAATGCAACTCAGGCAGAGACCAATGGCAAGATCTCTGCTCAAAAGTACATCCTGAGAGAATAAAAAGTGAGAACCCTGGACAGTACTTCTCACAGCTGCACAGTCGTCCTGTCAGAGCTGTACCCCTTCCCAGGCAACTCAACATCCAGTAGCAAGGAAAGGCTGATCTTTGACATGACAGTCAGAGAGAAGAAATGACTAGGACTACTTTTGGAGGGTAGAAAAAAGCTGTGAAAATAAGATGATTATTCACCAACTTGAATCTGCTATATGAAGGGTTTGCAGTTCTATGGAAAGTGTTTTTTTATGATCTTCAAGGTGGTGAGCACTGGTGAGCACTAGTCTCGGAAGAGTTTTAGATTGAGTGCCCTTTCTTGTGGTCTTCTCGATGGACATGTTGTAACCATACAGACTTCTCTGAGGTCTTTTTTAATTAAAACAAACAAGCCAATAAAAACAAAATCCAGAACAACACCCTCCCCCTGCCAAAAAAATACCCCCAAAATAACCAAATAAACAAAAAAACCCCACCTCAAAATCAAATGATAAATAAATTAGATCTGCAGCAACTTAAATACTCTTAGTAGGAATGTCCTTGAGAGTCACTGAAATGAGTATTCCTTGCCTTTTGCTGCTTTTCTTCTCTGGAAAGTCTTTGTGATACTATTACTGAATTCAAGCAGAAAAAAACACGCACACAAAAAATGACAAGAGCTACTCAAAGCGGGAGAATGATGAAAAAATAGAGACTTGAAGAGAAAAAGAAGGGTCAGCCTATCATGAGAACAGGGGACTGAAAAACTTTCTTTTGCTGTTATTCTATAGACTTGTAGAGTAGTTGAACTAGCTCTCTGATGAGCTGAAGTTAGGTGTGAGAGCCAATAGCTCTAATGAATTGGTCAGGGTCAGCAAATGATTGTCCATATATAACATTTATATGTGAGCCCTAATAAAACTACACAATTACATAACCAAGAATTAATATCCCGAAAACCCTAGTCATTTGATATACTTCATCACCCAGTTTCCTGGTTTTAACAAGTCCCTGGATGATTAAGCCAAGCATAACTTAAACATTACTTAGTTTGATTTTATCACACAGATAGTATTTTTTTTGCTGTATTTTCTTAATATTTGTAACTTGGGCAAGGTAACTATATAATATACAGCAGTAGCAGTGATATTTAGTTTTCCTGGCTCTTGAGAGGACTCAAAACTAGACCCACAAGTCATTTTCTAGTAAGGTGAAAGATAAGCAGCAACTATATTCAAAATGCGGAACCTCAAAAATTCTGCCTTACATCTTTGGGCACTCTGCAAATACAATTTAATTCTCAGTCATTTGTTTAGAACCTGCATGAAATACTGTATTGTATATATGCAATTAAATAGAGAGTAGAAGAATTGGAATCACAATACAAAATTTAATAAAGAATCATGTAATTGTTGTAACAATAGCTCAGGAAGCCTCTAAAATATGTATTTATAGTAATAAAATGTCTCATATGTCTTATTTAAGATCCCAAGGTTTAAATTAAATGGAATATTAGTGAACAATTTCTGTTTTTCCAAGGAATTTTATTGTCACTCTTTATAAAGTTTTATAATAACAAATAGACCTTATTCCCTTGTCTGCACTTGGTCTCCACAAAAATATATTGTCCCTATATTAATTTTAACTGTCATACGTTTCACATAGCAGCATTTTGTAGATTAGTATTTGTATTTGTTTTGTACTGCCATGAAGTTTCCTTGCTCAGAGAATTTTAATAAATTCTACTTCTGCTGATTCTGAGGGCTGCCTATTTTTAGAAGATACTGACAGAGTAGAACTTCAGTGAGCAGCAAGACCATGCTGCAAACAGAATAGCAGTGAAGTGATGGCATTACCGATATGACAGAAGGCTATATGACATTGTTATTCCACCCAGAGTTCTATTAAACTAGATTATCTGCAGAATGAATAATAATTGCACTCTCACCTTTCAAAATATTTACAAGCCAGACATCCAATATTGCAAACACTAAAACATGCAAATGCATTGACTTTACACAATACATTAACTGGATTATATTAAAAAATTCCCTGTATGCCTGAAATGAAAGAGCAGGATCTAAATAGGCCTTAGGCCACAAACCAGAACAGTGGTGCTAGATACCACTGCTTTTTTTGTGTCCAAACAGGACTATCCATTGCATTCTTCATTGGAAGGGAAAGTCAGAGTTCTCCTCCACCCACCCCACTTCTCAGCATGCAGGCAAGTGAAAGAGTTTGGTCCACAGCACCTGTTAAACCATCACCAATGGCAATGCAACCCACCTCCATACACAGTTGGGTAATTACCTCTTCTTATGGCTCTTTGAGAACGATCAAAATGTCAAGAGAAGTCTCTCATTAAAGACATCAACAGAGTTTTTATGAGCACACCAGAGGGGTTTTTGCAGGCAGTGTCTGTTATTAGGCAGTTCTGGGACAGACTATCCCAGGCTTTGCATTTGGCAGGCTCCCTTCAATGCATAAAGCACTAGGCATGCCCACAACTGTACCACCACCACCCCCCCCCCCCAAAGCCTAATGTTTCTAATGTATTATTCCCAATATTTAATCCACAAATAGTATTCTGGATCTTAGATTTATTTTGTCCTACTGTTGGAGAATTATTTCTTAATGTAGACTTTCATTTTGACCAGCAATCACTTCATACACTTCTTCTCTCATAGTGATTTCATCCTCGGGTCTTTTGAGCTCCATCTCTATGTATTTGCCTCAAGAAGTTTTGCAGTTGCAGCATATCAGTAACCTTACAGAAGATGCTGCATGACTGATTCACAAATATTGCTGAAAATCAAGGTCGGACAACAGAACTGGCTGAAGAAAGTAAATGCAATTTTCCATTCCTGCTCTGCAAGCAAGCCAACCAAATGGGTGACCATCCAAAAAATTATTTAAATTAACTGGTGACTTCTAAAATAGAAATAAATAAGAATGTACTAATCCACTTAGGACAAAAATAGAACAGAAAAAACTCAGTGGTTCATCACTGTATGCACAGTCTGCACAGTTGAACATTGGAGCTTACCGCTTTCGTTCCTAAAATAAAACATGCCTTGAATTCACAACAAAAATGAAGGGCCAGATCTTACATTCTTGACATCAATAATGTTTTTTCTGCACAAAGACCCCTGAACGCCCTGAGTCTAAGCTCCAGCAACTATTTTTCTCCTGTGCAATTAAAATATAAGTAATAATGAATTGAGCAGGTATTGAAGAACTCTGAACAGAAGATTCTAGCATAATTAGTAAGACATCAAACAAACATTTAAAAGAGGTTGTTCATGCTTTCTGTCTTCATTTGCCTTGTTCCAGACTACCAAAAGCCCACTCTACTTTTGTCTCTTTTTGTCTCACTTAAAACTTTAAATTTTAAATTTTAACCCATAGCAAACCCATAGAAATAGCAAAGGCTGGAGATGTAAATTAATATGCCAAAAGATATTGTTCCTAAATACTGTATTAACTGAGAGATTCTCATAGAGAACAAAACATTCTCACAACATAGAAAATAGTAATTTCCATTTTTATTCCCATCACCCCTATGAGCCCTAGACTGTGAATTTACAGTCCAGCCTCAGAACCATAAATTCAACTGTTTGCTCATTCACTTAGTCTTCACCAGGTAGAAGCACAAAAATAATGCTGAAACAGCATCTATTTTTGGAAAGCTTACGATAAAAAATTTCACAGCTTTTTTGAACTATGTCGATGGCATTTTTATACACATTGCTGTGCATGAACTCATGAGGATGTTTTTTGAAGAATTTTAATTTCAGTACAGAATTGTCCTAGTTCAGCAGGAGGGACCAGTTATCACTGGGTGGGAGTGATAAAAAGCTATGTATTCTACCCCCTCTA
>JAWWEE010000085.1:16821625-16838960 GCA_035221455.1 Xenops minutus | reverse complement strand
AAATTGTAACTCTGACTCATAATCTCTCTGGTAGTGGGTCCATTTCTTCTGCTGGTTTATCTTCAAACCAGCACAAGAATAAAGGTTGCTGCTAAAGGAAGAGATACAGTAATTTTATAATGAAATCATAAATAGATTCCTCTCCAATCCACTGCATGTAACTCTTACTTGTTGCCTTGACACCTGTGCACTTAACTCTAATAGCACTATGTATCCTTCCCCTGACTCTTGCATATTCTGAATGAAAGATGGCAGGATACATATTCTTGTGCACCTTTCCAGTAACCATTTGCTGTTATGACATTATTCCCAGTGCCTTAAAAAAGTTGTAAAAGTTTCAAAGAAATTATGAGACTAGCATCTTACTAATTCTGGAAAGCTTCTGGAAAATTAAAAAGATTTAGGAATTCAATATGCTCTTCACTATATTCCTATCTCCATCTGAAAAATGAAAGAGATTTAGGGATAAATATCATGACAACACTGTTGTTTTGTAGGACTCAGGGACATACTTTCTTGCAAATTAATAGGAATACTTACAATAGTTTTATTCAGTGTTTGCAGTGTTGTCTTTTCCATTCTCTTTTAGCTGTTAGTGAATTATCTTAAAAAGAGTTGTTAATCAAGCCTCTGAACCCTCTCTCAAGCTAGGAAATTTTAATCATTAATTACTTGCAATTTTGATGCAAAAGATAAGATTCATCACATGTAATAAATATGTGTCTTTCTGTGAGTTTCTATGTTACAAAAAACCTGTATAGAACTGGCATTGGATCTGAATTTGTAGCAAAATCTAAAATTGTATTTCTCATAAGTAGGCTTGTATGTAAGCAGAGTTCCCTTGCATATAAATGGGGTTTATATTCAAGTATATAAACATGAATTTGTATATACATATATATGAGTTTATATATATATATATACATATATATATATAAACATGAATGTATATTCTGTGGCCCACTACAAGGCGGCTGACTGCAGGACAGTGTCAGACTGTAGACAAAATTGTTTGTATGTACAGTCTTCAGCTGTTCACATTCAAAGTGCTATGTTCGTTTGGAAAAAAAGCTCTCTACTGTATGGAATTCTGACAAGGCACACACAGACAGATGCTCACAAGGCTGCATCAAAAATATCAGTAAATTTCTTAAGCTCAGAAGATTTAATGAATTGCAATTAGAAGATCATCAAATTAGCAAGTCTGCTTCTGCTTCCTGTCCAAGCAACTGCGTTAACAAAAGTGTGGGAGGTCTTGAAGACTGAACCAACTGCTGTTTTCAATAGATTTATGTGAAATAAAAAAAAGTATTTTCTCCCCTTCTAAAATATGACTATTTTACAGCAATATCTCTGTTCTGTTCAGATGCTGCTATGACAATTATGAATGTATTTTTACACTTTCATCCTCACACTTTCCTGCTATTAAGAATATGCTCTATAATGAAGCAATCATTTAATTTTCACTATTTAATTAATCATGCTTTTTGTGTGCTGTGTGATACCTTATGATGTGACAAGAGTAAAGAGCTCTATTTATAAATCCACTCATTTACAGTGATTTTTATAAATGTGTAGAAAAAAAAGAGTAACAGGAAGGTTTTATGACTTAATTTTTAAAGTACCCAGTGAGACATTTTTCCCTAATTTGTCACTTATCAACATTGCATCAAATTATGTCAGTGTAATTTCAGTCTGTCATTGGATCAATCCTATTTTTTGTTGATTTTTATTTCTTACAGATAAACTATGCACTTGCATCCATAAGTTTTCCACGACTATTCTTGTATTTATCTTCTTCTAGCTGTCCCATAGGAAGCACCAATGACCATTATCCCTTTTTCTACAGTTTTTACCTTGAGATAAGACTCTAACAGTTACTTCTAGACCTATAGGTTCTTTTTGAGATGTATACATGCTTTACAAAATAACTGTTCAAATTCTGTGTATCTCTCCCTGGAGCAAACAAAACAAATTTATTTAGACAGTATTTCTACTTGACAGTGTCACACAATGAACTCAATACCACTTTGGTAAAATTAATTAAATAAAATTAATGTTTCTAACTAACTTGACTTTCAAAAGACTGTCCCAGGGAAACAGAATTTACTGCCTTAGATATAAAAAAGGATCAATATTTGTGCTGTCATCATGAAAGAGTAGGCAAGGCCAGAGATTGCCCATAAAGATGTTTGAAATGATAAAACACTAATAGCTAATAACAATGACCACAAAAACTTGCAGTTTTTCATTAATGTATGATAGACAATGATATCCTCAGAACAGAATCAATTAATAAAGTGTAAGAAAACTATTAACTAATTTAGCAGAGATGCAACACTTTTGTAACCCTTGTTTGGAAAGGAAATAAGTAAGAAGGTAAATAAGAATTTTTTATGGTTAACAGCCTTTTTCACATCCCACAGTGCACCAATGCTCACATCTCACAGTGCAGGAGAAGGGCACAACTAAGGGCAGTTTTCAACATGCCCAGTGCAAGCCAATCTGCATTGGTATTATGGTAATTTCTGAGGCTTCCAATCATTAATTCTATATTGTATAGATCATCCAAACTAAGGTCAATGCATAAAGCATGGGAGGTGGGCTTACCACTATCATCAGGATTTCAGTGTGACTATTTATGTGAAGAAATATTGTTAAACATAATGCCTTGCATTTCAACCTCTGGTGGTCTCCTCATTACTGCATCCAGGAGAAGTGAAACTACTATTGAACTACATTTGTGAATATCATGGCACTTAATAACCACATTCTACTCTGCTATGACATGAACTGATTTGATACTACTCTCTTCAGAATTCCTTAGCATGAATTAGTAGACAAGAGGCAGAATCAAACCAGCAGTTTGTGGACCTTTGATTTTTAAAGAGTTTGGTATGTATTGACCTATTTTACTTAGGTCGAGTTTTTCCAGCTGTATATACTCAAGGAAAAATTACACAGAAATCATCATTTGATGAGAATATATAAAGCCACTACACATGACCAAATTCCCTTTGGTGTTAATTGCCAAAAGTTAGTGACCCTTTCTGTGGAACAGCAAGAGAGTATGTTATAGATCTGTTTTAAGCAGTCACCTAGGTTACCAGAAAATTGTAAAGTATTGGGAATCTGTCCTGAATTTAGGAGCTTATCAATGTTAGCTAATAAAATCTAGATTTTTGTGAATTGTTTTAAAGGCTATTGCAGGAATTTTCTGTTTGTATGCACATGACTGGAAAAGGGAGAATACGAGTACTTGGAGGAGCTGACCACTCTGCTATTATTAAAACATTCTCTACAATCAATCAATCAATCAATCAATAAAAATATTACTTTAGGGTAATTTTTTGGGGGGTTGGTTTTTTTTCCCTCAGATATCACTTTGTTTGCCCACTGCTGTTATCAGACTTGAGACATCATGATAAAATAGGATAGTCACTGAACATTGTCCCAGGAAAAAAAGTGTAGCTGTGGTTCTATAAGTAAATATTTAGTACAATTTAATTTAAAAACAGCATCTTTCTAGATTATTTGAGGAAAGATAATTTTTAGATATCCAGAAGTAAGCACTTGCAAAAAGAGAGAGGTGAATTCTTGTTAATAATCTTCTTCAATTTTGTTCCTTTTTTACTTTTTTTTTTTTTTATTTCCCTGAAAGAAGGCACAGGTTTAAGTGAAAATGATTCATCTTCTTATGAAAATGTACGAAGCAATAAATACCAGTGAATAACAAAGCAACTGTGCAACTGTAAAACTGTACAAACAAAAGGTCTCTCTTGCCCTGCCACTGAATGGACATTGATTGCTGGTTGTGCACTCATCCTTCATGTCATTTTATGTTCAGTTCTACACAAGAGCAGGAAGAAAGCAATTTTCCTACTGACAAATAAGTCATAATTTAAGAATTTTGTTTGCTTAAGACATCTCTCCTTCTTCCTCTAAATTGATTTTGTTAGATTGTGATTCTCTTCCAGTTTAAGCCTAAAAATTTCAGACATGCAAAGCAGCATCTTGAGGAGCCAAATCCACATTACAATAAGTGCAGCAAGGGGCAGCAAGGACTGCTGTTTCATTTCTTTTCGAAACGTAAGGAGGTATCATAGCCTGTATCAGCAAGAAGTAACTTCCCTCCAAATCACTTCCATCCATATACATCCAAAATAACATCAGGCAAGGGTCATAATAGTTCATCCAAAAAAAAAGCAATGCAGTAAGAACATTAACGCTATGGTAGCCTGATCCATTGGTTATGTATTACCAGCAGAAGAATATCCTTTCAATTATTTTTTTCAAATATTAAACTTCATAGTAAACCCATGACCTTTCATCTGTAACTGCTGTTAATGAAAGTCAAAACAGTTCTGTCTTTCCTTTGCAGGGAAAGAAATATACCAGTCCATGCACATTTTTCAACATTCCTAAATTTTACAGATAATGGAGTTTAATCAATGGTTTAGATGGAGAACTGGTGTCTCAGAGAAACTGAAAACCAGTCAGATTTTATTACAAATTTCAAAATACTTCACAAAGATATCATGGATATCATGCAGCTTACAGAGCACAGAACAGTGGGAGGGATTTTTTTTTCCTTACAAAAGTTTTCACTTCCAAATCCATCCAGCTGACCCAGTAACATATATTTGCTATGTTCTTGTAAACTGGCATTTGTTGCATACCCTTATACATACAACAAGCCTTAAGAGGGATTTCTTCATTATAGAATATATCTGCTTTTATGAAATAAGAGAGCTTCCATAGACTGCTTCAGCAGCCAGGACATCCATTAAAATTGGAAATGCAAAATAAGTCTTGCAAGAACCTCCTGCAAGGTATCTCCTTCACTGGGGAACCATCACAAAGTGACAGGACACAGAAGTACAGCTCTACTTGATACAAATATTTTTTTGTGAAAAAATAAATGAACCAGGCTTTTATTCTACAGTGCTCAAAGATGCATTAAATTCTTATTAATGTCAAAGTACAAGGACATGGAAGAAAGCTAGAGAATTTCTTTCCAAGCCTCCTCTTTTATAAATGACCAATCATGTGTCAATCTGTTGGGGTGTAGCTTTTGTTCTGTCAATCAAGTACTTGTATACTTGTGTTATCAGTCTATAATAGGCATTCCAGGGCAGATACCAGACATTTGCAAGCAGAAAACAGAAAGTGTTCAATTTTGTGGCTGATATAAGAAGTGCTACACTGAAGGAAAATGCTTTTCAAACCATTTGTTCCAATAAACAACATTTTATTTCTGGTTAGGTCTGATATCACTTCTCTTAGCAACAGAAAAGGAATTTCCCTGTGTCCTGTGAAACCCTTTATAATAATGAAGATTTTGTTCAGTGAGTTACAGAAGCATTTGCCAAAAAATTTACAAGAGCTTTAATCATTAGAAGCACATATTAAAGAACTTGTATCATTTGTATACATGATTGTCTCAATTTGTGGCCTGTTCTGCTTTCGTCTCTGGAACTTATTTTTTCAGAAGCAGGTGGGAGGTTTTTTGTCAGAGAAGTTATATATTAGGTCGATAATAAAACAGCTCAAAATATCACAAGTCACACACTCTTATCCCAGTTAGTGAGTCTTTTACCTGTAGGAAGTGCATTTCTGGAGGGCAACACCACTTTTGTTCAAAATATTGCACAGCAATACAGCAGTTCAGAATTACTGGTATTTACAATCATCGTCAGGAAATCCCGTCAATATACTGTCAATGCACTGTCTCACAATAGTTCACTACACTTCTAATTTTTGAGGAAATGCAGGCAAGCACCTTCACATTTCCTTCTGTATTGCTCCAGTAAACAAACTTAGTAACGGAAAGAATATCTACTGCTAAGCTACCACCTTACTCTACCAGATCCTCTCTTCTGCATCCTTCACAGACCAGAATACATACAGCAAATTTCTATTTTACACACACTAATTGGTAGATAGTAGTAAATATACTCAGCATGTGTATTGAGACTTTGGATCCGGTAATATCCATTGAAGGCCTGGGGCTTCTTACCAAGCTTCAAGTTCACAGCTGACTTAGGGTAAAATTTTTACTGCCAATTGCCACATCATCTTTCCCCTTCCATAATTTTTCTAGTTAGTCATAAATTCAAGATAGCACACATATGACCATAGTAATTTGCATAGCACCTCAAGTGAAAATTGGGCTAAAGCTTGAACATTATGAGCACTAATATAAATAAGATTTATTTAGCTCTCCAATTAGCTAACTACTTTTTAAATAGCAGCAAAACAAGGACAGCATACCAACTGATGAAACTTATGTTTAAAGCACAACCAAATCTATCATAGTGCAAGCCAAACACACTCATAATGAACACATAGATTGATGAATCAAAGTCACATAACTTTACTAATCAACAAGCTATACGAATGATATAAGTACACCCATCATTAAGTAAAATATTATTCATCATGTCTAGAATTAGCAAGAGCTGGTCCCCAAGTACTTATTCATGCATTTATGTTAATAAAGATGCTAAGTTCTCATATAGACTTTGGACATCAATTAGATGCTTTTAAGAATTCTACAGTTACAAAATACAATATAATAAAGAGAATGAACTATTTGCAAATTTATTCCCTCTTTAACCATCACCCATACAAAAGAGAAGTAAAAACATATGGTGAACTCTTACCTCAACTGAAGCTTCTGAAAACAATTACTTATAAGCAAATGTGTAACACAGGCTAGGAATAATTTCATCAATAAAATGATTTCTTGGAAAAGTATTGTCATGTTTCAAAACTACAAAATTCTACCTTGCAACTGCCAGGGATACTTACCATAGTAACAAAACTAGAAATCTAAACAAACTAGTTGCATATTAGAGTGACCACTAGTGACCTCGCCCAGCTTATTAACATAGACCCAACACGCAGAATTCAGAAGTTTCTCCAGATTTTACTCCAGATACTAGTGGCTGGATAACAAAGTCCAAGTTATCGACCAGCCAGCCAGTGAGATATTTAAAGCAAGAATAGAGCCTTTATGTCCCAGGCAAAACTTTTGACTAGTTAAATCATTGACAATTTTGTCAGAGCATGATGAAAAGCTCGAGCAGCAGTTCCCAATGCAATAGAGGTGCCAACCTTCTCCCCAAGGGATGACACCTTGAAAAGCCATTGTAATTAAGAAACAGTTACACTGGAGACAAACCTTTACCTTTCATGAGAACTAAAACATTGTAACCTCTCTATTGTTTTGGTTACTCTTTGGTGCACAGAGAAATCCCTCACAACATCCATCCTCAGGAGATGGCCATAGGAGTTTCTGAGTGTACATCACATGCCCCCCTGGCTTCCACTGCCTCTGCTTGAGGCTCTCCATCATAAATGTGCAATTCCCACTCTTCTACTTCTATGATCAACAAGTTTTGAACCACTTATTGTTTCACAGTTGCCTAAGAGGTGATGGAAAAGTTTGATGTCTCTTTGTGTTATGCACGTTGCTTTTCATAGCTTAGAATAAATCCACAAGCCAAAGCTTTAAAAAGGAGAAATGCAAACAGAGTGCAGCTGTCCTCCTAATAACCTCCAATAAAGTGTGTTGGGATGTTCTCCAGCCTACAAATACCCTCTGTATAGAATATAATTAAAATAGAAGCCTCATGTCTGTCCAAACAGCTTTCCCAGAGCAGCAAATAAAAAGACTTTGATAGAGAGGTATTCATCAAGGGCAGACTATTTTTCATTTGGGTGTTTGCCTTCTGGAAATTTCTTCTGTGTCATAAACATTGTGATGTGATCTACCCTATGAAAAGCATAGGGTCACCAAGCTATTATTTGAAGAAGTTTTTATTTTAGCAGGATAACATACTAAGTAACAGTAGCTATGGCTGAACAATACACAGTGCTTGGAATAGAGTCATGAACAATATCTGAATCTCCCAGAGCTCTCTGTTTCAGTAATGTGTATACAGAGAAAGAATCCCTCCAATATCCTTTAAGTAATTTAAAAAACTGCAGATTTTAATAATGACAATGGCAAACTCTCAAATTATACACATGCTTTTGCTACCTTATAACATTCTGGTAACCTAATCAACTTCTTTAAAAAGAACCATAGCTAGCACTTATGAAGTTCCACCAATTCTACTAATTCAGCAGGTCAAGACCAACACAAGTATGACAAAATGAGAGCTAGTTTTCAGACAGACACTTGTGGCAAAAATATTAGAATTATATTCAAAAAAATACTGAATGCCTTCATGTCAATTGTATCAGATTAGTCAGTTTTGAGGGAACATAAACTCAAAGTAGGAAACAATTCAAATTCTTTCTGACATTCTCTTCAATATTACTTTTAAAATATAACATTTCAAAAGTAGGAATCCTTTCTTTCCTTCTTTTACCGAAGTTTTGGATCATCCAGGTTATCAAAAATATGCAAATAATTCACATTGGTCAACAGAGTCATTTCACAAAAGCATACGTGACTTGTTCACACCTTGCAAACATACACTATAACGAACTAATAAATTCAGAATTCCTATCTAGTCAAATATCTACAAGCACATAATAAAAACAAACAAGTAAACATAAACAACCCTTGAAAGAGCAGTTTCGATAGGAAACCAAAAGGAAACCTAAACTTAAATCTTGTAAGTTCTTATTTAACTTGTAGGAAAAATCTTGCTGCAGAACTAGGCACTATAGTAATTTGGATTGTACCAATCTGAAGCACCTTAAAATCCAGATTCCACACAATTTGTTTCAATTTATGCTCCATTTGCTTTTGTGTATCATAACCTCCTAGACAGAACCAGAATCTGTATGATGTGTGCCATCCAAAATTCAAAATCTGATTAATCTACATCACCAGCAGCTTTCTCAAAAAATTCAAACTTAATTCTAAGGAACTGCTTTAGGTACATTTACTCACAGAATCGGTGGTGTTGGAAGGGGCCATGGCAGTCCAACCTTCTGGCTCAAGCAGAGTCACCCTAGAGCACATTGCACAGAATTGCATCCAGATGCCTCTTGAATATTTACTCTCAAAATTATGAAAAACTGAGGATGGATACAACCTTGTGAAATGCAAATATCAAACCAAAGGATTTTGAGAACAGTTAACAACCCTACTCAAGAAGAAATTCAATGTGCCTATTGTACAAGCTGTTTGTCATTCAAATTGTTTAGGTTTGTGTAACACTGGATACCTGCTTCAAGAATCACAGAACCACTTCTAAGAAGGTGGTGAGATCCTCCAAACGTCAAAACATACTGCTATGCATAATAAGCCCCTAGAGGAATGGAAGCTTCACATATACACCCTAACTTCTTCCTCCTAATGGTATGTCATTAGGCATATTCAATTAAAATTATGGTAATTTATGCTTGAAAAGCCTTTGGTTGTAGCTGCAGCAGCAGTCAATATTATATAGCCACTTACCATACACAGTAATTGTGTGAACACACACACACACACACACACACATACACACACACTATTTAACAAGTTTTAAACCTTCCACTTAATTGAGTCATTGCAAGGAAGAATTTTATAATAACATTGGGCCTCAACCCCAGGTTATTGATATATTCCTTGTCTGAACAAAGAGCCACTCTAGTAGGCAATCCATAGGCTCTCACAAGTGTCTTCAAGTCCATCCTTCCAACCTCTAGTGCACAAAAGAATGCATTACTTGTTGTTAACCAACCATATCCTCAGCAAAAGCCTGGTGTGGTGTTCATGCTCCTTACACTCATACACTCTAGTCCATGCCAAGCAGACAGCAGTTTACATTCACAGTTAAGATACTAAAAACCTCTGTTGTGGACATATCTGAGCATATGGCTACTTTTGCAATATTAGGCTATTTCAGTTAGAGTAGCAGCTGACAGTTCTCTTCAGAGAGACTGTGCTGCAGGTATGTTGCAAAAATTAAAATGGAAGACAACTCTCATTGCAAGTATTTTATATTTTAAGTTTATCATAAGATATCATGGATCTAAATTTCTTGGTTTTTCACTCATCTTCCCATGATTGTCTGAATGGATTTAGTTTGCTATTTCATGCCAGAAAATGGGACTCTTTAGATGGTCAAGATGAAATTTATAAAAAAGCACATTACATTTAATTATGCAAAACAAAATTAAAACAAAACAATAAAACAAACAAAAACAAAGAAACAAATGCCTTTTCATTAAACTGCAGAACCCCCCAAAAATACCATAATCAAGTAAGACAAGACATTAAGCCCATGGGATTAGAATCATAATCATCTGAGTCTTTTAATTGAAAGGCTTTTTCCTTTTCTGATGGAAGGAATAGATAGCATTTGCTTTTTGGTGAAAGACTAAGATTGCTTGACAAGAAACATTTACAGTACCCAAGCCATATTTCTGTTATTATTTAACACTTTTGTGCAAGGGGAAGTAACACAATGACATATTATGCCAGATGATGTTTAAATATGCATTGCACACAATCCTGCTCAAGAGTGTATGAAATTGCACTTTAAATAATAAATGAAAATTGCACAATACAGCTTTGAGAGGAAATAGTAGCATTATAACAGAGTGTGCAGGCATTTTAATACAGCAGCTGCCATTGCTTCTGAAATTTTACAGTCATTATGGAGATCTATGTATGTCAGTTTCCCAAGATGAAGCAATAGGCTAAAGGTTAGTCAAATGTTGGGAATAGAAAGTGATCTATTCCAAACTGGCAAAAAGTTTATTGGGTATGCATGTTCTTATTCCAGAGTAGTGGCAGATCACACACTGTACATTGAGAAGTTTATGCAGTAAGAAGGGAAAACTTGATATTTTAGTTTTTATCTATGAATTTATTTGGTCAGGTAGTGCTTGTTTTCCTCTGCAATTATTTTTCTTTACTGGAAGAGAAAGTTGTAACTGGATCTACTGCTAGAAATTATTATCCAGCAGAAGGTGACATGTCAATTTGAAAGAACTGAAGCCTAACATCTCTAGCAGTGCTCTGAAGTCAAAATAAATGGTAAGCAAATGTTAAAAATGGCCTAAAATCCTAAAATACAGTCACCATCAAACCAGATTAGAAAAGCAAAAAAAAAACCAACCAACCAACCAACCCAAAAAAACCTCAACCTTGAACTTTTTCCACAGGCTATCCAGGAACTTGCTGCATTTTCAAAGGAAATGCTAGCCATTGGGACACTGACAAGAAAACATGCCACAAATCAATCTGATATGAAGAATTTCTCATCAGACCTAATGCTTTTTAGAAGGACATTCAGTATCTGTTACATTCTCTGTTAAGAAATACATAACATGTGTGTGACAAAATTTCTGATTAAACCTGTGTACTATGAGTTGAACCCTAGAGTAGCCCCGGCCTGGAAGCAAAGGAGATCCACTCAGGATCTCCAACAAATATGTTGGTTCCTCAGACAGAGGAGGATTCAGTCTGGCTCTTCCAGAATGGTCCTGCCCCTTCGTCATTCAAAGCAGAAGAGGAGCACCGCATGTGTCTCACCTGGTTTTGCAGATTAGAAAGCATTTCCTACCCAGAACTGATTCTAGATGAATAATCTTTTTAAAAGTTAATTTCTACTAATTACAAGGCCTCTGTACTTGTCTGGTTTTATACTACTATTTCCAAAGAACTCTAAAAATTAGCTTGCCTGGATTCCCCTAATCCTGTTTTTAAAGCAGTGTGTAATGTCTAAGATGTATAATTTTGAAACTATGTGTTACTCTCATACCAAATAAAAATACAATAGTGAAGCAGCATTGTGGTTTAGGAATAGGATTCCCCAATTTAGTGTTTCCAAGGAAGCATTCTAAACCATGCAGCACTCGCTCACTTTGACCTACCACTGTCCCTCCCCTTCATGGCAATCTGGAGAGGAGAAATGGAGACACAAAAGGTAAAGATCAAGGTTTGAGATAAGAACAGTATATCGAAAATTCCAACGAAATAAGGAAAAAACAAGGAGTTGCAGCAATAATTCTAATAATAAGAGAAAGAGGCAAAGGGTTCCACAATTCACACATGGTTGCTCACTATGCAGGCCCTGGTAATACACAAACCTGCTGTCACACAAGACAACCCTGAAGGGACCTCTTCCCCCATCCCCAGAAAATCAGGTGAGGTGGTATAGAATATATATATCAATATAGAACCAGGCATTCCCATCCTGAGTACTGCAAAAACTAACCCTCTCCTGGCCAGAACCAGGACAAGCAGTCAGCCTCTTCATCCTGAAGCAACCTACACTTCAGAAGTACTTGGGAGTATTAAGTTAACAATGATCCTTGTTTTTTAGAAAAACTGCAAACTAAGCAACTTTTAGCCCAATGCTGTATGTTAGATTAGCTGTAAGGTCCACTTTATATAGTGTCTTTTCACTTCAGATTGCATATGTAGTTTAGAAAACTGTGCTCATTATTCTGCTGTCAGGGCAAATGAATGGCTGGTTATGCACTACAGATAAGATTCCTGGTCAAAGCTGAACATCTTACCTAAACAAGTTAAGTAGGCTTCTCACATAATCTTTAAAGTTGTCATGCTAGATTTGGATCACATTCTACTATCCTATTCCACACTAAATTCTACTCTGGGAATACATATTTTGCTCCACTTATTGCACAAGGAGTTTTGGACCCTAAATTTACATGGTTACAACTAGATTACAAGAACTCTACTTTCCCTCATAAGAAAATAGAGAAAATTGCTGACGATCTTATATTTCACACAATAGAACAATAGTGGTATTAATTTTCATTTAATTGCCTTATTTCTCATCTCTAAGTCATTCAAAATGGAAAGATGAATAGCACTTTTTGTGTATCGAAGAAAACCCTTAGTTAACTCAAGTCATGCTTGCTCTGATAGCAAAAAAGCTTTTCCTAAAAGATATGCAAGAGCTTGCTGGAAAGACAGCAGTGGAATCTGGGCTACTGCTGCAATGTAGTTATTCAAAGGCAAGAAGGGGCAGAAAAAATGACATAATAGAAAAAAAATCTTTTTCTCTCACTCATTCCTTCTAGTGCACATAATAAAGAGAAAAATGATAATTAAAAAAATTGGTCCCCATCCCAATTCCTTCAAAAAATAGCCACTTGAAGCTTTTATTTTCTTTGAAGCAGAAAGAAAAGCTACAATTTCTGTGCAGGGTATGTAATTTACCCTTACATCCAACAATTTTGCTTTCAAATAAGAATAAAACTGCTTTCATATTAAATTATTGCTGACATATTTGCCATCTGACACCGACAAGCCAAATTTATGAACAGACAATTGAGACTGTCCTCTTAACTATATCGAAATTACATTTTCACTTAATGTACATAGTTCTGTCAATAAAACTATTCATTCTTATATCTATTTCTACCTGAAAAAGTAAACCTTTATTGAGGGTTTCAGTAATAAGAGAACAACTTTATGATATGAGAGGACTGTAAAAATAAACAGTTGCTGTTTTCATCGCTCCTTTGAGGGCATTTCAAAGTCAGTGCTCATGGGGGAACTGCCATTCATGACACTGGAGACTGAAAACTGATAGTAAATCCATTGAGCATCCAAACTCTACCCTGAATACAGAATCAGTAAATTCCTGGTCGAGACGTTATGGCACTTACTACTTTAGTATTTGAAGTGCTTGAAATTTCTCAAGTTCCTCAATGTAAACAACATTGAAGAGGAGTTTCTAACACTGTGTGAACACACACTCAGGATGCTTCTTGCCTCAAGAAGCACACAGTCTATTGCAAAGGCAACTAGACAGAAAACACTAATAAATGAGACCACAGAGCAAACAGATGTATGGTTTCCACACAACAGCAACTTGTTTGTTGCCACAACATTTGCAAACACTTGAGTGAAAGAGAATACCTGAAAGATGAGAATGAAGCAGGGTTGCAGACACTTGCAGAGAGTTCCTTCCAAATATATATAAGCACATGAGGGGAAATGCAGTTCTTTTCATAAAAAAACCCAAACTCATAAAGTGATCAAACTTCTAAGAAGGCCTGTTCAGAAACAAGGAATAATTTCTCATTACCAATTAATAAACAAAAGATAGGCAAGAGAATTTGAGTGTTCTGGAAGTGAAGATAATGCATTTATAACTGATGTTATAAAGAAACACCTCACAGAGAATAATAAGAAAAAAAATGATCTTTTTGCTTTCTACACTGCAAAAAAGAATATTTCTCAAGGTCAGAGAAATGCCTATTGCTATAAATAGTTAAGAAGATGATGGCCTGCGTAAGAATTTCAGCTGCATGGCTGCATGAGAAAAGGTATTCTGCAGAAAATACCTTCAATACTTGCACTTTCGATCAGAACATCAAGGAGGATAAAAGAAAAAACAGCTGTAAAAAGATGAAGGGAAGATGAGCATTTCTGCTGTACCTCAACAGTATGATGACACATTGGGCAGAGTGAGAGGTCCAGGATGGAAATTCAAGGATTGACTCAATATTTGCAAAGTAGCAAGGGAGAAGTACAACCAGTTATGAAAGGAGGTAGAAGAACAGAAATAGGCAGAACTAATGCCTAAAACTAGCACCAGCCGCAGCAGGTGACTGACAACAGAGCAGGAGCACAACTATAGTCAGCTAGAGACAAAACAGAAACATCAAGGGACAATAAGAATTCAAGCTGGCACAGTGCAACTGTTTGGATAGGGGTAGAGACCCCCAAAAATAAGGAGCAATAAATGGAGAGAATCTGTAGGAATATTTGTGGAACAAAACAACTACATGCAGAGAGTTGAAAGATGAGAAGGCATCAAAGCTAAATGTCATGGAAAGACCAAGTGACAGGCATGGTGACAACTCTCAGCTCAGCAGGATGAGAGGTAACCAGTTATGATCAAAGTGGGATCAGAAGTAAAGCTTCCTAGGTGAGCATGAGAACTGAATTGTGTCTTCAGGCTGCATAAAGAAGATAAAGGTAACTCTCAGGGGACAGCTGAGCCAACATTGAAGCTCACTGTGGAGTATAAACATGGCTAAAATAAAATAAAAATCTCTTCAAAGTATGCTGCTCTAGCAAGTTGTGGAGGTGATGGTGTCAACAGCTTCAAACAGGATGTAGTGTGTTGACCCTTGCTGGGTGCCAGGAACCCATCAAAGCCACTGTATCACTCCCCTGCATAAGCGGACAGGAGAGAAAAAACGTAACAAGAGATTCATGGGTTGAGGTAAGGTTCAGGAAGGATTACTTGCCAAATACCATCAGGGGCAACACAGCCCCAAATTGGGGATATTAATTACATTTATTACTGACAAGATCAGAACAGAAGGATGAGAAGTAAAATAAACCTTAAAAAGTCTCCCTGCCTCCCACCAGCACTGCAGGGAAATGGAATGGGGGTTTTGGTCAGTTCATCACATGTTGTTCCTGCTGCTAAGGGAGAGGAGTCCTTCACCTGCCTTGGTGAGGGGGTCCCTCTCACGGGAAGCAGTCCTCCAGGAGCTTCGCCAATGTGAGTCCTTTCCACAGGCAACTGTACTTCATGAACTGCTACAATGTAGGTCACTCTTAGATGGACTGCAGTCCTTCAGACACAGCCTGCTCCAGAATGGGTCCTCCACAGCATCACAAGTCCTTCCAGGAAACCTGCTCCAGCATGAGGTCCTCTCTGCATGGATCTCCAGATCCCTGTCAGGAGCCTGGGCCAGCACAGGTTTCCCACAGGTTTCTCATGGGTTTACAGCCCTCACTTGGCCATCCATGTGCACCTGTGTGGGTCTCCTCCATGGTTTGCAGGTGGATCTCTGCACCCCTGTGGTCCTCCATGGGCTGCAGGGGCACAGCTGCCTCATCATGGTCTACACCACGGGCTGCAGGGAAACCTCAGCTCTGGTTCCTGGAATACCTCCTGCCCCTCTTTCTCCATTGGCTTTGGTTTCTACATAGTTTTTTCTCTCACATATTCTCATTTGACTCTTCCCTGGTCACAATTACATCTGCCTAATAACTCCTTTTTTTTTTCTTTTTTTTTTTTTCTTTTTTCTTCTTCTTAAATATGTTATCACAGAGGCATTGCCACCATTTCTGATTGGCTTGACCTTGACGAGTGGTGGGTCCATCTTGGCGCTGCCTGGAACTGGCTCTGCTGCACTTGGAGAAACATTCTCTCAGCTTCTCACAGAAGCCAACACTGTAGTCACACCACGCAGCACCAAACCCCTGACAAACCAAATACACAGGAACTGAACAAATTCATAGACAACTGGATCATGAAAGATACTAATGGAAAAAGGGAGAATATATGCTCTTTAACGTCATAGTGCAGGTCAAATACAGATAAAACACAAAAGTTTGCTGTGTGCACTATGGAATGTTTTACTGCCAGCTTAATGCTGGGAGATGGCTGGATTATTATTTTCTGAAACTTTTCAAATAATAAGTATTTATAGCCTGAGGTTGATAGTGGCAAGAAATGAAGACCACAACAACAGAAATTTTAGTGTGGAATTAACCAGTACTTTAAATCATCATCCACCCTAGGTTAAAACCAGAGAAATTGTTTAGATGGTAAGTGATTATTTTTTTTAATTGTTTTCCATGGTTCTTATCAAAAAGAGACCTGTTTCATCTGTTTAATTATTATTGTATTTAATCACATATGCATCTGGCAAAACAATTGCTGATACAAATCTAAGTCTTAGCTCCTTCGCCTCAGGACATTCCTCTTGTCCATGAAGGAACCAAGGATGGGGGAAGGAGATAAATATTCTAGGTTTTGTGCAACTGTGTCAGTACAATTTTAAAGGAACATTAAATCTGTTCTTGCACACCTGTCAGAAACAATTCCTAAAAAGGAAAATATGCACAATTTTTGATGACATCTTTCCACTTACCTAAAGAGTGGATAGTGCCCTTTGACTGGAAATGGGTTTCTGAACTAACATATTGAAAGCACAGAAAAATAAGAAAGTAAAACTAAAGGACAATACTAAAAAAGACAGAGTTAGAGACTTTTAATTCAGGATGTCTTTTTGCAGCAGTAAGTCAGCCTTCATTATACAAATCACCACAGTGCTTAGAGGATCCTTAATTGCACTTTGTCACCCCCCAGTCCTGTGTTTGCACAAATTTTTTCTTCTTCAAGCTTGCAGACCATCCACATCTTTTACACAGTCAAAGTGGAGGCTTGAATATTTCACGGATCAGAACTGTGGTCCATGCAATGGAAGTACAAAACCTCAAGAAGGTTCCGTTCCATGCCTTTCCCAATGCTTTCCATCAGTTTTACAGTGAAGAAAATAGAAGGGAATTTCTGATGAATAAATATATGCCCCCCGCCCCGGGGGGGGGGGGGGGGGGGGGGGGGGGGGGGGGGGGGGGGGGGGGGGGGGGGGGGGG
>JAWWEE010000085.1:16793903-16821615 GCA_035221455.1 Xenops minutus | reverse complement strand
TATGCCACCCGCCAAACCCCCCCCCCCCCCCCCCCAAAAAAAAAAAAACACAAAAACAACCAACAACTGGAAGAGTGACATAAATTAGAAGTTTGATAGTAATTTACAAGCATTCCTTGAAAAGTAGTGTCCAATCCATTTCAAATCCAACATATCCAACTTTTAACTTTTATTTTTCCTCTTACAGATGAAGTAATCTTTACATCTACTGTGTTGGGTTCAGCCTAAAATTGATGAATTTTTATTTTCTTATGCATTGGGAAGGACAGAAGGACAAAAGGAAAGGCCAAAGTTTACTCTCAAAATTTAAAGTAATCTGTCTTGAAATCTTTAAAAATTTCATTCATTAAGAGGTAAATTCTTACTGAGAAGCATGTGAGTTAAATTTAAAAATTCAATAAAGAAAGCTTAAGTTTTCCTATTCTTTCTACAAGTAAGTAGTTTAAAGACTACAAGAGAAATAAATTTCAGCAACAAAGCATTAAAAAGAAAGAATAAACCTCCATTCTTCTAAATGTTCTATAAACAAAGTATATGAATATGAAGCATATGGATCTCTATAACTCCAAGAGTGTTTGTTGTTTTACTTTCTACCTTTTGAACAGATGATATACCTGTAGGCATGCCTATACTGTTCCTGTGGTTGTGGCAGTGCTTTTCATTTGGTGAAGTGAAGAACTGTAACCAAGATGCCAGTTCTTCAAGTAGAAGCATTCTGGAAATTTACCCCAAAGGCAGCAAAAATAATGAAGTTATTTAGTCAAAAGCATATCTCTAGGAAAAACTAAAGGAAATGATGCTATTAGACCTTTAAACAAGAAATGCAGGAAAGGTCAAAAAGTCAGGGGGAAAAAAAAAGTGTACTTGTTTTCTAAATATTTTCTCAATGTGTCAGTCTTAAAAGATTACTTACCTTTCTTCTGGGTGATTTGGCACTCAGCCCACAAGTACCATTTTTCCAAGGCATTTCAAAAATGCCATGGAAGTGGCAACTATGTTTACTTTCTCGTGTGCACTGGAGAAAGCTTTAAGATAAAAGCTTTAAAACACTGCAAAGAAAAAATCAGGATATTGAAACAGAGCAGAGCGGATGGAAGAAAGGATAATTCAGAGCAGATTGGAACACAATTGCAGAAGTCTGACCAGGATGAAGAGCAAGCAGAAGAATGAAGAAACCAATGAAAGGGAATGGGAAAGAAACTGGTCTGGAGGAATATTTTTCATCAAAACTGTTTTGAAATAAAGTTTTCCCTATTCATTTTGTGTGTTTCTGACCATAAAAATCAAACAAACAAAAAAAAACAAAACACAAAACCAAACAAAATCAAACCAAACAAAAAAACCCTACACACCAAAACAAAAACCCTACCACACATTTACTAATCAGCTCTAATGCACAAGGCCAGAACAATAAGTCTCTACCTCAAGAAAAGTCTAGATTGTCATCCCCCATAGAGGCCAAAACCAAGAATAAATTTGTGTATTTAAGTTAGTTTTCCTGAATTTAATCTGCACAGTGTCTGTAGTGGCCAACTTCTTCATAAAGCTAAAGAATCCTTGAAACAAATAAAATCAATGTTGATTTAAGATGCATTATAAGAACCTAATATGTAAGAATTCAGAAGGACTGACAGTATTGGTACAAAATTTTCTTGTGACCATTACTGGAGACACTCACAACAAATATTTATATGTGTGAACATAACAGAAAAGGTAAAGTCATATTCTACCTAAAAATTGTTTAAGCTCTTTTAGGTAAAGCCACCTGATGACATGTTTTTAAATGGGTCTAAGCTCCTACAAGACATCTGAATGGTATAATAATCAGAAAGTGGAGGATGTAACAAAGATATTAACAACAGATTGGTCTCTTTCATGCCAGGATTGCAGTTCTTGTGATTTCCAGGAATATAATCATCTTTCTGTTATAAATTCTGTTACCATCATTAATAGGCAGAGGTATTGGAAAAGAGACATGAAGCTACCTGTTTAGGAGTCAAGGTATCATTCATTTATGAAGGTATATAAGCAGGAAGATGGAAAGAAAATTTAAGTCTTTCTCAAATACTTTCCAGAGATTGCAAAACAGAATAGAAAAATCTGCTGTGACACTACCTTATCTCCTAGAATTATCTCCTACTACTGCAAGAATATTCCAGCTTCATAGATAGCATGCATATAATTTTAGGTAAATAAAAGAAAAAACCCATGTGACTGCAGTCAAGTACCAAACCAAATAAAAAATGTCGATTTATTTTTCATGTTACTTCCTTACTTAACAGCCACATTTCTGCTACATCAATTTTCAAACTGTAATTTACAGAAAAGTCAAGAATTTTCTAATGCTAAGAAGATAAGACCCAAAAAAGTAGTTAACCCAAAAGACAGACAGACAGACAGATATACAATAAATGGAAATACTTCCTTGACAGAAAATGCCATTTAATCCCTACAATTATCAAAGCAAGTATCTGGAAGAATCTGAACACCAGAACATTGCTGTGGGCTTAGCTGTTAGGTTGGTTAATGTCAACCTCTATTCTACATTACGTCATGAATGTTGTCGGGCAAGCTTGTGCATGTGTTCCCTGGCCCACAATACACTAGCTAGAATATAAATCAGCATTATAAGAACAAAACATTTGAGAACATACTGATAACAGAGAAGGTCGGAAAAGGAGTTAATACCTTGCCTCTGATCTAGGAGAAATAATTGCCTGATGTTTGTTCTGCCTATTTTGCTAGAAGAACATTGTAAGAAACACTGGTCAATGTCCTGTTCTGTCCTGCTTAGTAGATCAGAGTCTGTTCCCTACAGAAAGA
The DNA here is from genome assembly GCA_035221455.1 of Xenops minutus. Taxonomy (NCBI): domain Eukaryota; kingdom Metazoa; phylum Chordata; class Aves; order Passeriformes; family Furnariidae; genus Xenops; species Xenops minutus. Next base: position 16,818,792 of record JAWWEE010000085.1, on the reverse strand, counting down.
ATGGGAGGAGTAAAACACAATAGAATACAGGGACATAAATCTAGTAGATTTTGATGTTTAAAGTAGGTATAGGAGGCCCAGAGCCAGGACTTTGTAAGTCTGAGGAAACTGGGTCACTAACAAAGAAAGCTGAGAGGGTCAAAGTGAGGTAGAAGAGAGAGTGAACCCCAGAGTGATGCTGAAGAGTGGAAATGGCCACCCAATTATTTATGCCAAGAGAAGAATATGGAAAGCTCCACCCCAAGCCCTGCCTAGACTCTGCCTAGTTATGAATATGTATGTTAGATGAAACTGTGTACTTGAAATATATAAATGATTTGTTTTACACTTTTTGAGTCAAGCTAGTCTATCCAGCGGGAGCTGGCTAGCTTCCCAACAATGGCAATAAATACCTTTACTAATAAAAGATCCATATGACTCTTAGCACTTTCTGTTATTTTGACATTTTTTGGCATCAATACAGAAGTATAGTTCACTGAGCACGTAATTTCTTACATTTTATAACCAAAATAAGGCATAACATTACCTATTTTCTGTAGGAATAACTTTGCTATTTACATATTACAGGTGTATAAGATATTTATTAATTTATGAAAATATTAAAGTCTTTTAACTGAATGAGAGAATAAAACAACAATCAGTTTTCCTAGACAAGATAAGTGTATTTAAAGAAAAACAAATCACACTTTGCAACAAATCTTGTTGCACTAACCACTTACTTTCTGTCAAGTTAATCCACTGCAACTGTGGATTAACAACACAGATGTGTTTTAGTTTAGCCACAAATCCAGCCACTTTGCAGGAAGGAGAGTGGCACACCCACTCCACTGCTGAGAGTCTTCCAACTCATTTCCCATGGTTTAAACCAAGTGACAGAGAAAGTTCAACCAAACACCTGAGAAAGAAGGCCAGAGGGTAGAATGCGAAGATGTGGGCAAATACATAAGCAGGACAACAGCAGCACAGTGGGATTTGTTTCATTGCACTCCAGCTTTGGCTAACCTGAGGAATCATGCTCAGCATCTGCTCTGAGACTGGTGGTACAGTTATAACCCACCTTAGTATTTGGGCTGGTTTTTTAGCTACTCAAAACCAAAACAGCGTTACTTATTCCAAGGCAGTGCAGTTATCTCACAGTATGTGCTCCCTCACTCCTTAGTAAGCACAAGCCTGTTCAAGGGACCAAAGGCCACTTAGCCCCGCTCCCTTCATAAATCCATGCCTGAGCATTATAGACATTCTCATATATACTCGTTCGTTAGACTTGAGTCAAAATAATTCAGTACATTAAATTAAATTCTTCACTGAATCAGGGCCAGAGTATCCAGAACTTTACTGAATCTAACCTTTATTCAAGTTTGCAAATATATGGAGAATCGTATCTTAAAGTATTCAAGTGATGACAAAGCTGTAAAACCCATACCATCCAGAAGCCACTAAAACTAGGAGAAGGTCATAAGTAAGAGCAGCAAGCCAGAAGCACTATGAACAACATGAAACACCAGTAACCCATCAGGCAATGGTTAAATTTGTAAGTCACAGAAAGATGCAAGCACAAATGGAAAAGAAAAAGACCTTCTACCTTCCCTTCCAGTCTCAGCAGTTGTAATAGATTTTCCACAAAGCTCCTTAAAAATTCAAAAACAAGAGATAATATCAATGAACAGAGTGATTCAGCAGACTGCCTAGTGCTTCAACATAGACATGTTAAGTTCTACATACTGCATAATATAATCAGTCAATCAAAAAAGATCATACAAACAGCACACCTTCACAGAAATCTACAGTCAAGTAACGGTAATAAGAGACTACTGACTCCAAACACATGTAAAATCCCTCCAGTGAAGGCACTAGACACAATCCCCACCAGTCTATTAATGTTGATTTCTATTTAAGTTTATGTAATATGTAGAACTGAAAAACAAATTAATGATATCATAAAAGAAAGACTCTGTTGAAAGAGTAGGACTTGAAGAAGACCATGGCCTGTGTTGAATGGTTTTATATTGAATGATATTCTCTTTCTATTTACTGTATGGAATTAGTCTCTTATTACTGTGAATATTTGTTAATGTGCTAGTTAAAACTGCAAACTTTATTTCCTAAAGACACATAGGGTTTTCTGCCTTCTAAGGGAATGAGGAGGGTAAGAGAAAACACTATAAAACAAATAAGTAGATGTAATAGATCTCCACCTGACTTAGGGAAAAAAATTGAGAGAAAAATGAGGAAAGTTACTGTTTGAAGTTAGAAACTTCACTCTCAGTCTGAATCATTGCTATAAATGTTTGTGGGGTTTTTTGGGGTTGTTTTTTTTTTTTTTTTTAAATATCCTACTTCTAAAATAGATGACAGTAACCTTGCCAAATTTTGATAATGAGTGAATTATGAAGGATTAGCATGCTACTTGGCTACTAATGTCTGTCGGAAGAAAGGTTCTACTGATGCCCTTGCTTTTTCTTTATTGTTCTTAATAGCACTGGCAGATATATGGTTACCTTCCAGCTGAGCTGGATAAAGCATGTAATGAGACAACAAGCCTGGGTGTTTCCAGACTACACTCAAAACCAACAAGTAAGTTTATCAACTGAATAAAAGTCATATAAGAAACAAATTAATGATCAACAAAGTCAATGGACTTCAGGTCAGGGAGCCAATCATCAACATAAATTCACTGAAGATTACACCGAGATAGTAGGAAAAATTCTGGAATTACTCTACATGAAGCACGAAGAAGGAAATACCTACTGAGCAGTGAGTGCATGTAAATAAAAACATACTGATACAAAGCTAAGAACTCAACTACTTTAATAAATTAAATATTCACAGATCTTTAAGAATGAGAAATACCAAAATACCTTCATCCTACATGTTCCTATAGTTCTGTCTTATACTGAAGAGGAGCTCACTTTATCCCAAATTAATGCACCAAATCCTGCACATCTATTTCTCAAAAGCCTCAAAAATTCATAGTAGTCCAATATTCTCCACCCTTTAAATATTCCCTTTTTGTCTGTGTCAGATGCATTCAACAGTCTGCTAGCAGTAAAACATTGTTTTCAAAGCCAGTCACAGTGCTTTTCTTGGCCAGGTACACCCTATTATGACAAGGCAGCCAAAATACCTGCATTCAGCTGTCAAGGATAGCAGAAATTTAATATTCTCCCATTTAAAAACAAACAAACTAAAACCCACAAAAACCCAACAAAGAAAAATCCTAACAACCTTACCACAAGGCCAAGACCATAAATTTACTAAATCCAAATATGACTGATTTTGTTCCTCTTGTATATATATTTTTTGCTAAATAGTTTTCCTAGGAAAAGGTGTTTTCAAATACCATCTATCCTTAATCTTTGATTCTTCTATCCTCGATAAAGGACCATAGCTATAATACACATTTTTCAAATCCTGAACTGGTCTGCAAGAGTATCTTCAGAGGTCTTGTGAAGTTTAAATCAGAACAGGCCTTGGAGTAGAACATCTGTCTGTTTTCCTGCACCAAATGTTTAATTCTCCACTACTGGTAAACTTCATAGTACAATAGGGAGGTTAGGTGCTTCACAGAGCAACTATTTTATTTATTTGTAAAAACACACAAAGCCCAAATTTTCTGCCTCTTTCATACTGACTTAAAAGCTAGTACATTTAAAACAGTGATAATAAGACTCAGGCTATAAAGAAGGAGCAATCATAAGGGTATTTTCCTAGTTTCAGCTGTGGCGGAGTTAATTTCTTCTTAGGGTCTGGCACAGCTCTGTGTTCTGGATTTAGTATGAGAATAATGTTGGTATCACACTGATGTTTTAGTTGTTGCTAAGCAGTGCTTACTCTAAGTCAGGGACTTTACAGCCTCTCATGCCATGCTTGTGAGAAAGCTGGAGAGGGACAAGAAGCTGAAAGGGGACACAGCCAGAACATCTGACCCAAGCTGGCCAAAGAGATATTCCGTACTGTACAACATAATGCTCAGTATATAAACTGGGGAGAAAGTTGGCCAGGGCTGGTGTTCAGAAACCAGCTGGGAATCAGTGGTGAGCAATTGCATTGTGCATAATTTGTTTTTTACATTCTACTTCTTTTAACATTATTATTATTACCTTTTTTTCCCTTTCTGTCTCATTAATCTGTCTTTTTCTTAACCATTATGATTCTGATTCTTTCCTCATCCCACTGGAGGTGGGTTGGAATGACAAGCAGATGCGTGGGGCTTAGTTGCTGACTGGGGTTAAACCACAACAGTATATAAAGCCAGTTCTGGTTACATCTCAACTAAAATAATTTTGAAATAGAAACCAAAAGGAGAAACAAGATTAGCAAATGGTTACATACATATTAAACTCTCAAATATGAGTCATCTCAATAAGTTCACGGCAGACAATAAAATGCATGAGTATTTGCAGAGTATGGATCTGGAATTGAAACTCAATGAGTGAAATCATAGACTACAGAAAAATATTACAAACAGTGTATGAAAAAAAAAAAAAGCAACTTCAAAGTTATTTGAATTCTAACTCACATGGTAAGATCTAAATCCGAAAGTATTTATTTCTTTCATATTCCTGAAGGTTGGAATTAGTACAAGAAAAGTGTCACTCTGCCTGAAGGCAGGTAACTGTGTCATCTCATACTGACCAAGAAAACTGAGAACACTGAAATCATTAAAAACATTGAAGTATTTTGGCATAGAAAAAGTGTTTTTGTTTTTTAGAAAACCACTTTCATTTATCATGTAGATACAAAGCCTTATCTTATGTCTTCCCAGTGGAATTATTCACTCATGTAAGCCCTAAAGAAACCACAGAAACTAACAGTGTTTGATGTTTATGTTTTTGATATTTATTATCTTTTTTTCCAGTTATCTTGAAGTTTCTTCCATTATCACCTTTCTTCCACAAAAGTGGTAGCTAGTGGTAGAGCTCCTCAAGAACAAGCCTACTGAGAAAATTTTGCCAACATAACTCTAGAAACTCAAGAGGATACTTGATAGGGCTTGTATTGTCATCAACACAAGTCAATTCAATCATTTGAATTGAATTCAGTGCTGATGAGAATTTTCATGAATAAAAAAAACATGCTTTCAAAATTGAAGACATATCTGAGGAATGCAGCAGAGTTGGTGTTTGCAAAGACTACTCTAATCCTTATCTCTTTGGTTAAAATCTATGCATCACTCAAAAAATAATTAAGAGAGAAAATAAGCACACTTTGGAAAGCAACTAAATTAAAATATACTAAAAAAAGTTTTAAACTTCCTTTTAGAACTGTTACTATTTTTGTCGGTCTTGGATATTTTACATCTCATGAGCATATCTCCAGAAATACCTGACACACATTTCTTTTTACTTTGCTGCCAACTAAACCAAAACCATCACTTATAAAAAAAAATGATTGACAGATAGTTCAGGGACAGATGATTACTTTGAAAATTTAGAAGCTAAAGAAGAAGATAAATTTATTATGAATGTAGGAAATATAACAGGGAAAATGATGACAAAATGAGGGGAAAATTATATTTTAAAAAGTTTGTCAAATCAACAAGGAGTTACAAAACAAGTACTTAAATCTATTTACTGTACACACTGTTCTGCTATAGTTGGAAAAAAAATCTGTGTTATGAACTTCTATGTTTAGTGAACAATACTGAGTGAATTTGCTATTACAGCAATTTTGCATTGCAAGGAACTTATATTGTTATTCACCTAAAGCTAATACATGGAAACGGGTCGTAGTGAAAAAAATCCCTGGTTCCAGCAGTATTACCCAGAAGAAAACAAACTTCATAAAGCTGCTTATTCTAAAGAGAGTTGGAAAGTTTCCACTTCATCAAAGCCCTGCTGCTTCAAAGTTTCCTTTTGATCAATACAAAACTCCAAGGTAGAAAATTCACTTATAAAGGGATTTACTAACAATGTGTGTGAATAAATAGAATAAAAGATCACTTTAGTTTTGGATACCAAATATTTTTCCAGGTATGGCATAACTTCATTTCTAACCAGATGAGGTACCTCTGATATACCATGTCATGCACAAAATGATAATTTTCACAGGATAAAAGGTTTGTAAGCAAGAAGAACTTTATAACCAGAGCAGTAAACACCCAGGAAGGCCACCTGGCCTTTTTGTTCCTTTATTGTTGTTTGTATATAAGTTTGTAGTAAGTAAGTAGTTAAGTAGCAGACAGTTAAGTAGATAAATTTGAAGAGTCTTTTCTTTTTAATGCTATAAGTAAATTTATTTGGGCAGTTAACAGAAAAACTTAATTAATCTTCCTACTTTGATTTAGAATTTTTTTATATTGTGATATACCATATATAAATTTAGAACACCACAAAGGTATCTTTTCCTCCTATTAAATACAATTCTAGTTTTTAAATAAACATAATAATTATCAGATCCTCTCTACTGTAATACTTTATTTACGTTTATAAAATGAGCACCGAACCTTAGAGTTTACTACATAAATCAAGTTATTTTCACAACTAGTTCCAGTCTGCCCAACGGTGTAGACAAATGTGAGTTTTTACAACTGGGGAATCATGAAACAAAAAGAAGACCTGTGAAACAAAGCTTGACAAATTACAGGAGAAGAAGGACAAGGGAGAAATCTCCCTGTCAGTTACTGGAATCAGCCCTGCTTATTGAGAAGTAACCCTTCAGGGAGAGCAGTGACTGAGAGAACCCAGGTGCACACACTACACTATCCACCCAAACCCACTCACTTTATCACTTTATCACAAACTCACTCAGAGTTCCCTTCAGCGGCCCTGCTAGCAGAAACATGCCCTGGATGGCATCAGAAAAAAGATAACGTGCTGATATCCACTGATGCCAAACTGCCCTTATATAGCTTCCCTGCTCCCCACAGAAAGCATAACCCCTACCCCCTTTAATTGTTTCTCAATGGTGCGTTCACAGCGATTTTGCAGGGGTTTATGCTGTCTATCAACATATAGCAAGCAATATCCCCTCACTGCACTTATAAATTCAGACTGGCCACCTGGAGACTATGAAACAACTGACAAATACTTTTAGGAACTGATAAGATACTTTTGGAGCTGAAAAGACTGGATGCTTTTCAATCCAGTAAAATTTTTAGTGTCAAATGGAGAACCATGCAGAAAGACCATCTGAAATGTGTTTCTGAAAACACTAAATCCAATTCCCATTTGGAGGGCAAAAGGAACAGGAGCTTCTTCATCTGCAGTTGTGAAAAGATGGTCACTGTTGAGCAAAGGTGTCCAGAAAAAGACAATGAGAATTTTGAGAACTATTTCAGTGGTATATTTTGTAATATTTAAAAGCTAGGTACCATTTCAGTTTTATTAATGTGCAGTGTTTGAAAAAGTTCTCTCTTGTCTAACTTGTCTAACTTCTAAACATTGTGTTCTACTGCTGACTTACTGAATTTAATCTGTTTTCTGTTAATCAGGTAAGAAACAAAATCAGTGAGAAAATTTAGCCACTGACTCCAAAGCCCTGGCAGATCCAATAATGCAATGAGTGATTTACTAAGTGTGCATTTATCCAGGGCAACACCTTTTTGCAACACCTTTTTTTTTTTTTTCCTGGAGTATACTTTCTATGTGCATGTTTATAAGATCACTGTAAGACGCTAAACACACATTCTGTGAGAAATGATCCTCTCAGAGACCAGAGAGCATAAACCAGGACCTGAAAAGAAGTTTTGGAATTCTACTTTGAGTAAACAAAGAGAGGTGACTGTTTTCCTTTATTATTAGCATAAATCCAAAGTGCCACATCCTGCCAGTGTCATCATAAAGAAGAACATTTGGGCATTACTAACTGTAATTGCTTACAGACAAGTGTATGAATTTATTATCTTAGCCCATACAACAGATAACAGACTATCAGGACATTTTTCTCAGTATGATCTTCAAACGTTTTCAGGAACTAACTAGGTTTTCATGGTACCTTTAGCCTAAATGTAAATTAGTACAAACTCAGAAGTTAGAGTAGACTTGCAAATGGCAGAGAGGGGAGAAGAAGTAAGCAAATTTTGACTCAGCAAGACTCTACTCTTGCCCTGTGATAAAAGAGTTAAATTCAACCAGATAGGTTTCAAATTTCTAGTTGCTGTATTTGTAACAGCAAATCTGTACTGGATTTGCCCATGAAATAAAGTTCAACCTGTAAATTTCTGAGCTTTACAGGAATTCAAGATCAAGAACTCCACCAGCCACTTGGTTTTGCTAATGAAGTTTCTGTGGGGATGCTGAGATGGAGAAAGGGATGTGACACCGTCACTTCAAGCTGCTCATGAACCAAGGGGATTAAGATTTGGTTTTTTTGCAAGACTTCAAAAAATGTAATCTTCTTTATCGAGTATGCTTGGTGATAACATCTGACATCTCTTTAGTGGATGCCATGAATTTTCCTAACCATTGAAAGGAAACAAAAAGCTATCATTTGACTGATTTTTCTTTCTCATGGTTTTGAAAGGATAATGGCATTGCTCTGCAAACCTATCAAGTCATGTCCTGAATTCTCAAAATACCTAATCCCTACACAGAACATAAACATGCTGCTTTTAGGTTTCACTCTTTATGCTAATGACTTGAACAACAATTTATAGCCTCCTTCAATTTTAATTCACAGAACTGAGTATTTCTTCTTGATTGCCTTCCACTATTTAAAGCCCTCTGTTTGCTTTGAGGCAAAACAGACACATTAGATGCGAATGACTCTTACTAAAAACCAACAGAGATGGAATTAAAAATAACAAGAGAAGATTAGAGAAAACATGCATTCTAAATGCGGTCATGTGTTTAGAATAATAAAGATATAGAATAATTTAGGTGGGAAAAAGCCTTTAAGATCAACAAGTCCAACTTCCAACCCAGCACCACCAAGTCCACCACTAACCCATTTCTCTAAGTGTCACATCTACACAGTTTTATTACATGTTTAGGGCAGAAACTGGCAATATCTATAAGGTAGTTTTATACATTCTATCTGACAGAATAATTTCAGTATAAAGAAATACTTGGGTTTACAACTCTTTTGCTAGATGGGGTATAACATTCTTATATATTGTCTGTAGTTCCTTTCCATTTCAAATTAACTATCCAAGACCATTTGAAATCAGAAAAGGCAAGACTTCCAAGTCAAAACTACTGCCTATCTCCATAGCTGCAGGTATTCAAAACCAAATTATAGAAGTCAGAAGGACATATGAAGCTGTCAGGCATTTTATCTCTATCAGCTTCTCACTTCCACCAGTTTCCTGTTAGTCGTCAGCTCCATTTAGTTTAAGGATAATACTGCTGCTGAATAGAGGAATCAGGCACAGTAATGTCTTCCACTGCTTATGGCAGAAGGAAGAGGAGTAACACAGTGAGAAAGTAAAACTTCTAAATGGATGCAGGGAAGGACAATTTGAAGTTGTCTTTTGAGTTTAAAGACTGAACGTTCTGTTCTTTGAGAAATTACAAAGGAAGGAGGGATGAGTTGACTCAGCTAAAGAGTTTTATTGGCATGTTAACTTGTGTGACAAAATTCAGCTTTATATCTTTCTTGCAGCTTCGATGTGGCACACAACCATTTCAGCTGGAAATTTCCCATATTACTTTTTTTAAATCAATTTTGCACCATTGGCATAAAAGCCAGCTGTCAACTGGAAACTTTGCTCTTAACTTTCAGCTTCACAGTGAAAGAATGGACTACTGCTACTGCCAACCAATCCTGCTGAGTAAATCGATGAAGCAGGTATTTTTCTCTACTGCATGAGGAGTAACATGCTGTGTTAAGGATAACATATTGGCAACATTTCTCTTTGCCTCTATATTTGTTAACATTTCTGAGCAGAGATTTGCATCTACCTTTATCAAAAGATTTTTGCCTCCTTTAAACTAAAACCTGTTGTAAAAGTGAGGTGTTTCTTGCATGGAAAAATCAGTTGATTTTGTTAATTTATAATTTTCACAATACAAATATGTTATAAAATAAAAACTTACAATTTTAAGTTTATGGCAAAAATAGATTTCAGGTTTTCTGTTGGGATTCTAACCAGTGCCTTACTTTTTTTTTTTTTTTTTTTTTTTTTTTTTTTTTTTTTTTTCCATCCAGTGTAAGACAGTGGTGATCATTGCAACTCTGGCCACTTTTTCCAGGATGATGATAAACACTTTACTCAAGGAATCAGTAAAAACATTGACTTTGGAGGCTTAATTATGTATGTGGTGGTGGGTTATACAATATTTTCTCCCAAGGGCTCTTCAAAATACTGTTGCCAAAAATTCAGGAGCTGGCTTGTCTCCACTAACAATTGACAAATATTGCTGATTCTGGGATATACTAATTGATATTTTGGTTTTACTCACTGGTGTATTTATTTTATTTCCATAGCATAATTCAGCTGACTTTGACTGCTGACAAAAATTATTACCAGATTATCTGAATTATTTTTTGAAGTGGTTAGTTTTTATTTCCTTTATTAAAGCATTTTGTCCTTCTGTCCCTTACTTTAAATACCACTCTTTTTATATTTTGTGAAACTCTTTCTTTGAAAATCACATAATATTGCTTTCTAGGGTCATTGTGCTTCCATCAAATGAATGTATTTGGCATGATAAATAAGGATTTATTTTCTGCTATTGTCATCTCTGTCAATCTCTAGTAAATTTATGGCTTAGTGTAGCTCCTGTTTTCTTATGTACAGTGGCATTTTTAATTATGACAGAAATATCAAGCAGGTATTTATACAAATATTGGAAATTTTTTATAGACTACTTATATTGCTAGAGGAATATCTGTACAACCGTCCATCTTGTGCTCTCTCATTCCAAAATAAAAATATCTACATTAACTGTTACATTGTCAAAGTTACATCAGTATAATTGCACTATTAAAAATACAGTAGTGTCTGACCTTAAAGAACTTGCCTATGATGACTGTTAATGATAAAATTATTGACAGAAAGCTTAAAATATTCATACCTATGTACCAGAACCATTACTCTTTGCTATTAAAAACATCTTCCTAATAAATTATTTTTCACATAAACCTGCTACAGATTCTAATAAACTGCAGTATCAAATTCAACTAGATCGAAAAAGCTCCTATCAGGAGATCGAACTCAGCAACCAGCTGCTCTGTTACAAGTGATGCCACACATCCAGCCTGAACCCAGAGAAGCAAATTTCTGCCATGAATGGCAGAATCATTTGCTTTACTCCCTAAAATTATTTTATCGTTAGAAACTGAACACACTTTGACTCTGTAAAGATATCTGACTTTTAAGGGTATCAGAGCTAACATATCACAGGCTGGTGGAATGGAAAGATTGCTGGCCTTGCCATTCTCATGTTTTGAAGGATATTCTCAACTACTCTTTTGTGAGAGAAGTCTGACCCTGTGTCCAGCCCAGAGCATTATCAGGACCTGCACACAGAGCGTGAGGCAGTGGACTATTCCTACGTGCTGTCCTCAAGAAGAAACTCATCCAGCACACTGTAAAGCATATTAAATGCCTTTTGCGGTGCTAATGTGTTGATTTTTCCACAATTACTTTTTGTCTGACACTGAATCAGAAAATACCATAACATGCTCTGCAGAAATAGACTATGCCAGAAATAATATTGTGATAGACATTTTCTGATTCTTTTCCATCTTCCTAGGACATGTTTACTGAAGAAAAATGAACTCTTGTAAAGCATCACAAAATCATTACACCACTTGAGTAGAGGCTATATGTACTTTAAAAATTATTTAGGAGAAGCCAATTTATTACTCTAGAAATTAAAAAATTCTAGAGTCTCTTGGAACCTAACAAAAAGGAGCCTGTGATGAATTGCTGTGACAATTTACCTCCTCCTTGCACCATACAGTCTTCTATTCATAACCTGAAGATTTACATTTGTGCTATACTAGAAGTCTGCTAAATGTGCAACCTTGTCACTCTAATAAATTCATTCCTTCAGAATGTCTTTGTCTACCATAGAGGATTGCTTATAGGTCTCTGTTTCCTGAATTAATAATGCTTTGCTATATTTTAAATGTTGCAGCCATCTGACACACCTGTTTACAGTGGAAGTTAATTTTTTCTTGTTTTTTTTGTTTACTTGTTTTTAATGCAGAAAACATGAATTAGTCTGTCTTTAACAGTTTAACTTTGGTGGAGATTTACAACTGGAGTCAAAGGAAACACCCTTTGCAAAGAGGACATACGGGAGTTTCTCTTAAACTGGAAAGCCCTTCTAGAAATCAGAATCTTCATAGTAAAAGCTGTTAGAGAAGATTTTCACAACAAGGTAGCACAAAAATTTAAATGCCTGAATCATGTAGACTACACTACTTACACAGCAATGCAGGCTTTTCTTTCAGTTATCTAAGCACCTGCTCTGACATTACCACCAGAAGAAATATCATGCTGATCTTTCCTATATCTCTGGGTTTTCAGTTTTATATTAGGCAGGAAACACTGCCAAAGAACTGGGGAAGGGTGTCAATATAAAGAAGGCTGTATTCATTCACATACTCAAAGTAAGGAGTCATAATGCATTATCTTTATTTTTGTCTAACAGCATCATGAAAGCTAATACAAGTAACTCAAAACCTTCACTGTGGTCTTCTTTTAACTTGAGTTCCCATCATTTTAATTAAGGGACTCTTTACATGTTCCGTCTTGTAAATCTTAGAAATCCATCTAGATATTACTTTAGGAATTCTCCTTCATATCTTGGGCTAATGAGTAGACTGTTAAATGGGTACAACAGTTGCTACAGCCCCTTTAACATAGAGCCAAAAAAAAAAAAAAAAAAGTACATGGACTATTTCCCCTTGCTGTGTCACAATGATCTATTTTGGCTTGTACTTCAATTTTTCACAGTTTGGGGTTTGGTTGAGGTTTTTTTCTGCTTGCCAGACTTTGACCTGACATTTCCAAACAACTTTTGAGAGTGCAATGAGGAACATAGGAAGGCAGCAGGAACAGAAAACCTGTCATTAGAAGGCAGTGAGAATTATGAGCCTGAAAAACAGCTGCTCAGCCACATTGTATCCTAAGAAGTACTTTTTCAAGCATGTCTTATAGGCAGATAGCTAACTGAACTGTGAGATAACCTTTGAAAAGAAGAATTTGAAAGACCACTGACACTAGTAGCCTTTTAGTTAAGATCCTTGAAAGAGTATGAAGTAAAATGGTATGTGTAATGATTGAATAAGAAAAAGATGGAGAAAATGGTTTATTTTTGAAGGATCTGAATTAACAAAGAAAGCTTAAATTACTTATAAAGGAAAATAATTTGTTTCAATCTTCAAAGATTTTGAACAGAAACCTTTAGAATTGTATTTGCTTACATTTTTTATTCTTGCAGTATAAGGGCTTGTTTCATTGAGATGACCAAGTAATGAATCTGATATCTGAATAACACTGTTCGTATCTGGCACTGTCAGATGGAATGACTTACTAAATATACTTTGAAATACTTTCATTCAAGTTATCCTTTACAAATGGTATGCTGTTATCATTAATTATGCTAACAAATAAATACAAATGTTATGCCATAATAAAATTCGGTGCACATCAAATAACTGCCTGGTTATAGTCATCAATCATTATTTCTACCTCTTTTCTAAAGAGGATAAGCTCTGCCTGACAAACAGCTGCTGCCAAAATCCACAGAAAATAGCTTGCTTCCAGGCTTCTAAGAAGGAAGAGTACTTTACAGGTAACTTTGTAAAAAGTACAAGACATTGAAAAGATCTGACATTGTCCTTTAGAGTTTGCTTCCCTCTTTGTCAAATCATTGAATAATGCAAACAGGAAGTAGATTTTCAGCTGATGTCCTGAAGAATTTGCACTTTAACAGACAGATGAAGAAAGCATAATTACATCAAAGAGTTGCTGCCTGGCATCCCAATCTCTTTCCACAGGGGGACTGGACAAAGCAGAGGAATAGACAGCTCTCTAAATACCCGAGTATTTATACAAAAGGGACCTTTGCACTTAAAATAGAGAGGACAAAGCATAACATTGAAAGCTCTGTATTAGCCAAGGTATTTGCACTGTTCTGACATAAAAAATGAAAATATGTAGCTTCCCCAATTTCTTTACTCCATGCTCAAAAAATATTTTGAAAGGGTAAACTCGGCAGCAGGAATAAAAAGGTGCTATAAGAGATATTCACCTGGTTGTGTGTGTCAGAATATCTTTGCAGTTCACTTGAACACTGTTAGAGAAGTTGCGCTCTGCTCTCTCTGCTAAGGGCTGGACTCTTAGGATCTTACCCAATGCCCTTCTGTGCAGGGCGCCTGGAAGCTTCTAAATACAAGCCATATACATTCTACCTGACTGACTGGAAAATAAAATAGTATCTACCAGGGAGAAACGATTTTAAAATGTGTGCTAAAATTTCACATGAATGAGCCTGTTTCCTGACTGAATTAAAAATTTTAGTTTGTGGCCAATATTCATCCTAATTTAAAATACTACAGCAACTTCTAGGTGCCAATTTTTTAATATGTTCTCTCAAAAATTTTTCTTTCCTTCTTTCTATTTCTGTCCTAATGCCAAAAGTAAAAAAAAAATAAAAAAAAATCCACCCAAATCTTTACATCACAGCAGCCTGAGAAGGAGTTTTCTGTGGGTCTAAAGAACCCAACATAGATGTCTTCAGTGATACCATCAACATAAACAAATTCATTATTGCCATTGACAGAGGGGGCTAAATATCACTTTGAATTTTTTGTGACCCTTTGTGAAGGATGAAGTCTCAAAGGGCAGACAGTGAACAAAAGCTTTGAGTGCAGTATTTTTGCAATAACATTTCAAGGAGTTAACACCCTATTGAAGTAAAAGTAAACTCAATGATAATGTGTGAATGAAGAATGGAAGTTATATTTATCACAAAATTTGCTGTGAAGAGATAATGTATGAACATTTTGAAATCCGGTTTCAGTTTCCTGAGGCTTGGTGGAAGCTTTCTTTAAGTTTCCCCTGCCACAGTTCCTGCTTTTAACATGGTTGTACTTACATAGGGAGATACAGGGAAATAATATAATGGTTATATGGAGACCAGGCAAAATTTGTTTAGAGAAAAAAGGAGACATGATGTTGTGATCTTAAGCTTGAATGTATCAGAGAAAGACTGGAAGGGGGAGTATGGTTCTTCCTGAGATAATGAAGGGTTTCCTGTTTGCCTAGTGTTATAGTCTGAACCAGAAGATAGCAGGCTGAAAGAATGATGCTGCTATTCATCAGTCCTTCAACTGATCACTAGGCTGACAAATAAACACTGTAATATACCATCTAACTGTGAGAAAAAGTAATGGTAAGGAAGAACAAAAGCCACAGGAGTAAAATTCTCCTGTGGGTAAAAAGACCTGCAGAAGACTCTGGACCACACAGTGTGCTTTCTACTGAGACCTCAGTTCCTCAAATCTGTGAGCCAGGGACAAGACAAAATGCAGAAACATCAGTATCTGAAGGATAAGTTGTCATTCCGTGGAACTGAGTTTCCCTTCCCTGTGAGCTCTTGCGTTAAATTAAGAAGCCCTCTGCCTTCTGGAACCACACAGTACCACATAACAAAGTGGTTGAACAACAAACTCTAACCCATACCTCCCACTACAGCCTGAGGCAAGAGAACTGCAACCTTCTTATTCTGTCCTGTGTATCCATAGTTGAGGTTGCTCAGACATAGCAACGAGCAGAATTTGCCCCATGCAACACCTGCATTAGTGAGAGAGATTCAGAAAGCAGACAGATCTCAGCAAGATCTCGGTGTTCTAGCTGCAATTGAGAAGCCAGCCATTAAGGCATGGGGGAAAAAATCCAAAAAGAAAAAAAAAAAAAAAGGAAAAAACCCAAAACTATCCTAAATTCAGCAAGCACTATAAAAGTAATAAATCACTGAATCCCAGAATGTCATGGCTTTAGTGTCCTTTCAGAATATAACAGTGCTGTGGTAGCTGCAAAGGATTACCACCTACCCACAATAAAATGCAGTATGTACTACTCAAGGTATCAGCAGGACTATGCTCTCAGGAAGTTCTGGGATTGTGTGGGACCATTTCTTAATCCTCACACTGAAACAGTTCTCAAAGGGTCATGTGAATTTAGGCCATGACAGCTACTGTTCTGCACATCCTTCAGTCACTGGACAAGGCCCAGAGCACATGATCCTAGGATCATATTTCCATTTGGGGCATTCTGAACCCTCTCTGTCTTTCAGGAAACTCCATAAGAGCCCTTTCCCTGCCCCCTCTCCCTCCATAATCACCTCTTATCTGCAATTCTTCCATGACTTTTTTCCAACCACGATTATTTTCCTAATATCTCCAGAATCACTACATTATTCCCTCTTTGAATTTGACTGTGTAGAGGAAAAACATGCAGATGTACTTTCTATGGTTCTTAGTGTTCTTTAAAGCAAACAATACAATTTTGCCTATTGTCTTGAGTCTGGGTTTAACCTACACATGACTTAAGCCAGACCAGGACTTTTCTTCAGCTTGCCTTTGGTGTTGTGCAAGTGGCCTCGGTCAGAAGAAGATATGGGACTCTATGTAGAAACAGAGTCTGCCCAGATTTCTCCATTCCTCATTCACAGAAAACTGAGACAAGATCAATTATAAATACATCGATGTAACAAGTAAAAACCACTGGTTTTGGAAGAAGGTGAGAGAGCAGGCACAGAGGGGAGTTACTTTAAAGAACTGAGTGGATCAATTGACAGTTTAGAAGATTATATCCTCTTCTTCCAGATGTCTCACTTGTGCCCCCTTGGCACTCTCTTCAACAGGTATAGAGTCATTTCTAACTTACTCATTTCAGCAATACCCTGGCATTAGCTTGAGAGCACTAATTTTCTACTATATGTTTGTGCTATACAATTAAGGAGCAATTTTGCCTTTACTGTTGAATTTTTTTTTTTTTGTCAGAAAAAATAACTAATTTCTCACTCATTGTTAATGCTCCAGACTTTGTTTCTTTTAGAGCCTGAGCACAGAAGCTGAAAGGATTTATTTATTCTACTAGAGGATACTACATCCTGACTTTTTATGGGCTTCCCTTCTCAGAAATCATTTCACTACAGAGGTGTGTTCATGCTGCCACTCTGTGGCAGTGATGAGATAAGTAAATCTGAAATGTCCATGTTTATGCAGCCCTCGAAAATATCTTGGAATGATTCCTAAATTATATTAAATATCACACATATATTTTCTGACTGCAGAACAGGAATTTGCTCACATAGCTCTGCTGCTCAAGTTCTCACCAGGTATGCACAAAGAGTGGCTTCAATTAAAGTCATGATTCTATTCCAGATTACCCAAATAATACTGACACACTCAAGAGTAGAAGTTACTTCTTATTTGTCCCGAGGCTTTTAAACTAACATTATTACATACAATATAAAGAATAACTCAGTCTTCTTCCCACGTCCACTGGAGGCATTTGAACTGGAGTTTCCTCTTTGCCTCGCTGGTATAAATTCTGAGTGAGGCAAACAACTCTTTGTATTCTGCTACAGAATAAACTTCATTTTTTTGACCCAGTCAGCTGGACAAATGACATTTATTTTTCTACTCTGCTGAAGCCCTTATATATCTGTCAGGACCAAAACATCTCCAGTCCCAACAGCTGCTTTACTGCAGTTGAATATATTGAAATTCAAAAGAGGCAACAGAAAGTGTTGATGTCAAGCAGAGAGGCACTGGCAGCCCTCTGTAATTAAATTCCTGGTACTTCTGTGTTTTTATAATTTTCCCTGAGTCATCAGATTAAAGTCTCAGAATGTCACGATATATTTGCAGATCGCTGCTCAGTTAGGCTTACACATTTACATTTACATTTTCCATTTACAAATACCGTTCATTGGTTCTGAAGTACCATACCACACATGATTCCAGGCCTTCAACTGATTTAAGGTCTGCTCACTCCCTCCCAGACATGAGCATACCAGGTGGTCCTGTCTATAGCCAAGGTCCTTCTGCTTGGATCATGGCCTTGACAAGATCATGGTCACCTCTCTACTTTAAAAAATATCTTTACCAATAAAGTTTTCAATTAAAAAGAACCAAGAAAAGAGTACAGTGAGATGCAACCATTTAATTTCCTAACACTTTAACCAAAGAGCCTTTTCCTGTCCTACAGCAAAACTAATCTTCATAAAAAAGTTCTCTGTGACCTTGAATGTCTGCATGGCTAAATGAATTAAATGTCAACATGATTCCTTTCCTCCACAGTCCCTTGATTCCCCAATATTTCTTATATTTTGCTTTCTGTACTCTCTTGGCTTATTCCTACAATTTTCCATTGTTTTTATAACATGGAATATTATTCTAAAGTACTTTAGGAAAAATAAAAAATAAAAAATCAGTCCACATTCAATTTCTCCTGTCCTGCTGATGACAGATTTTTATAAAGTCATTGAAAAAACACTTAATTTAAAAAAAAAAAAAAAAAAAAAAAAAACCTGTACAAAATTATGCAGAACAAAACAAACTCATATCTGGTATAAAGATCAGAGGCACCCAACAGAAAACCACTTGCACAGAGTCATTGAAAGCTGATCCCAGGCTAAAACAAAGATATCAAGTTTCTTCATTTTCTATTTCTGCTTATCTTTGTCCATCCATTCCATCTCACTGCACCAGGGCCACAGAAAGTCAGATATGCCTGTTTAGCTTGGTGCTAATGAAGGATATTTAACCTACTGAACCTCAGCCATAGTCACATTACTGTATCATGGAGGTTCAGTTCTGGTCTCCACAGTTCAAGAAGGACAAGAGCTACTGAAGAGGGTCCAGCAGAGTCTGCAAAGATGGTGAGGGATCTGGAGCATCTATTTTATGAGGAAAGACTGTAGGAACTGGGCTTGTTTAGACAGGAAGAGACTGAGAGGATCTTATCAATATATACAAATATTTCAAAGACGGTCTTCAAGAGGAGAGGTCCAGACCTGGTTTGGAGGTGCCCAGCAACAGGACAAGGAGTAATGGGGATAAATTAAATATAAGATGTTCTACCTCAACATGAGGAAGAACTTCTCTACACTGAAGGTGGCAGAGCACTGGAACAGACTGCCCATGGAGGTTGAGGAGGTTGTCTCCTCTCTGGAGACATTCCGAACCCACCTGGACATGTCCCTGTGTCACTTTCTCTAAGTGCGCCTGCCTTGACAGGGGGACTGGATGTGATGATCTCCAGAGGTCCCTTTCAACCTTAACAGTTCTGTGATTCTCTTGCCATCTCAGAGGACCAAAGGGCTAAACCTCTTATTACCAGAGGAAAACCTGTCTCAACACTACAACCTTTCTTCCCTACAAGGGTAATCAGGTAAAATCTTGGATTAAAATGGTCAGTATCGCAAAGCAAGTAGAACTGCATTAAAGAGCTTATTCTTCCATAACATTGCAGGATTCCTTAAATGTCTTACCAATATCTTGTTTCTGCAGCACTGAGAGATGGCTTTATTTCTTAGCATTCATTCACATATACTTAGCAGTTGAACTGAGTCTTAAGTTCATCTTAATTTCTCATTTGTAAAGGAAGGTTAGAGTCTGCTTCAGCATTGTTACTTTCTAATTCTATCTTCAGAATGTAAGCCTGGAATGCAAATACAATTCTAAAGACTATACCAGAACCATAAATAAGGAACTAGAACACACATGTGAAATTTATTTTTGGGTTTTGTAATTGCAATAGCAAAATTTTCCTGGAATGTGTACCTTAAAGTGATAGACTTGATTTTGCTGTCAGATATTCTTTTTATTTACACTGTCTGTATATAAAGCAGAGGAAAGTAATGAATAAATGCTAAGGTGCAGGAGATTCTAAGAAATCTGCATCATCCCTTAAAATAAACTTTGAGAATATTTGTATAACCAGTTCAAATAGTCAATTGATACTGCAGCAATTTGCAAGACTCCTGTGAGTTCAAAACCAAGGACACATTGTGTGTACAGTACAGAGACCAACAGTCTGTCAAAGAAACTCATGAAGTACAGTGTCAAATACACCTGAAATTAACAACTACCTTAATTTCCACTTCACCTTATGCCTCTATTCATGTGACCATTCTACCATTTTGTTCCTACAATTTTAGAGACAAGCTTTTTTTCACTATTGGATAGTAGTAACCAACCCCTGCTAATTAAAAACATCTGCTCTTGTGGGGTAAGATATCCCTTATATTGACACCTTCCTTCCTTTTTTCCTAACAAGCCTTCCTTCAAAGATACAATGCTTTCTGCATCTAAGCAGAAAACTGGAATTATCTATGTCATTGCTTCATTTAATACACAGTTATTTTCTTCCAATCTATCATCCATCAGGCATTCCCCTTTTATAAACTGACCTGTTCTTCATATGTTTGTTTATGGCTCCACAAAGAATAATGGAGACATCCATTCTTTCAAAACATATTCCAATTACACAGAAAGAAAATAGGAGATTGTCAGTAATTCTGCTGACACTTCAAAACCCTAGAGCAAGTATGAGAGGAAAAACACTTCTATTTGCCACAATGACTGAGGTGTGCAGGATGTTCAGGGCAGACCATGCTCCATAATGCCAACACCTTAACACTCTCTACAACTACCTGAAAGGAGGTTATAGCCAGGTGGGGATCATCTTTTCTCCCAGGCAACAGGTGATAGGATGAGAGAACATAGTCTCAAGCTGCTCCAGGGGAGGTTCAGTTTGGACATTAGGAGGAATTTTTTCACAGAAAGGGTGATTTAACAATGTAGTGGACTGCATACGGAGGTGGTGGAGTCCCCATCCCTGAAGTTTTATAAGAAAACACTGGACATGGATGTAGTGCCATGGTCTAGTTGATCTGATGGTGTTTGGTCAAGGGTTTGACTCAATGATCTCTGAGATCTTTTCCAAATTAATTGATTCTGTTAAATCCCCTGCCCAACCTGCTACAACAGTGATTCTCTGTCAAATATGTAAACTCATACAGATTTGTTGCTCAAAAAACAGTTTCCTCAACTTTTGTGTATTCTATATTATCATGCTTCCTGTTTTTATAGTAACTAATCTGTTTAGAGATTTAAAAGCCGACTGTTGCATTTTTAAGCATAAATCATTTGAAGCTCTCTGACCATCTGTCTTTTGTAATAGAACAAAGTGCAAGTGAATGTAAGTTAATTTTACATAAAGTAATTCCAATATTTTCCAGTGACCACTATAGTAGAAAAATGGCTCATACTACGTTGCATCACTTAATTAAATTAACTGTCTTTACATTAGTGTGATAAAGGTCCAAGTCTTCCTCAGGTTTGAAAAAGTTCTTCCTGTATGGGATAAATCTCAAAGCATCCTCAAACACACAGAACTTAGCCCAAACTTGTTTCCTGGTTTGTACACTTTTTTAGATAAGGAAAGGTATATCAGTGCCATTACTTGTCAAATCAAGAACACTTGTTATTAAAATGACTCTTTTTAACTTCAAAAACCTTTCTGTCTTTTAAAAGTTGTCACTTAAGATTTTAAAAAAAAAAAAAAAATCAAACAAACCCTAACAACAAAACAGTAAAAATTCTGTTTCCTTTCAGCCACAATATTATTCATATTCTAATGAATACTGCAATACCTAAATACCTAAAGGGTAATGTGTGAGTTTCAGGTGACTTTTTGTACTGCAGTGATGTGGACTGAAATAAATTATGCAAAAGCCAAAGTAATTGGATTTGCTATTTAGAAACTTGCAGTTCAAGGCTGGGATATTTGTAATTCTAAAGACAGCATAGAAAGTATGTTATGGCTGCTCAGGCCATTTGACATCAGGGGAAGGTTAGGAAGGCTTAAGACCGGAATGGCAGACATGAACAAATTAAAAGCATAGAACTGGGAGCTACAAGCTGCAAATTGATTTCACAACAATTTTATTATGTGACTAATTTTCACTCTCAGTTTACTCAGTAAGATCTTTCAGATGTGTAATGAAGATTCACTTAATGATTAATCTTCTTGTCACCAAAAATAATTTACAATTTCTGAATTTATGGCAATCTCAAGACTTTATGAATACTTAATCACAAATTCCATGTTCAATAAAAAATTTGCCTCTGGTCTGCTTATATAACAAATGCCTTTAACCGGCTTAGGAAACAAAAAGGACAACACAGAGTACCAGTGTGATTTATTAATTATCTTATTTTTGTCTTATGTGTCAAAGTGAGAGAGAAGATGCAGTGATTCTAATCAATCAGGTCAGGATGCAGGTAGCAGTAACATTTCTGAGTAACATAGCAGAGGACTGGATGCCAGAAAAATGTTGAAGTGTATTGCTGCAAATGATCAAACACAGAGCTGGTGCTTAATACCTCTGCTTTCACAGATAATCAGTAAGTAGGCAGTTTTCAGTGTCACCTCTAATTGTAGGCTAAACGTAGCAAGTACTATTATGAGGATTCATTGGTTAATGTCTGTAAAAGGCCTTAAGCATGGAGTCATATAAACACTAAGTGGCATTATTAGTTCCACATAAAAAGGATGAGTCACATATTTTCATTTTCTTTTTTCAAGAAAAGCCACAGAAGACCTGCTTCCTGCACAAAGATATGAAGAGATGTGAACCATAAGCTTAAAACTGTAATGTGGTGAACAACTGGAACTCTCTATTTCTGTTTACAGCACAAAATTCATGTCTGGAATTCACTGCCACAAGACATTGCAGAGATAAAAAATATATTTTAAAAATCAGATTATGTATTTGTCGCTGTTTTTTATCAAGTAACTAGCATGACAATTCTCAAAATCACATTCACCAAGTTAGACACTCCTTAAAAGAATCAGATTATCTGAAAAGATAATCAGTATTTTTGTACTTGACGGGACTATGTCAAGTACGTCAAAATAACTCCCAGCAACTGAGACCTCAAAAATTGCTTCCTAATAAGTAAGTCTTCATAAAAAAACAAGAATTGTTGCAGCTGTCTAAAGATTTAAATATATATATATATCTCCAGGCTTTTACTAAATTGCTTCATAATTTATGATCACCACAATTGCCTATGATCAAATCAAACTTTCTTTTTAAGGCAACAACCATGTAAAACTATGGATATTTTATTATTTTTCCCCAGAGCCTGATGAGGAAGAAATAATAAAACAGATTGTCTGAGTGCCATCCTGAATCCCTACTGATGTTAAGTATAATGTTTTTCATGATGTAACTCTCTAAGAATTGAGGCACAACAGTAAAAGGGAGCACATTGCACAGCTACTTGATAGCTAAGCTGAATGGGGTTGCCAGGACTAATATGGAAATGTGTGGTTTGCAGCATCAGATCTCCCATGAGAGCAGCAAGGCAGAAAACATTACTTTAAAGCTCAGCCTTCACAAATACATGACAGGATTCTGCAACGTGGCCCAGTATCCCTTCCTATTACCCCAGCTGAGTATTAGAGGAAGCATCATCTTTGTCATCATAGCAGCCAGATAGATAAAACCTTAATGCAACACTGAACACCAACTTGTTTTAGGAAAGACCATATGTGACAGAGGTCCTCAGAACCTTCATGAAAGAACACCATCCACCAGTCCATGACAGACATTATTTAGGACAAACATTTTTCTAACCAGTAAAGAAACACATAAATTTGTCTCTTAAGCTAAAATTACATAAAAACGTTTTACTATATTATCACAAAAATTTAGAACATAACTTCTCAGCGGCAACATTGTTATTGAAATTACCTCTCCCCTATATATTTAAAGTATCTCTCTCATTAAAGTAAACTAAACTGTTATCACAGTGCTGAAAATGCAATATAAGAAATTCCTAACATGAGCAAGTCAATTTTCTCTGCCACAGAAGGGCACTCAAAGTCACACTTTCTTTGTTTCACATATGATTGTGTTAGTGTTTCTTTTCATACTTGCTCCACAGATTCTGTAATCCTAGGCATAGTTTTTTTGCAAAATGGCTGTAAAATTGCCTGTCCCAATACCAAGGGAATAATTATTCTAAGAGACAACATTACTCCAGAGATGCAATTGCCAACCTCAAGTTCATCTGTCAATTATTATATGTCATTATCAAAAGATTTCACAAAGTCATATAAAAATTTCTCCATGAAAAAATACCCAGGCAAAGAGATTTGAATGAGGAAGATGAGAGAGAAGGCAGAATCCATAAGAAGATTCTGTGGGAAATTACAGAAGTAAACAACTCCTTTTTCTTACTTTATTATCTAAGGGCACTGTGATGTGGGCAGTCCCTCACGGACTTCCTCCAGCCACAAGTTTCTTGCTGGAAGACCTCAAGCATGACAATTTTTCAGGTCATTGTAGTCTGTTGTTTGCCTACCCTTGGTTTATTTCCACAGCCATAACTCCATCTTTCCTAAGTAATCATGACTTGGATGTTGTTCCTGTCCTCTCAGTTCCACTACATGGGATATGTATCAAAAGGGGGAAAACCAAAATCTGTTTACAAAAGCATTGTTAAAAAGTGTCCTCAAAACACAAACAACCTCTGGGCACTCTGCTCTGTCCAAAGGAAATGAGTTTTAACCTTTCATTTTGATTTTAAGTCAAAATCAGAGAATAAATTAGAATAGATGTTAGAAGCAAAAAAAGAACATAAATTCCCTCGTTCAAAATGTAGACGAAATTTAGATACCATTAATTAAAGGGAAGAGAAAGACAAGAAACAATTGCTGTTCTTCTCATCCAGTGGATGTATCACGTCTCCATCTTACAGAAAATTTGAAACCATGTCTCACCTCTGTTTTATTCTAAGCCACATTCTTCAGATTTCCAGCATCAAAACAAATGTCCAAGCTGCCAACTTATAATGATCCTCTCCTCTCCTCTCCTCTCCTCTCCTCTCCTCTCCTCTCCCCTCCTCTCCTCTCCTCCCCTCCCCTCCCCTCCCTCCCCTCCCCTCCCCTCCCCTCCCCTCC
>JAWWEE010000085.1:16776274-16789920 GCA_035221455.1 Xenops minutus | reverse complement strand
TTTTTTTTTTTTAACATTAGCGGGGGACACAAAAAAAAAAAAAAAAAAAAAGGTCACTAGTGACATGAAAATCTCTGTAAGAATTTCATTTGACCTATAGAAAACTGATGCTGGCTTAGGACCTAAGGTAGAATATGGTAGTCTCTGATCTCAATTAGGCCACGTTGGTGGCTTCCCCTCACACAGAGCAAAAGGTAGCATTCAACCTATAACAGATGAATAAGTGAGACATTATTTCTCTACTGCCTCTGATAATATTACACTTGTGGTTGTTATATAACTGAATAGGACCTCATTGATATGGATGATAAAGGAAAAGAAATGGTCACAGTATGCATCATAAGTTTTTGTTGGTTTGACTTTAAGTTATAAGATGGATTGATGAATTATACTGGATCAACATAAAAAGCTAAAAATAAAACGCAGAATACAATTCAAGTTACCTCTGCTGTTAAATTAATCCTTCTGTTTCTGCCAAATAGAAGGAGGCTATTCATCAAAGTGAAATTTCAACCTCATTTACTAAAATAAAAAATGATCTTTCAATGAAATTTAATGAGATTTCAAAATATATCAAGTATCAGTCCTATTTTGGGATGACATTGTTTTTAAGAGTCATTCTTTCACAGACAATTTAAGTTCTGATTGAATGACAGGGCTGTATCTATTAGTCTTAGTAGGCACCATAATATTTAGGCTTTCCTTTTTTCCATTACATACTCTGTATAAATGAAAAATAACATAAAATTATCTTTGTATTTCTATTAGGGAAACTTCTTTGCACAGACTTTTCCTAGATATTTGTTTGGATGATGCAAGACTGATAAGGAAGTGAAGAAGTGGGAGGGTTTTTTGGGGGGGATTGGTGTTTTATTTTGTTTATTGTTGTCATCACCTTTATTTGATTTTTTTGTTTTGGTGTTTGTTGTTATTAGTTTAGGTTGGTTTGATTTGGAATTTTCATATGGAAATAGCTGAGATCCTCAAAAAATACCCAGTTGAATCGACATCATCTTCTGAAAGGCCATATACAAATTTGCAGTGCATCTGTCTGATGAACTGGAATTTCAAACCATCAGTGTCACCCAATGCTTTACAACTCTGACAGGGCAAGAGACTCCCCCATTTCTTTATTTTTGCACAAAAATTGTGGAATTTACAATAAAGATTAAACTTGGATTATCTCTCCTTCACAAATACATACTGGTTATGCAACACAAAGAAGTCTGAGAACAAGATTTGTCATAACTATTCCCTGGTTTCTTAGTATGTTTCTTAGTACCTTTGTAACCACCAAAACTCCTGTTTTATAGAAGCATTTACTATCCTGGATGAATCTAAAACTGTCCAAGGAGCGGGGGAGGTATCCCACTACACTTACCCCTTTTGTCTTTGAAGGAGCAGCATAGAACATCTTTGTGTTATTCACACCTCCACTCCTCTTGGCTTCAATCTTGGACTGCAGGAGCAAGGCATTTAGCAGGACTTTTGGTAGACCTCAAATCACACACAAACTCCTGAAACAAGCAAAGGCAATTCTCTGCCCTTCTAGCTGGTTACTGTGGGCTAGTACCTAGCCTGTCAAGCCTATGGTTTACTAAACTGGTGGCTTCTTTAAAAATTATCATTTTGAGGTCCAGATCCAAATGTCCAACTATGGTGCCCTAAAGAGAAATACAGAGTATATAACCAGCACCCATCTGAGATCTGGAGTCACTCCACATTAGCAGTTCTATTAGTTCCTTACCACAGTGGGACCTTGGAGAGCAAGTGCAACAGAGCTATGCTACAGGTCGTCAACAAATCAGTTTACCCCACCCACTACCAGTGGTTGTCTAACTCATGAAAATCTCTAAGTTACACTGGAAATTTTCTGTAGAAATCCCCTGGCCACCTTTCCACATAATGAATTAACTATTATTATATTTTCTTCATTTTCCAGGAAGTATCATTGATCTTGGGTGCTAAGCAGAGTTAGAAGACCAGTGAAATAAATGCCAATTAACAAATAAATAAAAAAAAAAAAAACAACAAAAAAAAAGTTAAACTACTTTCTTATTTCTATGTTGTAAGTTATCCATTATACTCACTTTCTTATTCTCTCTTCAGACTGTGCTCCCACACAGAATAGCTGTGCATATGCAGTGAATGGGAAGTAATGCACTAGCAATGTATGGGGAAAGACTGGAGGAACACAACTGTAAAATAATTGTATAATAATCAGTATATAAAAATTGTAAAATAATCAGTATATAAAAATTTATCAGTATATTAAAATCATGACATTATGGTATTATTTTTGTGTCATATACAATGATTAATTAACATTACAAATAAAAAACTTGATTAGTGAGTATTCACAATAGTTGTTTATTAGGAGCTTGGAGTAATCAGATTGCAGTTTAATATATTACAACTTGAAAATAAAATGTGTGCCACGTTTTAACAACAAAAGACAGATGATGTGACAAAACTACTCAATTCCTTTTAAGACCTCTGCAAAATACGCAGATGTAAACTATGCCCTAGATTAGTCATTTTTCAGCATGGACAACTGAAACAAACCAAAGGTCATGACTGAAAACTTGTAAACCTTATAGCTATCTGCTGCCATGGCTGCATTTTGGGGCAGGAACACCCATATATGGGTGTTGATCTATATGTGCACATGTGCAATAATGGGAGTAGGTATCTGGGAAGCAGAATCATCACTATTCTGCAGATTAGTGTTATACTGATTTTGAGATGGCCTTTGAAACAAGGTGTTCATAAATACCAGAAAAGCCCAATTATTATATCTTTTATTGGCTAATGCACTTAGTATTATTTTCACTTACTAAACCAGTGGGAAAATTTCTGTTTTGATGCTCTGTCACTACAATACTATGTCTTTTGATCATGAAAAAACTTATAATATAAAAATTTAGTCAAGATTAACAATCAAAGAGTGCTGTGATCATGTGAAAACAGCCACTTCTAATAAACGTTTTGTCCAGAGGCTCTGCTGATTGTGTACACAGGAACTGTATACCAAACCTGACGGAAAATATCAAGAAGAAGTGCACTGTGGAGGGATGTCTCTGCTTGCCAAGCACAGCAATGTGTAAAAACTCTCTCAGAAGTTGTCTCAGCTGTCAATAAGAGTTAGCACTGCATCTCCAGGAGCATAAAGGAAATAATGCAGCTTCTAAATGACAAAAAATATACTCTTTAACATTGCAGCTGCTTCTTAATGAGTTCTCTGCAGGTTTCTGCTTTGAAGTGACAAAATTGTTCACTTTTTATATTAATCTTTAGTATGTTCAAAGCTGTGCAAGAACCTTTGGTAAGGCCAAAAGGGGTTCTCTATTTCTTAGAACTTTTCAGTTCATATGCACTAACGTGCTGAAGACACATGAAATAGCCTGTTTTTCTATTAGCTATTCCCATGCATGTGAAATTGACTTTAAAAATATGAATGCCTCATGTTTGAGAGTCAGTTTGAGTTTAGCATATGTAACTGCTAAAATCTTAAAATTCAGATCTGTTTTCTGAATACTATTGTCTTTTTCAAATGTGTGAGTTAACAAGGTATGTGGAAAATACAAGATATAGCTCCAAACCTTTAGTTTTATCCTGTTCCCTATAATCTGTTACTTTGCAACATACTACTTATTTTTCAATAAAAATGCAGTGGTACACAAAATTAAGCAGAATAATACGTTCATTTATTATAACAGAATTTCTTACTGGCCTAAGAGATTGTAAAATGCATTCTCTCAGAATAGTCCTATGTTTCACTTCACATTTCATGTTTTGCCATCATCTCATTATTTCCCCAAGCCCAGTAATACCTCTGAATAAACTCTATTCATAACCTATGGTGAAGAACTGCAAATGCTGCAGAAATCGTGACAAATGATGTGAAGACAGAGCAGGGAAGTACATAGCGCACGAGTGCCTGAGAGAGACAGCCACATGCTTCTCACACAGTGAGGACTGTACAACAGGATACAAAGGAGATGGAGCTGCTCAGTGCACCCATGACTACTTTCGTCCACTGACAGAGCCCCAAAATCCAACATGCAGATGGATGACAGACCACTGCAAATCATGCTGCAATTTGGGCTGCGATGAGGAGCTAAAACCCATGTCTCTAACTGGTACAGGGTCTCTGTCTTCAAATTTTTTGTCTAGCTTAGTGGTGACAAACCTTTAGCTAATAATAATGCCAGGATTATATCAAACTGCTGACCATAGGGCTCTGCTGCTAGTCAAGTTCCCAAGTTCGTAACATTAATATACCAAAGACGCCCCAAAACTTAACAAAGGGCCTCACTTGACACCAACTCAGTATGAAGCTAAAGGACTTTTGAGTATCTATTACCATCACTCACCCTAATATTCTTGGAATTTTCCCCTCCTTTAACAGATATTTAGTTAATGTTTTAAGTCTGTAAGCCAAATGAAATTTTGGATACACAGTTTGTAAACCAGGAACACTGGTCAGCCTTATCTAACTTACCAGCCTTTTCTAGAAGGCAGATAAGCTAAGTATTCAAACAGAAATAAGAATCAGATTCACAATGTAGAAAATCCGAAACAATAAAAATAGGCAGTAATATTGAAAAGAATTACTTTGATTACAGAAATCTGTGAGTAATGCTGGACTTGTTTAAGAGTACAGAACAGAAAATGCACGCACACATTCACATACACACACTATTGCCTTACTTCTTCTGACTTTTAGATAGAGTTGAATTTTGCTGCCCACATAAGAACACCTTACATGTAACATAAGACAAGTAGACAGACACACAGGTTGAAAAACTGCACTTCATAGTAAAGATTGCACATCTGCTTTTTGCATGTTGATTCCTGCTCCTTACACTGAGCTACCAAAATTATAAACTACACCATTTGCACTTCCATCTATCTATTGACAATTCTTTACAGGTATAGTTAGCTGTGTTATAATTAATTACAGAAACCAAATTAAATTATTTTCACTCTGACAACAGGATAGATAATTGTTAGCAGGCAGAATGGGAACAAAAGAAGGCAAAATTTTATTGCACTGTGACATATGGTAGGAACAATGAATTATTCACAACATCCAGTGCTGGAATGACAGGAAGCATCTAGTTTCACTGCAAAAGACCAAATGTGCTCTTTCATAATGAAATTTCTCTTTCACAGACTCTTTTCCGTTTTATACATCCCACAGGATTCTTGCATTAGTATCAGCAGAAGGCATACTTTGGAAGGGAAACAGCACATATCAGCCTCTTTGTCACTACAAATAAATCATCTTCTAAAAAAAAAAAAAATAGTTTCTATTATTTTCCTGTTCAGTGCTAGGAAAAAGACAGCTAAATGAATCAGCAAGCACATGGTTTCCCTGTAATCTGATAAATGAGCCATCTATAGACATTTTTCTTTGTTTCTT
This sequence comes from Xenops minutus, assembly GCA_035221455.1. NCBI lineage: Eukaryota > Metazoa > Chordata > Aves > Passeriformes > Furnariidae > Xenops > Xenops minutus. The sequence continues at coordinate 16,784,492 of JAWWEE010000085.1, read as the reverse complement.
TCTTCCTTCCCTCACCTTTTGTCCTTACTAGTATGCAAAGCAAGGCAAAGAAGGGAATTTCTAGTTCCCTTGTTCACTACCTGGAGGGATATCCCATTGCCATTCTATTTATAGATTTGCTTTCAACTGCAGTGGGGAATTCACCATTTGCTGTTCAGCATTTTATGCTCAGCTAATCTACTTGAGACTCAGCATTTTCATAAATTCTATGAATGGCACCATGGTTACCTGTAATATTCCATCTGCCTTTCTACAGTACAGGTAAAATCTTATCCTTCTTCCAATTTCTAAGCTAAAAAACTGTTGTCATTAGCTTCACAATAGAAAAGCAAGGAGGCAAATGAGCTTGTTTCTGTAGAAAGATTTTGATACAGCTTTTCTGATAGCCCTACCTATTACAGTCTTGCAGGACAACTACCACTGGAATATTGTAAGCACAAGTTAAGTAACGTGATATTATATTTATTAATGAAAAAAAACATTACTCTCTTGATATGATGGCACAGCATCCCCATAAAGAAAAAGATATGTAGATCCATCTCTGTTGCAAATTGCAAGCTCAGTTCTTGGATGCAGCTGCTCAATTGATGCAGTTATAGTAAATCCCAGGCACATTGTGCTACCACAGTGAACAAATTCAGTTGTTTGCATCTCTTCCCTATCCATAGACTGCTTCAGCAACACAGAGGGATCTGAACAGAACACTTAGAGGCCAAGGGTGACTTCCCTCAGCAACTAAGTTCAGACTGTCATAAACAGTATGCACAAAACCCAGCAACAAAAAATTCCAATGGGGAGAATACCTCCAAATTTTCCCTATAATAACAGGAATCTGGGATTGCAGAAGAACCCCCTGGAATGTTCCCAGGTAGAACTGATTTCAACTTGCCTCAGCTCTTGTGATTTTTTTTCTTGCTGTTTCTGCTCCTCCACAACCCTATCTGGTCACCACATGCTGCACCCCAGAAGAGGACAGTGAGTTATTCCAGCTACAAAATGCTGGGAAGCATTTGATGGGGTAGAAGACATGAGACCCCTCTCCTTCTATATGTTCCAAACAAAATACAAATTTATGCCTTCAGAGAGCATACAGAGGATCCCCACAAATTCTCTTACAATTTTGGAGCAATTTTTACTGTAATCATTGAACTGATTTAAACACTTTTGTGTTTAAGCACACTATAGTTAGTGAACTATACATTAGGCAGAGTCCGACCACCCAAAGTGTTTCTACAAGAAGTCTGACAGATACAATCACAAGCCAATTTCTTATATACACTTGCACCAGTATCAATCCTTAGCCTAGCCTTAGGTCCATGGTCCAGCCCAGCTCTGCTGCATAGAGAAGTCCTCTGAGCACTCCCATTCCAGGATGCATACAAGACCATGAGGAGTCTGGATTTTATTTCATCACCAAGGAAAACCTCACTCCCTTACAGAGAGTCTGTCTGTCACTGGCATCCATGCCTCCATCCAGCTCAAACCCTTCTCTGGTTGACCCTTCTTGCCTTCCATGACAGGTCACTTCTTGCTCACAAATCACTGTTGTTGGGCAGATACAACATGAATTTCTCCTTCACATATTTTAGAATACACATTGTTCTCTCTTTTCTCAAACTGTGAGCATTAGACCTACAGCCTGCACTCACTGAAGACAGTGGCAGCATTTGCAGGGTGGGAGCATGAGTTCTGAAAGGCACAAGCAGCAGAAACTCACCAGAGGAATCAGGCAACTTCCCATCAGGGCTCCCTTGTTAAAAAGCAACTTGTCATGGGGCACTAGAGGAAGAACTAGAGGGAAATTTTTCACATACACACTATCCTTCACCTGTTAGATAAGGCCACATCCAGCCTTTCAAGCTGATACACAGAGCATCACCAAGGGAAGATACACTGAAACTAGACATTTCCTATGTTGAAAATCCACATGCCTTGAAGCATGAAAGGTCTTCACTTAAAAAAAAAAATGGTAGTAAAGAGGGCTTTAGTTTGCATGCCAGCAAAACACATGGTTTTTTTACTGGATGCAATTAAGTATATAGAGTGTTTGCCTATTACCACCAAGTTTGCTGATGTAGTTGAAGTGAAAGTTACATGGTAATTACCTAGCCCTTCCATTTGTCTTTCTACTTACCTAATCTATGCTACAGGGAGAAAAGTAAGAAACACAAACTGACCAATTTGAGTCACAAAAATTATTAGAGATGACGTTCAAAATTAGGTTCCTGCCCCAAACACTTCTATCTGTAAGCAGTACAGATGCACCCCCAAATTGCCAGAGAGGATTGAATTGTAATTCTGGCCTGATTTACACTGTGTATTCCTGATTTCCAATTTCAGCTGAGTCAGAAAATCAACTGTGCTTCCACTGTTTACACTGGGAACTGCTGCATCAAAATCTAATATAAGTTTTTTATGAGAGATTTATTACAACTGAATTCAAAGAAAAAGCCAAGATGTAAACATTTCGTTATGGAGTTTAACCAGGAGTTCAAGCAGTAAAATGTATATGCCTCTACTTGTTCACCAGTCTTATCCTCCCTGTCACTTCATGATGAAGTTTGCATTTTGTTTAGGCAAGCGATGCATGTTGGAAATTGAAAGGAAGAACAGTACAATGATTGAAGGGAAGCAAAAGACTTGGGAGATCATGTCCTTACCTTGATGCCTATTTCCAGTATGTCGCTGGGCTTTCAGCTTTTCTGATAATTATCTTATTGCAGCTTTGAAAACAAACTTACAGGCTACCTGCAACACCTACTGCACCCTCTGTCTACAGTGCATGGCAAGCTGCCATAGCCAGATAATGTGATATCCTGCTTAGATAAAGCCTGCAGAAGAAAACCTGGAGCCCATTGACAATGCTGTGAGTTTATGTCTCTGTTCAAAAAGGGTTGACCTTAGCCCCATGAGAGCAGCACCAAACCTACAGCTGCTGAGGTTATGGGTTTTCATTCTTCATGAAGATGCTTGCTTTGTCAGCCCCTAACAAACACGTAGGCAGATGAAGAGCAGAGTGAAAGCCTGAGCCTGAAAAGCTCAAAGGTGGCTCCATTTTTGAGCAAACACCATTATCATGGGATATCAAAGATGGAAACTGCTCTGCCTTGGCAGTGGGACTCAGGAGGAGTGCAAGAAGCACAAGCAGAGAAAATGGAAAGCAAGGTGAAACATTATGTTCCCATGCTGAAAGGTATGAGTAACACCAAAAAGATGTATGAAGAGTAAAAGTTCAAATAAAATATCCTATCATTTCTCCCCAACAACTTCCACACCTACAGACAACTGTAATACATGGCTAGGGAAAGAATTCAGTGTGGATTTGCTTCAGGAGTAAAGACAATTTACAGTCCTACAGTGCTCCATATAACATTGTGAGGAAGTGAGGAAACATCTTAAGAGGATAATGGCTTTGCATTTTCCTACACTCTTAATCTCACCATTGCATATATTGTGGCTCCTAGATCCATTTTAAAAAGTAATTGGATGTAGTTTTTCACTACTGTTCCTTGATTTAAATGTTTTCTATTTTGTCCACCCACAGAAAAGTACTAAAAGAGTGGGCAGATGCATTCTGTCCACACAATATTAGAATAGAAATTAGAGAATAAATTGAACACTGTTTTTCTGGAAGCTTAAGACACTACGAAATCTGTTCACACTAAAGGCATTCCATATTCCTAGTAACAGTTAGGAAGTGGAAGTACAGCACTTAATTTGTAAAACTAATTACAAGTTAATTAACACAGCTTGAAGCAACAAATACAAACTTGACATACTGTCTTCAATACTTAAATCATGGGAAAGTAGTGGAAAAGTTTGCCTATGCACTGGCATGGCCATGTTTGGAGATTTTCAAACCTCAGCTGAGCCAGGCTTTGCACAAGCTGAGATTACTTTGAAGTTCACTCTCTCTGAACAGAGGGTCAGACTAACAAACAACACCTACCTAACCTGATTTTTTCAATGACTGCATTTTAATAATATTTAAGTTACATTTATGAATAGAACCAATATACAAAACCAAAGTAATAGACTATTTTTTGTCAGAATAAATCTTTTTTCTATCATGAAAGTAGCAAGAAGAAATTAGTTCAAGTGAAGTACACAATGATGTCAGTCATGTATGCTACAAAATAAATGATGACTGATAAGAACTGAAAAACACAACAAAGATCTTACAGAGCAGTACATACAATGACATGTAAAAATATGATATTATCAGCATGTACACCCTATCTTTTGCACTACTTCACATTACCTTCATTCACTCTTCCATACTTTACATATCAGTGCAGATATACTGACACTCAAAAGACTGGATTTCTTGTTGATACTTCAGTAAAAATCACAATTATCTTTGTCAGCTGGAATATGTGGATTTCAAGAATAAGACGTAACACAAAAGGATGAATACAAAATTTTGAATGCAGGTGTGATTGGGTCACTATATAATTACAAGAAACACTGGTTTGACACAACAGAAAAAGAAACCCCAGAGTTAAGTATGTGTCAAAAATCATTCTGGGAGGTGTAAAGAAAGTCAAACCTGCATAACATATGAAGCAATCATTTTGCTTCACTCGGGGTTGGTAAGGCCTCTTTTGCTAGGATTTACCTTAAAAAAGAAGCTCCAGAAAACAATAAAAGCAGTATAAAAATCTAGAAAATATGACCCCTGAGAAAAATCAGATTAGTTGGGGATTGTTCAGATGGACAGAAATAAACTGAGAACATTCTGTAAACAGATAATTAGTTGTTCTTTTATCAGCATAATTATGATAGTTCACAATAGCTAAGAAAACTGATGAATGTTTCTATAATTGGGGAATGTTCTCAAGCACAAAGAAGCTCACAAGACACATGGGGTGAGTTTTTTTGGAAACCCATGTAACAAAATCAATATGACATACATTGTCTCAGATGTTACAGAAGTGTTTATTATTGTTATTTCTGATTGTCCAAAACTGGAATGTTAGCAGTAATAATCTGTAGATGTTTATTTATTATATAAATAAAAAACATATTTCATAGAACAAAAATATGTGGGTGCCAAGAAGGAGAGGTAGAGATCTATGGTAGATTCTTTCTTCATTTTCTTGAGGGCTGAACTGTTAACTTTCCAAAGACTAAGGTGATATCAAATTTGACCTGAAAGCATTTTTTGTAGCACTTCAAAGCAGATGTGAATAAAATATAAATTCTTACAGAGAAAAACTGTATAAATATTCCTTTTTCTAACAAAGTCTTATTTTAAAGAGGATAAAGAGCAGGACTGGGAGCTAAGCAATGCCTTCAGACTTATGATGTAACACGTGATGGTTCTAGAGTGCAAAGAAAGTAAACTTCGGTACAGAAAACATATGCATTCTGATTTATATGTAGTAGAACACAACTAGTAGCCCTATAAAGTCAGGCTTTATGGCTTACATATTCATGAATTTGGTTTGCTCTTGCAATCTGCATTGCATTGAAATAAAAAAAAAATCTTCTCTGTATAGGACAAATAATTCAGAAAAAAGTATATTAAACTGTCAGATTGTCTGGTGAACACAAACACATCTGGAGAAGAAGTAATATTCTCTTGAGGGTGTAATTTCTGCAACTATTCTTTGACAATAAGCTGAGCACCTACGAAATCAACTGAAATCAAAAGACTTAGGAGAATCAGCCAAACTCTGAGTACATTTACCTTTAAACATCAATTAAATATAGCATGTTCACTCAGGAGAAAATTAAACCCAAGTATTTCAGCCTTTTGCAACTAAATGGATATACCAAAATCAGCAAATGTCTTGATCAATGCACCGTAATTAATATCCATATTTTGCACAATACGCTGCATGAACTTTTTTAGAAATTTAATGTTAGGCCAACAGTAAGGTTCTCCTGACTTACAAAGAGTTGAGATTTAATCCTGGCTTTTAAAATGAATCCAAAGAATTACTTTATTGCCGAACATCTATCTTCTGTTTGACTTTCAAGTCTTACTTGATTTTATTCATGAGACAAAGGAAAGAGAACAAACAAATCACTGAGAAGAGCTGCTTCTTAGACAGTTCTTTGTTAAAGGTTTGCAGGGAATTAACTGTAGCAAAAGATCATCTAGCGTAAAGGAAAGGATAAAAGGAATAAAAAGTGACTCAAAGCTCCTAAAAGTAGTAAGCCACCTTTGCAGAAGATTAAGCCCAAGGAGTTTTCCAAAGGATAAATATATGTCACAGAAATTCAAATTGTTGTCACGCATCTTATGTAGGTTCAATCTACTGTTACCCTCTAATGGAAAGAGATTAAAAGGTTGATACTGTCATAGTGTAAACTGTAAGTCTGCTGAATGCCTATGGAGGGCTGCCTTATACAAAAGCTTTGGATAAATATTACATTCGAAGAATTCTGATACTTTACATCAAGCTGAACTTCACAAACAATGGGAAAGAGGAGGAAGGTCAATTTGATTGACACTCACACTTCCAGGGAGCCATGAAAGCCAGAGCAGATTCAATCCCAGTACTCCATTGTCAACCACAGTGCAGATTCAATCCCAGTACTCCATTGTCAACCACAGTGCTTGCAACAGGACCTGCTTGGTTCTGCACTTCAACAAGCAAACCAAAATTCAGTCTGCACACTCTGAAGTGCGTAAAGGTACCTTTGCACAGATAGGAAACATAGGCTTTTTTTTTCTCAGAATGTCCTCACAGCAGTATAATAGAAATATTTGCATTAAATATTACCATAAAGGTGTTGAGATCAATATTAAATGTTAAAACCACTCCATCATGGCCATCATTACCTGCAAACACCAAAAGTCTACTAAAAGCTCAGCAAAAATGGTGCAGACTAGAACAACACAGAAAGGTATTACCATTGTTGAACAGCAAAAATTTTATGGTTTTCTGAGACAATTAGAAGAGGAATGATTTTAAATAAAAATGACATCTGTTACAAATATATTGCCAATGAAAAATTTAAATTTCAGTGTAGCAGAACAGCAACTGTGTAAGAAAAACTTACATGTTTTGCTTCCAGGCCTGACTCAGTGGAGGCAAAGGTTGTTACAATTTGGAGTTCTGCACATTTCAAAATCACAGCGCAGTTTCAATTCTGACTGAAGAAAAATAATACATTAGTATCAGATCCATATTTTAAGTTACTATGCCGGCGACACAATGAATGTTGCCCAGAGTACAAAAATGGCACTAATGTCATAAACGATGGATTCAGAGGACTATGCAGGACCAGAAAAAGATAGCTTTGCTCAACCCTTACCCAGTCTGCTTCAGGAAAAAAAACAGCAAAACACCCCCGCTAGAGATCACCGCCATTGACTGTGAAAGATCCCTTGAGAAATCTCATTTTTCACTTTTACACAGCAAAGCTTCACAACGCTGTGTTGCAGAAAGAGGTGCAGAGGAAAGTGCAAGGTACAAAACCTTAAACTAGGAGGAAATTTACTCTTGGAAATCACTGTTAAACTGCACAAACTACATGCTAGTCTCTAGCACGCTTGACTATCAGACCATCCCAGTAATGTGTTTATGCACACCAGAACGTGCACAGTTCTTTTCCAGGAACACCATTTTGCCTAGGGATCACAGTCTGGCAAACATCTACCTGGCACCTTAGCAAGTCCCAACCACCTAAATATATTTGGTATTCCCATGTTTCCTGAACAGCTTCAGTTTCAAGATTTTTTTTCAAGCAAGAATCTTAAACCTCTATAGCTATCTGAGCAGCTTCATTCTACCTTTAAAGCATAGTGTGTCTTTAAAGAGTGAACTGCAGGCAGAGGAATGCCTAGCACAGTCCTTATCTGCCTGAACCAGCAGAGCTGTGCGTGCTGTCCTCTGCGACTGTGACATGGAAACAGGGACAGGCTGCCCTTGATGCTGCTTTAAAACCTGAACAGAACTGAACTTTTCCTAGGACAGCTCTGGGAGGAACAAAGCAAGCACACAAGGACAATGCTTCCAGAAAAGCTGGATGCTATGTTTCCTGGCTTTAGCGGAGAAGCTGCACGTAGTAGTTAGTGAACAACCTTCTTTTGTCCTCTGTAACTATTGATCATGGCTGCTTGTGTTGTTGCCGTAAGGAGAGGGGGAAAAAACTTTCCAAGACAACTTTATATGGGTAAAGTAGAAAAGAGTTCTTTTACTTATAGGGTTTTGGGGTACAGAATATAAAGGAATATAAAAGAGTATAAAAGTATAAAAGAGTA
>JAWWEE010000085.1:16746433-16776174 GCA_035221455.1 Xenops minutus | reverse complement strand
GGTATCTAATTGTCTTAGCTTTGGTACATGTTTCCCTGGCATGGTATTCCAGCTATTATCTGACCCTTAAGACAGCTAGCACAGGGTTAGAGGTTGTTATCTGCTCTGAATGAAAGAAACTACATAGAAGTATAAAAACCTACAAATTCATGAAAACCCTACGGCATCAGTGTAAAGTGGTTTTTTTTAAGTAATTTCAATCCCAAATCTGTCAATTGAGGACATCCATGTTAGAATATGGATAGAAACAATTTTTCTTCATATGGGAACAGAGAAGCATTTAAATCCTCCAGAGCTTTTGCTCTAATTATTGGATTCCTGTTCTTCCTCTCATATACCCAAGATCAAAATATCAGTATGTCAGAAGAGTGGAAAGAAGTCAAACATGCAAATTACAATTTCTATAAGTTTTAAAAAACACATGAATAGAAAAATATAAATAGAGTGTTCTAATCTGTTATTTCATGAGCAAAAAAATACATAGGTCCTGTCATTGATAGCTTTTGTCTTCAGGAAGACTGAGAATTATGATTATCTGGTGGTGCTGAAACTCAGAATAAAATTTCAAAGGAAATACCTTCTCTAATAATTTGTAAAGACAAGTTGTTCAACCAGTTGTTTTGCACTTCATACAGTGCTCTAGTCACTAGCACTTTCTTTGTTGCGACTATTCCCTGTTAATGCAGTCTTGACTTTGTGGTTTCTAAGACAGAAAAAATGTATTCCTGGCAGCAGCTTCAGTTTTCATCTCACAGAAACCTTTAACAATAAAACATCTTTTCATGGAGATGTGATCAATTAGCACGAGACTACACTGGAAAGTTTCTCATGTGGAAGAAAAAAAAAAAAAAGGAATAAAAATAATTGTGAGTTCTTGTATCCAGAAAGTGAAGACTTACATTTTTTGTACACCATTGAAAATCACTGTAGCACTTTCTGATCACACTGGTGATATAACAGCATCCATGAAGAAGTAATGTTAATGTTCAAAAAAAAAAAGTAATGAAGAAGCTCTGATGCTTGCCAATTGCTTTTGCTTTCCTCACCACAAAACAAGGTGAAAGGGTTTTCCTTCAGAGTACTCTCAGATGACCTTTTTGGATCCATGCAAATTCACAGTTTTGAGGTATTGGTTATAGAATAATGTACTTTGTATATACACACACATACATATCCACAAATTCAACAGATTTAGACACAAGACTTAATTATAGTGACACCTTTAAATATTCCTATCTGGCAATTACAAGATCAGTAGAGAAAATTACTTTTATTTCCTAAACTCCCAGGTTTGGCCACTGGAGTCATAATTAATACCCAATTATATCAGTACATAAGATATCTTAGATATATTTCATGTACACATCAAAAAAGTAACAACAGGACCTGAGACATATTTCAGAGCAAGTGATTAATGAATTATGTAAAAAAAAAAAAAAAGAAAGGCAAGCTAACAACTAATCATCAGAAGGGATGTTAAGCAAAAAAGTATGAAAGGTTTTTAAAACAAACAAGAAGACTTAACCTACTTTTAACCTGGTCAATATTACATGGAATAACAGCCTAGAATAATAGAAAAGCAATGTTTAAGGAGTCATTTTAGAGATTTCTTTGAAAAGACTTCTCGATTTTTTTCATAAGCATTTCAACTGTTCAGGGAAAATAAGAGTAAAGTGCAACACAATAATTTCTAATAATTTAAGGAAGTGTGCTGGTTTGGGCTGAGATAGAGTTAATTTTATTCACAGTACCTAGTGTAAGGCTATGGCTTACATTTATGCTGCAAAAGGTGCTGATAACTTTAAAGTACTTTTGCTATTGCTGAGCAGTGATGACAGAGTCAAAGTCTTTTTTGCTTACAGAAATGTCCTGCCAGCAAGGGGGCTAGGGGTGCACATGAAGTTGAGAGGAGACACAGTTGCGACAGGTGATTTCAACTGATCCATACTCTATGGCATCATGCTCATCATACAAAACTGGGAAAAAGGAAGGAATGGAGTAATTTCCACAATGATGGTGTTTGTCTTCCCAAGTCACTGTTACATGTGATGTAGCCCTGCTCTCCTGGAGATGGCTAAACACCTGGCAGCCCATGAGAGGCAGTGAATTAATTCCTTGGTTTTCTTTGCTTGTGAATGTGGCTTTTGCTTTAGCTGTAAGACTCTCTTTATCTCAATCCATGAGTTGCTTTTTGCCTCAGTTCTAATCTTCCAATTCTCTCCCTGATCCCACTGGTGGGGAAGTGAGCAAGAAACTGAATGGTGCTTGGTGGCCCACTGGACTTAAACAATGATAGATGGCAATAAGGATTGATGGTAACTACTACTTCGGGAAAACATTATTTGTATTCAGTGTGATATGAATGAGAAAAAACCTCACCAACTTGAAAAGATTTTCAGAAAATATAAGAAAATACATAAACACTCCTCATCTGTCTGCCTGTGGCAGAATCCACTGCCTTGGCATCAGTGTTCAAGAGTTTAAGCTGGTTTGTGAAAGAAGGATTGATCTCTACCTGTATTTCAGTTTACAGCAGTGCAGAAAAGGGGTATTTATGTCCTTGCCCTATAATAATTTGGACAACCACTGGTGTACACTGCTGGCACATGCAGCATTTTGAAAGTGATCACTCAAGAACTGTCTTTACAAGGTGATTAAAAGTGAGCAGCACAAGCAGAAACTGACCAGAGAAACTAACTTTCTCCCTATCCCCCCACCTAGTGGTAGCACCTCTTGGTTCTCACAATTAGCATGGCTTTGATTGAGGCATGCACTGCCCAGCACCAAGGAAATAGCATGCTGGTTATATATCAGGAAAGTAGTACTATGAAAAAATGCATGTCTCAAGTGTTCTGGTTCATTAGACACAAGAAGATCAAGACATATATATAAAAGCCCAGGAGGGCATAGAGGTGTTCTTTAGACTCACTTATGTTACTGCAAGTGGAGTCAGATTTAAGGCTGTATGAAGTAAACAGCTACCTACCATGACAGTAAAGCATATGGGAAAATGGTGACATTCCAATATTCCCTATAAATATTACCTTCCTATTAGAACTGGAAAATTGACAGATTGCTCAATGCAATTATTGCTTTATCAGTGAGAAGGGAATTCAGCTGCAAAAAAAGCCCCTAAGAACCAAAACAAAACAGAAAACACAACCACAAAGTACAGCCCAGCAAAACTGAGGCAAACAGGTGTGCAGATGTGATTCTGATGATAAAAAGGGTTTAAGATTAGTGAAAGTTTCTCTGAAAAATACCTGACTTTAAATAAATTAATGCAGTCAATAGTTAGATTCAATGCTGAACTGAAATACACTAGCTTTATGATCACATATACAATAAAGAAGAAATCAGCTGGGAAAAAAGAGTGTCACATAAATCTCATGCTGGGAATCTGTACAGAGGTGAATTACAGTTTTTGGAAAGTATCCATAGAGTTGATCCCTGCAATAAGCAGTATTGGAAACTAGAAAATGTTAGGTATTATTGATAGAATGTAGCATTTGATTTTATGCAGTACAAGTTCAGAAACAGTTACCAATGCCATGAAATCAGACAGAGAAAAAAAGAGTTTTGACAAAGTACTAAGGTATGGCTCAAAATAACTTGGAATCAGCAGGTCAAAAGCCTTCAATAATTCTTGCTCTTGTTTATTTTCATAGAAAATTATAATACATAATGGCATGAATTGTTTCTTTCTTTGAGTGAATACTCACAGCTTTCCTCCCCATCCTGGTTCTATAATGACAATCAGGCATCCAGCTCCACCTTTCAGAGAGCAGCAGCCTTACATCTAGCTAGCACCCTCAAATTCTTCCCTTTACCATCTTTTGGAAGCAAGGAACAACCAATAAAAATATAATAAAAGGAAGTAGAATGTTCTACAATAGCGTTAAAAAAAAAGAGAAAAGGCAAACATAAAAATCACCAATAAGTAGAAAAAGCAGAGATTACAAAAGCTTTTTGACAGGGAAGCAAGAGAAAGGTGTGCTCTGGGACACCTGTCTCTGAGTGCTTTAGTTAGAATTCATGCATACTTTGGGAATCAAACATTTTTAGTCCAACTGTGAATCTAAATTCAAAAGGGAAATTAATCTTGTACTGATCAGAGAACTATTTGTCCTTCAGGACTCTGTTCAGATAGTCTTAGAAGAGCTTAAATCCAGATTCCCTCCTCTGGGGTACTAATTGACTAACAATTCTGGCAGATTTCCAAGTAGTTTGAATAAGAACTAAAAAAAGGTAATTTAAATTATCTGTTTGGTTTGAGTCCACCAGTAATTTACTATCAGCACAGCTCTACTTAAGAGATTTTAAACAATCCAAATTCTAGGCCTAGAAAGCACTCAATACAAAGCCATGTCAGATAAAATCAATACAAAGCAATTTAACACATGAATAAGTCCTTGTGGCAGTTCACATGTCAATTCTGTCTGCAAAATCAATAATTTTCCAAAGAACTTCACAGACAATGCATCTCATTCTATTTCTGTGAGGTGGAGAAAAGTGTAATGTATTAAAAATATCTCATGTCTCTGGCCTTTTAAATAATAGCAGTAAGAGACAATTATAATCAAAGCCTGGAAAACCACTTTCATAAAACACATTGGTCCCCTATGCCTCCTGGAAAAAAGCTTCTTTGACACTGACTTTCACCACTAATATTAAGGAGACTGCTATGGAAATCAAAGCACCAATACTGAAAGTTTTGTAAATTTTTCTGCTCCAGTGTAGTTTTCAGGAATCTGTAGTACAGGAGGGGAACAATGTGAAAAAAGCCACTACCTGGTGGCTCTGAACCTGATGTCTTCAGCTTTGTATCACTGCTGGAACCGGTGCGGTGTTTGCCAGTGTCTCAGGACATTTGTACACTAAGACACTTTTCTTAGCATGAATAGTGTTTAAGACAGAAAATAGAGCACATTAGCAGTTCTTCCAGCATTTGGAGGGATAGACGAACAAATCATTATAAGACTGACAGCAAGAAAACACTTCTCTTGGAGAGTATTAAAGCCTGAGATTATTTTCAAGTGCTAGAGAAGACCCAGAAAAATATAAGACAGACAAGACGTACACAATAAGAAATATAGATTATAAAAATAGAGGTGATATGAAATCAATACTTTTTACCATTATGTCTTGAAGAACACACAAGGATCCAGTTAACAAGACAGCACTTTTGTTCTGCACAAGCCGTAGTTGGAGCATTAGTTTCCTGAGTACCTCTGGGCAAAGTCAAAGAAGTTCTTATTTACTTGGCTAATGATTTGGTCTAATCTTACTCAAAGTATGAAATAAAAATAGAGATTCCCTGATAGAAAACCAGTGTTGTTTGTCAACTGCTAACAAAGCTCCAGGAGTATGAAGACAGGTCAGCAAGGCCAGAGTGAACTCAGTACTGAGTTGTGTAAGTCACACTCAAAACATCTGGAGGTGAATGTTGAGATATTCTGACAAATGCATCAGAGTTCAATGATCTTCTCATTTTCTCAGTTCTATGTGTCCTATTTCTGAAGGAAAACCTTTGCCTGTTAATGCAGTGGAAGACATTATCCCCTAAAAAGATAAAAGACAAAGTAAGAACAAGCCGACCAAGTTCTCTTAAAGAGAAATGTCTATGGGGCATCTGAACACACAGTCCCTGTTCTCACATCCCATGAACAAATTCTCACATTTCCTCTATTGATATAATTTTTAGAGGAGTAACAAAACTAAAAGAAACACTGATCCATGTCAGGTCGATATTTACTAACACTCTCTCAGGCAATATTGGTTGCCAGCGTACCCTGTCAAACTACATACACCAAATGGGACATGATAAACTTTTTACATATCCCACAGTCAGGGATATCCAGGAAAACTGAATAAAACCTGCATATTGTCAAATGACACCAATAAATACTTTTCAGGAGAAAAAGAAAATATGTTTACAGAAAACTAAAAGTGTGTCTATGCATTTACAAATTAATACAATTTTATAATATTTGAAAGACAAATTGTTTTTGCTTGACATATCAGGGGGATTGGATTAGATGGTTCCTTTTCAAACCAGGACATTCTTTGTTTCTGAAAATTCAATGTTATTGCTAATCTGGTTTGGGGGGCAGGGGAGGTGTCTCCAGAAAAGCATTTTAGGAACATCAATCTCACAGGTTTTTTAGTGAACTATGTTTTTGGAGTCTAGGTTTGGCCAAGTAAACTCTCTGCAACTCTCTATAAAACAAAATACTGAAAAAAAATGTTAAATTGTAAAGAATTTTTTAATAATTTTTTGCTCATCTGTACAGTCATGTGCAAGAATAGTTGTAGCTGTTAAAAATCACTTGCTTACAGCTGCAATTTCAAATCAGAAAATGACTGACATTAAAAGTTTTATAATAATTTAACTAGGCAAACTTCATAATTTGAAAGTAATTGACTGTGGAGGCATCCTGAGTGCAATTGATGGACAGTACTCTTGTATGTGTAAGAGATTGCAATAGTTGTTGTATTTTCATACATGGAGAGACCAATAGAAAAAAAACACCAGTATTTGATAAGTTGCCCCACTTTCTAGAGAAGTACAGACCAGCTCCTTCCAAGCCCAAAACACTAGGCTAAGAAAGTGTCTTGTGGTGATGTTAACTCAAGTTAATAAAACCTAAGTTACATGAAAAAGGAGCTCCTTGAGAAACAGAAGTATTGAGAGGCTTGTGCCTGGCTGTCTGTGTCGTGTCCTTTAGCACCCATCACAAAGTGCATTAAGTATTAGCATACTTTTTCTCAAAAAGCCCTATATTTTCAGATTCAAAGACAGTTTCTCAGATTCTTAACTCAGGCTTACAGGGTTTAACTGAGTGTGCCCAAATGACGTTTGTAAATTTAGTCCCCTACAATATTAGCTCAGTAGTTCAAATGCAGTGAAAGAAAACACATTTTCCAAGAAGAAACTTAATTCTCAGTAATTTAGCTTAGCTTACATTGCACTGCCAAACAAAAACTTAGGGCAAAAAAACCCAACCAAACAACAAAAAAACCGTTCAACTTAAATTCTTTCCAACTGTCTGCCAAATCAATAGTCTTTCTGTGGAATTAATTTACTTTGTGTCCAGGCAGACAAAATTGAAAATTTGATCAATAAGATAGAAAAAATTTGTTTGACACATCCTGGGTGATAATGACCAATGAGTTTTCTGCCAGTTTTTGTTCAGCAGAATTGCTGTTTTGTGCCCAAGGAGCTACAACAATAATACTGATAATAAATAGAAAGCTGTCCTACCCAGAGCAAAGCCATATCTGCCAGGAATAGTTCAGTGACAAAGCAGAACTCTGAAACAAAGGAAAAGAGAAAATAAGTGATGGAAATGCCTCAGAGTATATCTTGGTTATGAGTTCTTTTCTGGTAAAATGCTATTTGATTACTTTCCAGTAATAAAGACATGCTTATTTAGGAACTAATGGTACCCTATTATTTGCTGGAAGGCAGATATATTGTTCAAGAAAAAACAAAAAATTAAAAAAAAAAAAAAAAAAAAAAAAAAGAAAAAAAAAGAAAAAAAGAGATAAAAAGCTCAATTTCCCACTCTCACTCAGCCAGTAAACTGCAGATCTACTTTAACAAGAATTTCTTCTCAAATTTAAGTTATTCTTCATCCCAGGAGTCTACATTAAACTTCATCTTGGGTGCTGTTAGCACCCAAGGCCTCTACATTTAATTCCACTCTACACAATGTATAGCTGGAGTGACAAAACTTCCAGAATTAGACTGGAGGAACATTAAACCATGCCAGTAACCCTCACTCCTCCATGTCTTCCCACCCCACCCCTTGTTTTCCAAGATATACCAGCTGCCACAAGGCAATTAGTTCAGAATCAAAGGCAGCTCCATAGGCAACTCATGAGTGTGACATTAGTCATATTTTGTCTATGCAGCTCTAGCAATTAGTAAGATCTTTCTTCCATAAGGTTTGAGGAACAGTTAAGCACAAAAACAAGGACCAGATTCAGTGTCTTGATCGATAATAATAAATAATATCATGGGAAGTGACCATGTGAATTATTTTTCCTTTTTTGTATGCTGCACGATACTTTTGATGACCTGAGTGGAAATAGCATACTTTTGACCTTAAGCTTAAATAGTGTTTAGTCATTTTACCATTATTTGAATAAAATTTTCCAGTTACTGTAGTCATAAAGTCTCAAAGATACTACCCATTTTTCTTCTCAACCTCTTATAAGTCATTAAATCTTTCTTAGAGTAGTTTTTTGAAGCACAACATGCCTCTGAGAAACAATTGGTTTGAAGATCATAGTAAGCAATATGTTGTTATGAAGGATTTCATCTCCCAGAATGCTGATTCCCTAAGGTGATCAATAGCTGGTTCCTTCTGCATTGTTTGGGGCTTTTTAATTAAAAATATATTTGTTTTTAACAGTTTTATACTTTTTTTCTGTTGTTGATGTTGTTGTTCACAATTGTAAAGCTTTCTTAATATTCCTCTCTCCAGATATATTTATTAAATTGCTAGACAGAACAGACCCTCTATCCAGACATTTGAAATTTACTCTCTGAAGAGAAAGCCTTGAGCATTTATAGTCTATGTGGATGTCCAGCTGAAGCACAGTCCCACAGTTGAGATTCAGGGGTACACAGACTCACCAACTCATGCTAACTGGGAATACTTTTTGGTCCACTTGATACTCTTCCCTGTCCAGTATGGACCAGTAACTCTGAAAGAAGTGAGAAGTACATGCTAGGAAGTGGCAGTACTCTTGTTATCCATTGGTTAAACAAGGTCCTAGTTCCTGTGAAGAGTTGCAATGGACTAGGAAGCCTCCTGCCTTGAGGGAGAATTCAGTCTTCAGTGCATAAAGCAATGCTTTAAGAGATCTGTATTTGAATAAACAACATAGATTCACATAGCAGGAGTACAATTACTTAGAGAAGCTCAGCTTGCAGAAAAACAACCCGTAAATTAAAATATAAGTAAAGATTATCTGTTATATTCCTATGCTCCATACAGCTGAATGACCATGAAGAAAACTAATGTATAAACAGAACCTCTTACAGAATTGTTGAATCTCCATCTGGAACAGCCACTGAGTGATTACCCACTGGTCTGAAATTATTATGCAAAAAATCAATCAAAGCCAAGATGATGAAGAATGGGCTGCATTTCTTTGATTAACTGACACAGAAGGGGACAGAGTGGAAAATTAGTGCTGTTAATATAAAAAGATATATAAGCAACCCCCACAAAAGAACCTACTTAAGTCTACCATTAAAAATCTCTATAGTGGTTCTGTACTGCCTCCATTTTGTACAATAGAAAATTATTCATTTCATGGAAGAGAGTTGTTCCATAAGAGAAGCTGATTCTTGTTTATTCAAGAAGCATAAAAAAATTATGGTGAGCAGAAACTCTCTTCCTTGAGATTACTACATCAGAGATCAGAGATCAGGAGAGAAATCCTCTGACATGGGTGTTGGCATAACCCTTCCAAATTCCCTAATCTGAGATCCTTCAAAACAAAAGTAAAGACAAATAATGCCAGCAGCTTTCTCTCCCTATCTTATAAAAGTTCTTCAAAAGTCAACTCCAAGAAAGCACTCATCCTATTTTGGTAACACCAGGAAACCATCAACTCCTCCACTGTACCATTGCATAGTAACCACTGTATGTTCTTTACTCTGAAATAACTGCTTTATTTTAGTATTTAATTTGAGCTAGTATGGAAATAAAAGAAAATTGTGAATTTCATCAAAAATTCACTTAACATTATGGAAAGTAAAAAAATTTTAAAATGTGTAGGTTCCCATGGATGAGAACTTAGAATCTGCAAAATCACTAGAGAGGGACATTCTTAAAATGCTAGTGTTCCTGAAAAGATGTTAGAAAGCTTTCTAACTCTGCAGAGATACTCTGAAGGGTCAAAGAGTCTAAGGTAGTTCAGATATGAAATGAAAAGTACAGGAAAATTGATTCAGTCATTTATTTACATAATCACAAATAAATCTAGCTCACAGCAAATGGAAAATTGCAGAAGATTTCTAATGAATGAAACATTACTCTATTTATGTGTGGGAACATATGGTTTCAAAAAACTGGAACATACAAATTCTGACTACTCTAATGATGGGGTGGTTGATATAATTGTTATTTAAGCACTCTGGCCTTTCCCTTTCTTCAATTTCCTAAAACCTTGCCAACCGTTAACCTTTTTCACTGCAATGCAGAAACCTCCAGGGCAGCACTGAACTGCCATAACTACTAGAACACCCATTCCCTTTCTGCTATTCTCTTTTTCATCCACTACACATGTTACAGGTTTTCAGTAAGTGACACAGCAATTTGACAAACAACTTCTTTTGCAAAAGAATCTTAATTAAGCCTTGGAGAAGCCTTTCAGCTGCACAGAAAGAAACATTCTGATGAAAATTATATTTAACCGTGTAATCAAGGGCTTAATAACATCTCCTGACTTTCATAAGAGTAATACATTCTTTCTAACATCACTTTTAGATATAATTATTTACACCTTATTGAGTACTGTTTTGCAAGCAAAACAGTCATCACTACTTTGAAAAAATAAGATGAAAAATACTTATGATATGCAGCTGCAGAAAACTAGTTTAAAAATGTATCTGGAGGACTTAATAATCATTAATCCCCATTCAGCTGCCTTCTTATCCATTACATCTAAAATACTTCACTAACATTTATTTGGTAGGTAGACTTTATGTATTCCCACTGGTACTTTGGGGATTTTCCAAAGTTCCCTACTTTTCTTTCTCAGGGTCAAAAGACGATAAATTATTGCTTGGCAGTGGATTATTCCCTATATCCTAACTATTTTTTGTTTTCAAACTAGCTATGCCCAAGAGATCAAACGACCCAGTTGTTCAGTGGCTTGACTTCCCAGCTTTTGGGAAAATCCAACTTGCAGTAATAAGCTAAGCACTTCCAGTACAGTCCAACACTGGCATGACAGTGATGGGGGTGGGTGCAGGATTCCTACTGCCAGGTAACGCAGGAAGCAAGTCAGCAAAGGCTACTCCGTACAGCATCAGCAGCCCTGGGAGAGATTAGATGCATACCCTATCTTAGAGATTCTGTCACCCTGTTGAGTCAGGGAAATTGGTTACCTTCTTCTTAAACCACCATGGAATGATTTCTAAACTGCATCTCTTGGCTATTATGGAGAAGTTAAATATCCATGTCCAAATCATATCCCAGCCAGGAGTCCAACTATATTTCCACTGTCTGTCCTAAGTATTTTCATATCTTTAATGCTTCTTACAAGCATTAGATGATTAATGACCTTATTTTTCCTTATAAGAACAGAAAGTTGACTCCATTTGATTGCATTTGTTCTTTTAATGCTGTCAAACTTTGTTACAGAGTTACACTCAAAGCCTAGCAACATCAACATACTAATGACATATAGCAAAGTTCTGATTAATGGATATTTCATAACCATCTCTTGGCAAAGAACTGAACACTATTTTCAGATCTTGTTTAACAAAATAAATTCATAGAAAACAGTATATGTCTTCCGGTTTGCCACCTGCTTGCCATGATTATACATTTTTAGATAATTACCTTTTTAATTAATTCAGTAAAAATGGCAATATTGTACCTAACTCATTAGAGCATATGGGAGTTTGTGTTTTAAAAGGAAGTAGACCTAAAATATTTCTCAGAAAAGGAGAGAGCAAACAAATGCGTTTTAGGAGACTACAAGTCATCAAGTTAGGTCTCCTTTGGTCTGCTGAGAACCAGCAACATTGCCTTCATGTATAATTAGCAACCAGTACTTTTTCAACAAGGCTGCAAGGTCACTTAGTGAAGTCTGAACTCCTCCATATGAAATATTCCCATACTACTGATCAGAGACTACCTACAGAGCAAGCATCCTAAGACATGTCTCCTCTGTGGTATTTAGGAAATGCTGTTTTTGCTGCTGGACTCAGAAGTGGAATTTCCCCACCCGACTGGACATGATTTTCCCCCTCTAAGTGCTAGAGCCCATGGGTTAAGTTCTGCATCACAGTGTATTAGGAGGATTTCTCCAGTGTAATCTTATGGTTCATATAGCCAGAGAAGTTTTCAGAAAACTGTACAGGTAAACAGAGTTAATTCTGTCTCACAATTCTCCTTGCTATATTAGAAGATACCAGCAAAGTGTATGAGAAGGAATCACCAACACATAAGTTTCAGCTTTCATTTTGGGTTGTCAGATGCCTTTAAGATGAAACTAGTAGTACAAAAGGTACCTGATCTGTTGGGCTGTGAAACAAAAGATAAATTTGTGATCTTAATCATACCACTACTCAGCATGGGTTAAACAGTTATTCATATTGCTCATTAATTCTCAATATCAATTCCCAATAACCAAATATGTTCTATTTCATCTCACAACCAGCAAACTGAAGAATTTAACTCATGCTACAGTTTCAGCTCTGCAGTTCAGCTTCAGGTGAATTTTTTTTCCATGGTCAAAACAGAGTAGAACACAGAATATGACTATTGTATCAGAATGTGGGCAATGTGTCAGTAAGGCTCTGATACAGAGTCCATTCCCATGGAAAGTCTTCATGGGAATTACAGTTCGGGCTGTAACAAAAGTTTTTTTAATATCACAATACATTTTAAGTCTGTCCACAGCAAAGCAACGTCCAGCAGAGAGAGGAGAGGAAAAAGAAGGAAATAAAACTTTAATTCCAACAGCAGACTTCTCCCAAGCAAAGCCCACAGATACATACTTGCTGGAAAAGACTGAAGGAGATGAGAAGACAGCATGGACTGATGGCATTGCAACTACTGTAGACTGATGGGTATTGAGGAACTCTTGCCACATCTCTGACTACAAACTGCATCCATTCTGGGGATCCCCACAGACCTCCCAAAATACATGTAACATATATGGATCATACCAGGATGTGATATCAAAGAAGAAACACCTTTGCTGACACCAGAGCATCCCCTGAGGAAGTGTTTGATGCAAGGCATTCCCACCTTGCACCAGTGGAATCAAAGCAGAGGGGCTTGTGCTTCTGCTCCTCTCTAGACCTAGACCTGGATCTCCTGCCTTCGTCTTCCTGCCCTGTGAAGTTGCAGTAGCCACAGAAACATGGAAATGTCATTGCTAGGAGAAGGATGTGGACTCTGTACTGAACTTGCCAGACTGACTAAAAGCACAGCAGATTCTTAGCTGAAACTTTCTTTTCACACCTGGCAAGAGAAATGGAAATTCAGTGGAAGGAAAGCTTTGGCACTACCAGCAAAAAGTACTAATGTTAACATTCCATGCTCCAACTCTGCAATTCAGGCCACACGTTTAGATTTAACATTATGTTAGAAAAAGGACTTCATCCTCACCCACAGTTCTCTCTACACACTCTTATAAACCACTCCTGAATCATAGAGGAGTTAAGTAAGTAGTTTCTTAGAATTACATTTTTGAATAGATGGCAGAATGATTGTTGAGGAACTTACTCTGCTCACTCAGCAAGGTCTGATGCATTTTAAAAGAAGGAATTACCTCCCTGTACTGGAGAAAGACATTGGTCAGAAGCCAGGAATATTTCTGCCTTATTACAGGGGAATTTGGCACTGAAACACTGATGAAAACAATGTCCTTATGTAAAAGTACAACATTTCTGATGACTGCAGAAACTGGAGAAAGAGCTTCAAGAAATTTCAAGGAAGCAACATGCAAGAATGGAATTGAAACATTAAATAAAAAGAAAATATACATATTAAAAGGGAATGGAAAAAAGATAGAGGACATAGAAAAGATAAATAGAAAATAAGAGCCCTACGGAAGTGAAATTCATATTGCTTCATTTCAGGTGCTAGCCATGTACATGTCCACACCTGAATTGTCCATCTTCCCTGTACAATCAAGAGAAAATTGGTCATAATCCCACCACTGCAGGTTAGGGTGTGGTTCACCTGGCCAAGATGGGACCCCACTTTGGGATGAGATAAACTACATAAAAATTTCAATCCCAGTACTGCCCCCTCACCACAGCCAAGAAAGCATGAACTATTCAGGCACCAGCACAACATCTTCTTGTTTTTTTGAATGCAAGGGTTAATTCTAAAATTCTTTCTTTATGTCTCAAGAATATAGATCTAGAAATTAAACTACATTCACCAAATTCATCACTGACTAAGAGTACATTTTTCTTCAACTTTTCTCTGAAAAACAATTTCAAAATATGCTTGCTATTTTTCATAATTTCTCAGATGATGAAAGCATAATTTCTTTTTTATCATTTCAGCATAGACTGTAGTGAAAAGAAGGCAAAAATATAATTAATTATAACCCACTTCTCATTTAAATAAACTGTCCTAAATGACCCTGCCAATTTTCTTTCATACTTAGGAGTGGGTCTACTTTGTGTAATGTAGCACTGTGCAAAAATATTTGGAGTAGTAATAAATATGTATGCCTGTGCAGCATAGGACCACACAACAACAAAATGCTCGAAGCAGGAAAGATGTGCTACTGCTGCACTCTGCCTGGAATACATTCCCAATAGGATTTTTCAGTCAACTCAAATGGAGCATTGTCTTAGAGCAGCTAAATTTTTTTGTTCTGGATGAAGAGGTCTGGACTAAACTTGGATTGATGTACACATGAAGCATCGGGTATGGGCCCTCAGTTTCAACAAAGAAAGATGGATTGATCAATCTTATTCTAAAAAATGTTGCTTCTTAACACTGTAATTTCATCATCTCTCCACAGCTGACTAGATGCTGCTCTTGCTGCAGCATGTGAATAACAACTGCATGATTGTTTTCCAGATCAGAGACACCCATAACCCCAAGCTGTTATTCTACTAAAGAAACTCCCCTTTACCCAAGGAGTCCTCCATCATCCTTTTACTGGCAGATTATTCTTCCTCTGTGTCACCAAGTGGGCCTTGGAGGGCAGTATCAGTAAAAATATTGCTCAGTACAACATGACAGTCTGCATCAAGGATTTTCAATGCTAAAATCTAAATGAAATTTAACACTTCAAAACTTTTCCATCTGGAAAATCACATTATCTAAAAGAGTATTATTATGGTCAATGTCAACAAAATTATTGATTTTTCTTTTCAGCTCCAGAGAACAAAACTAAAAAGGTAATTGTTTGTTTTTGGAATGGAAACTTCCCATTTCAAACAACTGTTTCAAACATTTATTGTTCTGAAATAGACTAATTTTTTTTTAAATAAAGTCTGAATAATACATTTAGACTTTCTTCATTCAAAACACTTCTTTAATTCTCGGAAGCTATCTGATACTCAGAGTTTCCATACCAATTTTAAAGGGAGATGAAATGTCATCCTTTCCCAAATAGTAAAAACTGTTTTCCCAGTCGACTGAGTTTAGCACAGCTAACCAAAACCAGTTCTCTCTATACAAAGATCAGGTTCTTTAAACAATAAAAATTACAATCTCCCCCCCTTTTAGTTCCAAAGAAACTAGATCAGGAAAATTACTGTAAGCAATTTTCTAATAAAGTACAGAGGGCAGGCAAGAAAGCCAAAACCAGAATGCCAAATGGCTGAATCTCATTTTATATGTGTTAGCCAAAAGACCAAGGAATGGGTTTTTTCACAAGCACTGGCATAAATGTAAACCTGACGCATACTGGACTTATACTACTGAATTGCACAATAGATGCAATCAGATTCAAGTAGAATAAAAAAACCAAACAAATAAACGAACAAGAAAAAAACCAAAACACCCAAAACAAAACAAAAAAAGACTATCAATAAGGTTCAGCATATTCTACAACTTCAGTCTTCCTCATAACATATTTCAATTTTTTTATACACATTTAAAAAGAAAAAAAAATCAACCAATCACTCAAAAAAACCACCACAGTCAAATAAGAGATGTTTGGCCCTTAGCATACCTTAATGTCTTCCTTTTCTGAGTCCTTCAAGGCAAAATAAACATTTGGCCCCCAATAAAAGGAGATTAAGAGGATTTGACAATTATTTTTTCATCATCTGCATCAAATCAGATTGCCTCTGAAACTGTTATGTATCACAAAACAATTTCTGGAGCATCACATACAGCTTATGCTGCCCTCCCACTGCTAGACAGCTTGTAAGAAAAACCTTGCTGACCAAGATCTTAAACAACAACCAGTTTAACAACTGCTGTCCTTAACAGCTAATCTCTATTTTTTGAACTCTCAGACAGCTGTGGTAATGGCACACAGATGGTAAAATCACTTAAGCGTACTCTCAGTGCACACCCATGAAGGGAGACATAGGAACAGTAAGAACATGGCTGCAAATTCACCAGCTACTTGCTCCTCCCCAACTGCTGTGAGCTGAGAAAATGGGGTTGAAGTGCCACCTTCAAGCAGGGGTAAGATACAAAACACAGGTAGGTGACTTCTACAAGCCAGGACACTCTTCAAATCTTAGAAGAACCTCTGTGAGGTGGATAATGGAACTTATCTGACAACTGAAAAAAAAAAAAAAAATCAGTGGGAAAAAGTTTCATGAATATGTGTTTAGCAACTCCAGTTCAAAAAATTATGACACAGCGCATTTCAACCGCACACACAACAACAGTGAAAGAAAACTGATATCAAATTGGAAACACATTAAAGGCAGTTGATTCATGTGACAATGGTTCTAGGGCATTCTAAAAAAATATGTGGAGATGGAATAGTTCACTGCTTCTTTGAAACATATTTTTGCAGCAATTTTATGTTAACCTTTTTTAATTTGTGGCTACATAGTTAACTTTCAGAAAATGTGCAGAAATGCGCACTGGAGAATCTTCCTTTCCAACTGAAAATCCTGGCTGTGAATGCTCATTGATTCATTCACTGAGATCCCACCATTTAACACTGATAACTTGAAATACAAAGTGACAATGCCACCTGCTAAGCAGTGGGAATGAAGGATGTTTTCAGGAACTCTATCTGACAGTCAGAAAGAAGAACAACACAGTTTACCTGTAAAATTCCTTCATCCAGAGCCAGCTTCCGAATTTTGGGTGGGACTCTAAAAGTAACAAAAATTCAGCAAATCTGAAAACTTTAATACAATTTGTTGCCTGTACTTGTTAAAAGATCAGCTCTATTGACAATGAGTCAGCTCAACACTGCAGGGAGGGCAGGGCTATTTTACTGCATTTGCATGATTTTTGGTACAGGTTGCCCCTCTAGACTCTGCAACAGCAACAGGTTCACAGAATCTACTAAAAGAACAAATCAAAGACAATAAAACATTCACTTATACGTTAAAGAATATAGTGTAAAAGTTTTAAAAGTATTCAGGAGCAGCATATTTATGATGCTGCTAAAATCAAAGGTGAAAAAGAGGCGAGAAAAGGCAGGTGAGAAAGTAAACTTAGATTTCCTCTAAGATGTCCTCTAAGATGGCTCACTACAAAAAAAAAAAAAAAAACAAAAAAAACATTGTATCAGGGCAAAAGAAAGCCTTTACTAAATTCCAAGTAGAAAATACTATTTTCCTAAATAATTTTTATGGAGTTTTACTTTATACAATTATCTTTTTTCACAGAGGAAGCTTTTTCTCCCTGCTAAATTATTTTTGCACATAAACATTGTAAGAACTAAATTCTTCAGACTAGTACAGGACTATGCAGCCAATTTTACACTACTATTTGACTTTAATATGCAGAGAAGTACTAAACAGCATTTGTATTTAAGGATTTTTATTAAACTATGGAATCAAGGTAATTTAATCAATATAAAACTGGCAATTATTAAAAAAAAAAAAAAGGGGAAAAAAACCCCAACCAACAAAATAAACAGACCAAACCAAACCAAACAAACAAACAAAAAACCCATGGCAACTTGGCATGCCATCAAAAGTGTCCTGGAAACAAGAACTTTCTTCAGGAAAACAATTTTCAATAGCAAATATATTCTTACTTCTATTCAAATTTCTTTATTAATCTATCCTTGGTTTGTTAAGCCTTCAAAGTTAAGTTTCATGCTCTGGTAAATTTTCACATTTTTAGAGTGAAAAAGCTCTTCATTGAAGATGTTTTCCTATTTTTTTTTTTGTATATATGGCTAGCAACCACTATTTTGTCTGTAATGTGTGGTCTCAATCGACAACAATTTATCTTTATCATTTAGAAATGTTGAACAATACCAGAAACCATCAATCCTCATTTCAAACTGGCAGACAATTTCATGCATATAGTGGGTTTCTGCAATCAAAGAATACTTCATTACTACCAAAGTTACAGTGGATGTTACTACTTTTTTAAAATACTTAATTTTCTTAATAGCTAAATTAACAGTCTGCTTAAAACCCTGTTTTGATTTTTTTAAAAAAATATCTAACAATACGTTTACTTAAATGTACTAACCAGTAAATACTTGACTTTCTGCAGTTGACTGGCCACCTTACTCTTTGCCTACATTAAAATTTGTAGACATATAAATCCACAAATATCTCCCCATTTTTGCCATTCTGAAGAAAAATTGATGTTTCAAACCATTGTTTTAACTGCCATATATTCTTTCTTTCCAATATTCCACATACTGTACTAAGCAACTTGGAATCTGGAAACAAGAACTGAACCTTGCATCTGGGGTCTGTATTTACTATTGTATTATTGAATATCTGAAATGTTCTAAAAATAGTGATAGCCAAAAATCTACCTCAGAAGGAAGGCATTTGTTAGAAGTGGAAGAGACCCACTGCACAGTGGAAGACTGACCATTCCGTAATAACCAAGTCACTTCTCAAGTCCTGTTGGGCCATCCTCTTTCAGAGAGAACAGATTCCAGCAGGATGTCCTTCTCAATTTTAGTGCAATGCAGATATCAGTTTCTTTCTACCTATGCACCTTTATTATTAAAGAAATCTAGGAAATATTTTCTGCTTCTAAATGTTCTGAAGCTTCATCATTCTAGAAACATAAACTAGAAAGATAAACACTGTTATGAACACCTCTGACTGCCCACTTTATATTTACTTAGGCACATTATTCACTTATTTTTTTCCACATAAAGGGTTTTTTTTAGCCTTTCTCATAGCTGTCCTCATTATATTAAGTTGGGTGAACAAAGCTATTCCTTCTTTTGAGGGGAAACAGACTTAAAAAGGGCATACAGTCATGAAATGAGGGAGCTGATTTGTAGTACATTGCTACCAATTGATCCCTATAAGCAAATAAATTTACTTCTGTCTTACTTAGGCTGAACTTCAGCCAGATTGCTACCACTTGAATGACAACCTTAACTGGTAGAGCCAATCGTTCAGAAACTTACACTGAATGAAACTTCAGAGAACTGGATATCTTCCATAAAGTAAGACGGGACACCAAGTGATGTCTATAGGATCTTTATTTTCCATAATATAAAGGGACATAT
This sequence comes from Xenops minutus, assembly GCA_035221455.1. Classification (NCBI taxonomy): domain Eukaryota; kingdom Metazoa; phylum Chordata; class Aves; order Passeriformes; family Furnariidae; genus Xenops; species Xenops minutus. The sequence continues at coordinate 16,756,809 of JAWWEE010000085.1, read as the reverse complement.
ATAAAGGAATTTCTTCATGGAAAGGGTGGCTAAATGTTGAAATGGGCTATCCAGAGTGGTGGTGGAGTTACCATCCCTGGAGGTGCTTGAGAAATGACTGGACACAGCACTTAGTATCATGGTCTAGTTGACAAGGTAAAGGTTGAACTCAATGATCTCAAAGATCTTTTCCAACCTAAATGATTCTATGATTCAGTGATAACTACTACAACAATTCCCCCCCGCCCACCACCACCATTATGTCCTAGAAAAACCTCCAGAGCCTTCAGGAGGGTATGAGCAGGAGACTGGGCAGAATATGTTTCTCTCCTGCTGGTTTGATCCCCTGAGATCACTACAGCCACCGCACAATGCACTGCCTTCAATATCTTCCCTGCTAACCTCAAGTACAGTAGAATCTAATCTCATCCTGACTTATAGTTGGCTCAGTTTAACCTTGCAGTCGACATTCCCAAAGGCAGACAATATACCTAAAATTAACATCACTGGTACACAAATGATGGTGTTGCCAAACTGATCGAAATACAAGGCAATCTCATTTATCACCTTGTGAAGTGAAATGCAGCCAAGAAAAAATGATTCTTGAAAACCACAAGGGTTTCTACAACTATTTTGTAACCACTGTTATACAGACTTTCACAATAATCAGGGACCTGCAGCAATATCATTGCCAAGGTAGGAAGCACTAAGAAAAGCCAGCACAGTGCCTTGTCAAATGGAGGGGATGCAATACACACCACGGCCTCTGCGGATTAAGCAGTAAAAGACAGCCCACTATGCTTCATAAGCATCAGGACTCTCATAAATAAAAGTGGCTTAAATTCAACAGGAAAAAAGTTTTCTCTACTGTGCTCCTCATGTTAACTGCTTTATAATGAATCTTGAAGAATACTCCTCATTGTAACCCAAGTACTATGAAAGTTTCTGGCCAGCAAATGAAGTTGCACTTCATAACCATAATAACATTTCAGAAATTACATTCTGAAAGCATTTGAAAAACAGGTATGTCAGTGCAACACAATCCTTCTAAGAGCTTGAATAATTTGTAAGGTTTATCTTTGTATGTTGTTGCAAGATGATGTAGCAGTGAAGAGTAGCTTTTTAGTAGTAGCTTTTTAGTAGTAGCTTTTTAGAAAAGGAATTGAAAATGCTTACAAATAACTGAACTTTATTAACTGGAAAAATTGTTACCCTGTTTTCACCTGAGATTAATGACATAGAGTCCAAAGGAGCAGCTGTATTCCAGTTCCTGAACTGGACATTCCCAGGAAAAAAAAACAAGCTGTCTTTTTGTCTTTCCCCAGATGCTCATCAGAACATCTAATTATCAACTTTGCAGCCTGCTTAGAGGGTATATTTCAGTGACAAAAGAAGTTTCTCCATTTGCTTTCTCAATTTCATTGCTTCAGCAGTGATTTACAAGTGCAGTAAAATATTGGGGTTTGTTCACAGGAACACCTCTGTGTTGAATCATACCAGCATTTTCTAAAAGAATGCTGGAAAATACTAGTTTTCTAAAAGTGGAAATCTGCAAATAGCAGCTGTGTTTCTCTTTCACTATAGACCTTTTATGCATATAATTACATTATTTATCAGGATTGACTTTGCTCCCCTGAAAATTTACATATTGCATGTTAGTTGGAAGAACAAATTAGAAATGCAAAGAATCCATATGTTACTGTTGCCATTTGCTTTATCTACAGTGCTGCAGATTCCCTTCTGGCTCCTAACTGATCTCATAATTTGCTCAGATGTATAAGAACCTGACTCCATAATGAAATCCTGTGAGTCTATATTTCCATACAGTCTATCTGAAGTGCTAAGAACTAAGTTAATGGTATTTCAGGAAACTCCTGCAGTGTAACAGGCTTAAAAGTAACACAGTGTAACAGTGTTTAAAATTAATTGGCACAGTAAGTAGTAAAAAATTGTGCAATTTCATCTATGATTCAATATTTACAATGCTAAAACCACCTGGAGTTTGTAACCTGCTTGAGTAAGATCGCACTTCACTCTCTTCTGCTGTGGTTCAATCAGTAAATTTCAAATGCAACTCAAATATATTTATAGACTCCTAGACCAAGAGTAAAACTGTTCTTTTAGCAGCTTTCTCATAGTTTCCTTTCCTCTCAGAAAAAGAAACAGAACTGTTTGGCAGTGGAGGCTGGATCTCTGGCAGCATTATAATACCAAGCAATCCGTTGCCTCCCTCCAACACAGGGGATAGCACCATAAAAGAAGGCTTGGGAGATGCAAAGACAGCAACCTAAAGCAAAGCATGGGCTGAGATATTAAAGAAAAGCCATACAATGTCATTTCAAATTTTAGCACATTGAAGTCGCAACACAGTCCATTTTATTTTCCTTTAAATTACCTCTGCAGCAACCTCACCTCTATGGTTATTACAAAAGCTTAGCATTTTCTGCATGAAAAACTGTTTCCTCTCATCTGTGCTATATTTGTCTCTCATTAATTTCCATTTCTGCTTACTTGCCATATTTAAATTGGGCCATCATTATAGATCAGGATGGCACAGATTCAGCAATTAGTGGGCCCTCTCCATATTACTTTCAAAGACCTTTTAGACCACACGCCTCCGTGTATGCTCACTAATGCTCACAAATGATTTGATATATTTTTATTAGTCACAAACTTAAAATCCCTCAGAATTGAAACCCAGGTCTTCATCATATCTAAATTTCAGCAATACTTTTCTTAGTAACGGACCAAATGGGGAATCCAGAACTGCATTTCAGATTTGGCCTGTAAATCTCAGGCTACTTGTTCTAACTGTCCTGTCTGATTCTAAAATCTGTAATCCTCCCACAGTAATACTGAAGTCAACCTAGACAATTTTCCACATATATATTATGTGTGCCTCAGAGCACAGTAAAATTTTACTCATTTAGAGAATTTAATTGCCAGCAGATAAAGTCTGCTTTGCTCTTTCTGACCACCACTCCCTTCTTTTATTTTCAACTTGCCCCCATTTAATTCAGCATTTCAAATCTTCTTACTTATTTGAAATAAAAAGTTTTCTCTGTCACTGCATCACTGTGCCTCTTGTATTGACTTAGGAAAGAAGGAATCAATAAAAATAAAGAAAGTATAACTGCTACCATAAAAACATACATAACTATATATAAAAATAGCTAAATATTATATAGCTATAAGTGAGTATTTCAAATAGCCACTAAAAAAGGCCTACAGAGAGACCTAGAAAAATTAAATGAGTATTCACCAGCTGTATGAAGTTGTACAGTAGCAAGTGCTGAATTCTGCAGCTGGGACAGCACAGCCCTGGATGTACAGACAGACTGGGGAATGAGAGACTGGGAAGCAGCACTGCAGAAAGGGACCTGGGGTTCCTGGTCGATGGCAAGTTGAATCTGAGTCAGCAGTGCCCAGGCAGCCAGGAAGGCCAACCATGTCCTGGGGGGCATCAGGCAAAGCATCACCAGCCAGTCAAGGGAGGGGATTGTCCTGCTCTGCTCTGCACTGGGGCGGCCTCACCCGGAATATTGTGGGCAGTTTTGGGCACTGCAATATGAGAAAGGTACTAAGCTGTTAGAGAGTGTCCAAAGAGGGCAAGGAAGATGGTGAAGGGCCTTGAGGGGAAGACATACGTGGAGTTGCTGAAGTCACTTGGCTTATTCAGCCAAGAAAAAAGGAGACTGGACAGACTTCATTGCAGTCTACAGATTTCTCTCAGAGGGAAGCAGAGGAGCAGGTACTGATCTTTTTTCTCTGGTGACCAGTGACAGGATCCAAGAGAGTGGAATGAAGCTGTATCAGGGGAGGTTTAGGTTGGATATTAGGAAAAGGTTCTTTACCCAGCTGATGGCTAGGCACTAGAACAGACTACCCACAGAAGTGGTCACAGCACCAAGTCTGACAGAGTTCAAGAAGCATTTGGACAACACTCTTGGTCACATGGTGTAATTCTTGGAGTTGCCCTGTACAGGGCCAGCAGTTGAATTTTAATGATCACTTTGGGTCCCTTCCAACCCAGGATATGATTCCATGATTGATTGAGATCTCCAACCTCACAGACACTGCAACATCCTATCTGAGAAGTACTGAAGACACCATGAAACCAAAACACAAAACACAGAAAAAAGATACAAGTGTTTTAGCCATAGATAAATTAAAAACCATCCCAGTCACAGTTCTGTCAGGTGACTGAAGAAAGCTGGGAACATAGCCACATTGCACATTTTGGTTACATCTGATAACTAAACAGCTTTGTCAGACCTAAAATGTTACTCTGTGAAATTCACTGTGCTGGGCAGCTTGCCTTGTCCAGACATTTGAAAAGGCAAAGTAACTGCCATCTGTGGATGGAGCCAAAAATATCTTAGTCAGGATCCATTATTCGCAAAGTCAGCAGGGCTGCATTACAACCACTTTGCAGTTCTGCTTATTCCTTTTGGCTTGGAAATAGTTCTTGGATAAAGAAGATCTATATCCATACTACTTTAAAGAACTACAGAGGTCTTGCAAAGCGTGATACTCAAGCTGGAAGGAAATGAAATTAACACACACACATAAAAATATGTCCAATCCTGAGTTGTCTTCAGAAACGTAGAGAGAAATGCTCATGTACCACAAGGACAATGTAGCAGAAGAACACTAGCCTAGCACAGGACAGAGTCAGAGGCTGTTCTGCATACAACAAGGTTCCTACTCATTTAGTTCAAGGCTCTGAGGCTCTGGCCATTTTTCTCAGCATGAGCAGGATGGGTTTTACAGCCCCCTCAGGATCACTGTCAGCCAGGGTTCTTATAACCATAAAGTTGCCTTTTCAATTCAGATATATCTAATAATAAATAGATGTCAGGGTTTGCTCATATATATATATATAATATATTATATATGTATGTATATATATATATTTGAGCAAACAGCTAGATGAACAGAACAGCAGTACAGCTGTATCCAAAACACTTACATACTTTAACAATTTTCTATGGAATATTTACAAGCTGACCTGTTTAATAACTACCATGTAGTGGTCACCAGAAAATTAGCCATGGCAAAACACAGCTCAGTAACTGCCTGAAACACAGTAGTTTTCTTTTATAGTTTTAAAACTGCTAAACTGTTAAAAGTCTAAAATTCAGGAGAACACAGAAGAGTTCAATTTCAGTCCTGCCCAGAGAAATTAAGAATGAATTGCTGTTAATTCTAATCAAAGCTCCTTCATGTATTCTCTTTTTATTTTTTTTTTTGAAGAAAGATGATTCCACATTACTAGTTTTCTGCAAATAACAGATTTTTTCCCAGTTATTTAGTGTATTAAAAATCTAGTTTATTCAGTTTTCTGCCTTAGAAAAACCACAAATGTACACATATATGTGTTTATACTTGTTCAGAAATAGATTTCCTCAGTAGAGTGCTGTCAGCTGAAGGGAGAATCACATTTAGTGAAAGACAGAAAAAAAAAAGGAAAGTCACTTTTATGAGCTTACCTGCATCTATCTTTGTTGACATGAGATGTATACTGGAATGGAATTTAACCACTTTTGCCCACCAGGAAACAATCTGGGACGTAGAGAGATATGTGGACAACCAGAAGCATAGCTTCATGGCTACAGCAAATAGTGACCTTAAAGGTAGAGAAAACAAAAGTGTTTTGCCTAAACTACCTTACCAATGACTGCAACTGCAGTCACCAAGCACAGCTCAGAATATGTTAGACCAGTGCAATGTCTATCAATTACTGAAATGGCTGCAATTACCATTTTTTCATTACAACTCCATAAATCTACTGGAAAGCAGTGCACAGCCCAAGAGGACAAATGCCACTTTAAGGAGTCTTATTGTGATATCCTAACTTCATGCACAGACTCTGACAGTCTTCAATAAAGCTGTAACTGAAGACATGTAAAGGATGTTGTTTACCTTTTACTAAACAGCTCCCCTGAAATCATCAGTACCTCCAACTGCAAATATAAAGCACAAAAAAGAAATAACAGAAAAATAAAAGCACAGTTTAAAAAACAATGTGGTGCTTACATACATCCTGATTGGATAAATTTTCAAAGCAACATACAAGTTAGAAAAATCCAGTGCTTCTTGAAATCATATTTCATTTCTCATCCCTAAGGAATGTTGAAGCACTAAATTCTCAATGCAAACATTTTTCACCAGCTAGATCTAATTTAATAACATTGTATCTAGCCACAGAATTCAAGACTACAGCTCATCTAATTGATAGTGACTGTTTAGCATAAAGCTAACAGCACTCAGACAAGTTTCAGCCAGATCCACAGGGTTAAACACACATATATTGTGATATCAAATGTGTTCTCTTTCCTGAGAGAGGAAGCAGATGCAACTAGGTTCTGACTTTTACACACACAAGACAATGGTGAATTGCAAGTGAGTTTATGGAGCTATCCTGCCCTGAGGTCAGTATGATCAGCTGTTGTCTGTCCACAAGCCACAAGCTGTATTTACCTACTAGACTAATATTCAAAATCTCACAGTAAAGACACAACACAAAGGTTGGTCGACAGCCCAAATCTTTCCCTCATAACATCTCCATCTCTTCTCATGTACCCCACAATCCCAACCCATTCCTTGGAAATGTCTCTTCCCAAGGGGATCCTGCTCTTATCTCACTATCTCTTACTTTGAAACAGAAAAAAATCCCAGTTGATTCCTAGACTATTTCTTAATGAGGAATTAAATCCATCTGTTTGAATAAACTGAACAAATAAGAATGTTTTGCTTGGGCACCTTTACACTGTAAAGAACATGTAGAAGGAGAGGAATCATTCTTTCCTTTTTGAAATTTGCTGGAAACCTCTGTCTCTGACAGTGCATACTGCTATCATTCAGTGGTGAGAGGATAACCTATCAGTCAAAGTCTTTTGAATAGAAATATCATGCTCCAGTGATTTCTCTCAGAAATAGTGACCTAGTTCTGTTACCTACGTTGTGGCAGCTCTTTTTCCTTTCATGACTGAAATTACTTTTCAACAAATATTACTGTGACAGCCACATCATTGTCTGTCATCTTCAGAGACAGGCAGAAAGACCAAATAAAATAATATGTCTATTAAATCAAAGAGAATCATAAGCAAGTCTTTATAGGAATCATTTGTTGCTGACACACCACACAAAAATTAACTATTCCCCTGGACTTCAGAATGAGTGTCCAAGTTACTCACAGGTGATCACAACAAAGTACAAAGGAAATTAAAACAGGGAAACCCAACAGAGCTGCTGTGTTAGTTCTCATTTCCTATTTGCCAAGAGAGAATACTCTGATTTTACTTACACGCTGTTTTAATTGGTGAAACTATAAAAAGCCATAGAAAGCTCTAGAAACTACTGACTATAGAGAAAGAAGCATTGTTTGTTGGTTGATTTATTTTCTATTTTGTATAGTCCTTTTAATTTTCAGCGTGTCATTTGCCCCCCATTTTGCAATGTGTTTGTTCCCTCCTATTCTGATTGCTACTGTTCAGATTACACAACCCTTCAGGAGCTCTGCCCAGGACTGGAGTGGTATTGCTGCCTTGGAATGTGGTGTTGAAGAGCAAGTACAAGACAATAAAAAGTACAATGCTGCTCCAGAGATTTTGCTTTGCTCCAAGTAATTGCTCCAATTTATAAATGGGGTGTAGTAAGAATATAATACTGCAATTGTATTATCTCCACTTTGCCTATGGTGATCTAAGGCACAGCAGGACCAAGACTGTTCCTCTGTTCCTACTCCTCCTTGTGGACCACCTCCTAGGTCCACATGGAGATATGCAGTAATCAGAACCTTACCTTCCACAGGAATAGTTAGGAACTAGAGGACAATCATTTGCCAGGTCAAAAAACAAGTTTGCAGCACAGCTAGGAATCAGATTCACGTCACCCATGCCTTAGTTCTGTGCTTCTGTGCCATTAGCAACCACCAAGTTTCCTGTCCATAAATAAAACTGACACAAGTGTTTTGAAATACAAATGCTAATTCAGGAAAAAGCATTTACATCAGCAGAGGTTTTAAAATGCAGTATGTTGAATTACTATTTTAAAGAAATGCATTGAGGAAAAATGAGATGGTATTCAATCTTGTTCCACTATTCCAATGTCTATATTGTGCCACTACATTTATAGAAAAGGAATGAGAAAGACTATGCATACGGAATGCACAAAACTGTATAACCAGTCCTCTATGTTTCACTTGGAAAAAGAAGCTTTGTCATTTAGACTGAAAATAACCACAAGATCACCTTACTATGGTGACAACAAGCTAACTAGATGATGAAAATTTTCTATTTTTATAGTATAATGTATATTCTTTGAATGGCTCTGGTCTATTATCACACAACTTCTTAGGTCTCTACAGAGGACAAATTGGAACGAGCTGGTTTTGTAAGTGCAGAGGCTGTACTGTACCTAAACTGAATTGTGGCTGATTGGCTGCTCAGGAATGAACTTTTCATCATCCCTGGGAATAATACTTGATACTTAAGGCAGAAATACTGCTATCATTATTAGTTTGATTCCTAAGGCTTAATAATTGTTGGTCCTCAGGCAAAGAGCCCTTTTTCTCTGGTGGATAATATATTTCACTTTCAATTTCTTGATAGTGCTAATTTGTTTTGTGGCCTGACCTTTCATTTCATAAACACCTACTAATGATTAAAATCCTAGCCAGCCATTTTGATATTATCTGGAGACATTTCACAAATCCAGAACTGCTAGGAAAGACTCATCATTCTTCATAAAAACTGATTACCCAGAAGTTTCAATTACCTCTCAGTGTCTCTTCTCACATGGCTACCAGACATCTGCTTATATGGTAAGTGCAAATATCTGGTCATGCATGCATGAACAGCTGATAAATGTATAGTATAACCAAAAGCACACTTACTTACCCACTCCTTCTTTCTCCTACATGCTCTAAGTTAATATTTGCAAAGTAGTTTAATAAAGCATCTCAATTATGGAAGTGATGAAAAGTCAAATAATTAAGTAAAAATTTGTTTATTCCCACATATTAGCCTTTCAGAGCAGTAATACATTCTGTTGGGAATGAGAACTCTAAAGTTTCCTCTGGAAATAAGGACAAAGAGACAATTAGTTAAGATGTGAAATTGCCCTTTTGCATTCTCCAGCCTGCAAATTCAATACCACTAAACTATATATTCTTAACAAGAAATTGCTTATGACAAAACAAAGAGAACGAGAAACCATATGGCCACTCCAACAGCAACATCATGAGTGCTTCTGTCATGAATACTGTTGCAGCAAAGTAGAAGCTGTCGGCTCTGCACAATTAAAAAATAATATTATTAAATCAAGTGTATTCTAGCAAGGCATCACCAGGGATAGTCGAAGGAAGTATTTATGAACCTAAGTATCTCATGAGCACCAAGCCTATTTAGCGTTCTTACACTTTCATTCTGCAAAGTGGAAAAACAAAACTGAAAGTAGACAAATGTAGCATCTCTTAGACTCACCATACATCTGGGGCAGAACTACACGTTGTATATAATTAATTTATTTTTAAATTGCTGTGATCAGAGTTCCAAATACAGAAATGAACACTGCACAAGTAAATCTTGACTCCATATTGAGTTGCTGCAATGCCAGTGAGGAAGGATATGAAATCCTTGAATTCAAAATCAGGATCCTCATGTGAGGGCACCTTAATCACTCAATGTCTTATTCACATATATGTGAAAAAGAAATAAATACCTCTTTAGCTCAATGTATTCAGATTTGTGGTGAGTGCATTAAAACAAAAGAAAACTTAACAGTTCATATGAGCTATTCCAAAAGATGGATCCTTAAGTTATGCAAAACTGATGAAAAAAGGGTTCACAAATCCAGATTTGTATTGCTGGTTCTGTTGCCAGCTGGCACAAAGAGGTTGAAGTCTCACAAACAAGAATTTTGCCAGAAAATTTAGCCAAGTACAATTCACTGAACCTTTTCCAGACTCAGAGTGCTGTGATAAGTTGAAAGGATCATGATGTTCTTTATAGTCATATTAAATTAACTAATTTGTCATACTACCAGCTGATGTGCCAGGTCTTATGCAAACCTTATACACCTGTGAAGAGAAAGCTCCCATATAGCTTGTGTGTTGGCTGGATATTCAAATCTTTCCTTCTTCCAAGCTCAGAGAAATCACATATAAGTGAACTAGACTCAAACTGCATGAAAAATCTCTCTATTTTAATCATGATCACACAAAGCAGGCAGATTTTAGTTAATCCACTTTTAAAAGTCTCTTGTGATGTTAACTGCATAATGTCAGAATGTAATGTTGCCTTAAGGAGAGGGGGGAAAAACTTTCCAAGACAACTTTATGTGGGTAAAGTAGAGAAGAGTTCTTTACTTATAGGGATTTGGGGTACAGGATA
>JAWWEE010000085.1:16667379-16746333 GCA_035221455.1 Xenops minutus | reverse complement strand
TTCTAAGGCGTTGCCTCCAAGCTTTGGAAGGAATTCCAACTGATTTTGAAACTATAACAACCTAAAATTAAGTTTTTTGCCATAAGGAAAACACATAAGACATTTTTAAATGCTGTGTTTTCCCAACTAAAGTACGTATTTTTCTGATATATGAGAATTTCACAGGATCACAGAAAGGTTGAGGTTAGAAGGGGTGTCTGGAGGGCATCTTTTTCAAGCAGGGTGGCCCAGAGCAGGACCAATTTCAGATGGCTTTTGAGTATCAGCAGTAGTAGAGACTCCATAGCTTCTCTAGGTAACCTCCAGCAGTGTTCAGTCACCATCAGTATTCAGTACACATCCGCACATACATACACTATATCTATAGATATCTATTTTTATCCATGTACTTATGAGAAAATACATGCTTTGTGTGTCTGTGTGTTTGCAACATGTAATATATAATTTTCCTTCTGCCCTGTCATTAAAAAAAAAACAACCACAAGTCACCTTACGCTAAACTCTGAAACTTTGAGTGTTTCTGTTGCATAGCTTCTCTCCTTATTAATCTTTAACAAATCCTTCATGGGAAGACAAAAAGCAAATACAAAGGAATGCCCATTTTGTGTTCATACACTGGGATACTAGTGGAGCTGATCTTCATTGCCATTTGGCTACTTGGGTGTACTTGGTAAGGTGGGCGCAGTCCCAGATGCCCATGTTCATCCTTACCATCCACGAAGCTGCACTGCTGAAGGGCTAAATGGGAAATCAGATGGTACAACAGGTCACAACATGAGTTTTAAAATAACTTTTTAAGCCTTCCAAAACAAAACAAAATAAACACCAAAGCAAAAAACCCTTACATGGAATACTTTCTACTTTATTATATTTATCTATATACTTTTAGACACCATATTATCTATTCACAGTTCAGCAGGTATGCCATGCTCATCAGTTTCCAAATTATTTGCTGGCTTCCTGGCACACCTCTTAGTTATTTTTATCTGATATTTCAAATAAATTACAAAATGCCTTGAATTGCATGATTAGTCCATTATGCATTCTGTTTATTACAATTATATGAACTTTTGATTAACCTCCGTAAGTTTCATGAATAAATTACCTGGATCGAGGAAGCTGCCAGTTAATGCTACAATGTTCCAGTCAGGAGTTTCCAAGAGATTAGTCTGCCTTTTTTTAGAGGTAGCTTTTTTCCTCCCTGCCTCCTTTAAAAGGAATACATGCTGTTGTTGCACAGGTGTGCTGAAGGACATGTGAATACATTTTCAACCCCCTCAAAATGAGTGGATGCAAAATTTGCTCACAGAACCACATCTCTGGAAGATGATTTGTGCCCTTTTAAATATTGATGGTACAGCCACTCTAACATGATGAGGATAAATTATGCTAATCATCATGAGGCTCCCAAGCTGTACTATATTACAGTCCAGGGATTTCTTCCCTGTGTCTTCTGTGAGTGGCATTGAACAATTTCTTACTGAGAAATCTAAAAAAACTTCTCTACATTCCACAGTGAAATTACCAGAAGGAAGAACCATAAGACTAGATAGTTGCCAAAGACTCTGCTTTTGGCCAAAGATCCTCCCCACTCAGAGACATGCACTTCACAGAGGTCTATTTTTTGCGGAGTAAGTTTCTTTTATAAAACTTGTCCTCAACAGCATCACAGCCGTAACACAGCTCAAAACAAGAAAGTGTGCAGTAGATCAGTATGAGGTGCCCAGGAAGGCAAAAAAGGAGGTTTAGGAGACCCTGAGGGAGCACCAGTGAGACTGAAAGGGTGCTGGACAAGCCATTAGAGCCCACTGGATGGGATTCTCTGGCCTAGCTGTAGAGATGTACTGCTGTTCCAAATGGATGTGATAAAGCAAATGCAGGATATTCCATCCTTGCCTTAACTAATCTCTAGATTGATCTCAGAAGACAAAATTTGTCAAGTATTTTTTAAATAACCAAATACATGAGGTCCTGTAAGGTCAGAATAATCCATGGGTTCAGTTCAATTTTGATGGAAAACTGCTGGGAATGATCATCTAATGAGCCTGGGCTATAAATATTATTATTAACATACTGATTATATCTTTTTCTATGCTGCTTTTTCATAGGAGATAGACAGAGATAGTGCCAACTGCTCTCAGTAGCTGGCAGAAGGAGAGAACTGGCTGACAACCAGCTGGTTGCAGCTCAGATTGGTTAGATAGATGGCATTCAGGAGAAGCATTTCAGACACAGAATATTGCACCAAACTATTCCTAAAATGTTTTTGTATTAGACTCAAATTTCTGTGGGATTCACAGATCTATTTGGGGTCAGATTTTCAGAGGAAAAGGTAACGTTGCCGATCCCACAGGTTTTCTTTTGTGGGTGACTATACTCAGAGTAAATGTATTCCTTTTTCTGTGATCTGTAAAGACAAAAGTTCCAGGATGTCTACAGGAAAGGAAACATTTCTAGGGCTAAGAGCCCAATGACATTCCTCTTGTCAGTGAATACCAGGGTGCAAGCTGAGTGAAGGCAACTGAAACCCAGGAGATTGAAATGATAATGAGGAAGCAGCAACCAAAATCAAAGGCATTATTCCAATGATCAACAATATACCAGTTCAGATGCTAAAAAACAAACAAAAGACAAAAGGAAGGGAAAACATTTAGGTGTTACAAGAAAAATGTTGGTTTGGGTTTTTTTTAAGTAATTCCTGGAGGACAGATGGTAAGGTTGTAAAAGATGTGCTTTCTACAAGCTAAAGTCAGGAGCATTAGAAGTGTAGAGAGGCATGAATTTAAGTAAGAGAGCTATTTTTTATAAAAACTAACAATGCATGCGCTGGAAGTTCATTGGTATTTCTTTAAAGCAACCTTGGCAAATAGTGTAAGAATTACACAGGATACCACAAACCTTTTGGTGTAATTTCCTTCTGTTTCCCAGAAACAATAATATACAGGAGTTCTTTCACTTTCCTCAGTGCAGTGACATTTCAAAAAAGGTAAAGTAATGCTGCACCTACTGACTTCCCTTGTCTATTTACAAGAGGAAATGTCATCAAGCATTCAAAATGTCACTACCTACTGGGATGACGTCACAGAAATGTTCCTTCCCCTTCAGATGCTGGTGTTTGGAGTAAAAAACTGTAATCTGCTTAAGGAGATGATGGTTTGGTAGGCAAATGGCACTGTGCTTAATACCTACAAAATGAATAGTGGAGCAAATACATTTGCCAGCACTGAAGACATTTTCCAAGGAGCTCAGACAAATGTTCACTCCTGTTGTCTGCCTCTTAAGCCAATTACTGCTTCAATGCAGACAAAGAGGTGCTGTGTCTGCTACTTACCCATCTTGTTACAGTCCTTTAAAAGTGTCATGTACACAGAGAAGCATATTTGTAATCTTTATACTAAGTACACTTCACCTTAATTGCATTACCTCATAAAATTATATAAACAAGACTTTTGTATTGGTGCTAGAAATTTTCTTGAGCTGTAGAACTGAGTTGCTTATGAATTTTACAGGATGCAGTTAGTGGGTTTAGGACTCACACTTTTGGTGTATTTTTTATTTGGGTGAAATAGACATAATTGACAAATTCTGAGATTGCTTTCTGTCATTAAAAGTCTACCAGATTCCTATCCTGCTGTTTATTTTTTGCTTGTACTCAGACTTTTTCCCTGATTCCTAATAAAACATAAACCTTAAAACTAAATAGTTTGCATAAAGAAATTATTTTATATGTATTACCAGCTTACTTTCTTCATTATCAAATATTGCAATAAACATACATGACAATGAAAAGGTCTTTAAACAAAGAATAACATTATTTTCCTTTTTCATTTCAGTCTGTTTTATCCAAGAGAGACACATACTGACTCTTGTAGCTTAAGGACTTGCACGCATAGGCATAAAACTCACAGAGAATCCAAAAATGAACCTATACTATGCTGTTAAAAAAATCCAGTTATGTTTTTCTTGTTTTGGTTTGTGGTTTGTGTGTTGTTGTTTTTTTCCAAACAATTCTTCAGTTCTTGATTAAATTGAAAATAAAAGTTAAACAAAAGAATATAGCCCAATGGTAGCTCTCCTAATCATTCTTATCCTGCTGTCTTATCCAGCACCATTATTATGGCTGTCAGCCTCAGAGGCCTTTTGAATACCTAGTAACTACTATGTACTGGTGTCTTATGATAGACACCAGTTTGTGATTTCTAACCCCCAAAGTAAAATACACACCAAGTTTCTCAGTCCTGCCACGAAGAGAGCAGTTTGGGGTACATTTATGTAAACTCTGGTGAAAGCACTGGTTTCCGTTAGCCTTTTCCAAAGAAAAAAGTGACAATGAAGGATAAGTAATTTTTAGTCACATTTAACCTGAACATCTGAACACTTAACCAAGGTTATTGAGTAAGTCAGTGGCAGGAATGACTGTAAATTTTCCATTGCCCATGTTTTTAATATCAGAGACAGTTCCTTAACTTTTTCAAATTTCACAGAGTTTTCCATCCCAGCAAGATTCACTAGAGTTCAGATGAGCTGAGAGCAAGTGCACAGCTTATCTGAATCTCCTGTTTCTGAAGATTTTCTATCACAGGATTACACATTTATTTTTAGTATCTGTACAACTTCTAATGTGAGTCACAAACCCCAAGTCAAACTAAGTTTATAAAGTTATGAGATAAAACTACGATTCTGACTTCTAAATGATTCCATTAGCATTGATGAGTAGGATGCATTTTGTGGAGATATGGTTATACACAATTTAAAATTCATCTGAATATTCCAAAGTTAAATGAAAGAGCTGTTCTCTGGAGATTAACTGAGGAACCATATTCCTATTACTTGCTTCAGCTAGATCTTCACTGATTTTTTTAAAACATTTTTGCCTCTCATGTTATTTATATGGATCACTTATTAGGGTCTGAATTTAAATTAATGTGGGGATGCAAGTGGTATGGTCTCAATAATATTCCCCATTTTATCAGCTAAAACAGCATTCTATATGTGATATTAAAATAGTAATACTGCATCTACATAGTTAGTGCAGACAGCAGACATAGTGGAAAACTAAGGAAAAAAACCTCAAAAATATCAAAGTAAAGAGAAACCCCAATCCCCTCCAAATGTTTTATGATAGAGCTGAAGATTTGTTAGACTATTATAATATTCCTTTCAATTACTTCCATGCAACTGAGATACTTTATATTACAGCAAACGCAGTATGTATGAGTTATCTTGCAAAAATGAATGGAAAAAAAAGTCAAGTACTAAAAAGATCCACATTAAGGTAGACTTCTGGTCTATAAATAGACTGGGGAATTTGTACATGTGAAACACTTATTATTGTACTGACAGGTTAGTTTTCCATTAAAGAAGAGTATAAAAAATGGGACAAAATATCTTTTTTCAGTTTTCAGATATTTATTTCTTAGTTTAGAAAGTCTATATTTATTAATCTTGAACTAACCGATTAGGAAAATAACGAGCTTTTACGTGTTGTATAGTTTCAGCTACAAAGCTTTCAAATCCGAAGCAAAGACATCTTTTGGAAGTTTGAAAACCATTCAGTGTAAAACAAAGTAATGTTGGCATTAGTAGTTAAGGAAATCATTTAAGATATATCTGCCTTAAGATACATGGAAAAAAATCGTTCTGGTTGTCATAACTTGGATGAACCTCAGTTTTTCTCAGGACAAGATCCAAGCAGATATCCTTTTGTTACACCATTTTCATACAGAGAGCTGCTCAAAAACTTACCACCTCCTTCAGTTAGCAGGCCAGAAACACAGGGTGTAGCAGAAGGTCATCTGTCCTGAAATGCAACTCCAATCAGAAAGAATTGAGAATATATAATTAAAAATTCATGGTATTAAACAAATACTTATGTTTCAGCTACCTTATTTTCTCCTGAATAATTGCTTTTACATTTGCTTGTAATTCAACATTATTGAATGAACATTTGATAAAAAGATATTTAGCTTTCCAGTGCAACTACTGAAAGAAATGAGCTGGATGGAAACAACTGAACCGTGACCAATTCTCTATCACTCTCCAGTAGAACACAGCAGTCCAGGGGCTGAGAGGAGAATGACATTGTGAAAGTTCTGCCTCATGAATTGCACTTATTTAGAATACACAACTGGGCACACGGATTGTTTAAATCTCCTGGACTGACGTGCTCTTTGGGTGCACTGGTCTCCCACATGCCATTAGCGAGACCAAGGATTTGGCAGTGCCTGGTGGTTTCCTAGGAAGAGCGCTCTGGTTTTGGTTCTTTCCTTAAAGACAAACTCCGAGCAGAATGTTCAACTTTTCAGTCACCTGAACATTGACTTTAAAGAGCTCTTTCTGACACTGCGCTTTTACCTTCACTTTCTCTCCTGTTGCTACTTTATCATGCTGACTAGGCTGTACACAAAGTGCCTGAAGGATGGCATCAAAGGTACAAAGCAAACAAATGGCCTCCACATCCTGGCGCATCCTGCCTGCTGGGGCCTGGCACGGCTCAGAGAAGCTCTTAAAAACACCAAAAGAGTAACAGCATTTTATCTTCACGCTCTTGTTTTCCCTTTTGAGAACTGAGGGTGAGCAATGCACATGTACCCGGGTTCTCCAAGCCCTCTAATAAAAAGTTCTGCAACTGTGAACAAAAGAACTAGTAGATTTTCAAGATCATCCAAATGGACAAATCTATGAAATAAATTAACCCTCCAGGCACAGATAAAAAAAGATTGCTGATCTTTAACTTCTCCCATTTAATAACCTTAAAGCTCATTACCAATAGTAATAAGCTATGCCTCATGATGGATAGGAATATTAATAGTATCTTTTTGGACAGTAGTCTGATTTTCATAACGTGCCTGTTCACTCTTTCATATAGTTTGTGAATATAATTGCAACAACTGTGTGTTTCTGTTGGCCTGTTATATGCATAAGTAGCTATTTGCATCTGTAAATATCTCATTTATGTGTATGGTCACTGTTATGTCTATGTGCATAAATTAGGTATGCAATTGCAAACATTGTAATGTTCACACATTAATAAGAAAAAATGTCCATGAGCTAAGCCATATATCCTGCTATGTCAACTTTGTGGCAGAACTGGGAATACAACACAAACTGTCAAACTCCCAAGCCTGCAATTTAATCACATAGCCTTACATACTAAAAGAGAAATGAGAGACATAAGCAAGCTGAAGGAAACACACCAGTAAAGATAATAGTGATCCACCTCAGACTCCCTTTTTGACTTTGTTAAATCCTTAAGACTAAGAGATGAGCCCTGTTTCAGAGAACAGATCATCCTGACTGATGGCCTGTGAAATAATCCTGTGGGTTTAGCAAAACATCAGAGACTGAGCACCAATCCTTGCAAAGATTTATCAATATGCTATAATTTGTAATCAATTAAATGGAAAGACTCTAAGTTGCTGGACACTTTACAAATACTTCCCTTACCCAGCTACTGAGATTTTGTAGATTTGTAATCCAGTCTTCTAGGAACCATACAATAAGCTACAAATGTGATTCTGTGATCTTAAATTATATTTGTGTGAAAGAAAACAACTGATTTAATTCATTGAGCTATCCAGAGTAACAGTTCTTGTTGAGCCATCAGAGAGAGTGTATGGCTATAAGGCAAAAGCAAGCAAAGTGAGAAAAATAGCAGGCACTTGTCTGGAAAAAACTATATTGTGTTTACTGAGAAGAACTACCAACCTCTGAACTCATATTAAATATAATTCAAAACATCAGAATACACACACACAAATAGTGAATAAGCAGAACAAAACACAACACTTCTGTTTTATTGAGGGTATCAGGAGGCACAAGTGAGAGCAGAAAGGCAGAAGAATCCACAATCTTTGGAAAAGCCCTGGATAGGAAGCTATAAAAATCCTGGATTCAGCTCTCAATTCAGAAAAAGGTTTTCTTTGTGACTCTCAACAAGACACAGCAGAATTGATCTAGTGCCCTGATGTCAAGAGCTGAAGTTCAAATTTCCAACTCAAATCCTTGCTTCTTAATAAATATACTTCTATAGATGAGTTTCTAAACTCAGTAGCTACATCTTTTTCTTTTGTACATGATTCATTAATATTGTCCTATTTACCATGAATGTGACAAGTTAGTTCAATATAAAACAGGTAATCAGTTACTGACGTGACCCTTGAGGGTAAGAAGGGGAGGCACGCTCCAGCCAGGGATATGGTGGAATGATGGAATGACTGTTTTATTAAGATGGCTTCAGCTTATATAAGGGTGGCATGGAACTTTCTGGAAAAGGGGGTGGGGTTTTGGGAAGGAGCGTGCAAATCCTCTCACAGAAGAGGAAAAGGCAGGGAAGGACTACAACAACAAAGGGTAAACGAGCGTGGAGATAAAAGCTTCACTGTGGTAGAATCTGTCCAATCGGAGCAGGGATAACATGAGGGAATTCACAAACTGAAAAACCCATAACAACATGATATACAGCAATAAACTTTCTCTTCTGCAGGATAGCTCATTCTTGCAGCTCTCCTTAATTCCCTGGTCTCGTCAAGTCACTCGGTCGTCTCTCTTCCCTTCAGTGTAATCTTGTACTCCCACAAATTACATCAGAGTTTTGGTATCTTCACAGCTTAAAAGCTTAAGTTTCCTTGAAATGAAAGTCTCTCAAACATCCTCAAGTGGTAGATGTTTAAGTATTGGGTTTTACAAAAAGGGCAGCAGATGTAACACCTGTACCACCCACCAAAGACCACTCTAACCTAATTTCTTCTAGTTTAGTAATAGATAGAACAACTAAATGGTCGACTTGGGCTAAAAACATAAGTTCTCCTCCCTTGAGTGTAATATTACTGCTGCAAAAGAAGAGCAAAAAGGATCATAACTACAGGTAACAGTGGCTTATTCAGACAGAAAGGGAAACTCTGAAATTCTACTTTCTTCTTTCCCAAAGTAGTTTTATGTTTCTATATTGAACTGTCATGGGAAAAAGAAAGTAAATAATCCAGAGCGCAGGGACCAGAACTCAAGACTTATTTCACCTCTCTGAAGGTGAAAGTGACATATCACTGGTCTAAAGGACTTTGTCTTTTACTGCACCAGGCAGGTTACAGAATTATGCATGTGAACTGCACTACTGTCACTGATGATTATGATTACCCACTAGAACTGGATCATTTTTAGTACCTGGAACAGATAGCAGGTATGTCAGCACCTGCACATCTGAAGAATGTCTGTGTTTCCTGACCTCTTACCCCCAGGATAATCTTTCCTACTTTTTGCCATTGCTGGTGAACTGGTGAGATCCAGTAGCCTTACCCTGCTCGAAATGAATTCCAGCTGCCAAATTACTATTAGAGTTTGAATTTTGATTGTATTGTTTCCAACAAAAACCTACTTATTCCTCTCTTTCACGTGCCATGTCTCTATGAAGAATCCTTTCTGACAGAAGTTAAAGACACTAAAGTTGAGTCTTGCTCATGGACATTCCCTACATCACCTATATCAAACAAATCAGACGCTCTTTTGCCTGAGTATATGAGGAAGTAGGTGACCCTATTTGAAAATATTCATTAAATGGTTTCATCATTTTTTTATATTACTTTAAAGCCATTAACATATTGGGTCAAATTATGATCTCAATTATACAGGAGTAAATCTGAGGTAATTACACAGACACAGAATATGATGAAAATCTGGTGCAAAATAATTAGAACCTTTCAGTAGCTCTCGGTGAAACTTCACTAGTGGAATAATATAAATCAATAAAGACCACCAAGATGTATGATGGCAGAAAATTCACTGAAAATGAAGCCTCCAGTTGCATTGTTCACAGAAAGCATATCAAGTAAAGCAGACAAATTAAGCCCCAAGGTCCTAGTAAATCAGTGTTAAAGCTACTTATGATCTTCACCTTTCTGGTGGGAACACAAGTAATCCACTTGATAAACTGAGCATCAATGACCTTCGTTAAAAATTCATTGAAACCTCACTGAGTAAATGATAACTATTAACCTTAAATTATGTGGACATATAATTATCCAGATTGGATTCTCTGCATACCCATTACAGGGGCACAACTCGTCTCCCCCAGAAATCCCCCACCCATACTCACATTAGCAGGTTTTTACTCTAAATGCAATTACAGACACAAATACATTAAGCAAACTTTTCACTGTTGGAAAGAATCAATATGCTATAAGATAGGAAACATCAGAATAAAAATTGCACATGAACATATTCACCTCTCTACTAACAAATACATATGGGTTTCAGTTTGGGGCTTCACTTGCGTTCTCCTGTGGGTATCCTCTCCTTCAGCACAGAGGATGGGTGATGCACACATTAGGAAAATCCTTCAGTGTTCTTGTTTTCTATTCAGTACTGTTTATGGTACCCTGCATTACTACAGAAATGAGGATAAAGTTAGGTCTTGCTTTCTGTAGCATTTGACTGCTTCATCAACATTAATATGTGCATATCTTCCAACAACTTTCACTAATGATATGGGGCAACTCCTCTCCTATAGGATGCTTGCACATCTGGAAAAAAAAGAATCTCAAAAGATGGTCAAGGCAAATGGTGGGAAGAAGGAAATACAGAAACATATAATGTAATCCTTTAAAACTATCTGCATAATGCCTCAGTTTCAGAGGAACTGGGCAATGCATCCTACTTTCACCCAAATGCTTCAGAGTCTTCAACAGCTGGACCATTTACCTGCCTTCTTGGAGAAATTGAGTAGGCAGCTGCCAGCTCCAGGAGCTTTCTTACCTGCCCTGGGGTGACCTGAAGGAATTTGTTTGTTTGTAAATAATCTGAAGTGCAGGCAGTGGGGACTCAGAGGTGGCTCATTTTGGTGATAGCCTGTCTGGCAGGAAGCCAGGCTCCAGGCTCTGTGCTGGACATGGCATTGGAGAGCTCAGGAGCCCACTGTGGTCACATTGTGAATGATACCTAATGACACGGACAGCAGCTTTAATAACTACAATCACTTTAAAAGCAAAGAGCCACTGGGCAAAGAGATTAAAGCAAAGAATACTAATCCATTATGGGTGCCCAAAATAAGTGAACTAGAATGATTTCTTACAGCATGTGTTATCATTTTATAGCCAGAGGTCATAAATCCAGCTCTTCTGGACACTAGCTGCAGTAGTGAAGACTCAGCCACCCTCCCACAAAAGAATCAGGTCTTCAAGGCAGGGGAAAAGCTTTTGTATATGTGTCTGGTTTAGCATTTCTCAGGGAATCTATGACAGATGAAAGGGTGACATCTAATTTCCCCATCTTTCCTTGACAATACAGTAACAATAAAATAATGTAACTTTTTAAGGCAAAAACCAAATAACAGAAATACAGTTCATTGTTAGCAGGAAAGATGGCTGTTCCTTATTGGGATCATAAAAAAAATAAAACGTCCTTTTCAGGTGTGATGGGTTGAAAAAAAAATTGGCCAAATGCCAAGAGCCAAAGGGCCCAGGACAGAGACCCCTAAGGCCCCTCCTGGCCACAGGGGAGGGGAAAGGAGAAGGAAAACTGCGAAACCAAACTTCAGTAGAACTAAAACAGTTTATATATGTATATACAGAGAAGAAAAGAGACAGAAAACAAGTTTTCACTTCCCTCTCACCAAAACAACTCTCATTCCTGAATCTCGGGATACCTCCTCCAACCCAGCTGGCCAATCCGCAGACTTCTATGGCCCACTCTCAAAACAGAGCAACCTCATGGAGCTCCTCTGCCCTCCAACCCTGCCGGAAGAAGGATTGCCTCCTGACTTCCAACTCCCCTCTTTATATCTTCGCTTACGTAAACAAATGAGATGGAATAGTTCCTTAGCCGTGACCCAGCTACCAGGAAAAACCCAAACCAAAACGACTACAATATATCACTGTTCAGTTAACTTAGTTTTACAGAATCAAGAAAGTGCTCAGATTACTACCCAGAATCAAAGAATGGGCCAGGTTGGAAGGGACCTCAGTAGATCATCTCGTCCAACCTCCCTGCTCAAACAGGGTCATCCTAGAGCACATGGCACAGGATTGCTTTCAAATGGTTCTTTAAAATCTCCATGGACCAAGCATCCACAAACTCTCTAGATGAAGATATATTCACAAACTTAATTAAGGTAGGTGTATATTTACAAATCCAATTCAAAAACATGTTTCATTCCAAACATAATAAGTAAAGGCAAGCAGAAAAATGTTGATGTGTTTGCTTACATTTAGATTCATTGATATTTTAAAACTACCATAGTGGAGGAGATGCATACAGTTCCCTTTTGTTGGGAGCAACAGAAAATACCCTCATATTTCCGATGCTCCTGTGACTTCTCCAAGTTTACCCTGTCACCTATAATCTTTCACAATACTAAAATCACAGTGGCAGAACTATGGAGAAAAAGAAAGCTGGGAAGGACACTGTGTGTCTCCTCCTCAGCATGCGTCAAGGCAAAGTCAGGGAAATATTCTTCAAGCAGTTCTTAAAAAAGCTGATAGTAATATCAGCTGCCACAACAATCTCCTGTAGGGCTTTATTACTAAGTGTGTTCTAATAGCTAACTTTAACCCTTTTTTTTTTTTCCACACGGCTTTGAAGCTCATTAATTTTTGTCCTCATCACCTTCTAAACTCAGTATTTTTGCCATACTCATCACAATCATAGAAAACAACAAATCTATTTATTTGAAAACTTCAATCTGATTCCATTCTTATAGTGTCCATTTCTATATAATTATGTATTTTTTTAACACTCTTCTTCTTTGCAATTGCATGATGTCTAACCAAAAATAAAGGACGGTTTTCATCAGCTTGTTGGTTACATGTTGGTGTTCTCCATGCTAACATCAGCCTGGATAACTATAAACTCTTTGTACTAGAAAATCTTACAACTTTATATACATATTTCATAACAATTGACTTTCCAAAAACTATGAATAAAAGGAGATTCAAGGGGTCATTTAATTCCCCTTTTTCTTGGGACATCATACTAAATTTAATCAGTTCATTTATTATTTTATGTATAACAGGGTGCGGGTTAATTAGTGCTACGTATTTTCCATGTAGAAGTTTTGACTAACATTATCTACTATCAGAAACAGTACTGTTATCATCATCTAAAGTACTGCAATAATGGAACATCTCCACAATGATCAAGTTGAACCAACGAAATCCAAATTCTTGGTTGCATGTTCTAGAGAGCCATCTACTGATATTTTACTTAATCAGAGACTGTTTTAGAGGTAACTGAGCTTGTCCCAGACCAGCTCACTTCACAGATAACAGGTTGCTTTTGCTGTTGACTCCAGTGATAGTATTTCTTTTTTTGTAATCACATGGAGTATCAGACAGTGTTCTGGGCAATAAGTGTGTGACTAGACACAAATTGAAGGCCACAGCCATACAAGAAAAAACACATTTTGAGTGTGACCTTGCATGAATTCTGATTAAGTCATCACAGTAAGATGCTTAGTTTCCCCACGCAACAGTATAAGTCCAATTAACCACAGGCATATTAATGTACTATAACATTTACACTACTCTTTATCTTGTCAAGTTTTATACAATCTCAGATGCCCTGAACAACAGGGTTTGATCAATATGACTACTTACACCCCTCCCCAAAGACCATAACAAACACAATTTAGTATTACCTTACGTACTGTTTTAGGCTAGAGTAGAATTAATTTTAGCATAGTATCTAGTGTCAGGCTGTGTTTTGAATTTGTGCTGATAACAGTGTTGATAACATAGGAATGTTTTCCTTACTGTGATGTGGGGCTTTGACAGCACCAAGGCCTTTTCTGCTTCTCACCTCACCAGTGAGCCAGCTGGGGGTGCACAAGAATCTCTAAGGGGACACAGCCAGGACAGCTGATCCCAACAGGCCAAAGAAATATCCCAGGCCATGCACATCATGCTCAGCTTATAAAGCTGGGGAAAGAAAAAAGAAGAGGGGGATGATCCAAATGATGAAGTAACCATTAAGAGTGATGGAGCCTGGTTTTCTTGGACATGGCTGAATACCTGCCGGCCCATTGGAAATTTTGCTTTGTTTATGTGAGTGGCTCTTGTTTTATCTATTAAACTGTCTTTATCTCCCCCCAAGATTTTTTTTTTCCTCACTTTTCCAATCCTGTCTCCCATCCCACTGGGCTGGGAAGATGGTGAGCAAGCTGGTGTTAGGCTTAGTCTACAGCTGGAGTTAAACTACACACCTTGGACCCATATTTTTTTTGACATATGAAAGGAAAGTACTCTTAATATCCAGTGAACATGATGCTCATCAGCCCCTAGTCCTCTGTGCTTTAAGGCTCCCATGTTCCTTAGGGCTCTCCTGTTCTTTAGGAGAAATTGTAGTTAACAGGATATTATGATTCTTTAAGAAGCTTCTCCACTCACGGCATCAACAGGATCCTAAGAAGATAAACTGATAAGAAAAAGGCTATCTGTATGATAGGACACAATAATGGCAAAAATACTTTCTTTCCTATGGGTTTCAAAAGAAAGGTTTTATAACGTTGACCACATAAGCCTGTAAAAAATTGTCCTCATTTCTTCTCAGTAACATCAAAGAGAGTTCTGGTTTCTTACCTATTCATTCTGCTATACTCTGCAGAGAGAAAAATGACCTGAGGTTTTATTATGCAGACCACAAACATTACTATACCACAAAATAGGATAAAGAAATGCTATTTGACCAACCTGTGATTAGATCTGAATCTAAACTGTTGATAATTCATTACCCTAACAACAATTAAAACATGATGCAATCTATTCACAATGTGAATTTGACAGGTAAACCATCCAGCCTGAAGTACTATAGCTGAATCTGCACATGTGCTTTAGCTTGGGGCAGGGGAGCAGTTTCAAGGCAAATCTTCCCCTGCCACCTCATCTCTAAATGCCAGGCCAGGCCACAAAGCAGCCTGCATGCATACAAAGTACCTTCCTCTTGGAGGAAGCAAACCCAAAATTTCCACTCAGTGTGCACAACAAAAGTGTTTCAATGCCTTGTAAGATTCTTGAAGGTTTCCAGCACTTCATTCTATTACTAAGCTATGTGATGAAATCTCTTAGGTCTAGGCTTCCTGTGGAGACATGTGTAGCATGTGCTTGGCACAGAGCTGTCTGGACAGGTTTCCCCTTTGAGGCAAACATGGATTGGTTTAAAAATGTCCACAAGGGAAAACTGCATGTGTTCTGGCTGACAAAGCCTGTGTGGGAAGACAGTTACATCAGTTACAGACTTCAGCTTTGGTGTCGTAGGAACATCCTTTAAACAGCTGGTTTTAAGCTGGTTCTACCTGCTGATGACTTAGTCTTATGCAAGGCACAGTAGGGAGAAGGTGAAGGAGAAGTAATTGCCTTGTACTTCTGCACTAGAACATCTCACTAGCAACCAGTGCTACAAAATCTGTGGTGTAAGAGAATTTAACACTCAGTCAGCCCAGTGGAGGCAAAATGCTGTTAACTGGGAAATAATTAATTAATATAGGAGTTCTTAAAAGATAGACAACTAATTGAAGTGCAATTTGCAAGCCACATCTCAAAAATTTTACAGTATAAGTAAATTAAAAACCTTTCACAAAAGCTAAATTTACCTCATCTAGGATATTATCACACCTTTTCTTCTGTAGCTGATAGCGATGACTTTACCACACAGTTAGAAGTTATGTCAAGAGACAGCCGTGTCGAAAGAAAACCAGCTAGGTTCCTCTGCTACATCATCAACCATGGTACTTCACTTTTGTAGTGTACACAAGACCCTGAGCATTTTGTGTCATTTGACCCTGGGATCAACACAAACTACTGAGAGGGACCTACAAGTAAGGTGACCTTAGTTTTTGCTTTCTTTTGAGGCTGGTATTTACAAGTGTTCCAAGCTCACTCAGGCTTCACCTCTCAGCAATACTATGCCAAGGACTCCAGCTGTGGACCTTAAAAATTAAAGGGGTTACCATTATTGTACTTATGAGGTTAATGAAACATTTATGTGTAATATAATTTAACACTCATTCTTCATTTAACAGTTCCATGTTACAGCTTTTAGTACAAGCTTTCTCATTTTGTTATGTCTTGTTCAGTATACAAAAATAAAATGCTTTATTTAGTGCCTTGTCTTAAATTTTAGATTTCTGCTTCTCTCTTTTACAGCTATATACCTGAGTTGAAGTGTCCAACCAAAACACCCTTAAAATTTCTGAACCAGAATTATGATTTAAATTGGGTTCACAAACAAGTCTGTTTTAACTATAAATTTAGTTATTATCTAAAGTGCAGAACCTTTAAATGCTAGGTTGTTCAAAACCAGCTACATTTTCCAGCATCAGTTCATCTGCGACAGAATGTAAATCTCAAAATCAAGACAAGTACTTAAAATTCTTTACTTCAAAGAAGTCAGAGAGCAACTACATAGCAGCCCTCAAAACAAGAACTTAAATTCAAAATTTCTCTAACATCAGCAGGAGTTTTGTGAGTGTAGTGGTTGCAGTACAGAGGCTCTATTGCATATTAGTGTTCAGTGTACTCTTCACATCTGAAATAAAACAAAACCTTTTATTAGTCATATCCATGTCCAGAACCTCTGATAGATCTCGTATGCAGAAAGGAACATGCAATGCAGCAACACAGAGAGAAAACAAAGCACAAGTGTACACATTTCTGCATTGCCAAATTAATGGCTACTACGTAAAAACATATCTAATATTTACACGCTAAAAGAGCTGAACCACTCTCTTCCTAAATAATTGAGTAATCCAAGTGTAAATAGTTAATAAGATAGAAGCGTGCAGAATACTTTGCCACAGAATGTAATGAATTTCTAAACAGATAAATGTGGAGATGGATCCCCAATGCCTCATACCCTTTCCCATATACTGGTGTACACAGGGACAAGCACAAACTCCCAAATCACAGCAGTAACAAGTGAGCTTTGTTGTGTGTTTATCACATTATGACGGAGTAGTCAAAGGATGTTCATAAAAACTATTAAAGACTCAAATACATTATTTCTAATGCAACGAGTGCTCCAGATAGAAAAAGACAACAGAGTCTGGCCCTCACCTCAGAAAACTTTTAAACACTTTAGTATTTCTAACTTAGTGGAGTTATTCCTTACTTACCCTAGATGAGATTAGAGCCAGTTACAGCAAAATACAAATATGCATTTGTGCCATGTTTTTTCAAGTTGGCACACATGCATTATCACTCAGAAACCCCTAAATTGTTTAACAACTGATTGATGCATGCAGATAACCCTGCCTTGTGCCCACAGACCAGCCTGTGGTACAGCATCAGTGTCATGGGTATTTGTAGAGCACATAGTTCTCAGATGATCTCCACTTTGCCTTCTGCTCTTCCAAGCTGTCCTTGCTGTCTCCAGGCTACAGTTTACAAGTTTTCTAAACTTATACTACATATGCTATAGCAGCTTAATTTACAGAGGAGTTACATAATCTGTATTTTCACTTTATCTAGGTTGTCCCAAACCTTCTGTTCTCCAAATACTCTGACAAATTAGAAAGAGGCCATAAAAGAGTTGTATGACTGTACTATACGTTTGCACTAAATCTCTCCTTAATTCAGTACTTGTGAGAAAAAAACAGTGTTATGCTTTAAAGAGATAAAGAAAATTAAATTAAAAATTACAAAATGAGATTCTAATTAGAACAGGAGAAGATTAGGAAGTTTAATGGTTAGAAGATTGGAAACTTTCTTACTGCTCTGTCATGCAGTTTTACAGAGTACTTCCAAGTACACAAGCCATTTATCGACTAGGTGATACCTTCCTGTAAACTTTATATTTTCTGGAGTTGTGTTTCTTTGAAGTTTGAAATAAAGAAAAACAAGTACTCCAATCTACAACTGAATACAATATTTAATTGCAGTTTTTATACAGTAACTGCTACAGAGTGCTAAGTACTCTGAAACACATATTGTGTGTCTTAGTTACTCAACTGCGTCTCTGCCTCAGTTTTATAAAATGAGGGTGATAATAACCCCTGAACTTTCAGGAATTTTGAGATTTACTGGTGGTTTAAGATGCACCCATGTATTCTAAACAAGATCTGCATTATCTATTTTCAAACCAGCATTTGAATGCTGTTCAATATATAGTCAAACTATATACCCTGAAAAAAAAATATAGAAATTACCAAATAGCAGCTCATGAGGCACGCAATGTCCCTTTTGTTCACCTGCCAAAGGGCTGAGGGAAAAAAAGGAAAACCAAACAGAAGATTAGATTGTAGTGAGATACTGCCTCTTAATACAAGACTAAATTTTGAGGACCTGACTTTGCAATATCAAAAATTCTTATTTTTGTGCAGTAAGAAACAAAAATTTAGAACCAACAGGCAAGAAACAACAAATACGATCATACAGCCTGGTCAGTGGGATCATGTTTCTTGATGAGACTTATTTCACGTGCAGGAGATTCCAGCACAGTCCTCTAGGTTCGTATAAGAATTAGCATTTTTGATAATGGTAATTTTGATAACAAAGTTAGATTCTTTCATCTAAGTTCATGTTTATCATGCCCAGCCTTGATATCAGATCTTACAATGCGTCTCCAGTTCACATTTCTTATTGCAAGAAATCTAACAAATGCAGTTTGCACTCACCTTGAGGAAAGATAGGGCCAAATGCCAACACCATTGCACTGATAAGAAAAGATAAAAAGTAAATTTCATTTCCCATCAACATGTTTTTCTCAGGGCCCTTTGATCTTACCTTGTCCTGAATACTGATAATATCCTGCATTCTGTTATGTAATTACGCCTCTGTTGTCCTCATTGACTGAACCACTCTTTATCTGCCTCAGCTCTGCACTGAACCTGTTGATTCAACTGAAGTAGCTGACACAGAAACTTGTTTTGCTTTGAATAGGCAACAGGTGCATTAAAACTGTTAAAGAAAAGTGAAGATCACTTGAATTAAACATCAGAAATTAAGACAAGAAAACCCACAAAAGAATCCAAATTCTGGACTGTTGAGGGAACAACTTTAAAAAAAAAAAAAAAAAAAAAAAAAAGAGCAGTTGTCATTAGAAGCTAAGGTAGAACATTTGACATTACATAAAGTTGCTTTGCAGTTCATTGCTTTGGCTAACATGACAAAACATAGTTTTTGTAGTGCACATTTCAAATACAAATAGATTGCTACTAAGTCCATATGAGTTTCAAAGACACCAAGGTATTAACAAACATCTTGTGAAAGTATTATTTGATCCAAGCTTCTTGAGTCCTTAAATTATATGCTAACAAAATATAACACAATAAATTCCAGATGAGCACTTCCAATCTTAAGCAAATTATTTTCCCTTCCTCCAAGTGGTAACTGTCACTTCAACCTCCCCCAGACCCTCTGTGGCAATGGGTGACACACAGTAAGGGAGGCAGCAGTCTGACACAAATGTGAGGAAAAAGACTTACAACCTTCAAATACACCAGAGGTGTAAATGACCTACTGTTTACAAAGCACTTACTTTTCAGTGCTTTCTCATCCTGCCATCCTGAGCAAATTCAGAGCAAACTTCCTGCCAATTCACAGCCCCATACCTAAGCAAGCACTGAGATTTAGAAAGAAGATATTCAGTAATTGGCAGCAAAAATGAAGTTTTAATGCAGATTAAACTGAATTGAGCCTTGTAGGCACAGCTCTGCATGATGCCCAACTCAACAACTTGTGGTTGTTTAATTTCCTTAAAGCTATTCCAGCCAGATTCCTCCCTCCCCACAGCCTTCCTATTCACTCCCAAATTTAAGATCATCACACTTAGGCTCCTAATCACCATCCTTGGCCAACAATGATTACTCCTAACATCCTATTTCTCCCCAAAAGCTAGCCCAATGACCCGGCGTTGACAAAATCTCATCCCCCATACTAGTACTGTCCTGCTGACTACTCTCTCTCATAATTATAGCAAGTCAAAACCAAAGCTAGGGCCAGAGCTGACATGCTCCCGCTATGAAGAACGAGGAAAGAGGAGACCAGGGCAGGAAACCTGACAACCAAACCTGAATAAGCACTAGCAGCTTCTGCAGCCAGCAACAGGGCAGCAAGAGGAATTGAGGTGTCTTGGGTAATGCACATATTCACCAACATATCCTTTGACATCTAAAGCACAAAACCAGCAGCAGACATCAACTGTTAAGGCATTACAGGGTGCTCTTCCACTTCCAGCACAGAGCAAGCAGACATCAGGACCATTCCTGGCCCAGAAAACCAACAACCATAGGCAATTGGCTACCTTAACTTTAGCTAAAACCAATTCTGTAAACTGCGCCAACATAGTAGCTTTCTCTCCACTTTCAAAATAGAATTAAATATTAGAAGTGTGAAAATCCAGATGTAGGACCTTAAGGTCACATATAAGAAGCAAACTAGAAGACAAGCTAGGAAAAAACTGGTTCAAGTGACCTTCATATATCATACTTTTGGGGTTTTTTACTACTCAGTAGATCCTCTTTACTACAGACTACTGTTTAGCATATTAGTGGGTTTCTGCTTTACAAACAAGGAAGAAAATTAGTTTTAAATAGCTAAACAATTAACCTTGAAGAACATATCATGCTTCCAAGCATAGAAAAATTATTGTCTCCTCTTGGTTTTGATGAAAATATATATATAATGTCAGTTTCTAACAGAAATCTTACCCCCAAATCAAGGACTCACTTTTGCTGTTGAACGTAAGTGTATTTGAAAACAGAAGTTAAATATGTATAAACACGAGAAATTATATATTTATGAAGCCTTCTATGTATAAGAAATTTAGTTTGGATGAAAGTCTAGTCCTGAAAGAGAAAATTGTTACAACTGACACCAGGTGGCACTTCCTACTTTTTAAAGTGCTATTTTATTCATAACTGAATTCTGGCCTCTGTTTTGAAAACTTCCTCTAGTGAAATCTGAGTGTCTCACTCTGTGTGGAATTGAATTGTAAACACATATTTTCATTCTGATCTGAATTTTCTTATTACTAGAAATGGGTCTGTATGGTGACATTTGGATAGGATTGCATCTAAATTTCCCAAATTTTTTATTTTATTAACATAATATGGCAACAAAAGATAGACTAATGTACAGATTTTACTCTTTATCAGAAACTTAACTCTATATACACTAAAATGTCTTATTCCTAAATTTACCTTCCAGTTTCCAGAAGTTAAAAGTTTTAGACTTTTTTTGTCTTCTCCTGACCTGTTAAAATTGCTGTCTGTCATACTGAGATCATCAATATTGCAGACAAAATGACTGTTTTATGACAACAGCTTTTAGTGCATATTACATTATTCTCACAGTAATAAATTTTGCAAAAATAATTAATCCTTTCATTTAGGTTATCTTCTATTATACATAGGCCCCAGCATTTCAAAAGCTGTTTAGGGCAAGAATTAAACCCAAACCCAAACACATGATATCTATGTTATGAACTCAGAATCAAAACTGTTTAAAGTAAATAAAGGAGCAGAAGTATTTTAATGTAGAAGCATTTTACACATGGGGCCATGTCTATAAAAGCTCGACAAAACAAACTAGGGGACAACTTCTCTCTCCTGCAATTGCTTACTCATTCTTTATGCAGTTCTTTCTTCTACTTCAGGAGTCTCTTATTCCATCACACTTCAGAAACAAATGCAGGCCTTCTTGTGCTGACTTAACATGTTATTGTCCTTCTCTTTTTAGGAAGTCTATTACCTAAAACCAAATACATGTAAGATTTTAAAGTAAAACATATAACTGATTCTTGGCTTCCTCCAATGATTCTTCAATCTATGCTTGCTTTGAAACTCCATTTTGTAGTTAAACACAAATTCCTTCATTCTTTATCTTAAGTGAAGTTTCAAATCAACTAAAATCGAGGATGACATTTCAGGCCTGAAAAACTCCTTATGCACCCCTAAACTTTAGACAAATGCACATCTTGGTTTTAATTTGAACCCTTAAGTCAACTTCTGTGAAAACTTTTGGCCCAGACACAATTTCTAGAGATTTGCAAATATGAAAATATATATAAATACAAAATTAACTCACTGTCATCCTTGGCTAGAAAGAAAAAATTAATATTCTTAATCTTTCTCCTCATAAGAAACAGTCTGAAAGTAAAGTTTTCAGGAAATTTCATGTGAAAACATAATGAGCTTTATATTGATTACTAGGATGAGCCCTTCTCTCCCTGGCAACTCCAGTGGGGGTCTAGGGAAATCAAGCTCTTCTGGATTTCCAGAGCAGAGACTTCAACATGGGAAGGAACACAGAGAAAGCTAGCAAATTCCTCTTGAACTGAGAAAGAGAACTTGTTCCATAGTGGGAAGCCAGTGCTAGAACATAAGAGCCCACCTGCATGTTTGAACCTGTCCCTGCTGTTTCTGATGTCCTCCAAGAATCAACAGGCCAGTGGATAAATACAGCTTTGCTAAGGATGGAGAAAGGCTGAGAATAGTGAGACTGGATTTTCCTTGAGCTGAGGAAGTTTATAACCCAGGCTAACATGTCCCATAGTTTGTTTCCTTGTCTGCAGCTCAGAGAAGAGGAATCTGTTACAACCCTATCAAAATTAAGTTTGCTCAAGCAAGGGCAGTGTGTTTGAGCTTTGAATATTTTTCAGTTCACTCCCCAGTGCATAAATCAAGACTGTGGCCATCACAGCTGCAGCATCTCAAATTCCAACCCACATTAATGACAACATGAATGCCTTTGCCAAGGGAGCCTTCTTGATGTGTCTTCTGCACTCATCTAGACTCCAAAATTTTCCTGAGGGAAGCGGAACCTGACATTATTTTTATTCTAACGCATATATAAACCTTCAGACAGCTTTGCAGAAGCTACATGGCAGCAATACTCCCCCATCAGCTTGCCATACACATGGATGGGTGTGATGAACAAGTACTGTGATCTTTCACCATCAAGCCTAGCTTGCAGTGTTGAGGAACCCAAAAAGACCAGGTTCCCTGCCTACTACTGCTCTCACATTGCTTATTTCTTCTGACCTGAAATTCCCACTTTCTATTCACTGAATCTTGTTTTACACAAACACAACACCTACCCACCAGTGTCTTCCAGACCTTGTGCTCTGCAGCCATAAGGCCACTTTCAGTATAATGAGTAAAGAAAAATTATTTGGGACCCTTCTTGGCTTTTCTGGATCTACCACGAAAAGTTTAGTATGTCAGTGAGAATTATTACAGCCAATTAGCAACAAATAACTAGATAAAAATACCATAAGGAAAAAGCCACTAAGATTAAAAACAAGTTTTTCAATGCACAGATAAAAATTAATTGTAATTAGGAAAATTGTCATAGTAAAAAAAATCATTTGGACAGAAACTGGGGTGAGTTATGTAGGAAATCTTTATAATCCCTTGTCATGTGGACAAAGCAGATGTTTGTAGAGGCCCTGACTGATGTCACCTTTCTAGTACATGAAAACTCAAAAACAGTGACTGACTTAGTTTATATCCTTTCCAGAAAGAACAAGATATGTGGCAATGCGCAAAACACCATTTTCAACAGCAGCATCTTTCAACCAGTGTTATAAGAAAAAAAATTCTCTGGCTAAGATGCTCTACAGATATTCATATTTCACCACTAGATTTTCACAGATTAATTTATCTCCTTTTCTTGTGACATCATACTATTTGGGGAAAGAGGTCCTGTGAAATTTTTAATAAAAAGTCTGGTACCTGAAAGGGATTTTCATTTTGCCCTTGAAGACCTGAAGTGGAGCAATTTCAGGACAAAATACAAAGCAAGTGCATGAAAAACAAAGAGTATTTTGCTGTTAAAAGTCAAAGCCTACAGTCTTATACAGACATTTCAAATTCCTTTGCAGGACTATATCTTGAAAATACAGTTTTCAAGGGTAAAGTTCAACTTTGAAGAAATGGGAGAAAGTGCCATTACATCCAGCAAAGGCGCATAGATGTGGAGTGGGAGATAAGAGGATGTAGGGATGTTTTCTGAGGACTGCAAGTTTTAAAGTTATCATTATCTATCAAATGTCAGCTTCTAGCCGGAACAGAATACATAAGGCTGCATGACAATTTTAAAGACAACTGAAAACCTCCAGTAAGAAATATACCTCAGAGGCATATTTTGAGTTCTGCAAAATTGTTTGCTAAATATCTTTGGATGATTTTACTTTAGTTCACTTGTCCTTCTCTCAAAGCAAATGAATCTACTCTCCAACTTCCCAAATTTTCATTCATTAACATTTCTGATGATAAGCAGAAGGAAATCCAAAACAGGCTATAAAAATGCAGGTATAGTAAATAAATACATCTAAATAATTTCAGAAAATTCACATAATGTGAAAGGTTTTTACCGCAAGAGTACTCAATCACTATGGATGTAAGGTGGTTAATCACTTTTCATTTTGTTAGATATTGTAAACATGTTGATTTGAAAGATCAGAAAGTGACATTTAGTAACAAAGACACTAGTAGACAAAGTAAGTGACATTGAAAGTAAAATGTAAAGAGACAAGATTAATTTTCTGTCTTTAAACAATATATCACACAACACCATTTCTGCTCTGTCTGTTGAGGACTAACAAGAGATAGGAGCACTTAGGAAAAACTTTAGATATGGAACACATCTCTTAAAAAAAAAAAAGATTCAGGCAAGAAAGGATTTTCAACATTTTCAAAACCCTCAGAATTTTACATAAAAACTATTTGGGAAATGCTGAAATAAGAAACTGTATCGTTTTAGGAACACCTCAACCCTGCTGCTGCTCTGAAAAATCATCATATAATTTTTCTCAGAAACTATATCTGGGTCTTCAAGGTGGCATGATGGGTTTCCATGATTTGGATGCCTATGAGTCAGCATCAACTATTTAAAGGCCAGAAACTCAGCTGCACAGCAGAATACCTGCAAGCCCATAGCTCTCACAGCTGCTGTCTCCCAAAAGGAGTGGCAGCAGCAAAATGGTGTCAGGGATTCAGCTCTTGAAATCTTGGATCCTCAGATCCTCACCTACATAGAGACCCAGGAAAGTCTGGCGTGGCTGGCTGTCCCAAAACTATGTGCCTACCTCTTCAACTCCAGAGTAAAGCTACAAGATGGATTTTCACATGGCTGGGAAAAAAAGAAACATCTGCCATGCATTTAGACACATCTTTTCAGAAAATCCTTAGATTTGGGAGAAAATTGCTCAATGGAGAATCTCAAAAAGACATTTTTTGGCATTAGTACTTTCTGATCAGATGAATTATAAAGGAATAGAAGATGTAAGAATGTACAATGAGAAATACATCTGATTGTGAAATAAGTGCCTAATGTATGCTGTACCTTTCTAATTCACATATTAGTAGAAGTAAAACAAACTTCTAGCACAACCCGCAGTAAAGGGCAGAAGCAGAAGCAATTTTAGAAGTAATTGTTTTTCAAATTAAACTCACACAATTAGCATGTCAAATACAGCCGTGCACTAAGCTGAAACCTCCATTCTGTATGTATTTTCATTTTGTAGGCCTATTAATGGGAAGAATTGGTATAAGTCAAAACATTCATGTGCTGGCAGGCAGTTACCTTAAAGCCAGCTATGAATGTTTTGCAACTGAGCTTTAGCAATGCACTGTTTTCTTTCCAAGTTTGGGAAGATTTGTTCTAGCTCTCATGTCTTGCAGAGTTAGGTATATGAGTTTTAGACTGCAGCCTGGAACTTACTAGGAGCCTTCTTATAGCCACGTCTCATTTCTCAGACAAAAATGATAGAAAAATATGCTAAAAAAAAGGAAAATGTTTTTTTAAAAGACTGGATCTTGAAGGCCTTATTTACTTTTGAAGCTTTTATCTGCTTTAAACCTAAATCAATTTCAGGCTTTCCTCAGGGGAAAGATTTTGCATAATTAAGGAATCTGGTATCTTGCCCAAACACAAGGCAATTGGAAAGAGAGGAGGGAAAGTTGTGATAATATTGAACTACACTAAACGAGCATTCCTCAATAAAAGAAGGAGAAAAGCACTTGAAGGGAAACAGTTCAGGACAGAACTAACATTCCCACACCTAATGGGAGTTTTTCGCAACATTCTGATATTTCTATGCTTCCAGAAGGAATACTGTCATCATGAGGACACAGTAGAAAGAAATGGAAGAGTATTATTTATTTGCCTTTTACTCTTTCTAGAAAGTTTTCCTGCACAGCTGTCTCAAGTGAGCTGCCACAAGTCTCCTTAATGTTTGTGTCAGTGAAGGGTTTCAAAAACAAGGAAGGTCTAGAAGAGGTTAAAAAACGTAGGGACTTAACGGGTAAAATAATCAGTGACACTGATGAGAATGTAAAGATGTGATTTGTGGAGTGTGAGAGATAAAAAGGATTGAGAAGTATATATACTGAGCGAGGGGAAGTATCTCCACCGGGCTGAGGAGAGTGGGTGAGAGCTTTCAGCTCCCTTGGCTGCCAAGGTCAGGGACACTCCCTGTGTGGAAGCAAGACACAGAAACTCTTGAAAAAGTTGCCACAGGACCTTGGAGTCAGTAAGAGGTAGGAGGGAGAGATTTAAGAGTTAAATTTATGCTTGTTTGTATTTATGTGCCACGCTTCTGCAGGAATTGAGTGAGGCTACAGCAAGTCAAGACCTGAGTTTGGAACCTGATCATGTTTGCTCAGATATCCTTAGAGGACTCATGACGCTTACTCTGACATGCCCCCACCCCTCTTCCCAATGCTGTCCACAGGCTTGCTACCAATCTTTGGAATGCAAAAATAAAGATTACTACCACTGCATAGCTTTAGTGACTGAAAAGTTAATCTGTGAATGTTTATTCCCTCAACACTGTAAAGGTAACACTGATATATAACTATATCCCTCAGAAAGACATTTTCTGGCAGATATTAACAGACCTGTTTCACTGCTATATGCCCAGCTAGTGGAGGTTTCTTCACATAAATACCATAA
This sequence comes from Xenops minutus, assembly GCA_035221455.1. Classification (NCBI taxonomy): domain Eukaryota; kingdom Metazoa; phylum Chordata; class Aves; order Passeriformes; family Furnariidae; genus Xenops; species Xenops minutus. The sequence goes on along the minus strand of JAWWEE010000085.1, from coordinate 16,719,451 downwards.
ATACCCATCTGGAGGAGGACTTCACCCCTGGTCTGAATATGCCAAAGACAACATGCATTTCACTGCCTGAGACTGGATATAAGGAGATCTGGAAAGGATAACTATAGAAAATGGAATTTAGAAAATACAAACAAAACCAAACACAAACAACGAACCAAACAATGAAACAAACAAAACCAAGGAAACAAAAAAAATCGGGATCCTGGAACAAACAAAGCTGACAAAAATCATAGAAGCTGACCATGCCAGACAGGCTTTGGAAATTTTGAACTCCAGCTTCTCTTTATCTCACTATATTTGCTGACCTCTATACACACTGTCTGCAGCTTTCAGTTTTATTATTCTTCACATGCTGCTGTCACATACTGACAGACTTAGGCTGTCAGGCCACGTCTCAGAGAACATTTCTCCCAATGCATTTATTCTGCCGTTGCTTTGGGGAGTGACAGTGTTCATGCTCACAGACAGACAGCTTGGCCTCTTCTGCCCTGGAGCTTTCCTTCAGACTTCTCAAGGGTATATTCCCACCGCAGAAAAAGGCTTTTATTTTGAAGAACATGCCCCTAAGCCTAAAAGGATCTTGTGCAGTTCCTTTATGAATTTTGATGCATTTCTAAGATACAGCACATATGTTTTGGATCTGTAGATGCAGTGCTTGATTTGGGCAGTCTTTCTCAGACTTCATTAGCATGATGTGAAACAAGACCTCAAAACTTTGAATCTTAAATAAGTTTCTCTCCCTCCTTCTCTGCCAATTTTATTTTTCTTCTTTTCTTGCTTAAGATATGATTAGCAGAGATGTAAAGAGCCATTACCTTGTTTCCAGGAAAAGATTCTTATGCTAACATCTGTGTTCAGAAAATAAACCTGACAACACGTCAGCCCTAATACTAATTCATGATGCCTGGAAACTTGCAAAAGAATTACGTTACTGCCAAGCCAATACAAAATTCTCCAAAAGCAATACTTGTCTGAAATTCTCTATAGTGGTAGCAAAGCTTGAAATTGCATTAGGAAAATGTCAGTAGCAAAATGCATATTTGTAAATTTAAACTAAGTAAACACTGTAAGTCAAAAACTTTTAGATTTATCTAATGTTTTGACCTTAATATGTTCCAGAAAAAAAAAATTAAAATGCAGCATTTAAGTTGTTTATCAGCCTTTTAAAAATACATTTAGAGTACTTTTTCACAAGATCCTTATACCTGTTTAAGACAAGGGCACACACCCCAGGCAGTGTGGATATTGCATCTTTTCTAGTCAAAATACAAGGGAAGGACAAGAAACAGAGTCTGTAATTTTGCCCACTATTGTTATTGCATTTTATTTTTCCTATACTACTGATGCAATGTCACACAACCTATAGCATGCAAAGGCAAAGGAAAAATTACTGTCTCTGCACTAAAGAGGTAACACAGCTATGAGAAAGATTTATTTTGAAAATTGCTGGGTTGTTTTTTTTTTTTTAAATTGAGTATTTCAGCCAATTTTGAATACAGTCCTGCCACATTCTTACCATAAACTCAGTAACCATGCTCTCCCTCAAAGAAACACCACATATTATGCCATCTTTCATTGCATGTAAAATTAATCATTCATCCCTTTGGCACGGGAAAGTCAACAGCTAGAAGTGGTTTCTGAACTTACAAAGAGTATATTCCTAAGCTGCCAGAAAAATATTCTTGTATGGATATGAGAATATTTAAAAGTCTCTTTTCCAGAGCGTAAAATCTGAGATTGCAATTTATTTTGTCCTATGACATTAGAACACTATCAAAGTATTGCAGAGACATCATAACGGATGTCACTTCAAAAGTGATGAGGTTCTTAAAGATGAAGCAATTTCCCATGTGAATGTTTCAAAATAACCAAAGCTGTATACAAGCACACCTTATTTCAGTGGAAAAGAGTCTGCAGAGAAGTTTTCAAAGACCAGTTTAGTAACTGTCTACAACTTGAAGGACCAGAATTTTTACAAAGTCTGCCCCTAGAGTTCATACTACTTTCTATTTAAATCTGAATAAACCTACTTAGAGAAAATAGGCAAAAGTCTCCCACAAGGCACTATTTTTAGGTAGTCACCATTTTCCTCAAACAATATGTTAGTGGTGACACCTTTGCAGACTTCATGATTTGCTTTTCTTCTCAGTTATGATAGTATAAATCAGAAATATCTCCACCGACCTCACTGGAATTCCAAGAGTGAAGGACTGGTGAACTGACTTCTAGGCATCTGTTCACAATAGCCTTTATTAGACCCTCTGTGCATGTAAAAGAGACTACATTGTTCAAAATTATAGAGCAGAACAAGTATAATTGAACAAGTTGAGAGGTATTCCAGGTCCCACACACACACACACACACAAAGTCATTCCTTGCTTTGCAAATAATTGTCACAGTGAACTGGGGAAATTGTAAAAGGAAAAATTATTTTCTTAAGCTGAAATATTAAATTAATGAGGTAATAAAAAAATTGTAGGTTAACTAGAAGACAGATGTAACCAAAATATGACAAAACTGCTGTAAAGTTACTGACATAAATGTAAAGGATACTGAAGACTCAAAGCTACTACTAAATTAATATTAATTTAGTAATACGCAAGGACTAGCTGCTCTAACTACAAGATTTCCTACCAAAGGCCAAAACACGGGACCTAGAAGATAGCAGTCTAGTTGTGTGAGGTGACATGGGATGGCCAGAAAGGATTTCCTTTTGCAGATTTAAGATGGCATATCTTCATCAATGATATGCTGACAGCTGAATCAAGTGAAACTTCTGATGACACCAAGATAAGTGGTGCAGCTCACACTCCTGACAGACAGGATGCCATCCAGAGGGACATGGACAAGCTTGAGGAGTGAGCCCAAGAGAACCTCATGAGGTACAACAAGGCCACATGCACGGTGCTGCACCTGGATTGGAGCAACACCCAATATCAACACAGGCTGCAGAATGAGCAGACCAAGAGCAACACATTGAGAAGGACTTGGAGGACGAAAAACTGGATGTGTCTTGTCAATGTGCATTCATAGACCAGAAATCCAGCTGTATCTTGGGCTGCATCAAAAGAAACATGTCCAGCAGGGCAAGAGAGATGGGTTTATCCTCTACTGTGCCCTGGTGAATCCCCACCTGCAGTATGTCTCTCCATGCTGGGTTTCTTAGCACAGGAAAGACATGGACCTGTTGAATTAAATCCAGTGAAGGGCCTTGAAGATGATTTGAGGACTGGAGCACCTCTTCTGTAAGGAAAGACTGAGAGAACTGGGATCGTTCTGCCTGGAGATGCAAAGACTCCAGAAAGATCTTATTGACACCTTTCAATACTTATCATGGGCTTTTAAGGAAAGTGAGAACGGAGTTTTTAGTAGGACAAGGACAAAAACAGGACAACAAGAGGACAACAGGATAAGGGTAGGTTGAGGCTAGATAGGGGATACATGGGTACAGTTTGCCCAGAGATGCTGTGGATGTATCGCTCCTGGAAGTGTTAAAGTCCAGTTTGGATGGGGTTTTGAGCAACCTCATCTAGTTGAAGAAGTCCCTGCTAATTGCAGGGAGGTTGGACTAGGTGACCTTTACTGGTCCCTTCTAATCCAAACTATTCTATGATTCAATGATAAGAAGAAATTAATAAAGATAATGATGATGATGATTATTACTGTTTCTATTCTTAATGGTTGCAAAACTTAATAATAAATATTCCAAATTATTAGTAAGATAATGTCACTCTGTAAACTACAGTCAGAAAATAGAGTAGTTCCATGGTTATTTTGCCCTACAGTATCCTCTTCTGACCTGCTTGGTTTTCAAATAAACTCACGTTTTCAATTGCCTTCTGTCACAACAATCTAGATGCTGACAATACAGGAGGGTCAACTCTCTTCTTGAAATAAACACTTTTTTTAATAGTTTCTATACTCTCAGAGTTCTGCAATCATGCTTTCCAGTGTAGTTGTGACACCCATGAAAACATATATTTTTCCTTCCTTTATAGAAATCATTTGTGGAGCTTTCATTGACTACAACTCTCTTGGTAATTCTCTTGGTGGTACATCGGAACAGATATTACACGCATGTCTCTCTGTATTGGCATTGTTAACAAGAATAAAGTAGCAAAAAAACCCCAGTTTCTAAAATCACAAACCCCAATATTTAATAGCTTCAGGAAAGTAAGTTTTTTTGAGCAGAAATGTCAGATTTACATGTACTTTTCAAAGGAGACCAGAGCATCATCTCAAATGCTGGAGAGGTCTACTTTTTAAACAGCTTTTTAAAATCATGATCTTCAGATCTGCCTCAAGATTCAGATTTCTGTGCTTCTTCTGCAACAGGTAAAATCTTCATGTGTTCAGTTGCAAACTACATGCTCGCCACACACGTCTAACACCTGTTGAACTTGAAAAAACCACATTAACCTTCATAAAATGTTAGTTCCACTGAGAAGTATGTTTGGAAATTATGAAAAGAAAATCACCTTTGAAATTATAATCTCTTTTAAACATTACTTTAAAAAATAGATTTGACCCTGTCATCAAGAATTTAATTATGATATTTCACAGGTAATGATTTTTTATTTTCCAGTTCAACCATCCATAAAATGGAATCCTCTGTGTGGTTACTGAAGCATTTGTAATTGGGTTTTTCCTTACAACTAAGCAGAAGACCTAGAGAGTAAGAAATAAACTTAAGTTTTCACATCCTCCAGTTTTAGGAGGAAAACATTGTAATGAGGTGAGCGCAGAATTGCCCTTCTCTTCAGAAGGAGACTGTTCAGACATGCCATTTGTGACTAGTGAACAGAGAAACATTGCTTGTACTTAGGAGTCTCTATCTATGCTACAGGACAGCTCAAAAACCTGTGTGGTGGGCATGTCCACCACATTGGTCAAAGCATGGTAGACAGCATTGTGAGGAAATGCTACTTGCCTTCAAGGAGAGAGAAAAATGAGAAACCTCAACAGAAGCAGCAACTCGCTGAACACAAGTTTATTCCAAGCCCTCTCAAAAACCATATATGGCAGCTTTTCTGATACATAACAGTGAGTGGTTTAAGATTTTGCTATTTCTTGAGTAACTGATACCTACTTAAGGTCTGATGGGGAATAGAGTTGTAACAGTATTATCTCTCAAAGCATCTGTTGTCTTCAGGAAGTTCCTACTGATTCCTTTCATTTGAGTCATACCATCATTTGTCAAAGATTCCTGTAATGATTGTTATAGCCTTTATCAGTAGATGCTAACAGCAACAAAGAACAAGAAGAAGCCATGATTGAAGTTTGCCAGTGCATCCACTCAGCAACAGTAGATACCTGTCAGAAACAGAAACATCCAAATCCATGAGTCTACATCCTGAACATACAGTGGACCGTGTCTGACCCTGATCTCTGCCTCTGGCACTAGTGCTGATCTGGAATTGCAGATCCATATCCTGCCTCCTTTTCAATGAGATTCCTGCTATCATCTACCTTGTTATTGTGCTTGACTCCCATACCATTGTCCTTTATAGAGCAGTGGGGCCTCTGTCAGAAATAAGGTGGGTGAAACTGAGAAGACAATAAGCACTAAAATTACTTTTCACAGATTAAAACATAGACAGTGACCAATGGGGAGGCAATCTGATGTCTTATTTTACACTCACAAACATCCTCAAAGACAGATATGGGAACCTTCATCACCTAATGGAAAAAAAGGAAATTGGTGGAGGTATTTTATCTGGACTTTATGAAGGCTTTTGATGCTGTCCCTCACAGCATCCTTCTGGACAATTTGTCCAGCTGTGGAATGAGTAGGTGCACTGGGTGAAGAACTGTCTGAAGGGCAGAGCTCAAAGGATTGTAGTGATTGGGACTACACCTGGGTGGAGACAGGTCACCAGAGGTGTTCCTCAGGGCTCAGTTCTAGGGCCTGTGCTATTCAATATACTTGTCAATGACCTGGATGCAGAAGTTGAGTGCACCATCAGCAAGCTTGCTGATGCTTCCTAACTAGGAGGTGCTGTTGACACTTATGGGCACAAGTGGCTTTCCAGAAGGATCTGGATAGTTCGGTGCATTGAACAATCATCAATGGTATCAATTTAATAAATACAAACCGGACTCTGCACCTGGGCTTTAGCAACACATGGCACAAGTATAAATTGTAAGAGGGGTGACTGCAGACCAGCCCCGCTAAAAAGGGACCTGGGGGTTCAGTATTAGTTGCAGGTAAGCCCTATTCTGGGGTGATTCAAATACAGCACAGTCACCCGTCCAGTGGGGGTGATTATCCTGCTGTTTACAACATTGGTACAGCCTCACCTGGAGCACTGTGAGCAGTTCTGGACTAAGAAGGATGTGAAGGCTCTTAAATGCACTGAGAGGAGGGCAATGAAAATTGTGTCAGGGCTGGAAGGAATGTCCTCTGAGAAGCTGTGAGGACTTTGAATTTGTCTAGTTTGGAGAAAAGGATACAGAGAGGTGACATTGTTGCTTTCTACAGCTTCCTGAGGAGAAGTTAAGAGGGAGGTGCTGAGCTCCTTCCCCAGTATACAGTGACAAGGCATGTCAAGGCATGGGAATAGCTCAAAGCTGTGCAAGGGCACATTCAGACTTGAAATGAGGAAACTTCTTGACTGAGAGGTGGTCAAACGTGGAACAGACTTCCTCCAGAGGTGGCTGATGCCCCAAGGCTGTCAGTGTGTAAGAAGCCTTGAGTCAATGTCCTTAATAACTTTTGGTCACCCCTGAGGTGGTTAGTTAGTTGGACTAGATGGTCATTGTCCCTTCTATCTGGAGTTATTATATTTCTAAAATTAGTAAACTGGCTACACACTAAAAATCATAGATTCAACATTGATCTTACAGGTCATCAGAACAGCTGAACATTGGTTCCATGGATCATCATAATGCTCCTTAGACATCGCTTACAGTTAACTTCTTTATGGCCAAGAAACAAAAGTTACTCTTCATCTCTCTGCCCTAGGGGCTAAATGAGCTCCTTGGCTGTACATATGCTAACACCTGTCATATGTCACTTCTGTAAGACACCTTTCCAATTTGTCTAGTTTTTTTAGTACAAGCTAAACCCAAGGAACATTCTCAACCTATATCTGGCTTGGCAGATACTTATTTCTGTATGGCTTTTTAATATATGTATGTGCCTATATATTTTCTGTCTTTTATTTTTGCAGGCTGAAACTATATAACCTTTGAGATTCCTTCCAAGCCAAGCCATTCTATGATTCTGTGCTTCTGTGATAATTTCCAGACAGGAAACACAGAGTGCATAACTAAAGGTTTAGCTCTTGATTCAGAAAAGCAGTTTAGCTCCAATCAGTTAATTTTGCCAGTTAGAAGCTGCATGTATGGGACAATTTCCTCTGAGTGGTCTCTCTACCTCCATTTGAAGTACCCCTTACAGTTTGTGACATTAATTTAGATGTTACTAAATTCTTCACCTTTCTTCATCAATAAAGATATAAATTAAACACTTTAGCAATTAAAATTGCTAAAACAAACTGCAATAAACATACAGAGTTTACACCACGATTGTGTAGAAAGCCTTGAAAACAGTGTCTCAAATAATTTTTTAAGACCTCAGGTTATTCTGAGATATTTGAACTTCATCCAATAAATAGTCAGGACACACAGGAACAATTGAAAGTGGGGAACTGTGGAGCTTTCCTTTCCTATAGTTTATACTAAGATCCAACTCTCATTGCAACAGGTTCACAGTAGTGTTAAATTCAGTCATTTGATTTTAATCAGTCAGAAAGTCTGATGTCAAAAAGCAGTACAAAGTGAAAGCTGAACATGAGCTTATTTGCTTTGATTTTCCTTCTAGAGATGTGAAAAATGTGACACAGAGTTGAGTTAAGTATAACTTGCTCCCATCTGCATTACTAAGAACTAGGCAGACTATAAACCAGTTAGGGTATTATTGTGACCTATAAATACAGGTAAATCTGTTGGGACACCCCGAGGAAAATAACCCATTGCACATGTTTTTCTGCAAAATTAGCCATTCCAGGACCTATGAAGATGTGCTTAGTAACTTCCTTTCTTTCTCCAAGCAGATGATATTTTTCATTACTAATGTCCCCCAAATTGTATTAAACAAGTCACAGATTTGTTCCCCTAGCCACTGACAAGATAAATGTAACAGAATGAGACAGCATATATTGTATCTGACAAGTCTCTGTAGTGAAATCAACAGAAAAGTGGCCATCAGGAGAAAAGTAAGGCACCAGAGTGCTTACTGCTTACCCTTAAACTGATGTTAATGGGGCACAGAAAAGAGTTTAGAACAAGTACATATCAAATACAAAGGAATCTTCTCAACTTATTGTAGTTTTGGGGAAGAATATGAGATACAAAATGTTTAAATTTGGGGCTTAATTTGTTGTACTGCAACATTATGTCATATTAAACAGCCCATCTGACCTGTCAAAATGGAAGACACAGTCACAAGCCTTGTTTTTTAGGGATATTCTAAGATGGAACCATCCAAACTGCTGTACAAGTAAGTAATTTAGATTCACAGGATTCAGACAGCTTATAGAATCAGAAGCCCATATTGTTTTCCTATTCAAATGTGTCCTCATTATAAATTGTCAAAGAAAATGTAATTCTCGATAGTGCAGTTTTTACCAAAAGCAGTGGGCAACAATCAGTCCTTCTGAACTCTGTAAGAATTATTTGTCTCTTTTATTAAGAAACTTGCAGGAAAAATTGCTTTTAAAGGCTTCGTATCTTCTAGGATTCAAAGGTCTTGTATGGATAACTCTTCTGTTTTTTAATGCACAAAAGTATCTAGGTCAATGACTGTCAAGACTGGTGCACTGATAGTGTCAGTAAATATCTCATGTAAATATTTAAATTACATTTCTAAAAAACAATGAAACAAAACACTAACAAAAAACCTTCTACCACTTCATGTATTTCCATTATCACAAGTCATGTATTAATTACTGTGATCTGCAGAACTGCTTGTTATTTAGTTAAACTGTATTTCAGTTTAATTTATTGCTTTTATGCACAGTTGCCTTCCTAAGGCTGTTTTACCCAACTAGTCTGCTCTCAAAAATGTAAACTCTGAGGTTACTGATAATTAATTGTCTCATTTCTGAAAAAAAAAAAAAAAAAATGCATACTTATTTAACACTTTCCAGGAAAATTAAAACAAGCCAGACAATGAACCTGTTATGTCCCTGAAAAGGATTTCCCTGGCTCTGTAGGGTTTTGTTTTTACAGGGAACTTAGTGTCCTCTTTGCTTTAATGCCATTTTTGCTCAAAGACACTGAACTAAAAGATAATGATGCTTTTTTCCTTAAGGTTATTGCCCAGACAGCAATCCAAGAGCTGATGCAGAAATTAGCATAACTTATCTATTGTTGACATGACCAACTCAATACTTCAGAATTATTCTTTATCTGGAAAAGTTATTTTCCTTCCACCTGAAAGACAGAAAAATTTCACCCACAATCATAGACTACTGTCACTGTACTACTTACAAAAAAAAGTTAAAATACTTGTTAAAACTCTCTTGTTGGCATTGTATTTCTACTCTACAAAGGAAAGGAAGTAATGTCTTAGACTGTCTGGGATGAACCTTCCTCAAATTAGCACTGCACAGCAAGAAAAGGCATTAACTCTCCAGTACAAAAATGACTGCATCATTCATCATAGAACAAGGCTTGTAGTTTACAAGGTTTCCATACTAAAAATACAACAATTTAATTAGGATTTTAAACTGTGTAATGATTTACTGCCATCTCTTTAATACAAAAATGTCCAGATTTTTATATGATAAATATCCATTCTTCATCTAATATCCAAAGGTGTCCATTGTTCCTTATCTGTCTCTGTGAAAACTGTGATAGAATTTATTACATAAATCATTATTATTGGGATGATTAAGAACAGGGAGTTGAATCCTGTTCTCTGGGCAGAAACGTAAATGCAGAGTAATACCATTAGCTTGTATGTCACTTCCCTAGATCTACGATGGGAGGCACCACTGTATTTTCAGTTACAGACATGATAGTAAGAGAGCTGAAGAATGCCCCATATGCCAGTAGCCTAATGTTTTACCCACACCCTTGTCCTAAGTCCTTCTTCTCCCTCAGCCCCCTCCTAAATGGCATATATGTTAAATATAGGATCATCAAATCACGGAATGGTTTGGATCAAAAAATAGCTTTAAAGTTTTATAGTCCAAGCTCCCTAAAATGAGCAGAGACAAATTTCACTAGACCTGGTTGCTCAAACAGCTCATCCAACCTGACCTTGGGCACTTATATGGATGGGATATCCACAGATTGTCTGGGCATCCTGTTCTAAGGCCTTCCCACCCTCATCATAAATGATTTCTTCCTTATGGCAAACATAAATATGATCTCTTTCAATTTAAAACCATTGTCCTTTGTCCTGTCACTACAGACCCTACTGAAATGAATTCTTCTATCTTTCCTATAAACTGCCTTTAAATATTGAAAGGTGGCAATTAGGTCTCCCTAGACTCTTCTCTTCTCCAACCTAAACATCACCAGTTCTCTCAGCAGTTCCTTATGAGAGAGGCGTTCCAGCCCTTTGATCATTTTTGTGGCACTTCTCTGGGTTCATTCCAGCAGTATTGTATCTTTCCTGTGCTGAGGAAGCCAGAGCTGGACAGAGTACTCCAGATGGGGCCTCATCAGAGCACAAAAGAGAGGTAGAATCACTCAGCCTACTGGCCATGCTTCTTTTGCTCCAACCTATGATATGGCTGGCTGTCTGGGCCGTGTGTGCACATTGTAAAGCCATGCCAAATTTTTACTCTAACAGGATCCACAAGTCTCAGCAGGTCTACTCTCAATTCATTTCTTTCCCAGCCTGTATTGATACTTGGGATTGACCTGACCAGGTGTATCACCTTGCATTTGCCCTTGTCGGACATCAGGATGTTCATATAGGCTAACTCTTCAAGCCTGTCAAGACCCCTCTGCATGGTGTTCATCACCAGAGAGGTCTTTTTTAGTCAGCAAATAAGCCCCACACAGCTATTCACTTACTCCCCCAACCACCCTCTTTATAATATGGGTGAGGAAATTGAAAGAGTAAAAGTGAAAAAACTGGTGGGTTGAGACAAATACAGTTTAATAGGGAAAGCAAAACTACACACAAGCAAAGCAAAAAAAGAGATTAATTCACTGTTTCCCGTGGGCAGGTAGGTGTTCAGCCATCTCTGGGAAAGATTGGCTCTATCACATGTAACAGTGGCTTGGAAGACAAATGCCATAACTCAAAATATGCCTCCTTTCTTCTTACCCCAGTTTGATATGCTGAGCATGATGTCATATGATCTGACCTGTGGCCAGTTGGGGTCAGTAGTCCAGATTGTGTCCCCTCCAAACTTCTTGTGCAACCTAGTCACGTTGCTCTTGGTGGGGTGAAGAGCAGAAAAGGCCTTGGATCTGTGTAAGCACTGCTCAGAGGAAATTAAATCATCCCTGAATTATCAATACTGTTTTCAGCACAAATACAAAACACAGCCTCATATAGCTACAATGAAGAAAACTATCACAGCCAAAACAAGAAAAGATGGCTTCCCTTCCCTCTAGCAAATTGACTACACCTCTCAGCTATGTCTCCCCTGCAAGTTTGCTGAGAGTGTACTCAATCGCACTGACCATATCACTAATGAAGATATTAGGTAGTACTGGACACAGTAGGGACCCTCAAGGGGTCCATGTAACTGGTTAAATGCAGCCATCAGCCAATACCTTCTCCACCAAATCCATGTCTGCAATTTAGAGGTAAGAATGTTGGGGGGGAGCATGTCAAAGGCCTTACAGAAGTTCAGGTAGGTGACATCCATAGGTGTTACCTAATCCAACAATGCAGTCAATCAGCATTTGTTGCCTACAGCAGAAGAGGGTGCAGGCTGCTGAAACTGTCTGGCCATTATTATGAGTACGGTTGTAGAGACCAGGTGCTTCCAGGACATCACTGCAGAGCACATACTAACCCAATCTTAATGCAGGCACTTCCAACAGCAACAACTACCCCACTGAGGCTTTCATTAATCTCCCACCCTTAAAGAAAACCCCAAAAAATCAGAACGTATAGTCTGTAAAACAGTCTGGGGAGCATTTGCATGGCGGTGATGCTGAGGTAGTGGCAGTGGATATCCCTCTACCAATATGTGTCTATTACTACTGAAAGCAGAAAAAATATGCCTGTCCTATAGTAAGTCAAGGTACACAGCCACTGTATTTCCTCTTCCATCCCAGTCTCGGTGTTCAGTGAACATTTACCCCTTGAGCCCAATCCCAAACCCTGCTATGGTTCCTCCATATTTGCTTCTCTCACATCTGCTATGGCTATGGACAATGCTCACTGAGGATCCACCTCTCCTTGAGAACTTGGAGAGAGGGAAAGTGGAAATAGAAAAGCAAGGCAGGAAGGTATATGCAACCACAAACAATTGGGCTCTTTGTAACCAAAGAATGGAGCACTAAGCCCAACAGAGGCAGTGGATTACCAACATTATGCACAAATGACGCAGACAGCTGCTTGTAAAATTCTATTTCTAGGCTGTGTAAACCATCCAAGACTTTTGAACTGAAAGCTTTTGCATTTTTACTTGTGAAACCATTATCAGGATATAAACAAAAGAATAAATTATCAACTTGTTTTAGAAAATCTGCAGAATTACTGAGGAAATCCTGCTTTGTGGTAGATAAGTCTGCAATAAAATTTTATAAAATTCTGTGGAACTCATTGTTTAGTGGAGAGGAATCTGTGGACATGATAATCATTCTAAACACCTATACTGTTTTTTTAGCAGGCAGAAGAGTCTCACTGCTTTTTTGGAAACAATTAGAATGTTCTGTTTGCTTTTAAGGAATATCACCTATGTAAAGAATGGGATGGGGAATCTCAGAACAACTGAAAATTTAGACAAAATGCAGTCTGAGTGAGATAAGCAGTTAATTTTTAGGAAGTAATCCATTCTCGTCATTATAGTCATGTAGTCATGTAGTTGAATCAAAGAAGTGGGGCAGAAACTCGGCATAATAGTTACTGGAATGTTACCAAATCTTAGTGAAAAAGCCTTCAAAAATAGCTTCAAAAAGACATATTTAAAACTAAAATTATGCAAACAGTAATTTTACTTATAAATCGATGTTCTGCCATCTGTAGAAATGGAGACAACGTTACATTCTTATGCTGGATCTCTAATCTACAGAAGTCAGGCTTCAGATTCATGGCACATAACATTGGAATGTTTAATACATCTGTTCTATAGGTCTGCTGTTTGCAAAGATAAAAGCATTATTAATAGTGTCCCAAAGCAGCTCTCAAAAACATAATTAATTATTCCTGTAAGCAAGAGGTACAAAGAAATCTGTAACTTTTGGGCTTTTGAGGAAAATAGGGGATATAGTATGAATGAGTAGTAGCATACAATTTGTGGTACACATATATTACTAATATTAACAGTCACACAAACTGTTTCATTCACTGCTGAATTAAAGTTATTCAGTGCTGAACATATTTTAATTATTTATTTATGACTAAAAATGAAATCACCTCACAGATGAATAGAAAATCTGGAAGGTTTTTGTGATGCTCCTTAGAGAAGGTAATAAACAGGCAACACATCAGTGTGGCTTTCAGTAACTAAGCCTTAACGTCTGTATTGTTTCTTGAGAAATATTGTGTTGAAGGCTAAAATGTTATCTCTGTCTCAGTTGCAATGCAGGTTAATCAATCACTATGCAGATCCCAGACTGCACCACTATAATCAGCCAACACCTGAGTGAAAAAATAGTTCCACTAAGTGAGGAGATTCTATTGCTTGTAGCAATCAGCAAGTCTTTATGAATAGTCTGAAAACAAGAGGAAGAAGAGTACTGATGAAAATAATGCCCAGACAAAGAAACAAGAGACAAAATTATTGCCAGCATAATAATTACTTTGCATAACAAAGGAGAGCTGCTTCTCACACGGTGGTAAAGGGAAGAGTATTATAATTGTCTTGACAACCAGCAAAGATTTGGACTAATGCCTTGAGTGTCTTCCCTTGACAAGTAATGCCTTGAGTGTCTTCCCTTGACAAGAGCAGGTGTCCTGGCTTTGACCTTGCGGTTTTTAAGTAGGCTGGGTTCTGCAGTCAGCAAATGATGCAAGCTGGTATTTTTGCAGGAGCACTGAAGGAAAATGAAAAGCAAAATAAATGCAATATTATAGAGCATTTCATATCCTAATTGCAAATAATGCTATAGCACCAGGTGAGCAGTCCTTATCAATGCATGACTAGTATGGAGAGCTTTGGGGGGGGTCTTTCCCAGCATAGTCCTGATGTTATCCCTTTCAAAAGGTTTTCTGAATTGTACAGATTCTGCTTTATGGTGACTTCTATTTTATTGTGATGCTGGTAATTCACATGGCTAAAAAATTCATTTTGGTTTTGAAAAGGTATGGAAGAACAGTATTCAGAGCAGATGTTTTGTCTTTATCTTAGACCAGCCCTGGCTCCAGAGACAGTTTGTCTCAAGGGTGTCAGGGAAGGGGGTGGGGAGAAGAAGAAAAGGGGGAAAAAGGGGAGGGGAAGGGAGGGCAGGGCAGGGCAGTGCAAGGCAAGGCAGTGCAAGAGATACATGGACAAACTGAAGAGGAATAACAAAGAACCACAAAAATGATAGACAGGAGCACCTTTCCTATGAGTTCCTGAGAGAGCTGTGACTCCAGGATAGCAAAGAGAAGGCTCGGGGGAATCTCTTCATTGTACATACCTGAAGGGACAGTGCAAAGAACATGGAGCCAGGCTCTTTCAGTGGTGCCCACTGACAGGACGAGAGGCAAGGAGCACCAACAGGAGCACAGGAACTTCCTTATGAATATCAGGAAACACTTTTTCAATGTGAGGGTGACTGAGTGCTGGCATAAACTGACCAGAGAGGTGGTAGAGTCTCTGCACTTGGAGATATTAAAAAGACACCTTGACACGGTCCTAGGCAATCAAGTTGCTTTTTTGTGATTCCTCTACTCAAGCAAACTCTGGTGTTTCTAGTGAGGTAATACTAGAGAGACTGCTAGTTTGATTCACAGCAGGTGTGTTCACTACTCTTATTCCTTAGCAGAGATGAATTCACCTGAAGAAATGGGATGCTTACATTATTTGCTGGCACCCTGAGACAATTTCTTCAGAAGGTCCTGCTGGATTTCCTGATTAAAACCCAGTTTCTGGAAGAACTGGATGCTAATTGCAAAGTTCACTACTTTCTAAATAGATGTAAATATGAACTATTCATTCCTGGTGTTATTTCTTAGTCATTAGAAGTGAGAATCCTATCAATACTCTGACAGGGGAAAATTAGTGTCTCCTGGCCAGTTATGCTAAGGCTAGCAGCTGTCAGACTGGCAGACCTGGCCTGAACATTTCTATCAAAACACTATCATTTTTTCTGTATCTCCTGCTTTACTAATGAACCTGCTCAGTCTTATTAAAACTCTTGGCTGCTTTGATATTGTTAGTTCCCTTTAGAAAGGGAGGTGTGTTCAGGCTACAGAGATGTTTTCACTTTAAAAACATATTGTAGAGAGGTATCTTCTGTGTCAGGGAAGAGAATTTGGAGTGTCTCCACACTTTTTGAACAAAAAAAGTGAACTGAAGGTTCAAGTACTCATTAGTTCAGAAAATGCTATATCCTTTCATCAGTGTTTTCAGTTTTCATTTTTATATCAAATGAACCACTTAGACACCCTTCTTCCAAGGCACAGAACACACAGCTAATTAACCTATTTTTAAGAAATGTGCCAAGCTGGAAAGAAACAACAAAGTTTTTAATGAGGTATTTTTAATTTGTTAGGATTCCAGTGTTGGTCAGTTTCCCATTTTGTTGTTTTAGTAGAACTCTTGAATTCCTACATGGATCTAGAGTTCTTAAAATGGTCTGTAATAAGTGCTTTTAGATCATTCAAGTTTCTGAGCTAGACTCATATACTAAAGCACAATTTTCACAGAGTCAGATTTAAATTGTGTGGTGGTAATTTCATACAGAATTGAAATCTTTGTTCTTCTAGAAAAAGTAAACTTAATTTTGCTATCAAAAGTCAACAACCTACCTAGAAGAGACTGGTAAAAAGTTAGTAATTGGTTTTTATTTTAAGGACCACACAATACAAGCAAAGGATTTTATTATTTAAATTCTGTATTTAATTAACTTTTCAAGTTTTCAGACCAGCCTGACTACCTGATTTCATGTCTTTTTTAAAAAAAGAATCCAAACAAAAACAAAACCCAAACATTTTCTTTCTTGTTTTTTTTTTTTTTTTTCTCTGTGAAAGATGACTTATACAAACAGACAAATCTAGCTGAGTATGCCTCCCAGTCACTAACCACTCACAGTCTGATACCAAACATACAGTGATATGTTCACTATGTTCACTGTTTGTGGACACTAACTCTGAGAATTTCTTTCTGGTTTTCCTCTGTCATTTGCAAGCAATCACTGAATAAAATCAGCTTAGGTAGGACAGTAATATCACAGTAATTATTTCTGCATTTAAAACTCTCGTGAAAGCATGAAGCAGTAATTGGATTCAAGCCGGAAAGAGGTGAAAAGGGCAGCAAATAATGATGTTAAGTGGATTTGGTAACATCCTTGCTTTTAGCTTCAAGGATCCATATTATGTAGCCTTAAAGGCTCCCTCTACAGCACAAAATGGTGAACAATGGCTGCAGAGATTTATGCTATACTATGCTACATAAAACATAATGTTCTTTCTATACCTGAGGCTTAGACATCCTCAACAGAATTCTCAGCCTTTGTCAAGATTAGAAACTATGTTAGCAGAATAAAAGTGCAATTTTCAGTTAAACTCTGAACCTTGAATAGGAGCTAAATGACGGAAATCACAGTTCAAACCAATACTTCCTATGGATCAGGAATTCCCATGGAATTCAGGAAGAAAAGGAAAGTGTATGGGCTTGGAAGCAAGGTCAGGCTGCACAGGATGATTACAGAAGTGTTGTTTGCCACTACAGGGAGAAAACTCATACGACCAAAGCTCATCTGGGCTTATGTAGAATATTATCTGAAAGCTACTGTATAACACTTGGAAGACAATGCTGTCATCAGGCAAAACTAAGATGGGTTCCTGAAGGGAAAATCATACCTTTCTGATTGAACATCCTTCAATAACAATGTTACTGCCTACTGGAAAAAGGGAAAGCAGTAGATGTGGGTATTTTATATTTTAACAAAGCTTTTGATACTATCTTTCAGAGTATCCTTCTGGACAAAATGGTAGCATACACGTGGACACATACACAATACAATGGGTGAAAAAATGGCTGACGGATAGTGTTCAGAGCATTGTAGTAAAGGGGACAACCTCTGGCTGGTGGCTAGTCACTACTGGTGTTCCCCAGTGCTCAGCATAGGGCTTCTGTGTCTTGATCAGCTACATGAACACAGAAGGAGAGTGCACATTAAATAAGTTTGCAGGCAATACTAAACAAGGAGACATTGATTGCCTCGAGGGTAAAAGGCCTTACAAAGAGAGCTATTGTTCATTTAGAGTGTTGCGCTATCACCAGCCATATAAAATTCAATAAGAACACATCATATTCTGTACCTGGGACAGTGTAGTCACAAAAGAGTGTATTGACTGGAGAACAAGTTGGGAATGCAGACCTGTAGAAAGGTATCTGAGGGTTTTGGCCGATGGGTATCTCAATATGAGACAACAACGTGCCTTAGCAGCCAACCATGTTCTGGGATACATGAAGAACAGTACAGATAACTGGCCAAAAGAAGCAATTGTCTCAATATACTCAGCACCGGTGCAGCATCACCTTGAGTACAGTGTGCAGTTTTAGGCTCCCCAACATAAAATACTAGAATGTGTCCAAAGGAGGGCAACAAATATGGTGAAAGGACTAAAGAGCATCTGAGGACACTAGGTTTGTTTAGCTTAGTGAAGAGCAGACTGAGGTATAACCTCATTGCTATCTACACATTTGTCAGGAAGGAAATCAGAGAGGGAGATGTTGATTTCTTCTCTCTTGTGTCTGATAGTAGGACTCGAGGGAATGGCTTAAAGCTGCATCAGAGAAGTTCAGATTGGATATTAAGAATACCTTCTTCACTGAGAGGTTGGTCAAGCAAAGGAAATGGTCAAAGCCCCCAGCTCATTGGTGTTCATGAAGTGATTGGACAACATTTTGTGAGATATGAGCCTGTGACCTGTTCACAAAGAAGGTGACCAAAGGATTTTTTATGCTGCTGTTCAGCAGTAGCTAAATAATTTTATTTAAACAGTACGTTGCTGATGTCCTTTCACATATAAACCTTTCTTCTGAGTTAGAGTCCAGCCATAAATTTAAAGCTTAGCAGCACTATGTTTCAAGTTTCCAGTCTCTAATACATTGGGGAAGATTCTTTTTCCTTTGCAGAATCTGAAAATTACACAGCACAGTCAAGGGATTTTAATTTTTTCATGTCTTGTCAAAAAGACTGTGCAGACATGGAAAGTTGATCCTGGACATTTGGATAGATGGAGGACATATTTGGATAATAGGGAGTTCTTGTCTTTCCTGGTATGTACTAAGTCCTGCCACATAATGCCTGATAAATACCTAGTAAATTTTTATGCCTGCACTTTACATTCATCACCTGTAGTGTAAAGCTCAATCTTTTACATCTTTCAGCAGTGTTAGAAAATTATTTCTATCTGTAAGCTTCTCTGAGATTCTTGAATGGAAGACACAATAAAAGAGTGATATAGAAGTTAGAGAAGTTTTCTATAAAAAAGTTTTACTTCATTTGACAACATTACAGTGATGATTAATTTATTTGCCTTGCAGAAAAACATTTAAATAATTACCATAGGAGAATGCACTGATGTTTGTGAATACTCAGAAGAGAGGAATTCCCTTTCAACTACGTATGTCTGTTTATTAGTTAGCAATCCTTTTATGTTAGTATTAAAGGCTTTGAAGAACAAGTGCCTACGGACAGACTGCATAGTTTGAAAAGCAGTGACAAGGGACTCTGTGGTTTCTGAAGACAAGTGAGTACATAAAGGAGAAGAGAGAAGCAAGGGAAGGATTTGATTAAGGATGCACACAGTAAATGTGGCAGTTCATCATTCTAATTATGTTAGTAGGACTAATGTGCTTCAGCCTGCCAGTTGTATTTAGAACTAGCAACATACCTTGCTTATTCTCAAAATGTGCACATTCTTCCCCTCTGAGTTGCAGAATATCAGAGCTCAAAAAGCAGCAGTTGCACAAAGAGCAAGACAACAGTAGCAGGGAAATGAGAAGCATCTGAACAAGACATAATTGCAGCCTTCAGTAGCATCCAATTTACTACTCTTATGCTGAGCAGAGAAAATGCTGTATTAGTGGTAGAAGACAGGACTGGTTTTTGTTTGACCAGGTATCACAGTTTAACCCCAGCCAGCAACTAATAATCATGCAGTCACTTACTTTCCTCTGTCCCAACGGGAAGAAGAACCAAAGGGGAAAAAAGGAAACTTCATGGGTTGAGATATGAACAGTTTAAAAATTGAAAGAAAATAAAGTTTAATACTACTACTAATAACACTAATCATAAAAATAGCAATAATTACAAAAATACTAGTGGTTATAATAATAACAGAAATAATTTTAGTGAAAAGGAGACAGTAAAACCCAAAAGAAACGACTGATGCATAATACAGTTGTTCACGACCTGCTGACTGATACCTCACCTAAACAGAAATGGCTCCCTTTCTGCATAACTCCCCACCATTTATATATGGGACATGATGTTCTATGGTATGGAATATCCCTTTGGTCAGTTCAGGTCAGCTGTCCTGCCTATGGTGCCTTCTGGTTTCTTTTCACTGGCAGAGCACGACACACTGAAAAGTCCTTGACTCAGAGTAAGAACTGCTCAGCAACAACCAAAATGTCAGTGTGCTATCAATATTACTCTCACACTAAAACCAAAACCCAGCACTGTACAAGCTACTAAGAAGAAAATTAATTCCATCCTAGCTGAAACCAGGATAGTATCCGTCCCTGATTCCATACCATTTACTTCATTCCAGGTCCTACACTTCCCAATAGCCTATCACTTTTCCTGTCTTTTGATAAATGCACACACAGATACAATTTCCGTAGTCTGTGGACCATCCTTATTAAAGTCCAATTAGTTCATTTAGACCATGACCTTGGGCTCAGTCTGTCCTGAGCCATCTGGATCAGTACGTGGAAGATGGTAGGGCTGTGCGTCCACCTCTGGGGCAATTGATTCCAAGTGTACAGAAGACCCTCCAAGGGAAAACAAATTGTGGACTGTAATTTGTGACAAAGGGATTGAGAAAAATGCATCAGCAGTATCAATTATGGTGTACCACTGGGCTACCTTTAACTCCAGGTCATATAAAAATTCCAGCATGGCTGGTATGGCAGTAGTCAGTGGTAGCATGACTTTGTTCACAAAATCACAGAACAGGTTAGGCTGGAAGAGGCCACAGTGGGTGATTTGGTCCAACCCCCCTGCTCAAGCAGGGTCATCCTAGAGTATATGGCACAGGATTGTGTCCAGAGGGTTCTTGAATATCTCCAGTGAGGGACACTCCACAGCCTCTTTGGGAAATCTGTTCCAGTGCAGTCACCCGCACAATAAAGGAGTTCTTCTTCATAGTCAGGTGGAACTTCCTCTGCATGAGTTTCTGCCCATTGCTTCTTATCCTATTGCTTGTCACCACTGAGGAGAGTCTGGATCCATCCTCCTGACACCCTCCCTTCAGGTACTCACAGACATTTATTAGGTCTGGTCTCAATCCCTTCTTCTCAAGGCTGAACAGGCCCAACTCTCTCATCCTTTCCTAGAAAGAGAGATGCTCCAGTCCCTTAATCACCTTCATAGCCCTCCACTGGTCTCACTCCAGTAGCTCCATGTCTCTCTTGTACTGAGGAGCCCAGAACTGGACACGGCACTCCAGGTGAGGCCTCACCAGGGCTGAGTAGAGGGGTAGGATCACCTCCCTTGACTTGCTGCCATGGCTCTTCCTAATGCTCCCCATGACATCACTGGCCTGTTTGGCCACAAGGTCACACTGCTGGTTCATGGACAGCTTGTTGTCCACCGGGATCCCCAGATCTTTCTCCACAGAGCTGCTTTCCAGCAGGTCAGCCCCCCGGCCTGTGCTGGTGCCTGGGGTTATTCTTCACAAGGTCTGTTTGCCTTTGCTGAATTTCAGACAGTTCTCTGCCCATCTCTCCAAATATCAAACCTTCTGAACCTAGCAACCCTTCCTTCTGAAGGGCTGCACATCCCTCTGGGCTATTGGCCACTCCTCCCAGCTTTGTGTCATCAGCAAACTTGCCCCTTCATCCAGGTTAAACCCTTGTGGGACACCAGTAGTGACAGGCCTCCAGCTACACTCTGTGCCACTGGTTACAGCCCTCTGGGATTGACCATTCAGCCACTTCTCAATCCACCCCACTGTCCACCCACCCAGTCCACCCTTCCTGAGTTTACCTAAGAGGATGTTGTGAGAGACAGTATTAGAAGCCTCGCTGAAGTTGAGGTAAACAGTATCCACTGTTCTTGCCTCATCCATCCAGACTGTTGTGTTATGGCAGAAGGCAATTAGGTTGGTAAAACATGATTTACATTTAGTAAATCCATGCTGACTGCTTTTGATCACCTTCTTGTCATCCCTATGGAGCGAGACAGACTCCTTAACAAGGCACTTCATCATGTTTTCAGGGATTTAGGTGAGAGTGACTGGCCAGTAGTTCCCTGGGTTTTCCTTATTGCCCTTTTTGAAGACTGAGGTGACCTTTGCTTTCTTCCAGTCCTCAGATAACTTTCCTTATCTCCATGACCTTTCAAAGCTGATGATGAAGACCCTAGCTGTATTGTCCTCCAGCTCTCTCAGCACTCATGGATGTATCCTGTCAAGGCCCATGGACTTGTGGATGTCAAGTTTGCTGAGGTGTTCTCTAACTCAGTACTCCTCAATCAAGGGAGAGTCTTCTATCCAACATTCCTTTACCCTCGTCACTTGGGTAAGAGATTCCTGAGGGCTGGTCTTGTCAGCAAAGACCAATGTAAAGAAGGTGTGCAGTAACTCTGCCTACTCCGCATCCTGTGTTAGCAGGGTCCCCACTTTACTTAGCAACAGGCCCACATTATCTTTAGTTTTCGTTTTGTTATTGATGTATTTGAGGATGCCCTTCTTGTTATCCTCGACATCCTTGGCCAGATTTAATTCCAGATGGACCCTGACCTTCCTTGTCTCATTTCTACTTACTCTGACAACCTCTCTACATTCATTCCCAGTGGCTTGACTGCTTTCACCTCCTGTGTAGTTTTTTTCTTATGCTTGAGTAATAACAGAAGGGTTTTCTTCATTCATGCATGTCTCCTGACCTTTTGTCCAATTTCTTGCTCATCAGGACACATCATTCTTGAGCCTGAATATAAGCCTTGGGACCCCCTTCCCTGTAGGGCCATGATAATCTGCTGTTAGTCTCCATTCTCTCTTAGACTTTCACACTAGCTATATGGGACTTCTAAAGGGTGAGCAGGTCTAATTTCTCATTGGTTCTACAGTCAGTGAATCATCTTATGGGAAAAGGGAATCATGGAGTGTTGGTTGGAGTGATACTGGCATTAGTGCACCATCGTGATTGTCACTGGCAACTGCTGTTCTTCAGCTTTCAGCAACCACAGAACAGAAGGATCCTCCAAGAGACCAGGCATGGTAGAAAGCCCCTTAATATCCTTCATCTCCAAGGCAGCTATACCAAAGACCCATTGTTATTCTTTTGGGTCCCTGAAATACCCCCTCCTGATAGACTATACCAAGGATGCCCCTGGGCCAGTCATAATGACGTGCTTCTTCCAATCACTCCCAGTCAAGCTGACTTCAGCCTCCAATAGAGTCAGCACTTGGGAATCCTCTGCTACTCCAGAATAGCCTGATGGCATTAGGGTATACTGTGCATTCGTATCTACTACAGGCTAGTTACCCCTGCGGGACTGATGTGCAAGGCCATCGCATTCACACAGTCCAGTAAAAACCCAGTGTTCCCCTCCTTCACCTGGCTGGGGGGAGGCCCCTCTAGTTCTGATCATAGGACTCTTCAAGTACTTCTGATAAAAATGAATTAGAATTCATTTCCATAGGACCTGAAATAAGATTAGCCCTTCCACTCTGCCTGGGGAGCTATACATTGGAAACTGGACAAAAACTTTTCTGGAAGAACCTGCATTTGTGATTATTTTCCCATACATTTCAGATACCCATGCCTCTAGGATTGTGGAAGATTTTTCATCCCACTTACCCATCTCCTTTCCATACATACAGGGTACCCTGTGTTTTGTACTTTCTATATCCTCTCTCTTGAGCAAAAGAAGCCTTACTGTTAACAGCTGAAATACTATGAAATACAGATGGCTCATGTGCATTGGACTTTGACTGGATCTGTGGACAACTACATGGGTTTTGGATGCTAATAATCATCTCTAGCATGGCTAATTCCCTCAGGTGCTGGATTCCCCTCTCCATGGGGTCCACTTGCCTGGATGTCATATAACATCTTCCTTGTAGGGATGCCTTTTCTTTACACTTGACAGGAGACAGCTCCAGAGAGTCTGAGAACTTGTGTCCCTTTTCCAATTGCCTTGTCAATGCACCTTTCCATAGAAAATGATCCAGCTTCTTATTCCAGGCCACTGGCCTTATGCCAGCATCAGAATAGCCTGGCTTACCAACATGCTCATACTGGACAACAGCTGAAACTTTCTTCCACATCCCACAGCTCACTCAAGGATAAGGATCAAGTGATTACTTCTTGCTCTCTCTCTTCCTTCTGTCCTTGTGATGTCCCTGCTTTGTCCTCCTTTAGTAAACAACCTATGTTTCTTGTCCATTTCTTTATATGCATAAGGGCAACTGATACAGACATGGGTTTGTTCTCTGATTCAGCTGTATGACCCATCACTGGGGTATGGGTAGCTGTAGCACCTGTTACTGGGGTTTGAGTAGACATTGCTTGTCACCAGGGCTTGACTAGAAGCAGTGTCTGTCACTGGAATTTGAGTAGCCACAGTGCTTGTCCCAGGGTTTGGAGTAAACACAAACAGTTTTTTCCCTGAAACAAGATCTGAGCCACATTCATGTTTCATAGAAATAGCACCATGCTGGTTTGAACACCCCAAGGGTATTCAAAATTTCCAGTATTCTCAAATGCCATTGTAATCAGCCCAGAGAAGGAGGGGGAAATGTGTGAAGATGCCTTCTCTGTAGCTTGGTTCTTTGAGAAAAAGTAAGATGTCTAATTATTAACAGTTCTCAAAATATGGATCCTGAGGTACAGAGGCAATGGCAATACTGAGTACCATACCAGATTAGCTTCAAGACTACCAACTCTATCATATCATAAACCAGTATTACAGAGTACAACAACTTGATAACCTTAGCCCTGTCCTCAGAGGTTATAAATAGCACAACAGGGAACACATACTGCAAGTAGACTGTTACATAAAACAACCCTGGGAACAAATACCACTCTGAGTGTAAAAAAAGTCAGCATTGTGACCAGCAACTATTAAACTAAAACAGTGAATGGTTATAATAACTTTTTTCTAATGTGCTGTTGTCAGATCTATCATTATCTCAACCCTTTGTGACCCATACTGGGCACCAAAACGTTCTGTGTTGGTTTAACAGCAGCCAGCATCTAAGTGCCACATAGTTTCCCACTCACTTCTGTTCCTCCCCACTGGTTGGCTGGGGAGAATGGGTAAAAGGTAAAATCTGTGGGCTGAAATAAGGACAGTCAGTTGAAATAAACTTAATAATAATAACAAAAACAACAACAATAATAGCAGCAATGAAAAGGAAAAAAGAGAGAAAAGGAGAGAAATAAAACCTGGGGAAAACAAGTGATGCACAATACAATTTTTCAGCATTCACTGACTGAAGCCCAGCCCAACACCAAGCAGAAATCAGTCCATCCAAGACAAGTCTCTCCAGTTTGTATACTGGTTATGACATTCTGTATGGAATAACCCTTTGGTCAGTTCAGGTTAGCTGTCCTGGACGTTTTCCCTCCCAGCTTCTTGTGCACCTACTTGCTGGCACAGCATGGCAAACTCAACAGTCCTTGATTTAGAATGAGCACTACTTTGTAATAACCAAAATATCATTGTGTTACCAGCATTATTCTCATACTGAATCCAAAGCACAGCATTGTACCAGATACTAGGAAAAAAGGGTTTTTTTACATTGAACACTACTGATAACAGAATTTCTGCAAGGAAACCAGAGAAGTAACTGAGACAAGCTGAAGATGGGTATCACTATCTCAAGTGGATTTACTAGTAATAAAATGATGGATGAAATTCTGCATCAATAAATGCAAACTATCATGTGTAGGAAGATGGTAGACTTTTAATGACATACATATGCAATTATAGGTTTTAACTTAGCCATTTTCAGGAAGGAGCTGAAAGTATTTGGGGCAGTGTTATGTAAAGATAAGATGAATACTTAGGAGCAGTCAAAAAGACAAATAGGACACTAAGAAATGTTAGGGGAGAAATCAAGAACGGAGTAGGAAATAGAGCTTTGATACCATATACACCTTTTGTGCAGCTTCATCTAACTAAAAAGTCTAAAAAAAAAACCCAAAACAACAAACAAACAAAAAAACAAACCAACCAACCAAACAAACAACAGTAAAGATATTTTCAAAAGGTTACTGCAGAACTTGAAGAGGTACAGCAAAGGGTGGTGTGGCTGGACAGTGCTGCAGAAAAACTCTTAGAAGAAGAAAGGATAAATAGATTAGGATTCCTTGAGCCTGAAAGACAAAAGGCTGCTGGGAAAAAAAAGGGTAATGAATGACAACGAAAAAGAATAACAGGTTATTAACTGTTTTAGTGAGCATACAATTTGGAAGATATCTTGTGAAATTTAATAGTAATAGCTGGAGAAAAAGAAAACCAAGTCCTTGCCCTCCAGAACATAACTAAAGTGCAGACTATTAAAGTCACAGGCTATCATGACTGTAAAAACAGGAAACAGAAAAAGGAAAAAAAAAAAAAGACACATTAAAACACACATCTGATCATATGTCAGTATAAACTATTTGTATGAAACAGTAACATAACTCAAACCCTAAAGTACAGCACAGCTTAAAAGGAAAGAAAAAAAGTTGTATTTTTTGTATCCATCTCATAATTTAGTTGCAATTCCAGAGGGCTACTCTCTTGTTTGTGCTGGACTCCAGGAAAAGCCTCTTTTAGGGAGCCAAAACCTGTATTACCAGCTAAACTGGCAGTAGCAGCTGTTCCAAAGGCTGAGATTGTTTTCCCTTCTCAGAGTAAGTTGTTCTTGTATAATTTGTCTTGTAGCAAGCTGTTCAGACAACACAGGGGATGCACCACCTCTCACTCAGGTTTCTCTTCTTCATTGCAAATGGGTTTGCATTGCCTCCATCAGTACCAGAACATTATGAATCAAGTTGATACTTGCCCTGAATATCTGAAAGAGATGACTTTCTACAACTTAACTGTCACTTTATTTTTGTTACTATTACAATTGACATGAGGGAAACAAGAAAAAAAAATATGTTTATGAACAGGAGAGAAAGACCATAGGTAACCAGAGTGATGGTGCTTTGTATTTTGGATGAATATTTACTATTTTATAGTCTTCTCTCAACTTTAGCATGACGTTGCAGCAGTTGCAAAGTGAGATATGTTTGATTTCTACTACGATTTATACTGAATTTTATATCAGTTACAGACACAATCTCTTTGAAGTCCCTGCTTAGATTAAGGAATGTATTAAAGTGAATATTATTGTTTTATCCACCATAATAGAAAGATAGCAATAAAGAAAATATTTCTTCCTTTTATTTATCACTATTGTGGGCTGGGAGGTTCCTCAGCTGATGAAAGAAATAATCATGATGTCAGTTGGTCTACTTAGAAAGGCATGAAACAGAATTTATACCAGCCTCACCTCTTGCCTTCCATTTATTTGTCACATTAAAAGAAAAATCCTGGGAACAGGATTGGAAACTAGGATGGAATTAGCTGGAACTAGCTGGGAGAGCTGTAAATAGTCATATCTGAAGTGACTTCTTTCTTTGCAGAGTCACAAAAAACTGGGTATTACTGGACTACTGCTCCTGGGATTTTTGTGTCACGTGCAATACAAAAGCATGGGCCACAGTAACTACCTGCACCATTCAGATGTGGAGTTACTGTCAGTCCCATTTTTATCTAACACATAATCAGAATGAGCCCATATTTAGTGAAGTATGATGGAGTTTTCAGCACAAAAGTATTGGTCTCAGTTGGGGCAGTTTACTGCACACATTTACAAAGGTCATCAAAGTAAGTTTTAAAATCATTAAGCACAAACACAGCTGAGATTTTGTGATTACACATAAATTGCCTAGAGGTGGAGAGGTCTGCAGAAACATGTGCTCAAGAAAACCTTACACTGACTTAATTTTACTGCACATGCCCACTAGTCTCGCAGTCCACTGTTTTTTTGTAATCCTGATTTGGTGTTACACTTTTCATCCTTAATTACATTTAACATTGTGCTGTTTCTGCCAAAGAACACCAGACGTTAGGTAAATCTCCAGTAACCCAGATCCCCTTGAGGAAAAGTCAAACTGCAGTTTCAGCCTCCACTGTTCATACAAAGTGGGAGGAGCTGAAGCATTCCAGAGACTGTGTTCTGGGCAGGCTACAACCTTCACAGTATCCAAATCTCCATAATTGCCTTGCATTGTGACTCCAGAGAAACAGCAAATTTGGAGACAATCTGAATCACCATGTGGATTTTCGAGATCTCAGTTTTTGGCATTTAGAATGACACCATCTTAGACATAACTGAGCTGGCACACTGCTATCATTCTTTTTAAAATAAAGAGCAGCTAGCAAGTACTGAAGCTTGACTGGCTTCACAGTCATCCAGCAGTAAAGGCTGATGGATCACTAGTCTTCTGGTTTTCGCTAAGTCTGTTGCTGCAGTCTAGCTTGCACTAAAGGCTTAAGGCCAAACAGTCCTCTGGGTGCTCTTGGAAAGTGAGAAAATTCACTTAGCTTCCTGGGAGAAGGGATGAATCTCAGGCCCCACCTCCGAATTTGAAAGAGAGGACTGCAAGAACATGAAGAGCCTAAGAAGGTAAAGATGGGGGTCAGGCAAAGAGATGGAAACTAATCTCGATAGGGTGAAACTGAATGGAAGAGGAATGAGGTTATTCTCAGCAACAGTGTGAAAGCCCTGGCAGGAATACCTGTAGTAGAGGCAGGCAAAAGCAGAGACTTAGGGGAGTTACATGGGAAGGACCAACCTTTGGCCATTTGCACCTTTAGGAAGCTTTGACTGCAGTTGCTCAGAGTGTGAGGTTGCCCAGGATGATGGGACCTGTGCTAAGAGAAAGACACTTCTAATTTCCTTTAGGTATCTCTGACCATCTTCACTAATACACGTTGAGGTCTGCTTTGGAGTGATGTAGCAGTGGCAAAATAAGAGGGTAGGGCTGAGGAACGTAAGAGGTAGAAAAGGACAGTAGCCAATTTGTACAAATGTTTGCTCTCTGTTTTTATTAGATGTGTAATATTTCTATCAGTCTACAACCCCCAAATCTTAGCACAAAATACTTTTACAGGCAGTTTGCAGTCAGAGAGGAGCACTAGATACAACTGCTTTTTAGGAGAGCCTGGATTCCTGGTATCTCAGCAACTAATTTTCAGAGCCATAAAATACTTCACTAATTTCTGGTCTAACTTCAGCAGTAGCAGCAAAGACCATCTGCAATCTCTATTTCAGATGCACAAAAGTTTCTCCAAGTTACACTGAGATGGTCCAGTTCAGGTTATGTATGTATTGGCATACACAAACAAAGAAAACTTGGGCTTGTTGCACCCTAAA
Organism: Xenops minutus; assembly: GCA_035221455.1. Lineage (NCBI taxonomy): Eukaryota > Metazoa > Chordata > Aves > Passeriformes > Furnariidae > Xenops > Xenops minutus. The sequence continues at coordinate 16,690,506 of JAWWEE010000085.1, read as the reverse complement.
TCCAATGCAGGCTACCAGTGTAGGATAAAATAGCATGACTCAGTGAAATGTCTAAGCAATTATCTATCTTAGGAACAGCAGAAGGTGTTCTGCCCTTATTATACTGAGGACAAACAACTGAACATTGAAGAAGTAGCTTCCTTCATGCTCTTATCTTGAGCATTTAGTGTGTCCCCATATATCTCATCACCAACTATTCTTCATATTTCTTTCGAAGTTCAATATTTTAAATTCTTCTCCTTTTCTCTACCATTTGGGCTCTTGGCTGCCATTTTTACCCATAGCAGTGTATTGTCTCTTCTGATAGGAGATATGAAAACAAAGGTGACATTCTGCTCTGGAGGAATAAGATTACAAGAGTACTAAATAAAACAAAACCTAACCACACATATTTTAGTAAGAGAAAGCAGAACACTGCAAAATTCAAATAAAAACAGATCACCATAACCTCATTACATTTTAAGTAGCGATATAACGGGCAGAAATATACTTAATTTGAAATGTAAATTGAAAACATATATTTGTATATATACATATATAAAGATATGGTTACTGACTTTCCTCCCCATGGAGGAAAAGTGAATTTTGTTATGCCCTTCTCCTCAGTTTCTCAAGTGATGTTGTTTAAACTGTGGAACAAAGTTTAAGGGTGCCTTTCATGGTGCATAGCACTGAGTGGTTGAACTCAACTCCATATCCGAATGAGGAAAACAGAATCACAGACAGAGGTGAAATGAACATTCAACAGATTTTGAATTATTACAATTCACGTTTTCAATTTCTTCTAGAGGCTGGAAGAGCTGGATTCAGGCTAAACCCATAAATACTCTTGGCAGAGGATACTTAGAGTTTCTTAGTAAAAAGTATCCTATAGCTTCTTTCTCTTTCATGAAAAACAGCACCTAAAATGACAGTTATGACACTCAACAAGAACACATCATCACTGGAGTAGAGTGCTGGCATGGGAATTAAGAGATTTCTGTCTTGTCCAGACAGATATGCTCTATGAGCACAGTCAGCACAACTGTTCTGTTGTGTTTCATTTAACCTCTCCATAAAAGAGGAAATTGCAGGCACAGCTTGCTGCATGGTCAAGCTAATCTGCTTAATATTTGTAAAGCTGAGAGAGCAGAAGGCAATATGAAACAGTGGGTTATATATTATGTCAACTAATTCCATAGTTCTCCAATAAATCTGTCTTACTAAACAAATTTCTGTGCTTAAGCAATGTTGTTAGCAATTTGAAATTCTCCTGGAATATATAATATATTTATATGGAAATCAAATCTTTGCATGCCATCCTTTCAAGAAGAAAAAAATACACATTTATTGCAGAAAACTTATGATTAAAAAAAAATAAATGAAAATAACAGTTGTGTGCAAACAAGGACTTTAAACAACTCAGGTATCATTTCTTTCAGTGAAGTATTTGGAGCAGCATAACCTTGAATCTAAATTTGTGCATAGCAACAGAAGTGAATTTGACAGTCAGCTGCATTTTCTGTGCTATTAGCTTTTTAAAACATAAATATCTTGCTTTTACCATTTATCTGGTATAAAAGTAACTGCTAGAGAAAAAAAATTGGGGTTTGATTCTCCTCAGCCTTGAACAGAAAGAACAGAGAGTGTTTGAGCAAAATATGTAGTTTTAGGAGCAGAAATTAGGTTTTACAGAAAAAAAAAAAAAAAAAAAAAAAAGGAAAAGCAGAGGAGAAAGGAAAGAGAGAAGGAAAAAAAGAAATGGAGAAGGAAACCCTTTGTTCTCCTTTTGACATGCTTACTTCACTTACTGGTTTGACCCCATTGGCAGTTTGGCTCTGCAAAGAGGATGAAGATAGCTGTCCTCATTTTTGGAATGGCCCTCTGGCACGCTCTGTTGCAGCAGCTTTCAGTCACCACACTGGCCCATGGTCTCTGGATGGTCTGAATATCACTCCCATTGTGTACGCATAAAGCACCTAAGAAAAGCAACTCTGCTCTGAATTCACTTGACTGCTGCCCTCACCCCAGGTGGAAAATTTTCAAGGGTGTGCAGTCAGGAGTATGATGTACCAGAGCCCTGACTGGCATAAGAGAGTGTTGTAATTGAAGGGCAGCACGCAGAAGCCAGAAAACCTGTGAAAATGAGCCAGCCTATGCGCAAACCTCGGCTGCCCCCAATTCCCTGCCCCAACACCCAAGGCTGCTTTGCAGGCTGGGCTGCTCTGTTGCTGCTCCATGAGTGAGATGGGCAAAGAAAATCAGTGTGTTTAGCACAGAGTGCATTGTTCCCTCCTGCCCCACACATTCAAGCCCCAGTGTTAAAACACAGGGGCTGTGCACAGATTCAGCCACCTCTCCCGTAGCCAGGTGGCAACAGCCTCCACAAATTGTGCAGGGACTGAAGCAGGGGACAGCACACCAATGCCTTGCTCAAGCCCTGGGATGTTTCTTCCCTCTGTGTCTCTTCCAGCAGTGCACTGACCTGCCATAATCAGTTTGACTGAAGAAAAACCTTATCCACTACCATTACTGCTACTGTTTTTCTTACCCTGATCATATTTATGTCACAGACTTCCTTCCCTTCTAGAGGGAAGGATGCTGTTGCCTCAACTAATGGCCCCTTCTCACAGACACATGACTGACCTTACACATCTCAGCCAGACTGGTTTCAGGTCAGGCACCTTCTGGGGAGCCACATCCTGACACAAGAAGGACGGAGGCTACTGATAAACTGCAGGACTTCCTGGGATTTCACCATACATACTTGCATTGTAAGAGCTGAAATCTTGCAGCAATAAACTCAGCAAAGTATTCCCACCACCACTACAGAGACACATGTGCACAAAACTCAGCAAATTGCATAAAGGGTATGCAGAACATGGAGTCAGGTTTTCGTTTATTTGCTTTTAAGCACTCTAGCATCAAATCTTGCATCAAGAAAATATTTTGAGCACCCAGGGGGTATTAGGATGCTCAGGGTACCAAGTCAGGTGAAACAGCTTAATCATGATTTTGATTACTCTTTTACTATTACCATAAGTTAAATAGTTAAACCTGAATTTTATTTCTTACTTGGGAAAAAAAAAATCCCAGGTAACTGGAGGGTGAAAGTCCATGTAAATCTTTCAGACCCCATACAGATCTTCCTGATAAAAAGAAAAGAATAAAATTCCTTTTTTTCTATTTTTTTTTTTTCCTTGAGAAGATAGTGTCAAGAATGCAGTTGTCGTTAAAAATACAAGCAGCAGACTGGGGATCTCCCAAGTCAGCATCATGTGTCTTCCAGGAGAGAGGAAAACTCCCTGTAAGGCATACAGGGAGTTTGAATTATTAAAGCTGAAGGAATAATCTACTCAGACTGATCAGAGCAGGGCTCTCTTGAGAGCTGGTGGGGTTTTTCCGTTGGCAGGCAGACTATGTTGTACGTGAGCTGCATTTAAAGCAGTCACCAATGCATTTCCATATTGCTTTCTCAACCAGAATTTCTACTGCTGCAAGAAACCAAAAAAAAAAAATCCCCATTACTCTGTCACCTCACCCACACACCCAACACACCTGCTGCTATAGCTGATCAAAAAGCAAATGAGAAACTAAGATTAGATTCTCTAGAAAATATAAGGTAATTGCCCTATCACTTCACTGATTCCACAGAAAGAATTTGGGGTTTTTTGGGGTTTTTTTGTGTGTGTGTTTTTGTTTGTTTGTTTGTTTTGGGGTTTTTTTGTGTTTTTGTTTTTTGTTTTTGCTTTTTTTAAAATTGTAAATAGTTGCAGCTACAAGTGCATAATGCAGCAAAATGAAAATCAATGGGCACAGGGTTTCCCAGGCAACCTCTTATCAATGGTCTGTTTCTCGGTGATACTGTTCCCTGCACTTGAACAGCTTGAACAGCTGCATCTGCTGCAAACTGAAAGGAGGGGGGAGGCAGAGGGAATCACCCAAAGAGGCTCATGACTATATGAATGCTTATATGATTATTTTGATTCCTATGAATAACTTTTGAGCTATCTGCATGCAAGTATTGATCATAAAGCAATGCATTTAAGCATGAAGGGAATTTATTATCCTAAAGAATAGGCATTTTCAATCTCCTACAGAAAATGTATCTTACATTTTAAACAATGTTTCCCAGCATTACTGTGAGGTATTTCTGGCTTCTTTCATAATTTAGTTCTGTCACTGACATTTATTAGATATTGCACTTTTTGAGATTTCAGGAGAAGAAATACCAATTACACTTCAGACATATAGATATAATCACTTAACTCAGAATCTGCCTCAAAGAACCAAACATCAGGAAAAGCAATCCCGTGTCCTGCCATTTTCTTCTCCACATGTCAGTTGCTTTATTTATAAATCCTCAAAGAGGAGGGGCACAGAGAGGTGCTGGGTCTATGCTTTCACATTCCAGCTTTGCTTGGTATTATCATAGGCAGGTGGAAGTCACAGTGAAGCTGAAAGCTTATGTTTTGGAGAAATATTTATGTACCACAAAGGTGCCTACCTGCACTGAGAAAACAATGTAAAAGCCTCCAGTTATGAAACCCCAAAACTTTTCAGGTTACAAGAATGCTGCTAGCCATAAGCCTCCCATCTTCACTGCCAAACAACTTGCATAAAAATTCTCCCATTAATTCCTGCAGCAGCCACATCTTCATTCCATCTTCCCCTCCAGCTCAGTTCCTTGTCCCTGCACTTTGATTTTCCTGCCCTTTTCTATCTATTTGCCTCCATGAAAAACTAACATTTGGGTCAGTCCTGCCAAGGTGGGAAAAGAGCATGTGTCAGTAACCTAATATCCATGCAGTCTTTAAAAGATCCCATCCATATTTCAGAAGCCATCTTTCACCTCCTGCCTTAGCCACTATAGTTACATAGCTACAATGACAATGCAAACCATATTGTCTTTTTGTCCCTTCGTGTTCTCTGGAGATGATGATGATAATCTGTCCCATATCTTGGCACATACACACTGAAGAAAACAAATCCTTGGGTTTGCTTTATTGCCTCCTTGTATGACAAAACTACTGCAGTCTCTGTTGTGGGCACACAAGTTTGTGGATTCCCCCTTATTGGGGTTTAGATTGGAGATATGGGGACACACACGGTTAGGAAACTTCAGATCACTGATAATTAACATAGAAATAAGGAAAGAAATTTATGCCAATAAAAAGAGTAAGTCAAAAGCTGAATCGGTGCCTTGAATACCAAACAAGCACTGCCTGGACATTTTCCATTACATTTCCATACTTTTAATGCCAGTTTCATTCCAAATTTTACTATTAAGTCACAAGGTTAAAGCACTGGACACAAAGGATTGGTAACAGCAATATCTTACAAACAGCAAGTGAAGCAAAACACACACCACTGATAGCTTACAACTCACTGAGATGAAGCTTTTAAGGCTCCCATAGTAAAACTCAGTAACAGTTATTAAATATTGCAAATGGAGATTGATTTTATTTAATCTCCATACAAAACACTATGGTACAATTTAGTCCAATTGTTTATTTTTGTTGGCTATAAGTAAACATCAGAACACACAAACAATGAATGTCTTGAAAGTGTATTGGAGCAGAAGACAAAGAAAATCTGTTAGGTCCCATCTAGTAGAGCTGGAGGTGGAGAAGGATTCATAAAAGTGACCCTGGAACACTTCATACACTTTTCAAGGTAGTTAAGGAATCCAGAGACCTGATTACATTTGTATTTTTTGGTTTGGTTTGGGTTTTTTTGAGGGAAGGGGGTGGGGGGTGGAACAGGGGGGGTTGTTGTTTTTTTGTTTTTTGTTGCTTTGACTTTTTTAGCAGAGCAGTGCCTCTGGATGGGAGAACATCCTGAAAAACTGCTTCAGTATTCCTTAGTCTGGAACAGGCTGGTCAGCCAGCTCCTCATGGAGATAAAGCACAAGACAGAAGACAGTATTCCAGGCATAACTTCTAATTGCAAAACATCACCTTCACAGGACTGAATCAGTGTGGAAAGAAGTGCCATTGGCCTCAGTGACCTAACACTATCAGAAAGCAAAATCTACAAGACTCTCTTTGATGGCATGGCTGTGGAGGGCCAGGACAACAGAATTTTTTCAATTTTATAACAATATACATGAAATCTCCATTCCAGACCTCCAAAAAACCTTATTCTACAGTAATTAGAGATTTTTGACATTTCAGGAAAAAAAATTCTTTTTTTTTAGTTTTATTCACATTTTTCTCCACAATAATTGCCCTCATGCAGACAGGTCTCCTGAGTAAAAGCCCCAACTACCTTCACTGTTAACCACTGACTAGTGGGTAATAGAGAGCTTAAACTCACAGCTAAAGGAATCAAAAGTAGAAGACTATTTCATCAATAAATTGAGAGAAAAGAATATGAGATGCAGCTCATGATCTTGTTAATAATACTCTTCCCTTGTAAAATGTTTTATTAGCTTATTAAAAAAAAAAATAAAAAAATCTTACAAAACACTATCTTATTATAGCCAGCTAAGATTAACTCTTCTCCATATACTTTTTCTGTATATCCAGATGGCCATAATCCATAAAACTCCTCTATTAATTACCTTGATTAGATGTGCAAAACATAGTAGACAATTGAGAACTTTAAGGAAGGAGTAAATGGCTCACAGGCACAGCAACACAGTTTTTGATGTGCAGAACCCTTTGCCTTTGTATCACCAGTTCAAAGCTCTGCAGTATCAAAGGACAGAAGGGTTCCACCATCTGAGAACAATATCACAAAACAGCATGAAATTAAGAGGTGCATCTGTCCTGTATCCATAGATAGCGGCCCTCTCAAATGCAAAATCTGGCCACTGTAAACTGTAGTACCATGTTTGTATTCCCAGTGAGCAGAGCCTATGCTACCCTCTTGTTGTACTTTTGGGTTTTGATAAGTTAAAGGTCTTGATGCTGGTTTCCCTGTCCTGATTCAGGCTCTGCCATAGGCACAGGTGTGCCTTGTGCAACCAGGCATTCTGGGGGACGACCCTGCAGCCACAGGCTCCCCGCAATGGCTTTGCTGGGATTGGCACTACCACAATGGCACAGCTGTGCGGACATCATTAGGGGCTGTCATGAATTAAAAACTCCCAAACTAGAAAAAGTAAGTAAAACAACTATTGTCTAATCCCATTGTTCCCACAGCAGGAGAAAAAGAGGTTTATGACTGATGTTTTGGCAGCAGTTTTAGCCAGTATAGCCTGAACCAAAAGTAGTTAACATGCACACAAGCCTGGTGTTACAGTGCTGTTGATGGCTGTTTCCAGTCCTTGAGCTAACTGAATACACAAGATCTCCTTTCAAGCAAAAGTAGGATTACTTAAATTTTGAGAGCATGGATGCCATTCTGAATGACTCACCAGCAGAGTTTACAGGTTTCATCAATTTGTTACTTTGCAATAAAACCCAAGCAGCACCATTATTAGTGAAACCTACCTTGCTAGGGTATGAGTGAAGTAGAGCTGCTTTACTGATGATACAAGAAGAAGCCTCCAAGCTTAAATTGCAGGCTTTTTCCTAGTGCTTCACAATAAAGGGAAAAGTGGGGCATAATTAAATACAGTAAAAATTAGCTTTCTGTTGAAGGTAAACAAAATTAACCTAAAATATTATTATGATTACAGATGATCTGCATTAATTTCAGATGAGGAATCTGCAGGGTTACAAAGTGGCAGCATTAAAAATCTACAAAACTAAATGTTATTACAGAATTCAGATACTTACAGAGAAAACACAATTTTCATATGTAAATACAAATCCTGTTATCTCAACCAAGTCCTAAAGTTTGATATGGAAAGTATAACTGAAATCCTACCTTTTTCAGAAAATGCAAGAGATTTTCTTTATGAAAAGTTATTATGGTTTTCCAAAGAACTTAATGCCAGCAGCCTGCGGATACAAAATGCTTACTTGCAAGAAGAATGTGCTAGAAAGTGCTGTTTCACTCTCTTATTAAAAATTATTTCTTGTTAAATAAAATAATGTGCTGGATAGCCACAGATTCCTTCTAAATGCTCCTCTCAGCAGCAACACTAGGGACTCATCTGCTTGACCTGATAAATTCAGGTATGGTAAGAGACAAGCTTCTTCCTCTCCTGTTTGGTATGACTCTACCCTTGGCTGTAAAATGAGAGCATAATATTACATAGAAGTCTAATAAATACAGGCATATTTACAGTAGTCCCCTAATCTGATTCCATGTGTCCCAACAGTTATCCAGTTTCTTAAAGTGTCAGTATTAAAGTGACGGGATGGCTTTGACTCTCTTAGAGCTGTCTTGTCTTCCAGATATAATCAATAGTAGAGTCTTGGTATTTTCCACTCTGAAAAAAATCTTCCCTTTGCAGCCTGATTTGACATGGCATAAGCAAGAGACAAAAGCCTTCAGATGGGGCAGTAAGAGCAGCAGAGCTGCTCATAGAGTGTATGATTCCTACTGGGAAAAAGCAAACTAACAGAGAGGGGTTTGATTTTTGCCAAAGAGCCACCTCCATATTAAAGGATGTCATAAGTCCCCACAGCAATGCTGGAGTATTAATGACATTTAAAAGGTGCAAACGTAGAACTTATTAATCACATGAAAATGTGAAGTCACTAATGAGTCAATTTTTTAATTGTTGCCAATAAGCAAGCAAGAAGCTCCTCTATAAGGCCTGGTCTGCAGCAAAGAAAGTTAATGACCCCTCACAAGATAGATACAGCTTACACAGCAAGACTGCTTGTGCTGACACAGCTTATTACTACTGCCATAAATGAAATAAACTGTATTGACTTGTTTGTCAAAATGAGTTGCATTTGCACCAGGCATTTACTCTGCTGGCATAAAAATGCTGACTTTTTTTTTTTTTTTTTTAACCCCACAAAGCTCATGGACATCACTAGACTTGAACTCTTTGCATGGATCTGTCCCAATGCCTTTCTCACTCCTTTCCCTATTGCCTGCATTTCAAAACTGACTCTGTTTTTTGTGAGTTTAGTGGGTAGCCATATGTCTGCCTAAGTCTTTGAGAATTTGTTTCTTACTGCCCTTAAAATGCTTTCTTAGGAAGCATTTTTTAGGGGCAGAGGAGAGGGAAGTGAGTTCTTTTTCATTCTTTTTTAATGAAACCCCAGAAACTAGTTTTGGCATGCAATTGTCAGGAAAAGGATCTGGGTGAAAATTTTGGTATACCGTTTGGCACATGCCACATTCCCAAAAGACATATATGAATTTCTGGACAGTTTGCTGTAGACTCAGGAGAATATTTCAAAATTATAAAGAGAGGATTCTTCTGAAAGTCCAAGTCCCCTGCACACCATTCCCTGTGATATAAACAACAACTATCCTGTTATTTAAGGGAGGAGAACATTCTGGTTTTAGGGAATACTTTTGTACCTCCTTGTAGATCAGGAAAGCATAAGACAGAGCAAATATGTTTATCAAAACAGAAACTTAGCATAATTACAGATCAGCCTCAGCACTTTATTGACTCCCTTGCATATACTGACTGCAAGCATGTTTCTAAACACTAGCTTTGAAAATGCAGTATCAGGTGTCACCAACCTTCCCAAGGTCTTTACAGGAGTAGCGTTAACTGCCTGGTGAGGCAAGATGTAATTATTCATGTACAAGGTCCATTATTCAAGTTAAGGTCCATAACAAACAATTTGTCATATTAGAATAAATCAACTAGAAAGAGGTTTTGTTTTTGTTTGTTTGGTTTTTTTTCCCAAACTTGCAAATTCTGCAAAACTGTAAAGAAAAAACTAAAATTAAAAAAAAAAAAAAAAGAAAAAGAAAAAAGAAAATAATTTCTAAGTTCTCTGGCTTTTCTCCTCTTTATTCATGAATCTGTAAGTCCCAAGCTTTTCTTGGCAGAACATCACCACCTAGTGATTCTGAGTGCTTACAGGAGCTTCCAGAAACTAGATTAGAACTTGAAAACAGAAGGCTGGTGGAAAGAAAAGTAGAAAATTTAAGAGAGGAACAGACCTTTTTGTTATTTACATTGAAAACACTTTCTAAGGAAGCTGAAAAAGGACTTTCTAATGAAATACAAGAAGATTTTTACAGACTGATTAATTGATTAAGAATTAAGTAACAATATCATTTAGGTAAGAAAAGCCAGGCTTTCAGTCAACACTATCTCAGATCAGTTTATTTCAGCAATACCAGATATAGTTAGAATTAAATTAACGTGTAAAATACTATGAAAGAAGAAGTTCAGACACTGTAAGTAAACTTTCCCAGCAGTGAGACTTATCCTCTGGAAATACAATATCTTCATTCCATGTCATATTTTAAAGCTAGGCTGGTACACATGGGAATTCAACCCCATATTTACCACCACTGCAAATAGTTCAATGGATATTTTCTTTCTCAGATATTTTTTTGGCTCTAAGATACCTAAGAATAAAGACATAGATCTTATTTGTAGATAAGTTGCTCCCAAATAAATCACTTATTATTGCAACCATTATAAAGTGTTTCTTTCTGAGACTATATTACCACTCCAGTTATAATCTGTTCACTTTCAGAGTAATTTTACAAAACAGAAATAAAAAATAAAGACTAATTCAATACATAGTTTCTAAATATTTAAAAATAAATTCTTTTTTAAAAGGGTTATGGAAGATGTTTTCAGAGACCTGTAAAATTAAAGGTCATTGCTGTCTTGTGCTTAATGTAAGCAGAAGTTAACTCACATCTAAAAGCCAACCAAATCAGGTTGTTCCCAATATCATTTCCCCAAAGTGGACATACCTGGACTTTTCAGCTTGCTTGGACACAGAACACAATTATAATTAACACTGAGTAGACTCACAAGTCTCTGCCAAAAGTAAGGGCATAACCAGGCAATTAAATTACCTTGCAGTCAGTTTAATCAGGGAAAAATGACCTCAACAGCATAGGCTCTTTTAGGGAAGTTCACTTCAGCATATTGTTAAAGTGCTTTGCCTCTTAAGATGCTTGCTAAAGCTTATTCTCACCAGTTTTTTCATCACTTAGAAGTACCTTGGAAGGCTTACATTTATGCCTTTCCTGCCAATGAAGTTTAGTTCCTGGCCCATTCTGGAGCTTTTTGAATAATTTTTCCTACAACTGCCAGGGGAAATCCTTTCAGAGGGAATTTTGCATACATCACTGTGATTAAAAATAACAAAAGTTGAAGATAACAAAAAACAAAGCAGGAAGAGAAAAAAAGGTGCCATTTGTATGCTCTATGAAGAAAGTTGCTTTGCAAAACCCAAGTACAGGCCTTTGTTTTGCTATAAATATCAATAAGATGAAATTTAGATTATGATAAAAGATAACGATACCATTATCTTTAATTTTTTAAAGATTACTTTCATTCAAATTAATTTCTTTTTCCCAACAGATTACAAGATGTCCTGGGTTACACAAAAATTCTGGTATTCGTCTTTCTTTTATTTTTTCTCCAAATATGCCTTTTTGGGTTTTTTGGTGGTTTGCCTTCTTTAGAGAGACTGAACTGCTAGTGATTAATGACTCAAACATTCCACCACCTGCACTGACTGCTCAGGTGCTGTGAGAGACTGGACTGTTGGTGCTCATGGCTCAATCCACAGTGTGCTTTGCTAACCATGTGCAGAGTGGCCACCCAGGCCAGGTGCTGAAGGCATGCACATCCAGCACCTCAGGCTGGGTGTTAAACAAAATAAGGAGAGAGGCAAATCTTGCGAGGCAGGGTATTGTTTTTTGTCCTTATGCAAAATATTCAGCTGTGATAACTCCCTTCCTGGAAAGCATCGGACAGCTCACACATAGTCTGAAGATATTTGTCTCTCCTGATAGGCCATAATGAATGCACCTATGCTGACATAACAGACAGCTGTAACATCTTGGAAGGTGTTAAAAACTGCTGAAATGTCCTGTGAGCCATCGAGTGTAGAACTCCCCACGCCAGGGAAGGTACTGGGGACTTCCCACTGAGCATAAGCCAAAGAAAAGACTACTCGTGGAATTCACTCTACATTGCGTTTTCTTTCATCACCACACAGGACTTTCCTTAGCACAAGTCAGGGCTTCCACCACCACCTCAATGGATCCAGACTGTAACCAGCACTTCAACAGGACCACATCCATCACTTTGACCAATGAACATCAAAATTGAGTCTCATTGCTGGATCCAGTGGGTGTCTCACAGGTCCTTCCAGTCTCCTGGGGGATCCACACCTCTGCTCTGACTGCCTTGCCAGCACTGCAGCCTCACTCCAGCACCACGCAAGTGTCTGCCAGCATCAAATCCTGGTTATCCGCTGTTTTCTGCCAGCCCTGACTCTCTAACTGTTCCTGACAGATTTTCCAAGCTGGGGCACGTGGTAAGGGTGCCCATCTAGTCTCTATCCTGTGGCCGTGTGTGTTTTTCCTGGGCAGGGAAGGCCAGCTGACGTCTCAGTTTGGTCACATGGGCGGAGTTTGGGGAGTTTCTCCTCACTGGTTGGTTTAACTCAGTTTTATCAGTATTGTTATTAGCATTTCTTCTTCCCAAGGAGTTATTTATCACTTATATCTGGACGTATTTCGTATTTATCTCTGTATTGGAGAAACCAGGGGTATTGAATCTGAGTGAGAAGACTTCTGTCTGAGGTCTCTATCCCTCCAAATTGTCTCAAACCGAGACACAAGAGTATGATTTTTTAACTGGGAATTTGACTTAGACCAGTAACTGAATTTTGTATATTTGAGTCATCAGTAATAACAATTAAGTCACTGGCAAGCAATATTAGCTACACTCAACAAAAATAACATGCACACAAGCTGTGTTGTATTTTCTAAAAAAGGAGATAGGACTGCTTATCATGTGTCATTGCTAGAGTCAATCAAAAATATTCCTGAGGATATTGAATAGCTCTTGGTTCTAAGCCTACAAACACTGTTATACTAAAATTTATTTTCCCTAAAATGCAGTAGGGAGGAATTTCAAAAGAGATACTTCAGGAACAGGCTGCAAACTAGTGTAACACTAAGACAAGGTATTACAGTCTTCTCCTGGAATTCACTGTATTTTTCAATGGTTAAGCAAAATACAGGTCTTATTCACTAAAATTGCATTGACCGGTGATTTTCTAAATCATTTAGTACAGTGAATTATTTCTTTTGACTTCTCCTGCCTTGAGCACTGGTTTTAAAGTCAAATTTTCAGAGTTAATGGTTATAAATTAATCTAAAAGTAACCTGAACTGCCTTTTTCAGAACAAATCCTATTCACCAGCCTTATCAGCTAGAAATTAGCCTCCAATGTCTATTATTTTTGTTTACCTTCATAATATTTACAGTTTATCTACTTTACCCTAAAGGGGAAAAAAAAAAAAAAAGTCTCCCAGACAAAAAAAACCACAAACGACAAACACCAAAATCATCCAAACAAACCAAAAAAACAAACCCACAAAAACTAACCCCCAAAAAATGAAATGTAGAAAATTTCTTAAGCTATTTATTAGAATAGAAATGGGTTCATGCTACCAAGCTTCATAGGATACTTACCTGTCTGCCAAACAGGGACACTGTAGCAAATTCAAACATTGCTCCTCTCCCTGACTAAGACTCGCTAGTGCCTTCTTCCAAACCCAAGCATTTGAAAACCCAATTAACACATTATCTTGGAACATACAGTACGTTGTACCTAGTGTGACATATATCTGGATATTTTGTGCATTCAAAAGAAATCCAATTTTTCAGTATCCCGGGTCTCTAAATGTATCACAAACCTCCTTGCATTCCTAGAGGTCTTATCACCCTGCACGTCTAGTAGCAGCTGGGATTATACCTGTAGAGCCTTAAAACCATTATTTGAACTGGGTGTACTGGGTCTTGTATACTGGCAGATAAACTTGGAACATGAGCACAGGAAAACATGAAAAACTAGACACTAGTCTTGCATTAAACAAGTCATATTAGAAAGCAGGAAAAGAGAAAGAATCAATACAAAATACAATGCTTTCTCCAGTGTGTTGGGTGCAGCACGAATCAAGCATGAGAACAAGAAAGAATAAAAACAGAAGGCCTGGGAATCTTCTAACTAATCGTGTGTAGTTTTATCTAAAGCTTTGATTTACTGACCAAGGATGGAGCCAGCCTCTCTTGCGCAGCATCCTGAGAGAATGGAGGGTGTGGGTGAGATTGGCACGTTGGAACATCAGGGCCGGTGTACATGCGGCTGAGTGTGTATGTGGCTGCTTTCTGCTCTGACAGCTTAGCTCCCCCTGGGTGTGAGCTATCCGATATGACCCTGGACAATTAGCACTAAAGTGATTCTTGTCACTCACAGCAGGAGTCCGTGCCTCATTCCACCACACAGGGTCTCCTTAAGTTTCTTTACTGTTCTCTGGGATCAACTTCCAAATAAAGTCACCATTTTCAAGTAATAGAGTAAAGCTTTAGTTCTGAAAAATTTCTAACCCAAAATTTATGTTGGCTAAATGCGAACTGACTTTGCCATACTTCCTGTTGCTCCAAAACTACCAAGTTTACTCTTAGACATAAGCATTTTTCTTATCTACAGTCAAAATAAATTCTTAAAATTAATGTAGCTACTTTTTTCTCAATTACAATACTGTAGTTGTATTAATAATTAGAAAGTTCAGCAGAAACCCCTGTATGAGAATCCTTAACTATCTGTAAACCATAAATTAGGAGGATAGTGAAGTAATAGAGGCAAGAAATTAATGATCTGCCACCAGAGACACCCTGTAGGTCGTTTTTCGCCCCTGGAAGCCTGGTCAGAGCCGTCTGAGCAATTACTGCATCTGCAGAAAGGCAGACCTGCCTCTCATCATGTGTGGCTGTTCCTTGCTGCATACCACAGGCTGAAGAGGCAGGGGGGAAATGGGCTCTTTTTCTTGTGTCATCATTTGCCTTCAGCTGGAAAAAATCTGCAAATTGACTCCAACTTACAAACCAGAGTCTTTAGGGAAAATTACTGGAGTCTGGAGGAAACACAGCTACTGTCTCAAACAGCATGACAAGCCTTTGTTATAAGGTAGGTTTATGCACATCATCTGTTCAAGGTCAGATTTAATGGTCTGTGTTGTACAGGAGGTCGAGCTGCTTGATTTAATGGCTAATTCTGTCTTTAAAAGTTGCATGAAGTATGGGAACATCTTCAGCAGAAAAAACTGACAGTGTCCCACAGGAAGCAGCAGAGAAAAATCAGCCCTGTGAAGAATCAGGTCTTATTTGAGCCTCATCTGAAACCCAGAAAAAAAGAGGAGGGTCAGGAAGAGGCAGTAATGAAGAACTTCATCTTCTTTGCCTACCTCCATATTTTTTCACTAAGCTTAAAAATTTTGCCTACTCACCTTACTCAAAATTTTCAAAATCAGAAATTATTTAATTGCTTTTGAAGTCTTTGGATTTTGTTAAGAACATACAGTTCACATCACAGGCAGAATAAGCAAAACAGAAGCTTCTGGCAATGCACACATTAGCAAATACAACAGCCATGTACAAGGCTTATAACCTGTCCCAGTTTCAGCTGGGACAGAGTTAATTTCCATTTTAGTAGCTTGTATGGTGCTTTGTTTTGGATTTAGTATGAGAAAAAGATTGATAACACACTGGTGTTTCGGTTGTTGCTGAGCAATTTTTGCCCTGAGTGAGGGACTGTTCAGTGTCTCATGCTCTGCCAGTGAGCAGGTGGACAAAAAGCTGGGAGAAACACGGCCAGGACAGCTGACCTGGACTGGCTGAAGGGATATGCCACTGCACAGAACATCCAGTATATGAACTGAGGGCAGCTGGCCAGGCTGGGAAGGTCATAGCTTGAGGATGGGCAAGGCATCGGTCTGCGTGTGGAGAGAAATTGTGCATCACTTGTTTTTCTTGAGTTTTATATGTCTTTCTCTTTTTGCTGTTTTCCTTTTCATCACTATTATTATATTTTAATTTACTTCAATTCTTCAACTATTTTTATCTCAGCTGACAGATTTTACCTTTGTCTGATTCTCCTCCCCATCTCAACAGTGCAAGCAGTGAGCAAGCAGCTGTGTGGTACTTATTTGCCAGATGGGTTAAATTATGACATAACCAAACAATCAAAATATGTGGAAAACACAAAATAACCCTGGAAATAAACAATCAGGACCTAATTATACTGACTAACTGCTAGATGTCACTCCCCAGATGTATCTGGCATATGCACCCTTTTCTATACCTGCCACAATCCTGAGGAATTTTAAGATATTCTCTGAGCTTTCACCACTCTTCTCTAGGAAGGTTTATTCATTTTTCCTGCCATAATAGGCTTCTTCTCACATTACACTTCAATTAGGCCTGGGATCACCACCAAAGGCTAAACAGCTGATTTTTCCCTCTGATTTTGGCACCTCCAGAAGCAGTGCATCAGCAAGATTCACCCTGTCTGTATTTGGTCTAAATACTTGCAATCCAGTCAAACAGGATTCCCCTGCAGAGCATGAGAGGCCCAGCTGCAGCAGGATTCGTGGACTACAGGTATGTAAAGACAAAGGCATCTGTTGTAATGAACACAGCAAGCAGGAAGCACTATGAGACTTTGCACCTCTCCAGCCTGGAACTGGAGCTTTGCTCTGTACTGCATTTGCCTTCACCTGGCCATAAAGCAAGGGGGTCCTTATGGTGATGCTCCAAATTTATTTTGTTCTACCTCTGCTACTCAGTACCTTCTCTCCATCAGTAAATGCAAACCAAAGCCAAACTTTTATGGCTCCCTTAAACAGTAAACATGTACATCTTAGTTGCCCCATAGACCACTGGGAGTGCTCCTGGAGACTGCAGAACAATTTTCTACAGAGCTATCTCAGGCAAGATCAATACAAAAGCTTTTATCTATTATTTCATTACACAATGCTTCATACACCTTTCACTTTGACAGCACAAAGACAACAACAACAACAATAGCTGAAGGATAGAGAAAGACACCAAGTCCACAAAACACAGAGTTTATGCCAAGCAGAGAGTACATTGTGAAATGGGAACACTCAGAAGCTAAACACTTGGTACAAATTTTCTCTCTTGCTTCAATGTCAGTCAGTTTTAGGTCTAGGGAGAAAAAGTCACATTCCAGCTTCTACTCTTTCAAAGACACAAATTTATTTCTTAGGCTCATTATAATCAAAATTTCTCCAATGAACAGGAATGACTACTGTGAAAATTTTCCTAGTTTAAAGTTTGTAAAGCACATGTTTGTAAGGATACCAATTCCTTCCTTCAATTTCAATAATACAGCTGATACAGCAAAGCCATAGCAAAAAGAGTTACCATCCTCAGCCACTGCTTCAGAGGGAAGATCCTTCTCACCATATTACTGCTGTCAGATATACATAAAAATCACAAGTTATCCAAGATAAGGAGGAGATGGAGACAAATCATGGTAACATTCATACAAATAACAGTAACAGCACAGCCATTTTTTTCCAAATAAATACCAAAAAACTGTCTGCATATAATAAGCTGCTGTTTCTCTTCCTTCCCAAATCAGGGAATGAAAAGGCTTCTGAAATGGTCGTTAGAAATAGCTGCAATGCCTTCCCTCTATCCCAATACTTAGCATGCTTTTCTTAATTACTGTTTTGTAGATGTCACTTTATGTTTTTCCCTAATGACAAGAATTGTTATTCAACTTTAACTTTAAAAAACAGAATAGGAAATCTTTGCAGAGTCAAAATGCTTCTGCCTTCAGAGATGAGAGAGTGAGAGTTGGTGTCATTTTGAGTATTCACCAAAAGCCAAAAGTGCTTATCTTAAGTTCCTGCTATGGTGGCTTATCTTACAGAAAGTTCCTTCTGTGGCCTCAACAGCATTTGAGACAGGTAACTGTGCTCTTTAAGTTCCTACAGAAAATATCAAAAACTTTACTGAAATGAAAAAACCTCACATCTACTGGCTTGCGTTCGTCAATTAGCTATGTGACCTTGTTATAAAACGAAAATTAAAGTAGGACCTTTGCCTTGTGAACCTTGGCTATGTCCAATGACTAGCACTGCGTCTTAAGTGTTTTTCAGTACCTCCCAGAATAACGTTCTCCATAATTTTACAAGGCACTGAAATGAGACTGACAGGCCTGTAATTACTGGTATTTTTCTTCATACTCTTCTTTAAAATTGGGACAATATTTGACAGCTTCCAGTTGACTGTGACCTATTCAGACTCCCAAGATCATTGAAAAATGTTGAAAGAGGACCCACAACAGCATCATCCAGCTCTTTGAGTACCTGGGATGAAACCCATCGGGCACCATAAAATTATGCATATCCAGCCAGAGAAGCAAGTCTCAAGTTCAGAGCTGGCTGTGAGTTCATCTTCCCCCCAGTCAAGGTCTTCCAACAGTAGGTTCTGGGGGTCCCAGAGCCCATCACTAGGGTTGAAGACAGAGGTGAAAAAGGCAATAAACATTTTTGCTTTTTCTACCTCCCTATTTGTGAGGTGACTGACTTTGTCCAACAATGAATCAATGTTAACTCTGATCCTCCTTTTGCTGTTACCATCCTTTTATAAGCCTCTTTTTTTCATCCTTCTCAGGGTTGGCCAGTTTGAATCCTTAATGAGCTTTGATTGCAAGAATTTTCTTCCTACAGCACCCCTATAGTACTCTCATGTTACCCAGCCTTGTTTCCAATGCCCATACACTTTCCTTTTCCACCTAAATTCTAGTAGAAAATATCTGCTTAGCTCAGCTGGCTTGCCTCGCTTTCCTGACTTCAGACACACTGGAATTGCAGGCTCCTGCACTCTTAAGAGATGACTCTTAAGCTTACAACTCAAAGAGAGTAAACCAGAATTGCTCTAGGACAATAGAAATAGCAAGACGAGTTCAGAGTGTTACAGAGAAGCCTACCACCGTCTGCTCTTCAGCTAGGCAAGGACTTATATTTTCCAGGTGCTGAGGGATGAAGAACTAAAAAACAGAAGAAGCTGAAGGACAAGGTGTAAAAAAAGGGCAACAGAGCCGGTGAAGGGTCTGGAGCACCAGGACTGGGAGCTGGATCCTGAGCCTTGTCCTGAGGTGACCTTTTTACTTAGAAAAACCATCCCCATGTTCATAATTTCTTAGAGGTAATTAGTGTTCCACAGCAGTGATGTTTACACAAGAGAATTTTTATTTAAAACCTGTCATAACTAACATATCATTATTGCCTGTCTCATACTGTTTGTTTTCCATGGAGGAGGAAAAAAATTAACAAGTACTTAATAACAACTCTGAAGACATATCTTTCAGTATCTACCTGCACCCTAGCCCCTCTCTTTGTCCTCCTCTTCGGAGAAGTAAGAACTCATGGATGAGTATGTCAGATAAAATATAGCAGGTTAATAATACAAATTCCTTACCAGAATTTACTGCTTTTCCTGACGAGATGCCACTTAATTTGCAACTGCTAGTAAAATTAGGTTTCATTTTAGAACACTCTTCAGGGGACAACAGCTCATGTGCTAGTCAACCACACCACCTAGCTTCACTCTGAAGGACCTTCAGAGCCCTGTTTGTTCTGACACCACTGCTTATATTCCTTCAAGGTGAATGCTTCTTCCTGTACCACCCCTGCTCATCTGGTGACTCACCACTGATAATAAAACCAATTCAATAGCTCTGACAAGTTCAGAGTTCAGGAAAACTCTCACCTGGGAAAAACAAAGAAAATTAACATTGATGTTCACATGAGTGTAAGAGGGCTAGTTTGTACTTCCATTGTTCTACCTTATGCTGACTGGTGTGGTCTTTCTACCCACAGATACTTCCTATAACTCCTGTGCCCACATTTACCAAAGCTGAACAACACTTGTTCTTGGTTTGATTCATTACTGAGTGGAGTAACATCAAGTAAAAAAACCTTAGGAGATAAAAGCTCTGCCACTTACTGATGATGTGCCTGGGAAGTTAAAATCTCCCTTTTTCAGCAATATTTCATTTTTAGGAGCATTAAAACAGGGTGCCTGTGATCTCTGACTTCAACCAAAATTGCTCTGACTTATAAACAAGAACTGCCACATTCCCACTAAGTTTCAAGTCCAACAAAAGCATGTTTTCTGCAGTTTGTAGACTTGAGTCCTGGGAAACTGTGACAGTCTGTCTACCTCACCTGTGGAAAACCAGCATGGTGTGGGTTTTTTAATCACTTTCTGAACTCATGTAGCTTCAATACTCTAAAGAGGAACAAAAGAAGAACTAAGCAGCTAAACCTTACCTTAACCTCAGAGTAAGGAGCAATATGAATATGGCTACTGCAGTCCTCTAATATCCAAGCCAGGCCATGGTCCCTTACAACATATTTGCTCAGTGCCTCTGAAGACAGAAGACCAGCAAAATTCACACATGAAATTTACACCATATACACATTACCAGTTTTATTCAACCAGGTAAACAAGAAAAATTCAACGAGGTAATCAGGAAAATAAGTTGGAGCATCAGTCCATGGCCCTTTCGGAAGTTTCACAGCCCGTTTGTAAGGTGTTCTATGGCCCTTTTTTCTTTCTCTAGACTTGTACCTCTGCTCCAGTCCCTAGGCCTACCTAGAATAAAAGGTAGACCCCACTTTCATATAAAAGCTATTAATAGAGCACAGTAATTGTCTTACAGCAATTACACCTTATTTTCGACATTGTTTTTGGGCATGTTGAAACTTAGCAGTGGTTAGGTTCTGAAAGCAGCAGACACTGAAATGCTGAACTTGCAGAGTTGCAAGGCAGATTTCTTCATTAACTAAATGGATTTAAACTAATACAAGCAGCATGAGTGAGAAAAGAGATCTTTAATCTGAAAAGATCCATCAAAACAATCAAAGAAAGGAAGTTTTGTGCTCTTAGCTGGACACTCTATAAGCTAAAAGTCACAGCAAGCTTTTTGGCCCACAGAGAGTCAGTACCCAATTCTGCACAGCTTGCTTTTAAACAGATTATCAAGACGTTTTACAAGAGCAGAAGATACTAAATCTATTTTACATGTGTCACACAATTTCACTCTCAGTTTCTGCCCAGAGTCTAGAACGTCCTCATACAGGAGCAATTTTGGGAATTTGTGTTTTGCTCCGAGTTCTTACTCTTATTTTATTGCTACTAGGTTTCACCAGACATTCCCTATGGATAGAACAAAGTGGTATGTTATTTAAGAGACCCAGGCTACAACCTTTACTCACATATCAACAGTATCAAATGCAATATGGCCACTCACACAGGCAAACTTGTAAGGTCAGGCTGTGAATCTCAGAGCTGGGCACTATACAGCACAAGCAAAAAAATATTTTCACATCCCCATGGTATGAAATTAGTTTTAAAACTCCTGGGCTTGACAAAAATAAAATACAGCCTCCTTTCTGAATTGCCTGATTCAATTATGGTCATGTTTTTTAGTATCTTCAGGACTCTAAATTTTTATTCTCTAATGTGATAAAAGGTATTCCCTCAGTCTGCTTTCATGAGACACGATTTGTCTTTAAACTCAAGTTTTACACTTTTGATCTAGGCAACACCCTTTCTGTCATCATCTGTCATCTGTCAAAAGAATAAATTTTATATTACTTGAAAGTAGCTGAATGCTTGCTTGACAGAAGTAGCCAGAATTGTTACACCACAAGTTGAACTTTATCTGAACTATATAACCATGCTGAGTATGTGTAAGTTAAATATGGATCATAGTGACACCTAAAGCTAACAATCTGAACATTAATAATAGACAAGCCTATTCCTCAAATATTACTTAAAGATTAATAGCTGGACGGGACAGTCCACAGATCATGGTCTATGAACTGCAACAACCATATTGTAGCATAGACTATAGAACTGATCCCACCAAAACGAGCCTAAGAGGATGTGAAGGGGACCCCACAGCAACCACTTGGTAACAAAACAGTGAAGCAATAAAGAGCAAGATCTCAGGCCCTAATAATGCTGTTGGTCCAAGACTGTTGCTTAAGGGATGGGGAGTTTAGATTGTAAGTGTGTAACTGCCCAGGGATTTCCTTTTACTGGGTCTCTGAGGCACTTAGGTCAAGCTACTAGGTATCATAATCGATCTGTGCCAATATCTAACTGATGGAGAGCCTAGTGACAAACATTTTTTTAACAGCTAAGGTTATTCAGACAGTGACTGAATACATCTAGAAAGCGGTTGCTCTGGGACAATCATTTCAGCTCCGTATGACAGAAGAAAGGAAAAGGGGGGTGGGTGGAGGAGAAAGTAACTGCAGGAACCACTCTAATTCACTTTAAACACAAAGCACCTCGGGGTAATTATGGACTGATCCAACTGGCCCAGAGAAATTGGTTTGCCAGCTATGAGTTGTGATTTTATTTTGACAACAGGCAATATCAAGCATTTCAAATGGAAGCTGCAAAAAATTTCACAGCAGAAATTAAACCCACAGGGACTAGAGGAAATTACTTTATAGCTGTTAGGATGATGGAGCAAAAAGTATACCATTCAATAGTGGTAAAAAAAATGAAACAAAAACCAAAGATTAAAAGAAGTGGTTGCAACAAGAAAGCAAATAGAGATGTGAAATTTTATAAATGTCAAATACTTAACAAAAAAACCCCACAAACAAACAAAAAAACCCCACAACACCCACCCCCCAAAAAAAACCCAACAAACCCAAACAAATAAACAAAACGTAACAAATTTCTTTGATTCCTAGAGAAAGAAACCAAATTCTATCTGTGGCAAAAGGCAAAACAGCTTACCACCTTTACCTATTTTCAGAAAATGTTCCTGAGGAGGCAGCACACCTCAGCATTTTCTCACAAGCCACTGGCAAAGCTCTTATGTACCATGTTGAGAAACAAGAGTTGATCTGAATCAGTGCTGTTAAATTTTTATGCATAGAACAACTTTGCTAACATGTGGCTGACCTCCCTAACTATTTATGTTCCCTTTCTCCTCACTCTTGTCATGGGGGCTGAGGGGGACCCTGCATACAAAATGGGCAAGATGAATTGGTTTGGAGATCTCTTTGCTCAAGAAACCTGTCATAGCTAAAGAAACAGAAGTTTGAGAGAATGTGTAAGAACAACCACGTTTTGTCTTTCCCTCTGAGCTGTGTTCTTGCCAAGACAGACAAAACAGGCAACCCTTATCTGAAAAGGTGTTTTGTAAGTGGCGGAGAATCATTTCTTTCCCACATATGAAGGGAAGGGAAGGGAAGGGAAGGGAAGGGAAGGGAAGGGAAGGGAAGG
>JAWWEE010000085.1:16642010-16667279 GCA_035221455.1 Xenops minutus | reverse complement strand
GTCTGAAGCGGTGGTGCCTGGAAAAGAGCTCTCGGTATTCCTGAGGCCGTGAGTTCAACCTAGCACTGGTCTTTTCTCTCTGTTACTTGTCAACACGTGTTGTACTCTTTCATACTTTTTATACTTTATATACTCTTTTATACTTCTTTATATTCTGTACCCCAAAACCCTATAAGTAAAAGAACTCTTCTCTACTTTACCCATATAAAGTTGTATTGGAAAGTTTGTTTTCCCCCGTCTCCTTAAGCCAACATCCTCTATTGCAGCCTAGGTGGACTCCTGGATGTGGTTTGGATTGTTTCATAGGTAGTAAAGTCGGGTTTGCACAGCTTCGAAAGCTACTCAGTATCTCTAAGTTAACGAGACAAGAAATATAACAGAGTACCCTCCTTTGTATTTCCAGCTGTCTGGCTTTCTCATGAAAGTAGAATGCGACATCCATGACCAGGGCAAAGTCCCAGAAGAATCAACTGAGGCACCAACCACAGGGTCAGGGCTGGCTATGAGGCAGTGTGATGTACCACACACCACTTCTAACACCAGAGCGTAGGGGCTTAAGGCAGCCATGCCGAGTTACAGGCTACAGTAACAAACACCAGACGAACAGCTTCAGGGACAAACAGTTCATCTCTAAGTAACAGCATAGGCAAAAATGCAGATCAGTAGTACAAGCATCTGGGTTGCAACAAGAGAAAATCCAATAATCTTCCAAGACTGGGCTAGACCTAACTTCTATGCATGCAAAAAAACATATGTGACTACGGCTGTCAGACAAGGCAGCATGATCTCTTCTCCAGACAAGTGATCTGGACCAGGAAATGCCCTTAGGGAATGCCAAATCTTTGGCTGGACTGTCTTCTTATCATCAAGCTGCAGAAGCACTCTTTGGGATGGTTAACCAAACATTACACCCTGTCCCTGCTCTCCTTCTGTGCCAGCTCTATTCTTGGAGTGCCTGGGGACCCGTAATCCTGTACGAGGCAATACAGCCCACATTCCTTTATGGGCACAGGTCTGGAAGTACGGTGTAAGGCAACACCAGCCTCACAACTGCCTTGTGTGCACTATCTCCAGAAACACCATATTAGGCATTACCAGCCTTACAAGGACCCAGTTAGTCTTGGCCTCCTAAAACTTACAGTTAACATATATGAAAAGTCACGACACAGAATGGAAGAATGAATACATAGGGCAATCTGAACTGTAAAAACATCCTGAGAAGACATAAGAAACTAAATAGAGGCTCAGATGCAGGAAAAGCTCTCAGTTTAACCTAAGAATAACCATAAACATGGTGCTGACAGTAAGCAGACTGAATTTACACCAGCCTTATAGTACAGTACGTTAATATCTAAGGAGAAGCCAAATAAACCAAAACAATAATAGTACAGAAGGAAAGAACTTGAAACATCAGGTTTAGAAAGAAAGCATGAAAACTACATTGAAAGATGATGGAAGTCGTAGTGGTAATTATTTTTTATTTTTTATAAAAG
Organism: Xenops minutus; assembly: GCA_035221455.1. Taxonomy (NCBI): domain Eukaryota; kingdom Metazoa; phylum Chordata; class Aves; order Passeriformes; family Furnariidae; genus Xenops; species Xenops minutus. The sequence goes on along the minus strand of JAWWEE010000085.1, from coordinate 16,665,786 downwards.
AAGTAAAAATCTAACAATGCCCAAGTTACAGAACTATTAGAGTACCCTTTGGCCACAGGCCCCTGAAAGACTGTTCCAGCTTGTCAAAGTGTGAGTACTTTTTATGGGCAAAAAATAATTAAAACTGGAAAACACCACTGGACCAACCCACACTCAGAAGTCTCATGTTCCCTTCCCTTGCCAATATAAATTAAAAATTAATATTCTCCAGCTGTTTAATTGTATGAATACATCCTGCTTTCTTACACTGTGCATGTAGAAGTTCAACAAACACTTACAAAATCCTCTTTTTCATTTTTTTTACATAAACTGCAAGATCGATTAACTAATATTACACTGGTTTCTTTCACACATTTTACTGGATTTTACTGGAGAACTCTTTAAATGTAAACTGCATATTTAAACTGACTGCTGTGCTATTTTAAACCACAAATAACTTACACGTAGTGCATTGTTTCAAACTTAGTTTTGAACTTCATTATGTTTTTAAATATCAGCTGCACACTACTGTAGAAAAAAATAATTCAGTCAAAAACAGGTTGGTGAATATCGTTTTTGACAGTTGTTAAGACAAGGAAACACTGAAACCAACATAATTCCCTCTTATTCTTCCACTGCTAGCTGCACATTACGACCAGCAGCTTCAGCAGTTTGTCAAGCCATCTTCTTCCTCGTTTTCATTTTGTAGACATGTTGCTGGTTCTAGTAGTTAGAGCTGATGTTCCAACAACCACAGCTAAAAAAAATCAAAAGGAAGAGAATATTTAGTCCTAAGTGTAACTGCTCTTCCACAAGCTACAAAGGAAAGCCAGTAGTGTAATGATATGCTGTATGTAGACAGCTTTTCCTCTATCATAAAACGAAAAAGCAATGCATGAAATAACTACCTCTATCACATTATCTGACATGCTTAATCAGTTGAGTTTTTTCCTGCCAAAGGAATATGGTCCCAAAGCTGCAGCAACTGCTCTCCAACTTGTGGTTCCAGCTCCTAGAAATGAAATCAGGAAATTAGAAAAGTTACGAGCACTGCTACTACTGACACAGAGAAACTATTACTTAAAAAATTCTTAGAAGAGATTGCTGGTGAATGCTTTCAAACTTTCTGAAAAAGGTTATTACTTTTGCTATTGAGTCATACATTAGAACTTCTCACGCAGGAAAGGCCCAGAAGATTAAAAACTTCCATAAGCAACTTTGGCCTACAGGCTGGTGTTTTTGGTTTTTTTTCCTTCACTGCAAGGTGTCAGCTCTCACAAAGAGAATTGTCAGTGAACACACCACCATCATATACAAGAAGCACTACATAATTTGTACCTTCCATAGGTCACTTTCTTATTAACCAAAGATCATTATACTTCATATCTTTGAAGTTTAATTCCATTAAGTATAGTGGTAATACAGTGGCTCTTGGTAGAATCATATACACTAATATAAACTACTTGTTTTTAAGATTGTTGAGATTCTTTAGGTCTTAAGAGCCACTTACAAGAGAAGCACTGTCAACTACAGCACATGGTACATTCCTTTCCTTGTTCTTGCAGTATGCTTCTTTCATGATTCTTACAATTGGAGAGGTTTCGGGGAAGCAGTGAGAAGACAATACAAGACGTTTAGCTCTAGAATGTTATATCCAGGAGATGTTTTGGGAGGGGACTGAGTAGAACATAAAAACTGCCAGAGAACTCTTGTGCCAATTCTTTTCTGGCTTCATGTAGTTGAATTTACATTTAACAAATTAGACAACAGTCCTAAGCCTTATTTTAACTCAAATATAAAGATTCTCTTCAGGCCTTACAGAAAACTCAAAACTCTAATTATGAACAGTTATTTGGGTGTGACAGACTATCTAGGGGAACACAACTAACCAAACAGGGAACAAACCTTCAGAAATTAAAAAACCCCTCAAACATTCATTTGTTTGGAAGTATCCAGCTTTAAACAATATTTTTAAATTATTTTTTTAAAACACAAATTAAGCAATTAACTGCTTTGATTTTATTAAATGTTTTCACTAGTTCAACAGAAAGTCTCCATTAGCAAAAGGCATAATGTGCACTGATGAACTGTGATTCAAATTAATAAATACACGAGAACAGTTGAGATGAAAGTCAAGGCTGAACAAGTTAATAAACAACACAAAATTCTACTAAGTAAAGAAGACTTTAGAAAAGAATAACATTACCTGGCCATCTCTGCTAATTTGTACTTTCTTATTGTCATTCCAAGGGTTGAGCAAATGGTGTGCAAACTGAAAGGGAATGCTTTCTTTTCGGATCCATTCCACTTTAAATACACCTCCAAAGCCAGCAGATCCCCAGTCTTGACTTTTCTCACACCCTATTGCGGAACCCATTCTAGCAAAACCCTGGAACAAAAATTTAAATACGAAAGAACAGGCATAATGACAGTATATTTATTTATGCTGGAATTAATTGAGTTGACTTCTAAAATGTTTACATTAAGAAAGTTAGAAGTATTGTTTTTTCCCCTTAAAATACCCTTTCTAGAGTTTGACCACAAAGACTGTCTCTCAACTCATCTCTCACAATTACCATTAGAGATTTTTTCAAACTTTGTAACAGAGACTGAAAAATTGTTTTAATACGATTTAAAGTGCAAGGAATCGAGATGAATGTTCTACTACAGAACAGTCCATTAGCAATTCCTTGCTGCTTGTAGATATTTCTTGCAGAAAGCCATTCCTTCCTTTCCTTTTTCCCTCTCTGCTAACAAACTTTCATATAGACATAAGAGTGCAGCTGTTCTTCAGAGAAAGAAGTCATAGCTAATTTTATATCCTTCTTCAATGAAGCAGAAAGAAGTTCCAAAAAGACAAGTATTCGGAAAGAAAATGAAAGAAACCACAAATCCAAGGCTGCCTCTAACTTATTTAAGGACACCCCTTAAATACATACACACCTCCCAAACAAAACCAAAAATAAACCCAGGCCACACACAACGTATCAACCATTTAGGTAAATTTATGCCAGCCATGACTTAAAGAGTCCAAGAGATGCAGTGTACTATGTAAGTTACCAGCACAAACTGCTGTTTTAAGACATGCAGTTCTAGACAGCTCAAGCCAGACTTAAATGAAAATTAATGAAAGTGACAGAGGAAAAATAAAGGTAGAAAGAAGAGAGACACCTGGGACAAGAGAATATTATTAGAAAAGTTAATCTCACATTCCCATGAAGGTCCAGTACACTGTCAAAACCGGAAGGGCAAGACAGTATCAACTACCCACATCCTGACTTCAGTGTGTTTTCCCCTCCAAGCTTCCTTGCCTAAGAGCACTGATACAACAGCCTATTTTCACTATCAACTGCCATGCTGAAAATTAGTTTCCAATATTACATTTGCATTATTTTTTTAGTTCATTGTAGTTGTTTGAAAGCATTTATGAAGGGTATTTAGTCTTAGCCTTTGAGGCACAACCTGAGTCAATTAAAACAGTCTGTTTCGAAGAATGAAGTACTCTCTCCTCAACAACCAGAGACACTGGCATGCTACTCATCACAAGGTCAGGAGTCATAAACAAAGCCCTCCACATACTACACAGTCATTTGCTGCACTCTCCTAAACCATTAACCACAGCCAATATTTAGTATTAGTTAAGAACTCACCTGAAAATGTCCAGACCCTTGAACAGAAAATATTAAGTAAACCATGCTGCTCTCCCAAAAGGCTCCATTCAGTTTTCGTTCATTACTTGGTGTAGTGGACCATATACCCTTCTGTTGAGAAATATCAATGTTCTGCAAGTTGTTACTTTTCATTATAAAGTACCGAACTGGCATATTTTGTCTTGGTGAAGGAGATTTGGAACACTGGAAAATTAAATTAAATTAATAAATACAATGAAATTAACCAGGCTTTAGTTCTAAAGTTTTACTCACATGAAGACAAAAAAATCCCTTCATTGCACACCTCTCCTCTTTCAGATTATACAAGAAACATAGAATCTATCAGTTGTTCTGATGTCAGTCACATCTATTTTACATTTTTAAGCATTTTTCAAAACAGTAATTCATTCCTGAGGGGCAGGAAACTAGTAAAACACACATATAGTTCAGTGATTAATTACAGTTCCTTGCAGTCTGACACACCTTCAATTTGACACAAAATTAATCATCCTGAACTGTAACCTGCAGCACACTACTCACATAACCATTTTCAGGAAACATTAAGTTTTCTCTCTTCAACACTATCAGAATTTAAAAACTAAAAGACTTAAGAGGCATTACTAAATCCTCCAATGAGTCCATGCTGCAAAGAACAATGGGGTTCCACCTCAGTGATCTGTTTAATATTACTACAGTTCACTATTCAAGGATATAGAGAGAATTACAACCTCATTAAAACTTTGTACTTTGTTACAATAATAATAAACCCCCTCCCCCCCCCCAAAAAAAAAACAAACAAGTAGGCATAATAAGGCAGATAATAGAAAACCTGTAGAATCAATATCAATATATGCTATTACAGAAACACAGAAAGGCACAATCCAGAGTTCAGAAATGCACGTACTGTATATACCTTCACTGTTTAGTGAAGCTTAGTTTCAAAAAAAGAAATAAAAAATATCTGGGTTTTTTCCCAGCTTTGGATAGCTTTACCTCAGAAGTCTGCAAAGAATATTTTTACTATATTAAGCTAGTGTAACAAGGATATTTACTCTTAATTGCCAGAAAGAAATATTATGTAGCTGTTAACAATGAAAACTGAAGTTAGTTTCATAAGTTAGTTTCACAATACCTGATAGTTGCTGAAAGACGTTCTATTAATTTTGAAGAGTGAGGTAATATGAGAACTTTACCTTTCCAGATATTGGAGAACAAGGACTAGCACAGGGGCTAGGATAGCTACTGCTGTCTGCAGATTTCACTGATGATCGATCTGACCTATCATCTGAAGTCTGTTTGGAGTGCAAAATATTTTTTCGTTTGTACTTCTTTGGCTGGTGAAGTGCAGGAGGTGTAGATTTCATTAAAACTCTAAAAAGTAAAGAAGGACACAGGGCACTCCACAAGTTTCACAAGTAGCCACAGAATAATTTATATCAGCCTATTGCATGACCATATTGTTACACACCAGATCAGTTACTGGGTCAGAACCACCCTGTGGGGGCTGTGTGTGTGTGTTTATATGTGGAGGGGGAAGGGATGCTTCAAAACTCAAGGAGGTGGGGTGGCATCATACCCCTAATGGCAGGGCCCTGGACCCCAGACGGGGAAGCCCTACAGCATCTGCCAGTCACAAATAGCCTGGGAAAACTGTAACACACCCCAGAGCTCCTGAACCAGCTCAGATTGGTAGAGACAGTGAGAACACAGCTCCTCACCCTGGCCTGAGACCCCAGAGTGGCTGGTGGATCAGAGGTCCCACTTGGGGGGTTTGGCCATAGAGACCAGGGCAGATAAACCAGAGATTTTGGGGTGCCACATGTTGTGGTCCTGCCACCTGGACATGTGAGAGCTGGTCTGCCACAAAGTCTCAGTAGTAGCTATCTCTCCCACTACCTCCTTCTCGCTCTTCTTGCTCCCTCTGTTTCCTTTTTTTTACTCCTTTCTTGATGCTTCGGGTGGCTTGGAACTGGAAGGATTGGATTTGACTTAAGTGTGGTGAACTAATTGAATACTAATTTGGGTGTTGTACATTAATACGTGCTGAGTCAGTATCGTGGTTGAACATTTTGCCTTGCTTGTGTAGTGCCCTTTTTTTGAACCTTTGCCAAGTTCCCCTATTTTCTCCCCCAAATTAATAAAGAAACCCCTTGGGAACAAGTCCATGGCTTATTCTCTTGACATTCTCTCAAGGTATTAAAGAACCATAAATATATACATATATTAAAGTAAAACTCTTAGCTGAGTCTGTGAGCTTCAAGTTCTGCGGCTGGAGTGTTACACATATGTATTACAGTAATTCCAAAACATATTAAACACTAACTAAAAAAACATACTGATCAAGCACTGATTTTTGAATGTTACAGTTAAGCCCCTTCTACCTCCCAAAGAGCACATGGACAACATTCTTGACTGCCCTCTCAAACAGCAGGCACACATATAAAATACTTCTCAGTGAAATCACAACTACAACATAGTATAGGACAGTATCAAAGTTTTCTGCTGCATTTATATAGTTTCTTCCTTCTTAATCCCAACATACATTCAAGTGATGCTTTTATAGGTAAATAAATTACAATCTACAGTCTCTAGAAGATCTCAACAGCTTACTTTTCAGCACTAGAAGAATCAGAGAATTCAGTTTCTGCTGTACTTTTTCTGCTGTTGGTTGACCCCCATGTAGATACTAAAGGAAGTTCTTCACAAGCCACAGGTCTTGGTCTCTGACCAATTCCTGAAGGCTGCTGCAAACCTGCAGATTGTTCTTCAGCAGTTAAAACAGCTACAATTGTTCTTAGAGTTGCTTCATCAACTTGAGACCACGATTTAGAAGGAGCTCTCATACGACGGAGAAACAAGCTATGCCACTTCTGTCTAAGTTGCAACAGCAAACCAGCAGCCTGTAAGGAATTCCAATTCTGTTAAAGACTAATAAAAATTACCTATTTTATTTATATTTAAAAATCAGGTAGGCAAAAGGTTCCCTAAGTCTTTCTTATCAGGCAGCAGCTGGCATTCTGGCAGACTGAGAAGCAAGACTAAGGTCCCAGGCAGGGGGGAAAAAACCCCACATTTAAACTAAGCTGTAATATCTTCTCTTTTGACAGGTGCTAGATAATTTTTAAAACACTTCATGTAGCTCTGCACATAACATAAAACTGTATTGCAAACACAGAAGATTTTTTATTTTTCACTTTAAAAATGTATCTTTTTTAAAAAAACTAATTTTTTCATGTCTCATGCACTTCCTGTCAATGTAGTCTGTATTGCAGTACTCTTCAGTCATACCTTAGGGACAAGAGTTTTGAGTTACACTACCTCCTACCACAGCCACTGATCTGAACTTCTCAATGATCTGAAAACTTCTGTCTTCAAAGGCTGGGTTTTTTTCTTCTTTTCCTAAAATCTCACAAAAATTTTCTTTCAGCAATTTCAGTTTCAGATGCTCCACTTTGATCCAACTTTAGTCATCCTCTCAGAGAAGGAAACATACAGTATGCCATTGGGACTGTTCTCTCAACTCCTGCTCAGATTTTGGATAACCCAGCTCATGCTAAGGCCTGACGTGTGCTGTGAGCACCACACAGACAATACAGGGTGCCAGAAAGAGCAGAAGGGCGATTACGCAGTCACTGCCGTCTGCAGCTTGCTGTTCCCTTCAGTCATTTGTCTACTGTTGTCCAGTAGTTTTTTAGAATCTGCTAACTTGTGGAAATGGACCAAACTGCCAACCTGGAAGGTATAAAACATCAGTTTATCCAAAGCACTTTTGAAGCAGAACCAACAGCAGCTGGACTGCTGAGGCTTTCCTGTTTCCCAGTGTGGTACAGGGGACACACACGTCATGACAGAGGAAGGATGAGCACCCTCACTGTTGGCTAGGTAACTAATTTTTATTTCTTTTTTGCTCATAGGTGCAAGAATTGAGAGTTACAGGCTGTAAATTAGGGAAGTTTACAACTTGGATGTTGAATACATGAATTCACACAATAGAATGAGCAAAAGGGATAGACCCCCTGTCTATTGCTTATATTTCTTAACCAACTCACAAAATAAAGGTTACCTCACAGGGTACATTGTCATGTAAATTTGAGAGACTCACATGGACCATAACAGCCATTCTTAAAGAAAATTCTTATTTACTGAAATCTTTTTAGGATGATTTGACATAAAGACACTTCTACATGAAACAAGCATGGAAATGATATATTACTTACTTCAGGGTCCAGTCTGAGATGAAGCCATTCATCTAGTTTCAGTAGTGATAAATTAGCAGTTGTTTTGTCCTCCATCTCACTGTCACTACTATCATTAGATATCCCATTCCCTGAAATAAATATAGAAGATGCATTAACACTTCAATATTATTTACACTTACATACAAAAACTTGAACACTACTGTGTTAGCAGCAAAAAACTAATTTTCTTCCTAAATTTCATTTTAAACTGTAAACATTTGTAAACATACTTTTTAATTTCTGCCAATGAGCCTCAGTGAAAGTCTCTGCTTCAGTTACCAGAACAGAAGTAGCCAGACCTGCTGAGGGTCCTACTACATAAACATCTGTATTGATGTGATCTGACTCACTCATGTATATTCATCAGTATTAACAAGCCGTTATCAAACTTTTGCCTGAAGTTGTTTGCAAAACCACACACTGGTCTATGCTTAATTTCCTTGTAAAACAGCATACTTAAAAACCTACTAAGGAAAAAATTATATATGCACACGGCTATCTATTTAGGATTTCTTTTTTTTTTTCCCAAAGTGCAATACAATCAGCATTAACACTGTTTTAAGGATAACAGTTTAAGAGTAAGACAGGAAAGCTTCAAAAATAACTTGGACTCTTAGTTCACTTCAAACTATTATTTCTACAGAACTGAGAGCAGGATAGATTATTTTTGCTCCTATTTCTACAGCACTCCACTTAAATATAAAAAACCCCCGAAATTTCAATATATTCTCTATTGCTTCTAGTTAATAGTATGGCTAATTACCATTGAAATTACCAGCAGAAAAAAAATCTTTAAAATGTAATATGATTATTTGACATATTGATTGTAGCTAAATTATTCAGCTTGAGTAATCTGGTTCAAAGTATAAAATAAACTAGGCTGTAGAAAAAAAACATACATACTACAGTATACTCCTCAGTGTTACTACTGTCACTAGACATTTTGCTTGCATTTTTTTATTTCTGTACAAACTATACTGTACTTTCTGAGACTCCAGAACTGTCTAAGTATAATTTATAGACACAAATGTACAGGGATTCATAAAACAGAGACATTTATTACAGAGCATATAAATTAGTTTTGAACAGATACAGAAACTATAGTTCTGTTGTTTTCAGGATTAGCCAATATATGTAGAAAATACGCATGAAAAACAAGCCTCCCACACCACGTATTAGTATATACCAATGGAAACATTCCAAATCCAGATCCAGAATACCTCGAAAGGATGAAGATGTCTGCAAAGCATTACTTGGCAATCTGGCAGGTCCACAGAAGAGTGCCACAGTGACAGGTGTTACAACAGAACAGCACCTGATGTTTGCTATCCTGTGAACTCTTGTCATTTCATCATATATAACCCAGTCTGTAGGGAGTGCCTGAACAGCTGCAGTTTGGCCATTTGCTGGGGGAATCTGCACAAGAGCAAATAAAGCTAATCTATTTTATCCTCTGTCTTTAGTTAAAATAAATTTTAATGTAATAGTTACTTTTTACATGTAGACATAAACACATATTTATAGTCACACAAATAAAAAAGCCACAAGGAAATTGAACCATACTACAAAATTATCTTATCACTTTGAAACAAAGTATTTTGTTATAAAAAACGATCCAAAAAAAAACAACTTCAGAGCACATCTTCTTCCTGCTATTGCAAGCAGGGATTGTTACATCTTCAAAACACTTTTATAACTAGCTTTTTATTTTCAACATTTTGTTGTGTTCCGTCTGGAAGGACTAACTGAAATATTGGAAAAATAAACCAACTCTACTTCACCTGCAGGAAAAGTTATTTTCTAAAAAGTTAAGTGATTTTACCTTTTTATACTGAGTTTGACTAAGCACAGAGGTAGGATGAAGTCGCACTTTCTTTTCCTTTGGTCCAGTCAAAATCAGGCTTTCTCTGTCTACATGCACAAGATTGGGATACATCCCAGACACTAAGGCAGCTTTAACTACAGCCCAGTTTTCAGAGTTGGTATTAACATCTCTAATATCAGTTCCTCCTCTGGCTCTAACAAAACCTGAAGAAAGAAGAGTCAAAACTGTGTTATATTTCCTTGCACTTAAGATCTACTTTTTTGCTCCTCAAAAGGAATTTGGAAAAAAAAAAAAATAAAAGAGTGAAATCAGCTGCAAATTAGTTCCACTTTTCATGACTGCAAACCTTAATAACGCCAAGAAACGATTACACTGAAATCCTCCCTGGTAAGGGTTTTTAGAATAGAATCACTTTTTACAATACTAAGACCTTTCTTTTGGGTATTAAAGCAATATTCATAGAATATCAGAAACAAATTGCGTAGGTTTAAATTTAAGTGTAACTTGCTGTTAGCTTATCCTAAGTGGGGCCTGTTCAAAATCTAGTGTAGGTGAACTTTAAATGAACTGTTTGTTAGCATGAACAGCTAAGCAGGGGAGGAAACAGAGAAAGATGAGATACCTTTGGATAAGGGTTTAGATCCTAGAGGGCCCCAAAGTTGGCCCAAGCTGGAAGGTAAGGGCAGTTAATGACATGGACATGGAGAAAGAATACAATGAGGTGTTAGAAAACCTCAGACCATAAATTGGACCAAGAGGAGTGTGTGAGGCACATGCAGGGCATGTGGAGGTTCTATGAAGAGACTGTAAGGGTATAAAGGCCCAGGGATTTCTGCAGGGACACCCAGCTTGAGCTGAAATTAACAGACTGCCTCAGAACCTAGGGTCTGAACTGTGCTTTAACAACTTCTTATGGGAACAATTTACTAGAATGTGAAAATCCAAAGAAACATTTTACACTGAAAGCCAGTGGTATGTTGAACAATCAGGGCACTTTCAGTTAGATCAGCTGTTCCCCCAGCTACACTTTCTCACTTCAGCATCTCCACCATGCCCAGCATGAATGCAAACTATTTCAAATTCAGGAAGGAAAATCACTCAAGTGAACACTATTCTTTTTACAATTTGTGTAAACTTGACTCCAAAACTACATTAAAACTTTTTTCAAGCTCTTACCTGAGGCTCTAAGCTGGCCAAGCAACTGTGTTCTCATTCCTACAATGACTTCCATTGTGGCCTGAGACAGGAAGTTCTTTTCACAGAAGGCTCTCTCCCAGCCATCACTGCGTGCCTTTTGCCACGCCTGTAAAGAATAATTTTTTCAAAATTTACCTATTAATTTGATTATCCAATATTTAAAAATGCATTTTTTAAAAATATTACATTTATATCAATACAATTAAGGCAAAAACCACTCTGAAAGAAAGCAAATGTGCCAAACCATTTTTTTTTTTCTGTTTAAATATTAGATTCTCTTTATCCATTCCCTTGTAATATGTTATTATAAGGTCATTATAAAGATCATTATGTTGAGATCATTATTTTAGGTTCTCCATGTAGCAGCAGGATATAAAGTGGCATTCTGCTGGAGTATTCAGAATTTAACCAGGTTTGCAAATATCGCCAAAAGATCAGACAAAAAGTGTTCCCTCACAGATTTATGAGTACAACACACAGGAAAGCCACTAGGCAAAAATAATGTTTCTTCTCTAAAGAGTTAATCATAATCTACCATTCTATATCCAACTTGATTGGTACATCATTTACTTTGTTGTGTGAGCTATTGTCATTAGCACTCTTTCTGAAATGAAGTAGTACCTGGAAAGCCCTGAGAAGCACCATATGGTCACTGAAAGTTCCTGCAGTGAAACGTTTCCTGCAGAGCATGGCTGCACGCTTTTGTGAGGCCAATGTGGGTAGGACAAAGGGATCTCGATAGGCAAGAGCACAAGCAATGGTAAGAACAGGATCCAGGCACTTCAAAGCTACAGCACACAACACCATTTTACCAAGGTGTGGCTCTACTGGCAATTCAGTGAGATGATAACCAAGTTCAGTGAGATCTTCCCACGGGTCCATGGCATCTATAGTCTGGTTAAAAAAAAAATGGGAGTGAGGAGAAAAGTGAACAAAATTAATTTACAGTGAATGCAGAAAGGATATGAATATTGGGTATTATGTAGACTTGCCTCCAAACACTAAAAAAGCAGGCCAAACTAATAACTAATAGTTCAAGGTCAGATCTTAAAGCACACTCTTCCTTTAACATGAAAAAATACATCCACACACACAAAAACAGAAAGCAAATGACCATTCAAAGCATCCTTAAGTAACTGAAAAACATTTTCAGTACAGACAAATGTCAATAAGGTATGTTACCACACTACAAATACAGATCATACAAAATTGCCATTCAAATCTATTCCTCTACTGACCTTGAGCATTTGAAGGGCGTTTCTCACAATTAGAGCTGGTGGAGGATCAGGAGCTTTCATAAGAAAGTCAACAATTGAACAATTAATTGGAGCCAGAAGTTTTGTGTGTAAACAAAGCTCCTGTAAGTTAAAAAGCAGAAAAATATAGTTAAGGTCTGGGAAAAACAAAACAAATACAGTCTTTTGGAATTAATAGCATTGCTTGATGACAACACATTTTTTAAAAGTTGCAATTTCTAACTGAGCATGCACCTGAAGTGGCATTCTTAGAAGTTCTGGAGTCTGAAATTCCAACATATTCTGAAATCGAAGCCTGCTGAAGAGACGAAAACAAACTCCAGGCTGACAGCGCCCAGCCCTGGCAAATAAAATATGGGAAGGTATGAAAATTAGAATTTCTTTAAAAAAAACCCAAAAAAACAATCAACCAAAAAAAATTCACACAAAGTCAGAATGAAAACACTGAAGCAGGTCTAAGAGCAAGATAATTCTGTTGCTAAGTTGAAGCCACACACAAAAAGTTAAGACTTTTCCAGCACATTATTTTTGATACTATAGAAATTTATTGTTAGAATTTTAACTCTACACTGAAAAATCTGAAGAAACAAAAGTAAAACCTATCTAATTAACGTGATGTGGGTTTTTTGCTAACTTAAGATCAATCCAAATCTGATCCATCCTTTGCCATAAGGAATATAAGTTGCAAATTTCATTTCTTCTTCACATCCCCCAAAAAGTTAGAAATTACTCTAGGAGCAAAAGGTAGAATGAAGACCAAACAACTTGAGAGTGAAGGGACAGAGAACAAATGCTTACATTCACACTCAAATACCTGTAGGTTAATGCCAAACATAGGTATTTGTTGCTACATACACAACTTCCCAGCCTTCACTCACAGTGTTGGGAAGAACACGTTGGAGGCCCGTTAAGTCATGGATAGCTTGGAGACGGTGAAAACAGTCTCCTCTAAGAAAGTTATGCCAGGGCATCAACTAAAAATTAGCAGTAGGTAGTTCTTTGCCCACAGACAAGTTGTGAAACACTTGACTGGGCACTGTGACTGTTGGTGCTACATGAGAGAAAGAGGAAGAATAAGTTCATGGGGCAACAACGCCCTAGACTTATTGTTAAGTTCTGGGATATTCCCAAGTCACTTCTCTATAACTTGGGAAACACAGAGCCTGAGTGTTCGTCATCATATTGGACCAGGCTAGAAATACTACCTACCCAGTGTGGCTGCTATTATGTTTGTACTTTATTCTTACATCCACAGCATTGAATACAAGCAAAATAAAAATCAGTATGAAGCACTTATTACCTGCCTTTTCTCTGGATAGCACTGGCTTTTGAAATCCATACCATTTTTAGCATTGTAACACAACTCAGTGCATCAAAAGACTTCTATAAAAGCAAAGTAGGGAACAAAACCACCAAGATTTAATAGGCTACATGAAACAAAAGTTACTAATGATTTATCAACAAAAGTTCTTTAAAAAATAAAAAATTAACAAACACCAGCAGCTTCTAGCACAAAGGTTCTGAAATACTTCATTTCAAAGTGAATTTATGCCATCTCCTGTGCAGTATCCTTTTGTTACAGTTTTCTAAATAAAAGTTTTCTAGTCAAAAGGTAATTGTAAGTCAATAATCAATTGTGTTGTAAATTGTCACAGACAAAGAAAAAATATGTTACTATACTGATTAAAGCTTTTGTCTCACTTGGAAATTACATCCCTGTTTTCCTATATTTGATGCACAATTACAAAAAAACTATGAGAACTTTGGAAATTTGATCTGTATATTGCCTATGAAATCCAACTTAATTTTCAAAGCCATATATTAGGTCTTAAACTACCCCATTATGCTATCTCACTTTTCCTTACAAATTATTAGGAACTTAATGGATTAGATTTGGACTCAATATAATAACCACACAAGGAGAACTCACAACATTCTCTAAGTCTCAGAAAGCTGGTGGTCTAAACTGAACTCGTTGTAAAAAAAAATCAAACAAGTACTAAGTTTAAAAAAAAAAAATTACTGTATCAGCCTACAATAATTTTTACAGGGGTTTTAAACAGCGAGCTATTTATGGCATTTGTCATAAAACAAATGGATGTCAAAACTATTCAGTGACCTTAGATGCTTGACATGCACTAGCTCTCACACTACTATAAAAAATACAGTTTTCTGAAATTCATGTACTATGTATTTTAGAACAGCACTAAGAAGTTTACTACCCAAAGAAATTTTAAGCCAATCACATACCTCTTTCACCTTGCCTGAGTCAATAACAAATACAACATCATTGACTGTTATGCTGGTTTCTGCAATATTTGTAGAAAGAATCTGCAATTAAAACAGAACACAACCAAAACTATAGTTAAAAACAAACATAAAATGGATCAATATAATAACTGATGAAGTCCTCTGCCACTTACTATTTTGCGGACACCCGATGGTGGACTTTTAAGTACTTTCTTCTGATCCAAAGTCTGCATATTTGAATGGAGCATGAAAACCTGGTATCTAATGCAAGACAAAGAGAACATTTTAAGTATCTCTAAAAGAAGAAATAAAAACCTCAACCATAAAAACTAGGGGCTTTACCTATGAGCGTTATCAGCAAATCTCCTGTCATCATAAAGAATGCGGTCCCTCAGGCTCACTATCTCATCGTATCCAGGAAGAAATATTAAAACTGCTCCTAAAAAAGAAGCGGGTTTGCACAGTTAATCAGAAAGTTCACTTTAAATATATGTCAGTACTGTGTAGACTAGCACTTGGAAGGTTTTACCTATTTGGTATTTGTGAAAAATAAGCATGATTTATCAAAAGCTGAACCCACAGTAACTTATTGGGAGTGTCTATATATACCTACCAGCCTCACAACTATGACAGATGTTATAAAGTAAATGCATAATGAGGTCCAGATCCACTTTTTCATCATCAAAACTGTGATGATAAGCTGTCAACAGTTCTCTGTCCTCTGCACTAAGGTCACTACCACTTGTTCGGACCAGGGAACTTTCATCCAGATTTCCAAATCCTGCTGAAGCACTGAAATAGACAAAGACCAGAGTCAAGGTTGTTTGCCTCAGGTTTGCATTCAACCACAAACTCCAAATTAGATCAAGATCAGTAAGATTACTCCTTTTGAACTTAAATTTTAAAGTGTAGCAGAACAGCACCCCAAAATACCATTACTGTTCACTGACTTAAGTGCTAACCTGGCAAAGCATGCAACTACATTTTTTAGCATTAATTTTCTTACACTTCACTGAAAGACAACCATAAGCAAAGGTGTCAGAACTCAAGGTAAAAAACACCACTTTTGATCTGTTGAGGGAAAAAAATTTATAAGGAACATATTTTCCAAATGCAGGTATACACTAACAGAATCTATGCTAAGAGGAGTTCTAATATAGGTCTCTACAAAATGGTAATGAAATTACAATAAGTCATCAGTTAATCAAAACCCAATTATTGAATGGCCTAGTATATATGCTACTCCTATAAAGTTGCTTTAATATGGCTCTTTGTATCAACATGGTACAGATAAAAACACGCAACAGATTTGTTCTCAAAATAAGTATCTAAAATTAAAATGGTGCATGGCAGAATAAGCATGTCTGCATATTTATTTAAGTTATTACAATCACATCCTGCCTAGATATAAGTAATGTCCACATCAAAATTATAAAAGCTAATATAAAAGAAGTCCTAGCCCACTATAATTACAATTATCCTAGGAGTTGTGCAAACATAATCACTATGACGCATTCCTTTTTTTTTTTTAAAAAAACCCAAGTTCTTGAAACATTCCTAATTTTAAATAAATCTTGCTATTTAGGCTAGATTATAAAGCATAAAAAGCTAAAAACTGTTCTGATTAAAAGAAGACAAAACACAAATTTCCCCTCACCACATTATAAAACCTTTTCTGCAAAGTAGTTATAGCTTACCTGTAGGATTCCAACAGGTCAACAACCTCGGTCTGTCCAAAGCGCTTCGCCCAGTCCACAGCCATCCTGTAAGAGTTACATAAAAATCTTAATGAAATCTCTAACTTCAAAAGAAAGACACATAGCCTATAATCAAGCCTGCATAATTAAGAATTTAGAATTTCCAGAATACAAAGTAATGAACAGAAGTTTGTCAGAAATTGTTTAGACTGTCATAACATGTTACTGCTTACAGGAGTCTGGTAAGTTAGCAATTAGTTTAAATGTTATAGAAATTTCTCTCTATATATGTTTGTATATAATGACAAATATAG
Source organism: Xenops minutus (assembly GCA_035221455.1). Classification (NCBI taxonomy): domain Eukaryota; kingdom Metazoa; phylum Chordata; class Aves; order Passeriformes; family Furnariidae; genus Xenops; species Xenops minutus. The sequence goes on along the minus strand of JAWWEE010000085.1, from coordinate 16,649,380 downwards.
AAATTTTTATTTGTATATTAACAAATAAATCTGTATTTCAGTTTATCTGGGTTTTTTACCAGCCATTAGATGATCTGCAGTGGATACTTGCTCCCATACTGATCAGCTGTTCTACTTGATTCAAAAAGCCTCTCCCTGAAGCAATCATTAGTGCAGTTGCACTGGTTTCACTGTGTCTATAATCAACTGAGAAGTACAAAGAAAAAAAAAATAGATAAATAAATAGATCAGCAAATACAAGAAGAACATTCTTATTTCTTCATCTAAATGTATGACTTAAAAACTTCTAAAATCCAGGTCAGAGAGAATTTGCTTCCTCACTTCATCCCAGCAGTTAATGTGAATTTAACACTGTTTAGAAACACACTGTAACATCTGTTAATACTTCAAAACAAGTACAACAAATAACAAAAAATTCATTAATTCTGCTCGTTATATTCACTTTTTCAAGAGGCATCAGAATTCAAGGGTAACAACATTTTAAACTAGAAATAGTTACAGAAATTCAAGTAATTTTCATACTAGTTTTTTTCTCATGTAATAAGATGAGAAACTTACCGCTGACGTTTTCAGTTAAAATGAGGTGGAACACCTGAGCAAAGGAATCAATATCCTTATGCAACCAGATGTCAGAAAGACAAGAATCCATTTCTTTTATTAGCCACGGTTCAAGGCAATTCACATCTTTTTCAGTCTGAAAACACAGTATTTTAAGATTAATGTCTTTCAAGAGTTGTCTTTATTCTCCTATATTACATACAAAAAGTTTGAACAGTTATTTTTTCAAGTAACAATCGGCAACTCAGCATTCAGTACCAATTAAAGCATTTACTGCACAACATGCAAGTACTTTAAACAATGGCAGTTCAGCCACTTAATCTGAAGAAAAGTGAGGTACTATCACTGTAATTGAAAAGCACACTTCAGTTAGAACAGTTCATTGTAACTAAAAAAAAAAAAGTCTTCAAAAAATTCTATAGCAGTAGTATCTTTAGAAAACACTTTTTAATGCAAATTTAAACATACCTCCCAGCAAAAGAAAAGCTTACCAGTTGATTGAATACTGTGTCACCACTGTCACTCAACAGACTATACTCTTCAGTTGCCCTTGGGATAGATTTTGGTCTCTGAGGTTCCAGTTTGCTATTACTTTCTTGAGCAGAACACCATTCAGTAAGAGTGCTTTGCAGCTTCTCTTCTAGAATTCATAAAGTATTTCCACAAAAAGTTTTACAGTCATCTTAATAATCCACGATTTTCAGTTACAGAAAATAGCTATAACAAATCACAAAGTTAAACCTATTCAATCTCTTATTTAATCTAGAACACTATTACCAGCTCAATATAAATTCCATGATTAAGGGCACCTACAGTGCACCATTGCAAACATCTGCTGTAACAACAAGGTAAAAAATACCATTAGTTGCTTAAAGCTCTGAGGCTCCAGTATTCCAAATTCTGCATTCAAAAGAGCTTCCTAAGTAACTATATTCAACACAGTTCTCAGTCCAGATCTTTCTCCAAAAGTGAAATACCAATGAGAGGTGATATAACTCCTGCATGTAACAACTGATTTTTGTGTACAAGTAGAAGAAAACAGTAGAAGACACCAGTGCCTTAATTGAGCTTTTCTATCCACAGTGATCAGAGCTGAGCTCCATGACAAACATGTTGTTTGGACTGTATATTATAACTTTGGGGTTTGCTTTTTAAAAAAAAATTTAAATACTCAGCAGGATAATTACTTTCAGCTGTCAGGAAAACTTCTCAAATAATATTTCTACCTAACCAAATGAAAGATACCTATATTTAGTTCAAGTGTGTTAATGCTTTTGTGTTATACATGTTAAATACATCCACATCTGAAGAATGCAATGAAAAATACTAATAACAGTAACCACTACTGTGCAAAATGTGCAAAATCCTGCCTTCTCTAATGGCTGCACTTTAATTTGGCTGCACCTTAATTTGCACCCAGAAGTCAACATATAGTATCTTACGGTTCTACAGTTTTCAAGTCGGCAAAACTTGCATTCTATGTAATTCTACTCTGTAATAATTACAAAAAATTTAGCATTTATCAACTGTAAGCAGTGAGAATGCAGGCACTGAAAGAGTGAAAATATTTTTTTAAATCACAAACTACATCAACAATGTAAACACAGAGTTTAAAAATACTTGTCATCTAATCATGTCTCAGTTAATATTCTGACTTTGGAATTTTAACTGAGAATCCTACTTGTTGTTCAATCAATCGATGAGACTCACTGCCACCCTTTTACCATTAAGAAGTCCACCAACCTTGCTGCTTCTCTTTTTTGTACTTTATCATCTCCTTATTTGTATATCCAGTACTTCGTAAAATGTCCTCCAAAAACATCTCTTTAACTTCAAAAGGCCTTCCTTGGACTGAAAGTATAAAATAATTCATGAATTATTAGATATCTCTGAGCTTCACGTATCATATTAATTTTTTTAATCATTTGTATACACATGAAAGTAAATTAAACATTATTAGGGCCTGATTTAAGTAATTATTACTTTCCTTGACCAGTCTTGTAAAAGTATCTTCACTTGAGTTTATATTCATTAATTAATTGGGCCACAAAAAACCACCAGTTCAAAAGAGAATTGCCAGCTGCTACCTTGTTTCTCATTAACCTCTTCAATTCTATGAAGTGTTACAGCAAGAGATGTAAGATTGACAATTATTTGCTGCAATTTTATCAAGTAAGAAAAAGAAAGTAGCCATTTTTGCTTAGGGGTAGACAAAAGAATACACTGTGTAAGCCACCTGAATTCCATAATAAAAGAGCAATTAATACCACTTAGATATACTGCAGGATCCCACCTTTGTATTCCACTACCTTCTTTCACGAAAAGTATGTGAGGAGATAAACTTCTCTCATTGTCCTAAATTAGTGCAGCCAAATATGGCTTTCTTTACCAAATACTTCTCAACAAATGACACATTCCAATGGTCTTTATCTCCTAAGAATTTACTCTGACTTCTCTTTTAACATCTGTTTTCTAGACCTTATTTGACCTTATTTATGGACATTACGTTTTTACACAGGAAAAATTAATATCTGTACATTTAAAATTTCTGGTGTCTTAGCAGGCATTTGCCATAGCTGAGTTTATATTACCTAGGATTTGTCCCTCCTTCAGAAAGAGCAAGGTACAATTCACATACTTTTAGAAGCTGTCATGAAGGAAGTCTTCTAACATGGATGACAAACTCTGTACTACAGAACCCACAACTACAAAATGTTGGTTTCTGTGGTCAGGATTTTGTCAGCTATATCGCTGAAAGAGAATCAAACCTTTCTCATTACATTAACAAAGTATCTAAATCCTCTAATTTTAACTCTTACCAAAAAACCAAAAAGCATCTTTTCAATTGTCATTAGCCTGGGAAGTTCAGTATGTGCTAACAGTATCACCACTGTGGTAAACTGGAGAGAGAGCCATCAAAATTTCCAAAATAAACCTGTTGATCTAAAAGAATAGGAAGCTGCCATGAGAGTAAACTGGAAAGCCACACACTAATTATAATGAGGCTTCTCCTCTCAGGAAAAAAAAAAAAGCCAAATGCTTACATCTGTGCAATTTCCAGATTTCTACCTCTAACAAGCTACAAGCCTCATTTTACTAGGTGAAAATTCCGAACTGAGAACCAGAAATAAAATCTTCTTTATGTAAGTAATAAAAATTAACTCAGGAATATCCACAATTAAAATTATCATATTATTTTTAATTAAGATTCTAAATAAAGCAAAGAATCATGTGAATAAAATATAAACCCCAAATTTGTCTAAGACTGTATTTCTGAAATGAACAGGTACAGTTATCTGTGTTTTATCCAGCAACCAGCAGCAATCTTTATGAGGCCTGAAGATCTAGAATCTACTGAAATGTATCAATAGATATACAGACAATACTCTTGTAGATCCTAGGGTATATATTGCCATGGAGACCTGGACTTTAAGAATCTCTTCTCTCTTTAATTGAGCATGGAGAGGGCAAGGACACTCCTGCATTTACAAAACCTCCAGTCATAAAAATCTTCCCTCTAAAGTAGGGTGCAAATAGTTAAGAAACAACAAACATGAGTAAACAAAGAACAAGCATTGCTGTAACTCTCAGTGTATTTATCATGTGCCTTTTGTCAGAATGCTTTGATACAGTTCAGTAATATCTGTAATTCTCAGACATAAGAGTTTATATAAATACTTACTGTGTATTACTGGGCAACATCCAAAATACCTAATAAAGAGATTTGCATCTAGAGCAGCACTAGAAATAATTAGTTTTAAATTAGTCTGAGTTTGCAACACATCTCTCAGTTTTATTAACAAGAAGTCACTGAACCTATCCCTCTCATGTACTTCATCCTATAACAAAAGGGGAAAAAAAAGAGAAACAAAAATAACAGATAAACATCACAGATCCAAGATCACAACTTATCACAAATATGAACTTTTTAAAAAACTAAAATATGTAAGCTGGTGGTACATGACAGAAGCATTTAAATGTGGAAGTCTAGCTTAAGGATTTTTTTTTAAAACTATCCAAAAGTAAATAAATACTTCAAAAGGTTCCATAAAGATACCAGAGCAGACTGCACTGTAATGCAAAAACTACGCAAACTTTAATTTCCGAGATCAAAGTGAAGGTCTAGAACTTCTCTAATTCTTGTATTTGAATCTCAATTCCAAGGTAATGCTGCAAACCACAACTCCTACAAATTTTATTTTAATAAAATCTCCCTTCACAACTGACGAGCATTTAAAGAACTGTATGGTACCAAATAAAGAGAAAAAAATAGACTGCTTAGGTCTATTAAATCATGCACAAAGCTTATCAACATGCATATGACTGATATATCATCTCTGTCTATCTTCTGTTTTATTTTGTGAATGAATGAATGAGACAAGAACCCAAACACAAGATTTCCAGGCTGAAGGCAAGAATGTATAAATCATTCTCATACATTTTTCCTCTGTGGTAAACAGACAAGTATTTTGTTTTTAGCACTAGAGAACTCTGGTTCCACTGACTTACCAAACTCCACAAAAGGAAATTCAGATAATCATGTATTAATGCACTTAAAATAACTTCCTAGAATTTAGATTATGTATTATTTTGAAAACATTAGCTTAACAAATGGACTTCAAATTTGGTACTGCCAAAACAAACACATCATAACAGAAATTCCAACAGTCACATTGAGCCTTATCTACCTAAGCCTTTTCTGCTGATAGAGAAAGTTCAAAAAAATTTAGACCTCTGCCCTCCACAGCTGCAACTCAATTTCAAAGTTAATTACTGTCATGAACTTAAAATAAGATGTTTTTACCAGAAAAGAAGAAAAAAAAAATGAAAAAGCATGCATGGTACAATAAAGGTTCAGTAAGCCTTTAATTCAGATTCTAAGCAAACAAAAACACCTTATACATTTGGCAAATTAATAAAATAGGATCTCATCTTCCAATTGACATATGATACATACTGCTTCACCTCACTTGAAATACGAGATCCTTACCACAATAACATGTGTCACAGTCGATAGGGTGCTGTCTCCTGCCATGAGCGTGCGAAGCAGGATGCCATTCGTGCAAAATGTTACCAGTGTCTTTGGAGAAACCCTATGGAACAGTTCATAAAGATACTTCAATTTTTTGCACCATTTAAATGCTGCTAGCTTTCCACTGTTTACTGAAAATTAAAGGACTGAACAGCTGCTCACCAGAAGTGGAATCACAGTTCTCTCAACAAAGAGTTCATGCATACTCTTTGTTTACAAACTATGCCCATTCCCAAAGAGTTCTTAAGGATTCTTAGTGCTCATGCTCCAAAACTTCTGACAATGGATTAACAAGGTGAGATTCAATTTTTTTCTAAATTAATAAGCAAGAGAAACAAAACCTTAAGAACCTCTCTGTGCTGTTTAATTCACTAGAAAATTCAGAGTGGTCTGCTTTGGAGAAATGGGTTCCAATCCTTCAGCACATGCTTGGATACAGTCTTTGTATATGCCTACATGTGGTGGCTTGACCTTGGCTGGATTCCAGGTGCCCACCCAGGCTGCTCTACCACTCCCCTTGTCAGATGGACAGGAGAAAGAATACAAAAGGCTCATAAGTCAAGATAAGGACAGGGAGAGAGTGCTCATCAATTACTATCACATGCAAAACAGACTTGACTTGTAGAACTTAATTTAGTCTATTACTAATTAAATTCACGTGGGATAATGAGAAACAGAACTAAGTCTTAGAACACTTTCCCTCTACAACTCCCTTATTCCCAGGCTTAACTTTCCTTTCAATTTTCTCAATCTCCTACCCCTCAGCACTGCAAGGGGGCTGTGGTCACTTTATCACACATTGTCTCTGCCGCTCCTTCCTCCTCACTGGGAGGACTCCTCATACTCTTCACAAACTACTCCAGCACGGGGTCCCTTCCATGGGGTGCAGTCATTCATGAACAGACTGCTCCAGCATGGGACTGTCACAGGGTCACAAGTCCTACTAACAAATATGCTCCAGTAGAGACTTCCTTCTCCATAGGGCACAGGTTCTGTCAGGTGCCTACTCCAGCAGAGGCCTCCCACAGGGTCACAGCATCCTTCAGGCACCCACCTGCTCTGACATGGGGTCAGTACTCCATGGGCTACAAGGGAATCTCTCCTCTGGTGTTTGGAGCACCACCTCCCCATCTATCTGCACTGACCTTGGCATCTGCAGAGTTGTTTCTCTCACAATATTCACAACCCTCTCTTTGCAGTACTGTCACTGCTGTGAATATTTTCTTCCCCCCTTCTTAAATATGTTACCCCAGTGGCACAACCACTGTCACTTATGGGCTCAGCCTTGCTCAGTGGCAGGTCTCTCTTGGAGCCAGCTGGCAGTGGCTCTATCAGACATGTGGGAAGCTTCTTCACACAGAAGCCACCCCTGGAGCCTGCCCACTACCAAAACCTTGCCACACAAACCCAACTCCTACATATTAAACTCAAAGAACACATATAACATGGAAATGCTTTACTTTACACACCTCTATTCCTTTCTTCTTCATCAGCCTTTTTGGAAATCATTACTCATAAAACTTACAAAAATATAATTCTGTGTTACTGTAAACACCTCCATCCAGTATCTTTTTTGCCCAGGTGGAAACATTGTCATATCTCTTTTGCTCTTTCTTCAGTGAACATAATGATTCTCCTGAAGCAGAGTTTTCTGTATTGGTTCCAGTAATCCTTCCATTTGACCTATACTTTGTTCTTCTTCAGTGTCATGGGTTTAAGACTTGTTTCTGTTGAAAACCTCTGGAAGTTTCCCTCCATACTCTAGAGCAGAGCCAATGAG